>JAVLUZ010000339.1:225000-830381 GCA_036768485.1 Mermis nigrescens
CCCCCGAATTCCCATGCTATGCTTGTCTGGTAAACACAGTACTTGAAAAGATGAATCCCAAAATTTTAATATTATTGCTTTCGTCCCAAAAAATAAAGTAGAAAAATGTTCTGTCGGCTCAAAATCGCTGCGCAGTACCTACCTGCCTGACCCTTCCTTCAGTTGGAGTAATACACCTCCTGCCATACCTTGAGCGTGGGGGTTTGGGGGTGTACACCTCCCCAGAAACCTAAAAATCCCTCCTACCGGAAACCAAAATACCCTCCCCCCGGGATTCAATTTTTGAAATTTTTTTTCGTTTTTTTCCTTAATTTTTTGGTGCTAATGGATAGTGCTCGATGAGAAACGTTGAAAAATGGTGTGTGTTTTGCCATACTACCTTTTTTAAGCCCATATTTTGACCTTTGAAAAAATCTTGCACCCTCCACCCATCCAGAGCTTTGGTGCCGCCCACCTATGCCTCCTACCCTGTACGTGCACGCATGATGCTTTTCTGCCAACTCAAGCCGGTGGCGTAAAGAAGGCCGTTTGTTCAAACACGATCAGAAATGTAGTCGCGAGGTAACTTCACTCTCGCATTTCTGAACTTTTTATTTCGTTATTATTAGATTTACGGGCAGATGAAAAACCTACCTCTCTTCTGGTTGGTCCGCTCCCATCTTCCCGAATTCGACAATAAGTTACGTTTTTAGGCCATTTCTAGGTGGCCAAAAATCAGGCACGTAGCTGGCCCTCCTATTTTGGGGAGACCAACACCAATTTTGGGGGTCTTAAGCCAACAATAGAACAAAATAACGTGTAAAAAGTCCGATTTTTCCGGTTTTTTCTGAATTTCGGGGAGGGTCCGGACCCTCCCATTCCCCCCCCCGCAGATACGTGCTTGCTGATAAATATGGGTCATTCGCCCCACAGCGAAAATGGCCGACTGCCCGTTCCCAAATTTTGATCCGATGCTTGCATAAGTGTGTGTATGTGTGTGTGCTCGTGACGTGAATCCTCACCAGATATTTTCCTTCAGGTTTCGCTGACCGCTCTTAACTTTGTTTTGTTTTTTAAATCGGAATTTATTTAATTATTTATTTATTTTCAATCGAAATTTGTGTCGACAGGGTTATTTTATAATGATTTTTTCCTAAATTCAACGCTTACGAATTGGCCTAGACTCCGCTGTTTTCTTTCACATATTTGGATGAATTAAAAAATGCTCAGTGACTTGGGTGTTTGTGAAATTTAACGTCTTCTTTCTTATGAAATTTGATGCTTTCCGGCCTTTTGACAAACTTTCTCTTTTTCGAGAACGTCAAGGGAAAACTTTAACAGTGGCTCAGATAGCATTTTTGAATATCAATTTTTATTGCTGACTTATTCAAAAAATTTCGCGCCCCAAAAATTTTTCCTAATAATTATTTTTCTTCTAAACTATCGTCTTTCCTTGTGATTAAAATAGCCAAACCTTATCATAGTTGAACATTCCAACTTTTCATTCGTTTTTACCGAAGCTCAAAAAGCTCAATTTTATTCATATCTTAGTCAACAAGCGGCCCATTATCGGCATGTCAAGAGGTAAAATTTTAAAATTCCTGACCAACAAATGTGGGGCTTATATTCTTTTTGTATTTGCAATTACGAAAAGACTGAATTGATCTATGTGTGTACTAGAAAATTTTTGCAGTAAATGGAATTTTCCGGCTTTTCAGCTTTTTTACTGATCTTAAGCAAGAAAGCAAAAATTTATTAGTCCGCGTTTGAAAAATGTTACTATTTTCACATGATTTCGGCTCAATTTATTGACGCTCAAGTGCAAACAAAACGTTGAAAAAATCTTTAGTGCGATTATTTCCACCGAAATTTTGCGAAAATCGATCGAAATGTCTGAAATAGCATGACGTTGCTTGATTATCCGACGCTTTACAGGCATACATGATCTTGGGGGGTTAGAGGTTTCTCCTTCAGAAAAATTACCCCCCCTAATTTTTCACCCCCAGTGTTTTTTTAGTATTCGGCAAAGATTTTTCCCGATGTACAAAGACTTGTAAGTACCGTCTTTGTACATGTACAAAGATTTCCGGGAAGACAAAAACTGTAAAAAAGGGTGCAAAGTTCTCAAAACATTTTCGGCGCTTCGTGCCGAAATGAGTAATTGTCTGTCCTATATATCTTTGAAATTACAGAATTTGCATTTAGAATGGAAAAATGGCAAACTGTCGGCGCTTCGCGCCGTTGTGTGACAATTTTTGGTAATGTTTGGCATCAGAAACCCAGAAATTAGCTAAAATACACTACCAAAGGCCGAAAAACCCTGCTTTACGACACTGAAATCGCTACTGTACTATATTACAGTACACAAAAATTTGCATGTACAAAATGTACAAAGACTTCTGGGGACCATCTTTGTACATGTACGGACCTTGTACAAAAAACGCTGCCCCCCTTAAATTCGCGATTTTTCTGAAAGGTCCCAAAAAATTTTTAAAAATCCTTAGAAGCAGTTCTGTTTAAGCGTTTGTAGCTATCTATTTGCTCAAAAGTGTCAAATTTTCGGCGCTTCGCGCCATATACTCATGCATCGACTATATTTTGTTCAATTTGTTTGACTTTTTTAATTTGTTTCGAAATTTTTCTCTTGTCTTTTCTGGAAAGATAGAGCATCGTCAAAAACGCCAAAAAACGATGTTTTTGACGCGTACCTACCATTTTTGGGCCCAATAAAGGCACTTTAAAATTTTCCTCCTCTCCCCTTCCCCACCCCGGCATAATTTTCATGTTGTGCATTTCTGTTCGCAGGGATATAGAAAAAACACCCTCTAATGTTTTTTATGTATAATTGCAGTTTAAGCAAGTGTTGCTGCATGCTTAGCTTAAATGGCAAAAGTTGCTCTACATTGCCCATACATTTTCACGTAGCAGTTACTGGCTGGCTTCTAGGCAAAAAAGTTACACTTCAACTCGCTTTCGAATTTAAAAAAAGGAAGGTGAATACAATCGTAAGTGCATAGCATGGTCCATCTAAAAATAAAAAGTTTAAGATAGATAAAAAATGTTCGCATTAACGTTACAAAAGCACAAAATTATGAACACCCCACTCAAAGTCGGTCGTCCCTCCCGGTTCTTGTTATCTTTAGGTGATTTTTGCTATTTTGGCCAGAAAACTGAAATTTCTTTACCCTTCCCCCCTCTTGGCCCTTCCCCTTCCCTCCTCTCTAAAAATTCCCCTGCCACTCAAAATTTTGAGCCGTTGCGTATGTACCTGAGCGGTATGCTTCTTTTTTAGATAGAACCTCGCCACGGGCCGCGGCCAAAAACGACACGTAAGATTGATTTTTTCATCTTTGGCTTTACACCATGTTTACTTGATATCGTAATACATTTTGTTTCTACTATTTAATATTTTAATCATTTTAAGAATACTCCTTTCTTCATCAAATGAAATTCGGATGAAAATAAGAGTGTTGTGAATACTGTAGAATCGTAAACAGATTATTACTAGAAATCGGAAATTTATTTTGTTTCTGTTAATTAAATAGGTGGCAACCACACGTGGATGTGGGGAGTTGGGGGCATGCACCCCACAGAAGGCCAAATACCCCCTAGAAACCGAAATACCCCCACAGTATTCAATTTTTGAAATTTTTTACCGCAATTTTTTGATGCTAATGGATAGTGCTCGATGAGAAACGTTGGAAAGTGGTTTTTTCCGCCATACCACCATTTTCAGGACAAGTTGTTGACGTTTACAATTGTTTGACCTTTGAAAAATCTTGCATTTCCCCCATCCAGAATTTCGGTGCTGCCCACCTATGGTGCCTATATAACCTTCAGCTTCCTCCATTCTATCGTATTAATCGTAACTTGCGTGTTGTCCGAAAATTTGGACATTTTTATAATCTCAGCAGCAAACATCTTTCGTTATTTATTTTTACTAAATGTAAAGTGAATCATCACAGCTATGAATTCATGACTTCAATTATTGTTGCTGCCTCTAGCGAATCCAATATGGATTCGTTTGTGATTACTTAAACGTCTAATTTGCGATTTTTGTTTTAAAATTGAAGATCCATTCAAAATTAAATACGGGGAAAATGAAACAATTTTAGCTGACGAAGGAATGTGCGACCTTGGGTGGGGTAGAAACTCGTTTTTTTAACGAAAAACTGATTAAACGATTAAAATTGCATATTTTCTTTCATTCTGTAGAAATTCGAAATTTTGCTATGGCTACCAGCATTTGGCGGAGGTATCAGCCATTCTGTGAGGTTTAAAGAACTACCATCAAAAAATTAAAATCATTGGTCCAAAAAGCGTCATGAGAAACTCTGAGCTGTCAACTAATTAATAAAAATATGGAAATTGAAAAATGAAAGCAAAAGGCAGAAAAAGAGCAATGCAAATATGTAAGATCATAGAAACCAATACAAATAACTTACAAATCAAATTACGTTCAATATGAATTAATTTTGTCATTCTTAGCGAGCCCATCCATCATACATTTAGTAGGGAGATCCCTCGCCTAAATTTGGTCGTCCGCCCATCCCCCAAAGTCGGAAAATCTCTGACCCCTTTTTTGGCAAAAACTTGCGTTTCTTGTACGATTTTTATGTTTTTTTGCCATTTTTGACCAAAATCAGAGCTATTTACCTTCTTGTTCTCTCATAAAATATTGCCTGGGACCCCTTCACCCAAAATTTCGAACCGATTCTGGTAGTTTTTTCGAAATTATCAGTCTTATCGGTTGAAACTAAGTTTAAAATTGACAAGATCAGAAATTCGCATACAAAATTGCATCATGAATGAATGAACGCAGTTAGTTCGTATGGGAATGGATGGAGACTCCAAAGCAATATACTCTTTTCTCCACTTCTTAATACCGATCTTCCATTCTTAATGTTTTTCCTCAGGTTTTGGATGTTCTGCATGTTTGCAGATTTTTTTGTAATAACGACTCATAAATATAAACGTATTTAGTTTAATTTTCTGCGTCCAAGGAAATTTACGCACGATAAACAGGTATTTTCGGACTTATAATTAACCGTAGATTATTTATCTGCTTATATCCCTCTGAAAATAGCCTAATATTGCGTTATTTTTCGCTTCGAATCTAATTGAACCTAAATATCTGGAATAATATAGCATAATTATGTGGAATATGCTATTTTGGTGCGCGGTTCAGTGTTGCAAAAATTGAGTTTTGGTATGTGCAATATAGCTGATTAATGAAAAGAAATCAATAAATCCCAGTGTAATATTGCAGTTTGCGACCATATCGTACTTTTCTACATAATTAAATTCTGATGCAACGCTAACTTGTTGCATTTCCCGGTTGGACTACGTTTTTGCAACATTGAAAATTCTTTTTCAATCTAGTCGCTTTTTCATCCGGACTAAATTTTTTTGCAACCCAGTTGCATTGTTCCTATAGCACCTGTGACATATTATATCCGTTTGAATGATTCTGCTTAATATTTGGATTCCTCTTTGACATAAGTTTGAGGATAGAATAGGAGTTTGCGACTCGGGCTGCTTAATCATAGGCACTGATCCGCTTAGCTTATTTGGGAATAATTTTCGAACATTAGCTGGCAAATCGTGTCAGATGTTCTTCTCGTGAATTCGCGCGACGCTAAAATTAAACCCGTCTGATGGGCGGAAATCGGGACACATGTCAAAAGCAGAAAAAACAGATAAGACAGATTATAACGCGAAAAAAACTCAACAACGAAATTGAAACTTATTTGCCATGGCGACGGCGGAATATAATAATGAGTGGAATAGAAGGTTGCGAAATTATTTTATCTCAAAGGCTATTTCTAGCTGTCATTTTTTGCGCTGATCCGACCGTATTTAGCGATATTTCATCCGAAATGAATGAACGAGTGAATGATCCTTCCTCATTAGCCTGTCATAGCGAGCTTATAATAGATGGTTTGCCTGCTAAGAATTCGTGCAACCCCGAATGATGTACGAGTATGTTTCGTATTTTGATTGAAGTGCCCTGGATTATTAAAGAGGGCTATTATTACTTGTGGTTTATTTTTTGTATAAGAGGTATCGACATTGTTGCTTCTGCGCTCATTGATAAAATTTCGACTTGCTTAACCATTTTGCCCTATGCATTCAAAAGGTATGCTTGTTTAGAACTTTGCAGCATGTTCGAGATAAAGCTTTCCCCATTTTCCCGCTATCTTAATTGTAGCGGGCGTCAAATAACGTTTTGCACCTCCTGCAGTCTTGACGGTGAATATTTTAATTATAAGCAATACATCAGTTTGATCAGCATTAAATTTGGAATTAAATATCGTTTAGCTGATATTTCGTACGACAACTATTTCGCTCAAAACAGCCTTGAATTGATCAGCTTGGGGTATGAACACAATATATTCACGAATAAATCACTCTTGCTTTCGAGCTCTTCGAGATCAATTCGCGAATTTTTCGTTAAAATTTCTCGTGAATATCGGCCAAAATCATCATCCGAGATATCTTAAATGTTTTGAGACGGGGAAAATTAAGTTTTGGAATTATCCAGGCGAAGGATTCCTCAGAAGGCGTCGTCAAATGCATTGAAATTTTTTCAGAACAATTTCCCGCCCAATTCGCCTACTACAGCCGGTCAGTCTTAAACTTCAATAGCTTTGGAACAACATAAAAAGGTTTAAAGGTTTTTCTATATTGGTAATCACAGGTGTTTTGACAGGAACGAGTCTTGCTGCATTGATCGAGAATGTATTGGGCGACTTGTGAGCAACTTCTTGTGTTCATGACCGCCTTCAGTTAGGACATGTTGACTTTCTTAAGAGAAAATGTGGGGTCGCTCTCCATCAAATGGCGCAAAAGCAATCTAAATCCATGTGCCAGCCAACTATGTCATACTCATATAAAGCTTTCAGCTATCTAGCGATTATCAATGACATCTCAGCTCCTCTATCGTGAGCCTTCTGAATAACACATTCAATGCGATCACTATTAAATTGATTTTTGTTTTCAAGTTCCCGCCATAATTATTTACTATTTGAGCCTGAAAAGTATACCAATAAGTTCCAAATTGAATAAGCTTTTTGACGGTTATTTGACACTTGAAAACTTTGATAATAAATGCACGAGTTTCATCGAAAAATCGGAAAGGATTCTTATTAATCGCATATCCTTTTTGGAATTGCAAGGTGGTGACTGGTGTAGCCTTAAAAGGGTCTGAATGCTTTTCGGATTAATGTAGGCTTATTCGAACGTCTTGCTATTCTGAACATTCGGATATAGATTAAAACCTTCGTACTTGACTTGGTTTATATTTAAATGAGGTCGGGTTGGGTTGGGGCAGTTGATCTAAATTTTTCCTTGCTGACGAATTTGTTCCTAACTTAAATAAGGGTTTTACTTCATGTGCGAATGAAACTCGTTGATATCTAATTTCTACTAAGCAATGAAAAAACCAAGAAAAGAATGTACATGCAAAATCAGCGAAATTTAATGCTATAAGGGCTATAAAATAAATGGAATCGGCTACTGAGTGGTAGTAAGGGTCCTGAGCATAGGTGGGCGGCACCAAAGTTCCGGAGGGCGAGGGTGCAAGATTATTTCAAAGGTCAAAAAATGGCCTTAAAAGTTGTGATATGGCGAAAAAACACCATTTTTCAACGTTTCTCATCGAGCACTATTCATTGGCATCAAAAAATTGCGGAAAAAAACGGAAAAAATTTTCAAAAATTGAAATCTGGAGGGGTTATTTTGGTTTCTCGGGGGGGAGTGCATACCCCAAACCCCCACGCCCAGGTATGGTCCTGAGTATGACAAATCAATTAGTGTTCCTTTCAATTTATTACTCATTTGTTATTCCATAACCTTTTTTAAATATATTTTGTTTTATCGGCATTTCTTAAGTATCGATATTTTTTGTTAGTGTTTTTTAATTATTTTGCATTCATTCTAGCTGCGTTTTTAATGCACAAAATGATAAGCAATTACTGAAAAATAGATTGTTGTGACTTTTGTTTTAAAATTGAATTTTCGTCTATAAGTGAGATAAGTTGCTGTCTCATAAGGAGATGAGTTATGCTTGAAGTTGTTTTTGCTACTGGTGTCCATAGGTGCACAAGGTCTGGGTAAGCAATAGGATGAAATCTCAGAAATACAAAACAGTAAATTTACCATTCACGATTTTTTTGTTGTTTAAACGGCCAAAATGGTCAAAACAGCCTATAAAGCGTCTTTTCGTGGTAATTTCGCATTTTTAAATCATTCATAGTTCATCTTGACTGCGTTATATCACTTTTAATTCTAAAAAATACAGAAATTAATCAATTTTTGGCGCTTTTTGGTTAAAAAAGTACATAAAAGTACTAAAACTAAATTTGAGTACTAAATTTGACCTCAAAAATTTTGCAAAAAGCGTTCCGTCAGCTCAAAATCGCCGTACAGTACCTGTCTGGCTGACCCCACACCGGGTGGTAATATTCCCCCTCACCCCCTCCCTATGTGCATGTATGTTGGCGTCCCTATTCATATCTCTTTCCGCAATCTCACGAATATTTACAGAAAATAAGGAATAAATAAATTTTTCGCATCTCGACGCCTTGCAATTTATTCGAGCTTCTTCGGATCAACGACACTTATAATAATAAATTGAAAAACATCGCGGCTTCTGTTTGTTTTTCCACTTTTTTCTTCCTCATTCCCTCGAACGCTCCCGCAGTTTCATATTACAATGCATATAATGCCGAAGCCATACCCATAATTTATTATACTGTGTCCTTATCTTACTGTATATATGCGCGGCAGTTGAAAAAATGTTCTGTGCACGTGATACTCCGGCAACGCTTACTAACAATTTAAAAAAGAATAATGTGTGCGCGGAAGTGAAAGGATAGGCGGTTTTAAATTTCGCATGCTTATTCAACTACACCGTTTTATGGTATAAATTTATGCGAAAAAATGCTAAAAATAAAACGGGCCGGTTTGGTTTTTCATTTGATGTCGTTTTTGTTCATCGTTCTCCATTTTCATCGTGTTAAATCTTTAGTCCGCGCTATAATATATTTTGCTTATTAAGTGTTTGTACTGCTTAGCGGTTATGTGCTCGTTATGAAACGACTATATTACGTTGAGTTTGATGACTGTGTCGTATGATTATTTTGTTTTTGTTTATGGTTTTCGTTATTCTTTTTGCATATGAAAATTTATTGCAAATTCATTTAGTAACCGGGAGCCCTCAGCTATATAGAACGTAAATGGTATTGTATGGAGATTTTTATTTGTTAAAATGTTCCAGACATTCGCCCTGAATCGTGTCCGTCCACCTACTACTATGAAAAAGTGTCAAATACATTGCGTAAGAATTAGGTGACCCAGGGCCATGCAGGTAACGGCTCGAAATTTTGGGTGGGGTCCCCGGCCGTTTTTAGGGCAGGATTAAGTGACCTCCAATTTTTAATCAAAAACGCCAAAAAACACCTAAAACGGTCAAAAATCAATTTTTTCATAAAAATGGGGGTTCACAAATTTTCTGGCTTTAGGGGGAATGTCGACTTTGGGTGGGAGACCCCTGTTATATGTATGCCCAGTGCTCTTCCAATAGGGAAGGTTTTGGAAGCGTTTGTTGCTTGAAATATTCGAACTACGTGCATATAATATACTTCTCATCAGCAGACATGCACAGCAAGGGAATTCTTGGGGCGGGGATGTGAATTTTTAACGTGCCTTTTTTGGACGCAAAAATGATGGATACGCGTCAAAAACATCGTTTTTCGGCGTTTATGAAGATGCTCTATCTTTCAAGAGCATAAAAACAGAAAAATTTCGAAAACAATAAAAAAAGTCGAACAAATTGAACAAAATCTGGTCAAAACATGACTATATGGCACGAAGCGTCGAAAATTTGATTGACACATTTGAGCAAATAGAAAGCTAAAATGCCTAAAACATCATATTTTCTCCGAGTTTTTAGTACAATTTTGGAAACTTCCGGAAAATTGCAAATTCTGAGGGGAAGAGTACAAATTTATGCGGGGGTGAAAATTCTTCTCGGAGGAGTGGAATCCCCAACCAAGATCATGTATACTCATCAAACTAAAACGCGAACGTGCTGTTTTAACGCCTTGATACCGGAATTTCACGAATCCTTAACGTTGAAATTAAAATAAATTAAAATTTAAGTCTTAAAAATTTCTTTTTTCGAGTCAGTCTTACTCTTGCATTGTCATTTGCGTATTAACTTCCAGTTTTTTCAATTCAAGTTCAGCCTTTTTCCTTGTTTTTTTTTATTGTGACCACGCTTGACCCACCGTTCCGCCAGACCCATCGTCCCGCAAGACCCGCCGTCCCACTAGACCCACTTTTTCGTCCCGCTAGACCCACTTTTTCGTCCCGCTAGACCCACCAGAAGTCTCGCTAGACCCATCACGTGCACTAATGAGGTGTCCCACTAGACCCACCATTTTGTGACCGTCCCGCTAGTCCCACTGTCTCGGAAGACCCACCCGAAAAAATGAAGACATATATATTACATTTGAAATGAAAAATAGTTATCAAGACGCTTAAGTGAATTCTGCAAATTTTTTCGTAATCATTAATTTGAAAGCAAGTTTGAGTATTTCCAAAAGTTCTAGTTCCCCCACCCCCTTACCCCACAGCTACGCCACTGCCTAAGTAGTAAGAACAAAATGTTTTAGATATAAAGTAAATTTTCAAAATGATACAACGATACTTGTCAAGAATTCAAAGAGACATATATGTAACACATTCAAGAAAATATATAATGAACCTATTTGCTTGGAAACGAATAATATCTTATTGTATGCCGCCTCTTCTTCCATTCTTGGCTCGGTGAGTTTTTCTTGGCTCGCTTATCGTTTTTTGAATCACTTTGTTTTTGCGTATTGCATGCATTTTGACATCAAATGTAGCCCTTTATCTCTGCGCCGAGCTAATAATTTTTTGGTTCGATCATTGCATGGTGTACACTTCTCAATACGTTTTTGCTGAAAAAGACTGGTTCTCCATAAAGTATTTGCATCTGTCACGCGATCAGCTGTTTTTCTGTCCTAAAAATAAATAATATATGTCCTTTGTTCTAAAAATAGCTATGCTATTCTTAAACAACGCTTGGGCGCCTAATTTATGCGTTTTTGCGGCGAAATCGGTTGAGATGCGCTTGTCAAAAACAGCGCGGTTTTGAACAATACGTTTTTGTGCGCTAAAATTAGCGAATCAGTAAAAACGTAACAATAGTTGAACAGCTTTGGCCCGAAATGAAGTCGGGTCTTTTTTCCTTGCCGTCCGAAATGATTCTATTCCATTCATTATTCACCAACGATAATTTTATGCATCAATCTCAAATTTTTTTGACAAAATGGTGATATTAAATCGGAAATCCTCGAAGGTCTTCGCTATTTTTTGCAGATAGTAGGTTAGGTACCAGATTTGAATGCGTAAATAGACTATTATTAACATGTATTCTCATAAGGGTTCTAATGTATATATTTTTTCGTTTTCTGAATGCAGGACGTCCCTGTTCGTCTCCTGCTTGCGCGTGGCAGCCAGTGTCGAGCAAGATAAATATCGTTTATTAGGAATAGAGTCCCACTTCTTTCAGCGTCCGAGTTCTTTGCATGCCCCACTTCCTCACTTCCCACTTTCCCCTTTTCATACCACCTCTTTGTCACGTTTTTTGTATTTGGCATAGATATTTTCTAATGTTAAAAGACTTCTTGGGTCCGTTTTTGTATGTGTACAAAGATTTTTGAAAGGCGAAAAATGTGAAAGATCTGAAATTCTAAAAAAGTTTTGGCGTCGAAATACATAATTGTCTGCTCTGTCTGTCTTAACAATGAGAAAATGTGCGTTTAAAATGGCAAAACTTTCATATTTTATGGCGATTCGCGTTGCTGTGAGAAATTTGTAGTATTTTTTATCGTCAGAAATCGAGAATTGGCGGTACTCACAGAGTGGGCAGCACCAAAATTCTGGGGGGTGCAAGATTTTTCATAGGTCAAAAAATGGTTTTAAAATGATGGTACGGCGGGAAAACGCCATTTTTCAACGTTTCTCATCGAGCACTATCCATTGGCATCAAAAAATTGCGAAAAATTTCAAAAATTGAATTTTGGGGGGGGTATTTTGGTTTCTGGATAGTATTCAGCCTTCTGGGGGAGTGCATACATACTTGGGCAGCAGAAAATTCTAGGGGGTGCATGTTTTTTTGAAGGTCAAAACATTGCCTTAAAAATGGTGGTATGGCGATAAAAAATCCATTTTTCGACGTTTCTCATCTAGCACTATCCACAGGTATATCAAAAAATTGCGGAAAAAACGGAAAAAATTTCAGAAATTGAATTCTGGGGGTATTTCGATTTCTAGGGGGTATTTTGGTTTCTGTGGGGCGCATACCCCCCTAACCCCACGCCCAGGTGTCAGTGCATACCCCTAAACACGTCCACGTGTGGCGGTACTGTCCTGGGTGGTCGTCCGTCCTACGTGACCGCCCGTTTGACTGGCCGTCCGTCCAGGATAGCCGTCTTCCTGTTTTATTTCCAGGGTAACTGTCGGTCCTATGTGGTTGCCCATCCTGGCCCGTCCAAGGTGGCCGTCCCAAGTGGCTAGTTGGCCTAACCTCTCTGTCACGTTTCTTCAAGCGTCCTAATTCACCGGCTGTCCCGACCCGATTCTCCTGAGAATAAAATGGGTCATTATTGCCAAAAATCTCTTTTCTCCCACCGTCCTGATTCTACGACTGTTCCGATTTTCCAAGATGGTCCATAGATTTGTATAAGTGAGTAGCATAAAAGGATAAGGCTTATTTAATATATGAATTATTACACTACTATTTTGGCTTACCAAGAAGTATTAACTTAGTTATTTAAGTAAGTTGTGAATCACAATTTGTAGCTACAAAACTACCCTCACACAGCAAAAAGTACCTACTTTTTGTTTCGACTCACATTACGATCTTGTTTCACTGTACTCGATGTGCTAAATAATCTAGTAATAAGTTTTATTCTTTTACGCCTTTACGCTAAAAAGTGCACAAGTCACATTATTTCGGTTGATTTTTCGGTTGACAAGAGTATGAGAAAAATAAAAAAGACGCATAGAAATCAGGTACTTTTCATGTGCGAGATGCACATCAATCAGGTGCATTTTATACATCAAAAATTGCCAGCATATTGTTTTCGTTTGGGTCATATTCAAATGAATATTGTCGCAATATTATGGAACATTCAAAATAAGAACTAAATATAGCATAGACGGACGGCCACTTTGGACAGTACCCAAGTTGACTTAAAATTGAAAATGCAATTTATATTTTAAATCAGAATTAGTTCGGCGCATTAAAATAGTCGGATTTATTTCAGTGATTGTGTATGCTACGTTGTTAAACTGTACGAATTCAGGTAATTGTGGCAAGCCTGTTTCCTTTTGTTCCAATTTTCTCCGGGTGAGTAAAATGATTCACCTTCTCTTTTTCTTGCTAGCATGATGACGCTATGTGCGATTACCGGCTCGGCGTAACGGTGCCTTTGTATTAATTTCCATTGCAAATATTGTGTTTTCCATTATGCCGCTATGCGATGATATTGTGCAATCATCACTAGATAATGTATGTATATACACTTTCCCGAAGCTCGGTTGTATTGCCGTCAGCTGCCGCGATTCTTGAACAAGACGGGCTAGTTCGCAAATTTGCGTAGGATGCACTGAAACGATTTTGGACCGCGACTTTATCGGGCACTACATACTCCCGTTATTATCTTTCTACTCCCGCTGTGTCCTTTTTTATAGGTCCATATTGCCTAATTTTTCAGTCTAGCATACGGAAGCAATCGATACGCGCTGAGCCCGGTTGTATGATATGTTTAAAAATCTTGTAAAGCGTGACGCCAGCAATATTTTTATAAAGACGTCGTCGGCTCAGTCAGTAGTGAAAACAGTATTGCCTTGTAAACTAAAAGCCCATGTATGTCACTTTAAGCTCTGATAAAAGCGCTAGGAAAATTGTTGCTGTATTGTGCGCATCGCAGCACCATTATACCATACCTAGAGTGAAGTTTAGCTCATACATTGGATATATGTACATTGCATTGATATTGTAGTTATCGTGATTTACGTATCAACACCCTCCCTCTTATTCGTCGCTTTAATCTGGTTTGATACTCAGCTATTAGATATTTCGAAACTTATCGCTTGTAACCTCCATACGGATTTTTTCTGCGCCTTTTTCCATTGTTTTTACACTTAGCGCAAGGAAGTAGCAACTGAGATGATCTTTACTATGCTATGAATATCGACAATGTTCCGCAATTAATCCTAGCCTTGTTTCGAAAAAGTCCATATGAATTAAAAGCTGCTTCCGTATTATTGAGTTAAACAGCAAATAGGGCTTTTAATTTTAGCGATTCTTTCTTGATTCATGTGAGCAGCATATTTTGACAGCTGCCGTAAACCCCGTTGTATCGATTTTACGGATGTAGCAATCCCTATTATTTAGCTTTATTGACGATGGAGGTGATAGTTATTGCGAAAAGGACTTCGTTAATTCTTCTTTATAAAATACAAGGACAACTATCATACTGTAGCAATTGCGTTCGTTTCGGTTATGTGTGATTCGATGATGATGGATTTATTGGCACATTAATCAAATTAATATGCATCGGAAATCAAAAGCCAGACCCACGCCGCCTCCACTTGAACTTGACCTAAGCCACATTGAGAGTGGAAAAAGTGCTAAAATTGGTCCTCTGAATTCCACAGCGGGTCCTAATGTAGCGCTGCATGCGTGTAAGCTTGTTTGCGCTCTCATTTTTGATCGGAAAACGCGAATCGTAGCGTTCCATTATATGACAAAATATTTGATTTATGTCATATTGAGATGAGCTCAGCGTCTTGGTTTCCTTGTGTATTTACCACTTGAACCACCCCTCATCAAATCTAGTTTTTTTGTTTGCACTTATAATTGATTTCTTCGGCTTTGAATAGGTCTTGTTTTTCGAAAATCAAGCACTGCTCCGGTAGGCAGAGCCCTATTCAAGGGGACGGGGGCGGCTGCTCTCCTTGGCCGGAAAAGAATTTTGAAAGGTAAGATAATGCATGGAAAGATGGAAAAATTCAATGTCTTTAACGTTAAATCTTCAAATTTTCGGCGCTTAGCCCGTATTTTAAATATTTCCCATCATTTTGGCCCAAGCCTGACCGAAAAAAGTGATACTTTTTATAGCCTTTTAAGTGAAAAAATTATTTTCCAAGAAAGGTTCGAATTTTATGATCTTAATAGATAGAGCATGTCTTGAAACGTCGAAAAATACGGTCTTTGCTAGCTATTACGACGAATTTTCCTAGATATGGACCAATTTGTGCTGGGTCCGCCCCCCTTGGCCGAATCCTGAATACGGGCCTGCCGTTAGGTGACCTTTTTTCGATACAGCTTGCAAGCAAAATATGACCTTAATTGCAAATAAAGTTCGCTACACTTTTGCATCGCTAAAAGTCGAAGCTCTTAAGCATACACGATCTTTTTGGGGTTTTTTACCCCTCCCCCAGACTCTCCCCGCAAAAATTTTTTTACAGTCCCCCAGAATTGTCGATTTCTTATAAGTTCCCGGAAAATTTTTAAAAATTTGTAGAAAAGATGGCTTTTTAATAGTTTTTAGCAATCTATTTGCTCACAAGTGCCAAATTTTCAGGCGCTTCGCGCCATCATACCCATGTTTTTACTATATTTTGTTCAATTTATTCCGACTTTTTCGGTTTTCCCGAAATTTTTGTTTTTATGCTCTAGAAAGATAGAGCATCGTCAGAAGCGCTGAAAAACGATGTTTTTGACGGGTACCTACCATTTTTGGACCCAGAAAGAGCTTTTTATAATTTCACCCTCCCCCTCCTAGAATTCCTTTGCTGTGCGTTTATGCTCTTAAGGAAAAACAGTAGTAGGTCGCTGTATTTTGTGAGGACAATTTAGCTTGAAATTGTCAAAAAATTCTCAACTAATGCAATCGAAACTCCATTGTTTCTGCTATTCACATTTAAATTGCAAGATAAATCTCTATGTTTAAAATAATTTTGTAAAGGACTAACAAAATATTATATGTTTGTTAGAATATTCAAAAATACAAAACTAAATCTCTTACAAACAATAAACTTGCTCCTCGTGTGAGAGATGAAACTTACGCGCATGCAGCTCCGTCGCCTTCGATTGTTCGCGAAACTCCCACTACGCCCACCCGACGTTATCAGACTATGCTAAAAGAGGGACTCCGTAAAATTATCGTTGATCCGCTGCGCTCGGTTCGGCGAACTTTAAGCGTGAGCGAGGGCGGTGAAAATGGGGAGGAGGATAATAATGCATTGACTATTGACCCATCACCTGTGCTAATGGCTCAGTCCGACGAAACTGTGGTTGATGAAGTTTTCCTATCCGCATGTGCGGTTTCTCGGATATTATTTATTATTGCATTTCTTTGTATAGGGTGGCCCAAAAATGGATACAAAAGTTATGATTGCTAATAAAGCTGCAGTTAAACGTGTCGCGAAATTGTAAATGTTTTCCGAAGGAAGTAAATGCAGGGCAACAATCATAAATTTGATTTAGCTACCTTTGCTATTGCTGTTTTGTTGTTCACTTTTGTAAACGCCATTTTTGGTAAGTTACAACGGAAAAGGTGGGTAAGTAGGGGCTCTGATCAGTAAATATCTGCTTGAAACGTCAACTTATATGTCCTTGTTGTGATAGTCGTGTAAACGTTGTTTAATACTCGTAGATTCAGAATTTGCCTTTAAATTGTTCGTTTTACTTTGATTTTGTGAGTGTTTATCATGCTGCTTTTTAATTGCATTTGTGTCCAACAGAAAGGCGTGGTTTACAAAAAAATTCGTTGCATAAATGAATTTTTATAATCTTTTGCCTGAAATTCAAGGTACTGTCTCTAACGATTTTTTACATCGAGTGATTAAATCGCATTAATCTAAGTCGAAAAGAACAAACGTTATATGTTAGAGTAAATGTATGTTTTTGAGTTAGTTTTACAGCTTTTCCCATTCGTAGCTTGCCAAAAGAATGGTGTTTGTTTACTAGAAGTGAAAACCTATAGTCTATTATTTCATGAAACCTTGTGCATGGATCACAATTTCTGAATCAATGCAATTAAATTACAAAATCGTTTTAAACTGGAGCAATCATCAGGATATTGTCATAGCAACTGATAAGCAAATCAAGTTTTCCTATGCAAAATTGTATTACCGTAGGCTGCCTAGAAGCCACTTTTGTATCTACTATCTTGAGCAATAAAAATTGGCTTCCGTGAACAGGGTTTTCGTGAAATGGATCTTGGAAATAATATCGAAAGTAACTCGATTAAGCTTTACTATAGTCTATTTCACGAAACCTTGTGCATGGATCACATTTTTTGAGTCAGTTCAAATCGACTACAAAAGCTGTTTACGCTAAAGCAAGAATCGTGATATTGTGCATAGCTATTGATGAGCATTTGAAGTTTTGCTGTGCTAAGTTGTATGAAAGTAGGCTGCTTGTGAACCACTTTTGTAGTTACTCGCTTCAACGCTGAAAATTGTTTTCGTGCACAGGGTTTCGTGAAACCGACTACAATTTGTTGCCCTATATTTGTTATTTCAAAAACGTTTGTCGTTTACTAATTTACAGTAAATCTGACACATTTTTACGCTTTTTTAGGCCACCTTCCTTCGTTTTCTTTTAGATTTTGTGTTATTTTTTCTTTTGCTAGTTGCAGTGCTCTTTTTGCACAGGCCTCTTTGCGCTGTTAAAGAATCTCTCGGAAGTATTCTGCACGTGCGTGTTTTAGGTACGTCATTTTTGCACACGTTTTTCCCTGCACGTTGCAAAACTTTGGCCAGCTGGCGGAAATTTCAGATGTTCAATAGATATAAGTTAAAGAACATTATCTTTTGAACCCTTTTTCGCAGAATGATTAATCTACTTATGTTGGTAGACTAGAAGTTCGGATAACAAGTTTTTCTTGTGGTTTTGAAGTTTTTGTTATCTTCAATAAGTAATAGGATTAACGATCAAGTTGACTTTAATTTATCGCTGAATATCTTAAGTTTTTTTAACTGGTATTTGTCGTACTAACAGAGTTTGCATTGTGTACTAAGACGCAATAAGTGTTTTATATACATGCGCTGCGCATATATGTAGAATTGACATGAATAGAAAAATCATTTTGAACTCCATGCAGTTTTGCTTAAAAAATCGGATGATTATTAGCACTTTGCTTGTGGATCAGAGGATATTCATTTTCGAGGAAAAGCGACCCGCTTCATTGCTGTTTTTTTATCGTTTGAGAATTTTTTGCTGCATTTATTGAAAGCTTTATCCATTTTATACGCAAGTATTATTCATCTGACATTCTTCGCTGCCTGAATGGATATGGTGCTAAAGCATATAAAACTTAGGCGTAAACAAAGCTACTTATTTGATAGCTGTTAATCTGAAGACAAACTTCTTCACGTTGTCACTGGTATTCTTAATTCAACAGGATTTTTTTGCGGAGCAAAAAAGCGGACGTTGATATTTGATTTATTACTTTTCGTGTACTGTTTTCTTAACCTAAGCTTTAGAAACTCCGTTAAAATTCAAAAATTTTCAATCCATCTCCTATTTCCGGTCTTCGTCTTAATAAAACCTCAAAATTGGATTGATAAAGTTAGGAAGAACTAGGTAAAGTCTCGTTAGAGCACTTTTGAGCAGTATCGTTAGAGCACTTTGTATCGTTATAGCACCAGTCGCGTTATGGCACTAAATGTCTGGTTAGAGCACTCAGGTTGTCCCGTTATGGCACTTCTATATCTCGTTAGACCACTCGAACGGATTGACCCTAAAATATCTCCTTAGAGCATTACGATTTGCCTGACGTCGTCAAAGCCTACAGTTTGACCTGAAAAACGTCATAAGTGAACATAAATAGGCAGCAACAATAGGCATGTTGTGCCAGAAGATTTAACAAACAAAAGAAACATGTGTAATCTATAAAATCGAACATTAATCGTATAAAAGCGATTGCTCATTCATTTTGACTGCCTGTTCAGTAGCTTTTAGCTTAGTAAAATGCACCTTTATCTGTATTTCTGTTAATAAAAAATGTTACGTATCTATATTATAAAACGCGTATTAAACATTATTTAGCTGTACTTGTCCGTTTTTTGCATGAAATACGGAAAATACAATCGGAAATTGCATGAAATAAGGAGAGCTGAAGTTCCAGATTTGGCGAAGTGTCTGTTTTTGAAGCTAATTCTTTTATCATTTTCTGGTTTTACGTCGTCCGTTTTTCGTTGTTTTGAAGAACTACATGATTATATACTATCAACAACAAAGTTTCAAAATTTTGACTAAAATGTTAAAAAGTCATATAATTTCACATTCTCGGATTTTCCCAAGTCTACTTGTGCTTTTTTGCATCTCAGTCTAAAGAACTGCAAACGCTAGGCAGGTTTTTATTAATACGTACAATGGCCTACCAAATGATGCCGATTTTGTTCAGCGTGTCAATATTGAAATTTCACGCTATTCAGATTACGCACAGCATTTTCTGTAATTTTTCGTTTAATAATTTTTTTGAGCGACAAAAATTTGCTTATTTTTATGCATGTGTACATTAATAACGTAAACTCCACCATTTTCGTGTATAAAGCATGATAAGACAATTTTGGTGCTCTAACGCGACATGTTAGTGCTCTAACAAGACTCAGAGGTGCTATAACGCGACACACTGGTGCTCTAACGAGACAAAGTGCTATAACGAGACGATTGGTGCTCTAACGCGACTGGTGCCATAACGATACCTAATCAAGAACTAGGTTTTTGGTGTTCCGCGCTTATTTATTTTTGTAGTACCAATTTGTCATGAAAACATCAAAACTGAAATATTAAAAATTTAGGAAAGTAATAAAAATATTATGAATTTTTAATTTGAACATGTTTTAAATCTCAAATTTCTATTTTCATTGCAATTTTTTTACAGCCTATCCTCGTTCAACTTCAGTCAAAGGATCACCCAATGCCCAGCAATCGCTCGATTCGTCGAGCGCAGACGACAAATCATCCAAGCGCCTCATCATTTTCAAAGAATCGGTTGGTGTTGCTTTCAGCCAGTTTTAATATATTTATAAATGTTCCTTTTGAAAGTCCTATCCCGTTTGAGATAAAATTTATATATTTTCGAAAAAATTATAAGTCTAAAAATTATGTGGTCGAGAAAAGCATAGGTGCCCAGCATGGCCACTTCTAAAGGAGTTAGTTGGAATCAAAAGTTGAAATTTTATCTTCATCGAGATGCGACGGCTGCTCAGAGTCGATGTTAAGGTTAAAATAGCTCGAAAACTTGTGATACATTATTTTTGACGATTTCAGCTTGATGCTATGAATTTTGAATTAAATATTTGCTTAATATAAAAAATTTGTTCATCAAAATCAGAAACTAAATTAACATTACAGCTCTTTGAAATTGTCTAATTTTTTCGTATTTCATTGACAATAACGTCTTTTTCAAAACTTCTATGATATATAATCAAATAACATATTTTTAGTATAACAATCTGGTTTTTTATCTTGGCCCTAATTTTTCCGCATCTTCTTCACTGACTTCATCTTTTCTCATACGTAGCGCTGGCTAGAACTCCGTTGAGGATAGCATTGAAAAGCATATGGGTGTACCATACATGTAACGGCTTAAAATTTTGCGAGGAGTGGGTCCCCGGTTTAGGGGGTGGTAAATGACCTCCGATTTTCGGCCAAAAATGGCAAAAAAAAGTACCTAAAAAATGGCTAAAAATCGCAAGTTCTCGCCAAAAATGAGGTGTCAAAATTTTCTGACTTTGGGGGATGGGAGATTGATCGACTCTAAGTGAGGGATCCGATTCCCGTGCTACACGTCTGGGAGGGCTATCCATCTAAACATGCTGACATCCACTTCCTCGTTTTATTTTTTATATTTCTTGCAGGCATTGGCCAGCGGTGTAAAGCTTATGCAAGCGGCTAACCTTGGTAATCCTTACTAATCGATTTCGCCTAATTATTCTTAGGAGTATTTATTTTAGTTTTTGTATTAGAGAACAAAGAATTGCTCTTCTATCATTTGTTGAAAGTCAACAACGCCTTCAGTATATTGCCCAATTCATCGAAAGTCGTCGTTTTCGACATACGCCTGCCGGTCAAGCGAATTTTTTTCACTTGTAGAAATTATGTTTTCAGTTGTATATTTAAACGGATAAGAATTTTCCTCGCTAATCTAGTCTTTAATGTGAAACAAAAATATATGTACGTTGGACAGAGTGCTTTGTTCAGCGTTCCTGACTTCAAAGTATTATGCAAATTCTTAGCAAATATCAAATTATATATATAAATTTTAAATTTTTTCGACACATCTGAGTTTACCTTTTGTCAGACGCACATTTTAATGCTTCACCGTGCTCGTACGTAGGCACTGGACAGGACCTAAATTTTGGCAGTCGGGGTCGGGTCCGAAAATTTTCATGGGCTGAAAATGGGTCTGAAAATCGCTGTTAGGGTGAAGAAACAATATTTTTCCATGTTCTTCATCAAGTTCCTTATATTAGCATCAAAAAATCACGAAAAAACGAAAAGATATCAAAAGTTTAATTTTGGTTAGGATCTTTCGAATTTTAGTTGGGGCCTTTTGGATTTTAAAAGGGATTCAGACCTTCCAAACTCGACCTCCCAAACTCTCTTTTCCCTCCCTCACCTCTATGTAAGACACTGTTGCCTGATGGTTTTGTCTAAAACCAACAAATTGACCCAATTTCTGAGTAGAAAACAAATTGTAAAAAGTTTGGTACTTCTACAGAATAGTAATTATTATTAGATAGATAGTCCAATTTCTTATAATGCGATTGTCTCTACCTTCGATCAGTCGATGATGCATGAATAGCTAATTCCAATAAATTAAGCCTAAACCTAAGGATAATAAATAAAACAAGTCATCTTACAAACGTACATACGTTACTATTCTGAAGAAGTGTCAAAAACTGGTATAATAAAAACAAGAAGTTCAACATATTTTTGTGTCTAATTTTTCCCAAAATATCAACCGGTTTGGAGGATCACCGGAGACATTTATCGAGTAAAGCGGAAAATGAATATAAACATTAAAATGGAGTAAAAAATATCCTTAATGGAGTAAAAAATTTGCTTAATTTTCTATTTTTCGACAGTTTCGAGCACTTTTGCGGACGTTTTGATGCTTTTGTCCATTTCTGGCCTTAATGTTGTTTTCAATTTTGTCTGTCATCAGCATTAATTACTTCACGCATGTAACGAGATTGCTGGTACCTTTCGAACCGTGCTGTAATAGCTCCTATTTTCGGGAAGGGTAGCGGCTGATTTTCAGGGGATAGATGACATACATGCACAGCATGAGAAATCCGTGGGTGGGGGTGGGGTGAAATTTAAAAGTGCCTTTTTTGGTCAAAAAATAGTGGTTACTTGTCAAAAACATCGTTTTTTGGTGTCTCTGATGACGCTCTATCTTTCTAGAGCATAAAAACGAAAAAAATTAAGAGAAGTCTATCAAATTGGACAAAATGTAGTTAAAATATGAAAAAATGACGCTAAGCGCCAAAATTTGATACTTTTCAGCAAATAGATAGCTAAAAACGCTAAAAACACCTTTTCTACGAATTTTCAGGAATTTTTTGGAAACTTCCGCGAATTATGGGAGGTGAAACCCCTAACCTCCCCCTTGATCATGTCTGGTGAATGACCTATTTTTGGCAAAAAATGTTAATAGAAGCACCTTAAAATGTCCTTAAATTGCATGTTTTTTTGCCGCAAATGTGGGCTGCAATATGGCATTTCTGGAAGCTGGGACGGCTTTACTTGTAACGGTCTTAAATTTCGGGACGGGAAGTGGGGTAATTTTAGGCGATAAGTGACCCTTCTATTTTTGGCAATAAAGCACCTGAAAATGTCTTTAGAACAGTGTTTTTTAGCGCCACCCCCATTTGCGCGGCCGCTAATGACCAGGACAAGAGCATTTGCACGCAGTCGCATTAGTTCACCTAAAAACATAGTACTGTGAGAAGATAGGCAAGAATTAAGGTAATTTTGAGCGTTTTCAAATGAGCTCAATAAGCTGCTGGTGATTAATTTCCGAAAAATAAATTTTTTAATTGTCACATCTTTCAACTCATGCAAAAAATCTAATCTTAAAGCTGTACATGACTGATTTCTCTTTATGCAGTTCATGTTATATTGGGTGGTTTTTTAAGCTACCTGCTCTAAATTTTCGTGATTTGCCAAAAACTACAATACACAAAGTAAATAAGTAGACGCAGAGCACCAAAATTTTTGGCACATTTCCATGTCTGCCCAAGTTTAGGCTGTTTAGAAGACAAAAATAATATAAAAACAATTAATCTGGCGCCGCCAAAAAATTTAGAAAACTTCCTTCAAAAATGCCATGAAAATGTTTAAATTTCTGCTTTTTTATCCAAACAAGCCTTTGCGCATAGTGCTAATGTACGAAATGTCCAATTAGCGCAGGACAGGTTCCTTTGCCCGCGTTAATAAAAAACAATGCTTTAAAACACAATTTGTTGCCAAAGATTGGGTTGGGATGAAGATCTCGGTCTTTGGAAGGATGAATATCCCCATCCCTCTGTTACATACATCCTTCCAACTTGGAAAATATTTGGAAAAACATAATTTTAAAAAATAAAAAATAATAGAAATTAAAATCGATAAAAAGTGAATAATAAAAATATAATTTTAAAATCGTAAATTCAGGTCAAGAAAGCTTTCTATGCACTTGTGTACAATAGCGTCAGGGCGGCGACTTTGTCTCTGGAAGGATGAATATCTCCATCCCTCTGTTACATACGTCTTTCCGAACTTGGAAAATATTTGGAAAAATAATTGTTAAATAATAAAAATAATAAAAAATAAAATTAAATTAAATAAATAAAACGTAATTATTAAAAATATAATTTGAAAACCGTAAATTTAGGTCAAGAAAGCTTTCTATGCACTTGTGTACAATAGCGTCAGGGCGGCGACTTTGGTCGACAGCGATCAACGATTCGTTGGCATGTTGACCATCACCGATTTTATACATATATTGCATCATTACGAAGCTCAAGGCAAAGACTGTGTAAAAGAATTGGAGCATAATAGGATATGCGACTGGAAAAGTGAATAGAAATTCGCTCCCTTTAAATAAAGCTAAAATCATCGCTTTGTAAAAATGGAAAAAAATTTGAAATTTCAATGAAGTTTTTTCAAATAATTGTAATTTTATTTAAAAAATGAGCAATTAAAAAAACAATTACGCAGTATGAACAATTCGAGGAGATTTGGAAATACCCGCATTTTTCGTCGAAGTGTCTCGCATATTCAGCATTTCGCGCCAAGATTTATCATTTTTCCACAATTCCATCTTTAGTTTTGAAAATCATTTTGAAAAAATGGAAAAAAGCACTTAAATGAAATTAAAATTAAAAAACTCCAATATTCTATCACCCGATCAGGTGCCGCTTTCGAATTTCATTGCAACTGCTGAACATTGAATTTTTAGGAGCTTTCTAAAATTTTACATTTGATCAAAATGCGTAGTACTGATTAACCTCTATGTTAAAAATATTTGGATATATTATTATACTAGATGAGCTGCCCGGCGTTGCCCGGGCTGAACTTAGGCCTGATATATAGCTATGTGGAATTGATATGTAAAAAAATCCATAATTTTGATGTTTCTTGGAAAAATCCATAATTTTGATGTTTTTTATTAATCCGTAATTTTGGTGTTATTTTAAAAAATCCGTAATTTTGATGTGATTTTAAAAAATCCATAATTTTGATGTTTTTAAAAAAATCCATAATTTTGATATTTTTAAAAAAATCCATGTTTTTAAAAAGAATCCATAATTTTGATGTTATTTTGAAAAATCCATAATCCTGATGTTTTTTAAAAAAATCCATAATTTTGATGTTTTTAAAAAATCCATAATTTTGACGTTTCAAAAAAATTTCCATAATGTTGGTGTTTCATCGTGCCCTATCTTATAGCGTTGAGTATGCTATAGCATTGAGTACTTTTATACCGTGTCATATCTTATAGCATTTAGGTATCTTAGTAGCATTGGGTATGCTATACCGTATCCTATCTTGTAGCATAGTTGAGCTGCCCGGCGTTGCCCGGGCTGAACTTCAGGCCTGATAGCTATATGGAATTAATATGTCTCTTGTATTTTTTATTTTTTCAAGACTTTTGATGTTTTTTGGGATATTTCTAAAAAAATTGTTGGTACAAACCATATTTTATTTTTTGGATTTTTTAAAATGTCTTTTGTCAACCATTTTTTGATCAAATCCATATTTTTGACGTTACAGAATGGTTTCGAAAATTGTTTAGCCATAATCATATTTTTGATGTTACTGGGGTGTTCTGGAAATTTTTTTAATAAAACCCATATTGTTGATGTTTTGTGATGTTTTGGAAAAATTTTTTTTCGTCAAACCATATTTTTGATGTTTTGGGATGTTTTGGAAAATTTTTTCGTCAAACCATATTTTTGATGTTTTAGGATGTTTTGAAAAATTTTTTCGGTCAAACCATATTTTTGATGTTTTAAAAATTTTTTGTTTGTTGTAGCAAAGGGTGTCATATATCACGTGATATGTTATAGCTGATGGTATCTCCTATCTTATATCACTGCATGTTATGGCACAGACAGGGTATCTATACCAAACCTATCTTATAGAATTGCCTATCTCGTAGCACAGGGTATCTTATATCCCATACTATCTTATAACATTGCCTATCTTGCAGCTCCGGGGTATCTTATATCACTTCCTATCTTATAGCATTGCCTATCTTGTAGCACGGGGTATCTTTTATAACGTTCTATCTTATAGCATTGCCTATCTTGTAGCACAGGGTGTCTTATATCACGTCCTATCTTATAGTATTGCCTATCCTGTAGCACAGAGTATCTTATATCACGTCCTATCTTATAGCATTGCTTATCTTGTTGCACATAGTATCTCATACCATGCCTATCTTATAAAATTGCCTATGTTATAGCATCATTTGGTTAAACCTGTATTTTGATGTTTCACAGTGCCGACCAATGCTATAACATATAACAATGTACATAGTGTCGCCAGGCCTGCTCCTCTTGGCCGGGGTATCCATATACAAACAGTATAAACTAATTTTTGAAAAAATAGCAAAAAATCGGCCATCTCCCGAAATCGTGGAGGCTTATAGCACAGGGGCCAAACCCTGCTCCCTCCTGCCCAGGGCCAATGGGTGCGTTAGATCGCTACGGCTCCTTCCCCCATTGGACCGACCTCGGCCCAAAATATCAACCCACCAAATTTCATTGGGCCGGAGCCAACCCGGCACAAACATACGAACATACGAACATACATACACACAAACAAACAAACTTTCAAAAATATATAGTAGATTAAGTATATTTGTTTGTATCAGTAGACTGTGTGCTTTACTGAACATGTATAGATGTGTATTCATACACGCACAGCATGGGAATTCTGTTGGGGGTGAAGTTATAAAATGCCTTTTTTGGGTGCAAAAATGGTAGGTACGCGTCAAAAACATCGTTTTTCAGCGTTTCTGACGATGCTCTATCTTTCTAGAGCATCAAAACAGAAAAAATTTCGGAACAAAATCAAAAAAAGTTCGAACAAAATGTAGTCAAAACATGAGTATAATGGCGCCAAAATCTAGGTACTTTTGGGCGAATAGATATCTAAAAACGCTTAAAAAAGCATCTTTTTACAAATTTTTAGAAAATTTTGGGAACTTTCAAAAAATCGCTCCTTCTGAGGGGGGGGTGAAAAAATTCTTGCGGTGGGTGACTCCCAAGATTATGTATGTGTGTATTCAAAACAATATTTTGATCGTTCGTCTTTAAAATGACCAGTATTTTAAGTGTAAGCAAACTCATTCTGAACACGAATATGTGAACGTTGCATGAAATTAATTAATATAGTATACATTGGAATAAATATTTTAAATTTAATCACTCTTTTCTTTTCAGAAGCTCAATCGGAGCAAAACTTGGCGCATCCGTTCATGTTTATTTACGCTGAGCAAAGGTGAGCGCCGCTAGATTTTGGGAAAAATCGCTGTATTTCATTCTGTAAACATGGCATGCCTAAATGTAGGAGTAAATATGTACATACGTGATAATTATTTTTTACTTTGGCAGATGTTTTCATTTCTAATTGTGAAAATAAATTCCTATCTTTCTTGTTTTTTCCTTTTTTAAGCGATCGGTTTTGATATTTTGAAAATTTATGACGCAATTTTAATTCACTTTTGACGTTGTCGTAAAGGTATTTGAATAAATAGAAAAACAGGTGATTTTTTGAGTATTTTGGGCTTTGAATCCAAAGAATCAAAGAGCCCCTCCTCCCATCCAGGTCCGTTTTTAGAGAAACTTGCGTTTTTTAGTCCTTTTTAGCTGCCTTTTTGTCATTTTTTGTACAAAAAAAACAGTGCGCACCATATGTACATGTAACGGCTCGAAATTTTGGGTGGGGGTCCCTGGCTATTTTTAGGGTAGGGGGTAAGGACCTCCAATTTTTGTCAAAATGGCCAAAAAGCACGCAAAAAGTGCCAACAAATTCGATTTTTTTCCAAAAATGGGGGGGCAAAAATATTCAGGCTTTGAGGGGTGGGAGGTGATCCTCCTTACATGTATAGTGCGCGCGGTATTGATAAAATATATTTAGGAAAAGTCAAGCATGCCTTCAACAAAAATAAATTTTACTTACTTACTGTAATAAGTGTTTTAGGTCCGTTGACAAATTCCAAATTTCAAATTCCTTTGTTTTTGTTGCATTTTAGTTTTCGTTTGTTTTGTTATTATTTTTATCATTTTTATTTATTATGTATATCTTTTGTGAATTCTGATTTTTTCTACGTTTCCTGATCGCGTTTATACTTTTTGTATACCAGCGTTTCCTTTTCTTTTGCCTAAGCCTTTATGCTGCGGTTGAGATTTTATTGCGCAATATGGTACATCGACTACCGATTATCGACAGCAAAACTCATAACATATTGTACATTTTGACGTTGAAACGCCTTCTCAAGTATCTTTACCTATACGTACGTAAGACATTTTCTTCTGTTACGATAGCAGTCAGCACCATACATGCACAGTATGGGAATTCTGGGGGGTGAAAACCTAAAGTGCCTTTTTTGGGCCCGAAAATGGCCGGTACGCGTTAAAAAACATCTTTTTTTTGTGTTTCTGACGATACTCTATCCTCCTAGAGCATGAAATCATGAAAAAAATTTCGAAAAAAGTCAAATAAATTGACCAATATATCGCTTAAAACATGAATATATGGCGCGAAGCGCCGAAAATTTGGCGATTTTGAGCAAATAGATAGCCAAAAACCCTTAAAAGACACTTTTTCTACCAATTTTCAGGTAAGTTTAGGAAACTTTTGAAAAATCGCCAATTCTGGGGGGGTGAAAAATTTTTTGCGGGGGTGAAAACCGATTCTGCGGGGGGTGAAACCCCTCCCCACAAGATCATGTATGGTCAGCACACAAAAATAAAAATAATTCATTATTTAATAAAAATAAAATAAAATTTGAATAAAAATACAAGTTAAATAAATCTGAAATAAAATAAATTAATAAAAAATAAAATTAAGAATAAATTTTTGTTGTGTGTATTCCATTCCGGACGACGCTTTTTCACAAATCATGCAAAAATGTAAATAGTTCTAAAAAATGCTTTAGGGCCGAATGACAGAAGGCCGGTTAATTTAACCGATGGTTAAGCTCTAACCTCTGGTTAGCTAACCATAGGTTAAATTGTTAAATTTAAGCAGCGGTTAAATTTAACTGGTATGACAGAACGCTGGTTAAACTTTGGTTGTCTAACCTATGCTTAAAATTTGGTAACCAGACTTTAACCGGTGATTAAAATTTTTTTATGTTTCTTAGCACAGGAATTCGACGAGCAGGAAATGATTCGTATCCAGGGGCGGATGTTAGGGGGAAGGGCGGGGGGCAGCCCCCATTGGCTACAAATATTTGCCGTATAAAGAATGGATATGCAATTTGCAATGATTTTTGGCCGTCAGTGACCATAATTTTTCAAATTTTTCAGGCGCTACGCGCCGGATGATACCTATTAATGACATTTATTTACTTTCCTGGCGACCTGGAAGCCATTTTCTGTTCACGTGTAGGTTTCAAAACAATTTTAACAGCAGAAACAGCTATTTTTGCATAGTTTTCTTCTATTTTCTATTAAAAATTTAGATGTTTCGCATCAAATTCTGTAAATACAGGAAATCGAGCAGTAAATCATGCTTCTAGACGTCTATCCGCCTTAATTTCACAAATTTTCCGGCGCTTCGCGCCAGATTTTTGTTAAAGTCAAAGAACTTTATCGATTTTTTGCATTAAATTGTCGAAAATTTTAAAATTTTCAGAAAAAAATCTTGCGTCAAAAGTGATTTTATGTAAAAGTATACAATGTAAAACGCCAAAAAACGTAATTTTGCGCCTTAAGGGCAGATTTTTGACCTATTTTTGACTGTTTTTGGAAAAGTTGGGATACCGCCCCCCTTAGGAAAATCCTGGATCCGCCACTGTTCGTATCTGCATAATTCGTTGCACGCAATTTTTTGACTTCGTTAGGTTTTTATCCATTGAACGACGCATTAATACTGTTCCTGCATTGTTTGTTACCTTTCTTCATTCTTCTAAGTCTTTTGTGAATTAAAATGTCTTCTGAATAGAGAACGGGGCGAAATTTAAATTTTCTAGATCTAGTCTAGAAATTCTCTTTTTGGTCCAATGCGTATCAAAACATAAGCTCATGATCGAAAATAAGAAAACGGACGACGTTACTAAACAAACGAAGAAAAGAAAAGTCCAGCTCGAAGAAAAATGGCGAAGCTTGAAAAAAGTGATCTATCTATCCATGGCTAACAACATAAATAATAGTTAACCGGAGATTTAAGCCTGCTAGAAGCAGGGCTAGAAATCTCCGGTTAAATCAGTCGAGTTAAATCTCCGCTTAGTTTAACCGGCCTTCTGTCATACCGATATTTAACCAGCGGTTAACCAGATTTTAACCGATGCTTAAAGTTAACCGGCTTTCTGTCATACCAAAAACATTTAACCGGAGATTTTAGTCGACTTTTTCTGGACTTTAACCATCGGTTCACGTTAACTAGCGTTCTGTCATTCGGCCCATGGACTTACACAGCGCCTAATGCTACTTTAAAAATCTGAAGACAACGAGGCAATCCATCTTTACATATGACAGGATTACCGTGGCTATCTTTTAATGCACTTTTGTAGCCAATCACAACTTCTATTCAGCTGGAATAAATGTATCGTTCGGAATGAAACTGACTCTAGTTGATTTTTTTATTCTGTTTGTTTATTTTTTAATTTTGCATGTTTACGTTGTCAACAATATAATTGTTACTAACTAATTGTGTTGAAATAGATTCTTTATTACGTTTTTACATGTTTATGGTATACTGTAGTCTGTCTCTCAAAACATTAAGCATGAAAAGCCATTCATTCAACACATGGAAGTGGTTAGAAAATGGTTTCTGTAGTGATATACAGATACAGTAATATAAATGTCTGTCGACTGCAATGTACAACAGCGTTGTCATAATATTATATTCTGCTTATTAAAATTGGAATATTATACTTTTAAAAATTATCATTCTTAACTCGGGCCTCCAGTAAGGGAATATAATTCCATGAATTATGAATGAGAAAATATGCCTATAGATCATTTGCGTACATTTACAATTATTTGATTTGTTTTATTTCCATTCAAGACCAGACATGCACAGCATGGAAATTCTAGGTAGGGGGTGACATCTTAAAGTGCCTTTTTTGAGCCCAAAAATGTTGGGTACGCTTCGGCGTTTCCGACGATGCACTGTCTTTCTAAAGCATTAGAACATTTGAAAAAATTTTTAAAAAAAGTCAAAAAGTCTAATAAATTAAACAAGATGGAGTCAAAGCATGAGTGTATGGAGTGAAGCGCCGAAAATTTGACACTTTTGAGCAAATAGATAGCTAAAACGCTAAAAAAGCACTTTTTCTGCGAATTTTTGGGAAATTTTTGGAAAATTTCAAAAGAATCGTCAATTCTGAAGGGGTGGGTGACAGAGGCGTAGCCAGGATTTTGGTTCGGGGGGCATAAACAAAAATTTTTTAAGACTACTTTTGCATTGAATGCCAGTAACGTTACGTATAGTAAAACTAAGTTTTTCGACCTTTCGTAGTGTAGCCTAACTAATTTATGGGTTTCTGACGATCAAAAATACAAAAAGTGTAAAGCGGCGCGAAGTGCCGAAAATTTTTGGAATTTCTACCGTTTTCATTAGAGCTGGGCCGGGGCCAGGCCCCGGCCCCGGGCCGGGGCCAGGGCCAAAGTTAGAGTTGATTATAATGTAGAAAATTGATAATGTTCTGGGCAAATTTACCTTGAAACTCAATTTCAAGCAAACCACAGATCTTGCTAATATTCAAATCTTTATTTCACTATGCCAGATTGGTGCAAATTTCTAGTTAATAATCAAAATTGACATATTTTAAATTGCAATTCATATAGACGAGCATTTCCAGCTTGCTTGGTAGCAGACAGCTACGTATATCAGAACAAATAGAATAATAAGCCTAAAAAAAGTGCAAAGTAAAGCACATTGAAAAACGCATCCAAGTCAGAGGAGTTAAATCCATACATGGGCAGCTCAAAAATTCTAGGGGGTCCAAAAAGTGCCTAATATTATATATATATATATATGGTAGAGCGAAAAACACCGTTTTCTCGCGTTTCTCAATGAGAGCTATCCATTAGCATCAAAAAACCGCAGAAAAACAGAAAAAAATTTTGAAAATCAATTTCTGCGAGGTCTAGCGGATTTTTTTTTGGGGGGGGGAGAATGTGAATTCTGGGGGTCTAGATCCCCCGATGCCCATGTTCTGTTATATCTTGTAATCCCAACAAATATTAACGCTTGACGTGCATATCTACAAGCAAGAATATATGCATAGGTACATATAAGGGGTAGGGCAGGGTCGTACTATGAGCATGGTAAAGCACGCTATTATTGGCCCCGGCCCGGCCCCGGCAAAAAAGGCGGCCCCGGCACAGCTCTAGTTTTCATGTAGAATTTACGGCCTTTCTATTGACAAATAGTTCGGAAATCATAAGTGGTGCAAAGTAAAATTTAGTCATTTTTTACCGTCCTTAACATTTTGTAGCTCTGTGAATACTAATAGTCTGACAGAGCAGAAAATTATCAAATTTGTACAAAACAATTTTGATAGTTCATGCTCCTAACAAGAAAACTGCGAATTACTAACTTTGTCTGAAAATATTTTGAGTGATTCAGGCTTTTAAATGCAATGCTGGAGCTTTACAAAAAAAGAACAATAAGTGAAGGCGCTATGCGCCAGAAAATTCGACGTTTTTGCACTTTAAACTCAATTTATACCGCTTAAATCATACAAAACAGACAAATTAATGCCGGCGCGAAACGCCCGAAATTTTTAGAAATTCCTAATCTTTTTACCTGGCTTGTTCTCCCTTAAATTTCGTTGCACATGTACAACGAGATTTTACGGCTGCAGGGGGTCTGAGGTGGCGCGCTCGAGTGTTCCCAGCGGGTTCCGGGGCAGAGTCCCGGAAAATTTTGTAAAGAAACATTTTAATGACGTTACAATTTTCGCAAAATCGGCCAAATCTCGGTTCTGAATCAAGCCCAAAAACACTTAAAATTGATGAACTACTACATTGTATAAAACTTCTGACCTGAAATGCGTTTTTCGACCCTTGCTAATTACATGGCGCAGCAACGGGTCGTTGCCAATATGAAATAGAAAAATGGATCAATGAAAATTTTGTTCTTACCGTTTTCAGACCGATATGTGACTTTCTTATTAACAAGATGCAGTTCAGAAAACAGGAAATGCGCAAAAACATAAGAAAATTTGGCCATTCCTTTCATTTAAAATAAGATTATGTGTCGTTGTAAAGAAAGACAAAGCAAAGAATAGGCAAACTGGTACACAAAAGGCAAACAAAGCAGGGAACAGACAAACGGAAACACAATCATTTTCGCACTTTTACTATTATGCTCATCAAGCATGCGCAGTTTCATTCAATGAACAAATAGCGCATTAAATTACTGAAGTGATGTGAAGTGGTGGATTATTTAAGCTGATTCAAGCTTTTAAAGTCATTGGATCTATATAATAATAAATAATCATGACTCGGCGGAAAATTTTGACGTTTTTTCCTTTTTGAACTCAGTTTTCTGGACACACATTATTGCAACAGAAAAATCAACAATATTTTTGAAAAATTTTTGGGGGGCATGTGCCCCAATGCCCCCCTGGCGACGCCTATGGTGGGTGACCCCCAGATCATGTTTGTTCAAAACCATCATGACTTTGCACTCTTCTTATCCGCTTACACATTGCGTACACCACATCCGCTTCTGAATTGGCTGTATTTATCGGAATCAAATTAAAAATTCAAAATCGCCGAATAAAATTAGAATAAATTTTATTTATTTTTACAAATTTTTTATGCAAAAGATTTTATTGATTCGATTAAATTGTTGACGTGTTTTAATCGTCCATTCTGAATATTTAACATTACCTACGCATACCTTCCGTCGTACTAATTTTTGTTTGCTTGCTTATGCTTTTACTTTTTCTTTTAGTCCTTTGATTTGAGGCCTTCTTTCCTCTCAAAAACGCCTAAAGAACTCGGCATTGGAACATACGACAAAATCGTTACAGTAAGTAGCCAGTTTTTATGGCTTCTATTAAATTGATTTCGGTTATAAATCTGTATTTTCTGAGCTAATAGGAAGAATTAGTGGTCCATGAACTTTTTAGCTCTATACTTATTAATTCGAGTTTGTTCCGTTTTCTAAATTTTTTGGCAACCGCGGATCTTGCTTGCCTAAGAGTGTGGATTATTTCATCGATTTTTCCTTCATGCAATACATACGTAAATGACGTTTCATGACTGAAACAATCATGAAACAGGGGGATACTGGATCATTGGTTTGTGAACATTTTTCGTCTCAGGCTGAGCTAATTAGCCGGAATTTTGCGTGTGTTTACGATCGATTCCATTTTATATCTATTCAAACAAGCACACATTCCCATAGGGGGTGCGGGGGGTATTATGTACCCCCACCTCGGGGTCCGAGACTTGAATCACTGTCAGACGATTTTGAGCTATTAAACATTTCTGCAATGATTTTTGGGTGCAAAAGCAGCGAAGATGTTAAAAAATTTTCGGCGCTTAGCTACATTTTTGTTTTGTTTACCCATAAAATACCTAGAATGAAGTTGAAATGATCGGAAAAGTCAAAATTTTCGATGACTTCTTATATTTTTTACTTACGAGAATGACAAAACTAGTCAGAATGGGACAAAAAGTAGTTAAAATGCAGTTTTTCACATAACAACATGCTATATATGATATTTTAGCCATTTTTAATATTTTACTTGCAAAAAAGGCTAGAACTCTAAATTTAGTGGTCTCAAATTTTGGGATTTCACCCCCCCCCCTGAGCTTTCGACCTCGGGAAACTATGCAAACAAGTTTTACTATCAATTTTTTGACTTAATTTCCAATTTTATTATGTATACTTTTTGAATTAATTTTATTACCTAAAAATTTTTTATCACAGTTTTATTTTTATGTTTTCTTCTTTATTTTTGTTTCGTTATTTATTTATTTGCAACATTTTCTTCGTTTTAAGGTGACGCGCCAAACGCCGCTTCGCGACGCGATGCGGAAATTCATTGAGCGACGAGTTTCGTCGTTGCCAGTCGTTGACGATGATCTCGTTGTGCTGGACATTTATTGTAAATTCGACGTCATCAACTTGCTAGCCAATAATTCGTACGAGAATTCTGACATCACAGTGCAAGACGCTTTACAACAGCGTTGGGCGTCGAAGCAGCGCGACGATATGCGCCACAGAACCAACGTATGCATTGAAAAGATCTAATAAAATCTAATTTGAAAACTCAAAATTTTAAGTTAAAAAAATCAAAAAGCCGAAAAAATAAAAAATTAGCACATCTTCCAAAGTTGACATTCTCCCATCGTATATGTGCATCATGGGCATAGGTGGGCAGCACTAAAATTCTGGGGGGTGCAAGGTCAAAAATGGTCTCAAAAATGGTGGCATGGCGAAAAAACACCATTTTTCAACTTTTCTCATCGAACACTATCCATTAGCATCAAAAAATGCGAAGAAACGAAAAAATTTCAAATATTGAATTCCGGGGGGATATTCGGCCTTCTAGGGGGGAGTGCATACCATACGTGGGCAGCACCAAAATTCTAGGGGTGCAAGATATTTCAAAGGTCAAAAATGGCCTTAAAAATGATGGTATGGCGAAAAAATACCATTTTTCAACGTTTCTCATCAAGCACTATCCATTGGCATCAAAAAATTGCGATAAAAAACAAAACAAATTCAAAAATTGAATTCTGGTTGGGGGTATTTTGGTTTCTCGAGGGGGGTGCATACCCCCCAAACCCCCTTCCCGCGGCCAGGTGTGGTGCATACCCCCCAACCACACCTGGGCGTGGGGGTTATGCGATTCCCCCCACCCAAGAAACCAAAATACCCCCAGAAATTAAAATACCTCCAGAATTCAATTTTTGAAATTTTTTTTGTTTTTTTCGCAATTTTTTGATGCCAATGGATAGTGCTTAATGAGAAACGTTGAAAATGGTGTTTTTTCGCTAGACCACCATTTTTAAGGCCATTTTTGAACTTTAAAAAATCTTGCACCCCCCGTCTCAGAATTTTGGTGCTGCCCACGGATGCCCCCAACCACCTCCCCCACGCCTACGTGTGCTTCCAACTCGAGACTGCGCTTCTGCCGGTTTTCCACAAGTGAGAATTTTAAGCCCCCTTCCTCTTTGCCGGAACTTTCCGAACAAACCGCACAATTTCAAGCTTTTTAGGTATTTTCGACTAAAGTGGAAGGTCGTTTCTTTGCTATATTTTTTCATCCAAATGGTTTTTGAAATTATTTTCCAATTAAATACAATTCCTATTGTATTTTCCTATATCTATTTATTTTTTCAAAATTTTTTCCGTCAGTTCTTCGAAGATGTCATCAAATGTTCGCCGTCCGATTGCCTTTGGAAAGTGGTAGAAACTTTGGTTTTCCATCAAATTCATCGAGTTATGATAGTGGACGAGAAACAGCGTCTTTACGGGTTGGTTTCGCTCTCGGATATATTTAAATTTTTCATTGTACCTCGCGTCGAAGTTTCGAACGTCATCGAAAGTTGGACGTCGGATATGATTGACGCCGATATGGCCGATAAAAAAATAAATAATAATATTAATATTAATAATTATTATTATTATTATATTGTAATATTGATAATGTAATGATAATGATAATAACAATAATATACATAATAATATTATTATTATTAGCAATAATGATAACAATTAAAAAATAAAAAATGAAAATAATTTTAATTGTCGCGGAAAAATGATTTTTAAAAATAATTAAGAGGAAAATTATGGTAGATAATTAGAAAACAGCAGTCGTTTTCGTCGTTTCTGAAAGTAATTTTTTACTGAATTATTCATTCGTTTTTAGTCCTGTCTGATGTACATAAGTTTACTCTCGAAGCGTAATTTGTATTTCCTCTCGACTTCTTTACACTTTTTTGACTAACAGTGGGCTAAAATATAATTTTTCAGCTCAATCCAGGTCCAAAATGGTGCAACGGGGGAAAAAGCATCGAAAAAACCATGAAATAAAATGAAAATTACATGAAATAAAAGGTAGCAAAAATCATGGCAAGCATAAAAAGGCAGTGTTGGTCAGCATAAATTATTCTCTTGCGTTAACAAACGGTATAGCCATAGATGCACAGCATGACTGATCAGGTGGTCAAGCCGGTCTGGAGGTCGAAAATTGAGCTTTTTCGGACCTGAATGAACCTAAAAACTGGTATAAGTGCTGAAATGGCGTTAAAACTACGTTTTTACATTGTTTTTGGTCAATTTGAAGCAATTTTGAAGAAAATTTCCAATTTTCATCCTTTTTGGCCTTTATTTTGCCTTATTTTCCCCGGACAATTTTCCATTTTATTCTAGGGGCTAGACCATAGGTGGGCAGCACCAAAATTCTGGGGGATGCAAGATTTTCAAAGGTCAAAAAATGGTCTCAAAAATTGTGGAATGGCGAAAAAAACAAAAAGAATTTGAAAAATTGAATTCCGGGTGGGGTATTTTTGTTTTTTTCAGGTGGGGGTATTTGGCCCTCTGGAGGTGTATAACTCCTAACCCCCTTCCGGATATAGACCCTCTAAGAATCCGGCAAGAAATCAAAATGAATAGGCCCCAGAATTAAATTTTTGGCATCCTTTTGAGATTTTTTGCCAGTTTTACATCACGTGTAGACCCCCAGACTTTGGATGTTGCCCATGTATGCGTTCATCCACCTATACGTAACCGGCTGCCTCCGCCCAAAATATTCAATTAGTACATGTTTGATAATGCAGCAGGAACTTCATAGACTAATTTGACTTTTCGAAATGCCCTCTGATCCTACCTAACATTAATGGCCGAATTTCACGTTGATACTATTTTTCAGATAACGTACCGATTGTAGGTCCATTTCTTCCAAGAGACGACTAATAAGCTCGACGCAATGAATTTCAGTTGGATTTTCATCGATCCATACTGTAGTTTACTGTAATGTAATGGAAATTAAATTTTTTTATTTAGGTACACCTACCCTACTTTTCATTTCATTCACTCGCGTACAAACGTGTCTCTTTTCATTATGTAAAGTATAACGTGCTGGTTCATCCGATTTAAAGTGCCACCATTATAGTGTACTGTTTGCTTGGTTTTTCTCATCGCGTACTGATCGTTGTTTGCCTTCTTTGTATTATTTCAATTTTGAAGTACAATTAAGCATTCGTGAGCATCATCGCAGCCTGTGATGTGGTAAATTTGCGGTCCTTTCATCCTACTGTAACATTTTGAGCATAGCTGCGCGCGGCAAGGCTGGCACGCTTCTTTGGCTGACCTTCAAATCAGTCTGACCACGCATGGGCTTGGGTCTGACTAAAACCCCAGCATGTGGAAGACCCACCGTTAAAATCGCTGGACCCCTAGAATCGAGTTTTTGGTGCTTTTTTGGCGATTTAGCCCCTTCGGTCGGACCCCTGCTTATTCAAAACTTTGTCGCTGTTCTTGAATGAAGGTGACCTTTACCATGTACCTACACTTAACATGCTAAACACATGCTCCTAGACCTATAACGAAGAATTTTTTACAGAATATCGATCGAAATCAACGATCATACATGATCTTTGGAGGTTTTACCCACACCTGGGGCGTATTTTGGAAAAAATTCACATTTTAATGCTCTGCATGTAAAACAAATTTGTAGCGTAAACTTCACTCATCAACAGTGAACGAATAAATAGTGTATACTTTACACAACTACAGAGTGTAGAGAAAATTACCAGTCGGATTCATAATTCTGACATTACATATAAACATTTTGAAAAAAATTAAGCTTCTGCAACGTACTAGTTTTGAAGTTAATTTTCAGTGTAAACTTTACACAACAACCACAATTTTAGTCAGATTCGTAATCCTGATATTAATCTGATTCTTAGATCATTATTTAGGAAAAAACTCTCAATGGTCTAAGGACAAATAAATATTGTATGTAAACCTCGTTGCGCCACTATCGAGTGTAAACAAACGCGCTGAACTGACGTATGATGTTTGACCCCATGTACATTTTTAGACTTGTAATTATGTACAGACTCATAATCGGAGAAATTGACAGGAAAAAACAGAAGCACGTTTAACCCTCAATTTTTGGCTTGACTTCTCCCGAAAAGCTCAATATTGAGATAAATAAATGCAATTTGCTGTGACGTATACCCCTTTAGAAGTGCTTTAATTTTATTCTATTCGACTTATCTTGCCTGACTTCCAAATGAGGAAGTTGGCGAACAAAAAAGGCAGAGAAACGTATTTTTCTACTATCCACTACATTGTAAATTTTAAAAATCTGAGCCTAGCCTCCCATTGAGTGTAATGAAATTCGGTTTGTGCCAGTTTGTAGCCTTTAAATCTTAGTACGTTTGTGTGTGTGTGTAAATCTTCTGTTCCGCATAATATTTGAGTTGACCAATCAAAAAAGGAAAAAACCATGTCTTTCCGCTTATTGTTACACCCCTGATTTCGAACTTTACACCTCCATAAGTAAGTCAATATTGAGTTTTTTAAAGCGGTTTGCTGCGACGTTTAACCCCTAGAAGGTACCTACCTACTTTATTTCTATTTTATTTAATTTATCCCGACTTCTAGCGGATCGGCAGAGAAATTTCAGACAAAATCTGTTACGGCAGAAGTATATGATTTTAAAGTTTTCTGGAATAGCAATGCTGTTGAAAGAACCAGTTATGGAGATTGGATTATATGTACATCGAGGTGTAACATTGTACCCCCTACCTAATTCTTCACTTTGTGCAATAAAAGATTTGAGAAAGCGAGCGATTTAGATTTAGACTCAGAAAATACACAAGTTTCGGAAAAAACCAGCTTAATTAGGGCATATCCAATAGTTACAGAAATATTTGGACACTTTCGATTTGCTACATATGTAGGTAAATATTCTTGCTTGCGAATATAGCTTCAAGAAAAACCACCATAGTTTGACAACAAATCCACCAAACGCGCTCTCATCGCGCGGGTTCAATCTTGATACAGTATAATGTTCTTATTTAATTCACTGCAACCACTAACTTGCGTTCTGTGAATATTTTCAATTTTGTCAGAAAAAGTGCTAGGTACAAAATTGCCCCTTAGAGTACAAACTATCCCCCCGTTGACGTATGTAGAGCTTAATTCTTAAATACGCTTAGCTAATCTTATGCTTATAAGTTATAGAAAGCAGACCAAAATTCTTACAAGAAATACGATTAGACTGTAGAACGGTTATTTGTAAGTTTTAGTAAGCAAACCCAAATCTTGCAACGCATTGAAAATATTTTTGGCATGCTTAATTAATCTTCAGCATTCGAAAGTTTGATAAATTTACAAGACTGAATAAGCTGCTGCCAGGGGTTTACGCAGGATTTATCAAGGGGGCGGTCCGAAATTGGTGATCCTGTGTCCGAATATGTTCGCCAGGGCACCCAATAAAGTGCATCTTCTGACGTTTCCAAACACGCTCTATCCATTAAGCTAATAAAATTCAGGCTTTTGGAACAAATTTTTATTTTCTGTCAATATGCCATGAAAAATGACGTTTTTTTGGCCGCGCCTGGGTCCAAGTTAAAAAAATAATGATTGAAAAATTTTGATTTTCGGATGAAAAAATGCAATTTCATTATTTTCCTTGCATAATCTTATCTTTCCAAATTTAATTTTGGGTTAAGGAAGGGGGCCACTGCCCCCGCCCCCTCCCCTTGCGTGCGTCCATGGCTGCTGGAGTCACAGCAACTTTTGGCCTGGAATTTAGAATTCCATGTCAGAAATGTTTTTTTTATGAATGCAAACGATAAGTGATGGTGCTGCTTGCCTGGAACACAAATGAAGTTTAGCTTAAGGTTTTGACTTCAGAGAATTAATACAGTAAATTGAGTTATATAGTGTCTTACAATCCAGTGAAAATTGGACACATCAGCACAATGTGTTTTATGTATTTTGAAGCTTTGAGCGACATTTCATAGGCAAGATTCAGAATTAAGACTCATTTTTTCATTATGCACCATCCAAGTTATATATGTATGTAATGGAGTCAAATTTTGGCGAATTTTTCTGAAAATCTTTTGCTTGCTTGAAGGCAGTTCGTTTGGCTATTGCATTTGAGAGGCAGTCTAGCCGCCTTGACTGGTGCCGATACATATAGGTTGTGGTGACAGTCAGAGGATAAAGTTTAGCAACAAGGCACGTAGCTCTGGGGGAATGGGGGGTCCGGACCCCCCCCCCGCCCAATTTAGAAAAAACCGGAAAAATAGAACTTTTTAAACGTTATTTTGTGCTAATTTTGGCCTTTTTGGACCCCGAACCCCCAAAATTGGTGCTGGTCCCCCCAAATGTATATTCCTGCCAACTTCTTCACGCTTCACTTAGACTTTTGGGCCTCGTAAAACATGTAATCTCTCATATTCTAATTTATTTTGTATATTCGTGCTATTTCTTGCGTCTATTTGTTTCTTTCTTACTAATAGCATGCTGCACTTCTATCTCTGTCTTGTTTTTTCTTTTTATTTACTTATTTATTATTATTTTCATTTTTATTTTTTCCCTCTATAGTTTTTCTTTCTCGTTTCCTCTTATATTGTTTCATGCTCATATCGAGTAAATCCAAAGTACCACGCCATTGTCGCTAAGTTTGTATGCATAATTGGGGCATCTTGCACAACAATGCTGCATTTGGCGGTCGTGCTTTGTGCACTGAGACCGACTACCAAGACATTTTGTAAGCATTTGCATGTGCTTGTAAGCATCTGCAAGCATGTGCTTATAAGATGCTTCCATATTTTTAAAGCAATCTGCTTAAATCTTGTAAAACTGCTTGTAGAAGGTCAGGTGGTGATGCAATTGAAAGCAACATTATAAGAAAGCTTGAAGATAATTGATGTGCAGGCACGTAGATAGCCGTCCTATTTTGGGGGACCAACACCTATTTTGGGGGGACTAAGCCCGAAAATAGCACAAAATAACATTTAAAAAGTCCTATTTTTCCGATTTTTATGAATTTGGGGGGTCTGAACCCCCCATTCCCCTAGAGATACGTGCCTGTTAATGTACGAGAGTTGTTATAAAAGTTCGTTTTAGCTGTCTGATTTCTTCTAAGAGATATCAAGATATGTTTTTTGGCTTGGGGGATATTCGCCCCCGACATTTCGCCCCCGACTTTTCGCCCCAACATTTCGCCCCCAGGTACGTTTCGCCCCCGGAACTTTCGCCCCCAAATATTTCGCCTCTCGGATGTTTCGCCCCTAATCATTTCGCCCCTCGGATGTTTCGCCCCCAAGTGAGCTGTACAATAAACGGGAGTATGCATTATACATGGACAGCGTCAAAATTCGCGAGGACACAATATCCGCTTTTCTTCTTTTTTGTTTTCAATCTTTTTTGAAATAAACTAATAAGAATTTTTAATTTTTTCCTTTTCAATCTTGATAAGCTTTCAATATTTTCGTTTTTCATTTTTAAATTTCTTTAAACAATTTTTTAACCATATTTAAACAATTTTTTAAGCATATTTGAACCATATTGCTGCTTTATTTTTTATTGCCAACAAGAAAACCACAATTGTCAAAAATGTAGTTTTCGTAGACTAGCTTCATCTTTCCTCTTTTCGAAATGACTGAATCCATTAAGCAAATCGTACACCAACTAACTGACTTACTGCCATTTGGTCCTCATTATCTTAGGTAGCGCGTTAGCGCGTACCTATAATATACTTGGGTACCCCTAACACCTGTGCACCCCCTACAGCTATAACGGGACACTTCTGGAAGGTGCGGTTTTTTTAAAAGAAAAATAATAAAAAAATTCGCTGCCCGTGTTTTTTTGTTTTTCTTGAAACTCAAAACTGACTGTGTAAAGAAGGTGTAAAGTTTTTGTGTAACGTTATAACATAGGGCAAATTTTGGGACCTTTTTACTGCGGCATGTGGACAACTGAGTATTGATGACTCGAAGAATTGAACAGCATAGGATAATAGAGGGATGAATTCTACAGATGGCACTTTTTTGTTTTTTGAATTCGCATTAGTTATCGAATGGCAGTGTAAACAGTGCGAAAATCTGGGGGTGAAAAAGCACTTTTTGTCGAGTTTTCAACCTGCTTCTGTACGATACTAAGTCCGGTTATGAGTTTTTTAAAATGTTTTCTGACAGAAATGTTGAGCGGATCAAGGGCTACATTCTGCATATAAGTAAAGTCTTCTATGCTCTATGGTGAGTTAGATCCTGGGGTTTAAAGTTCACACTCTAGTGTATGGTGTAAAAAACGGATTTTTACTAAGATTTCTCTGCCAAATTTTCCCGCTTATAAGTCAGGGTGAATTGAATACAGCGGTAATAAAGTGCCTCTCAGGGGCTACACATCGCAGCAAACCGCATTTAAAAAAACGCAATATTGAGTTATTTATGGGGGTGTAAAGTTCAAAATCAGAGGTAAAAAATGGGCGAAAAAACACGTTTTTTCCGAATTTCGATTAATAAATCATACCAAATAATTTTTGCAAGAGAATTTTGGCACACAGCAATGTACTACGATTTAAAAGCTACAAATTGTACCAAACCGAATTTCTTTAAACTCAATGGGGAGTTCGGTACGGAATTTTAAAGTTTACAGTGTTCTAAATGATGGAAAATACGTTTTTGTTGCGTTTTTTGTTCGCCACTTTCTCTGTCCAGAAGTCGGGATAAGTCTGATAGAATAAAAATAAAGTGCTTTATATCGCGTGCATGTCAAAATAGGACGGCTATCTACGTGCCTGTAAGGCAAAAAATCAAAAAATTTGCGGAGGGCCAATGTTTTTTAAAAATGTTGCCCCCAGCTGTAGATTACGAATCTGACCTTAAAATTACTTTACACTCAATGGTTGTTGCTCAAAAGTGTAAAGTATACGTGTTTTTTACTCTTTGCGTATCCTTCAGCTTATCTAACTCAATTCTGGTTTCTGTGCAGTCCAATCGGTTCTATAATGTAGAGGGTTGCAAAATCTCAAATCAATTCTTTTTTCTCTCTTATAACGCAATATTTCTTGATCTGTGATCGTTTTAGTGTAAAGGGTTCGAGACGAAAAACGATATCTCTTCAACTACTCCGCTAAGTAGGCGGAACATACTAATTATGCTTAAAAGATGCCCTGACCTTAGCGTTACAGATACCAGTTTATTTTGTTTTATACACCCAATATTGCGGTATTAGCACAAGTGTAAAGTTTACACCGAGAAGCATTTTTGCGCCAAGAGCGTCGTGAATGATGAATTTTTTCAAAATGTTCTCCGTAAGGTCCGAATAACGAATCTGACCTTTGAACTTTTCTACAGCCAGTCTTTCTTGAGGTATAAAGAGGTATTATACCTACATCTATTTTCTAATGCCGATAGATAACTCCGTATTGCATATTTTTGATCAGATTTTTCGTATTTCAGAGGTTTTTGACTCGTCTTTAATAAATAATTATTTTTATCATCATAAATGCACTATTCTTAAACTTCAGTAGAATAATGAATATCTTTCAAAATAGGATAATCAAGCTGAAATCTGCTGATATGTCGTGTTGGCGCAGTGGTTGACAACTCCGTTCTCGGATGCGGTATGATGGGTTCGAATCTTCTGAATGCTGACTTTTTTCATTTTTTTATTCTTTTGGCAAAACCATATACTTCATTTGACTCATATATCTATTTAGGTTCTGCAGATAACACTTCTTTGTTTTTTGAATTTCGCCTCAGTTCTCGAATGGGAGTGTAAAAAGTGCGAAAATCTGGGGGCGAAAAGACACATTTTGGCCGAGTTTTCGACATGTTTATGTCTGCCAACAACTCCAGTTATAGTTTTAGGAATTTTTTTTTTGACAGAAATGTACTTCGGATCAAGGGCTATCTTGTGCTTACCAGCAAACTTTTCTACAATCAATACGCAGTTAGTACCAGGGTTTTAAACTTTACTCTCTAGTGGATGAGTAAAAAACAGATTTTGTCCAAGATTTCTCTGCCAAAAGTTGGGGTTAATTAAATAGTATAGAAATAAAGTAACTTCTAATGGCTACACGTCGAAGCGAGCCGCGTTAAAAAAAACGTTATATTGAGTTGTTTATGGGGTGTAAAGTTCGAAATCTGAGGTGTAAAAGTGGACGAAAAAAACAGGTTCTTTCGTATTTTGATTGATAAATCATATTAAATATTTTGCGGAACATAAGTTTGGCACATACAAACCTACTACAATCAAAGGGCAACAAACTGGCCCGAACCGAATTTATTTACATTCAATGGGCGTAAGGTTCAGATTTTTAAAGTTTACAATGTGGTGGACAGTGGAAAATACGTGTTTGTACATTTTTTGTTCGCCACTTTCTCTGTTCAGAAGTCAGGCGAGGTCGAATAGGATAAAAAAAAGTAAAATTCTAGTTTTTTTTCTACGTAAAATCAGAATTGGGAATCTGACTCTTAGTATTCTCTACACTTAGTAGTTTTGTAAAGTTTGCACAATTCATTTGTTGTTAATATGTAGTTTATACTACAAATTTATTTTACTACCAAATCTGAGCGTTAGTGTTCCTTACACTTGATATTTGCGTGAAATTTTGGAATTTTTGCCGAAAAACTTTGTTTTTTAATTTACCAACATCCCACCTTTTCAATTTTCTTAAAGTTTAAAATCTTTTACAATTCTCTTCATAATTTAATGGTAGGTTTAAACTTTAAGTTTCTCTTGGTTTACAACTCTCGCTTAGCAAGCTCATTTTTCAAAACTTTTTCATAGTGATCAATCGCGTTTAGCTCGGAATTGGTGGACGGCCCTTATTTTATTACTCTGCTTAAATAATCCAAGTGACTGTCTTTTGATTATTTTCTTTATCGCGAATTCAAACACCCAAATTTCAATTTAAAAATCATAAAAATTATTTCATAATTTTTATGTAAGATGACTGGCTGGTTGAGAGCTCTTTTTTGTTGTTTTCATTGTTCATTGTGCTCGTAGGAACCAGGAAAGAAATAGTTTTCCGCCATAGGTATTCTCTGGCGAAAGCAACTTAACAAAGCTTTTTGCGTTAATTATTATTTTGGTCCAAAATAGGTCAACTGACCTAGGGCAAAATTCCGGGGTTACTTAATTACTACTGCGTTAGGTTTTTAGGGCATAGCTGACAATAGCTCCGTAGGTACGGACGAATTTAGGTCCGAGGAGTTTGAGACCGTAGTTATTGAGGGTCGTTTGCATACGTGGGCAGCAAGAAAATTCTGGGGGGTGCAAGATTTTTTTGAAGGTCGAAAAATGGCCTTAAAAATGGTGGTATGGCGATAAAAACACCATTTTTCGACGTTTCTCATCAAGCACTATCCATTGGCATCAAAAAATTGCGAAAAAAAACAAAAAAATTTTCAAAAATTGAATTCTGGGGGGGTATTTTGATTTCTGGGGGGATTGATTTCTGGGGTGCACACCCCCAAACCCCCACGCCCAGGTGTGGTCGTGTGGTTGAATCCGGTGTTTCGCCCTAGCAACCTGACCAGCGCTAAGTGTAGCCAGGTACTTTAGTAAGTCCCGTAGGTACGTTATATGTCGTTTCCAAGTTAATTTAAATGTGGAACGACTTCTATAACTTAACAGGACTGTTTAGAATGTAACATATATTTACTATAGCTGATAAAAATAGTAAACTTTATACTTCCGACAATCAAAAGCATATCTAACTCAGTTTTAAATTCTATGCAGTCTGATTGATTTCAAAAGGTAGACGGTTATAAAATCTAGGGAGTCTTTTTTTAAAACAATATTGTTTTAAATTTAGAGGCAATTAATTTATGTTAAGAACAATATTGTTTTCCGCGTTCTTGGACTGCTGTCATTATTGTGGTATGTTACTGTATGTGTTTGCTGACTGATGCACTGAAATCATGCTAATTAAAAGTAGGGTACTAGCAAAGAAAAATGCTCCGATGGAACAAAAAAGATGAATTTACTTGGAATTGTGGATTATTAAGGATGTAAAAGGAGGGTATAGGAAAAAGCTACCTAAAGTCGCAAAATCTGCTAAAAATCACACTTTCTCTAAGCAACGCAAAAAATCGAAGTATATTCTGCGGTCAACACATTAAGCAGCACGTTAGCTATGCAGCAGCTATGGGAAATGATATCGAGTAACAGTCTTTTTAAGCCAATTGAATGAAATAGCAAACATCGATGCATCCAAAACAATTGCAAGAATTGTTGGTTCAAAACAGTAGGAAACGCGTGAGTTGACTTGAACCAGACTAAATGTAGGTACACTAGCATGCCCGTAACGATTGTGTGCACTAATCAATCGGCCCCTGCTTTGCTTGCTATAATGCTCATGCAAAATAAAACAACTTTAAATACAATACCTACCACTAAGTTTTCTTTCAATCAGGATACGAAGCTAGTCAGTGTTGCTACTTGCCAGCAATTTAAAAAAAGGAAACATTATAGATTTCGTTTATTATCTGAAATTTTGAAAATTATTTAAAAAAGACACTTTTTATAGGCCGCAGAATATACTTTGATTTCTTGCATTGCTTAGAGAAAGTGTGATTTTTAGCAGATTTTGCGACTTTAGGTAGATTCTTCCTAGTCCCCTCCTTTTACATCCTTAATAATCCACAATTCCAAGTATATTCATCTTTTTTGTTCCATCGGAGCATTTTTCTTTGCTAGTATACTTTTTGAATGACCTACTTAACGTGTGGTCGCAAACAAAAGGTCCTGGGAATAAAATATTTCTACAAAGACAATGTTATTATGTAAGGTCAAGCCAAAATATCCGCAAATCTCTATCAAATAAACAAAAAAATTAGGTCTTTGCTTGCCGACCGGGAGAAATTATAATTAGGTACATAAAAAATACGCTTATGAAGGTCAAGCGAATTCCTGGGAATGTAATGGGAAATAAAAAAATCAGGGCAAGCAAAATTGCAGAGACAAGTTGATTGGTACAGTATAACGAGATACTTATTGAGGGCGAAATATCCGAGGGGCGAAATGTCTGGGGGCAAAAGTTCCGGGGGCGTAATGTACCTGGGGGCAAAATGTCGGGGGCGAATCTTCCGGATGCCGGTTTTTTGCATATGGTGACGCAACTTCTGCTTATCTTTTTTCGCCTTTTCTAGAAAAAAATTTTGAAATACCTCACTTTTTTCGTTAAGAAAAACAACTTTTATCTTGTCGCAGCTTAGGCACTGATTAGCATTTGACTTCAAAATTTCGGTAAAATAAAGTCAGTTTGTGACTTTCATTGATGCACTACCAAAAATCCCATTGTGATTCATTTTCTTTTTAGTAATGCATTTTTCATTAAAACTCAATTGTTGCTGATTTTGAAAAAATTTGCTTTACCACAAATGCACGTTTTATGAACAAAAAACATTCTAAAAAGTGATTTACAACGTTGGATTCTCAGCTGAATTATTGACCTTCTGTTTAGGGCTATTTTTTCAGTATTTGTAATCTATGATAAAACAAAATTATTTTACTGGAAAGCGGAAAAAAGATAAGAAGGGATGATGAGTTCAGAGATGTAAAACAGAAGTTGCAGAATAACGAGCAACGCGTGTTGATAACTCTGATAGAAAAAAGTAATCAGACAGCTAAAATGAATTTTTATAACACCTCTCGTATAAGCACGAAAAATTCTAGTAAGATTCTGATAAGCAAGAGGACAGTTATAGTAAGAATTCCAATAAGAATAAAAATTTGTTTTAAGTTTGCTTGCAAGAATAACATTTTCCTATAAGTTGGCAAGTAAGCACTTAAGAAGTACAGCGCTTGCAAGAAAACTAACAAGCATTTCTGAAAGATTTTTCTTAAGATTTTTCTTAAGCATTGCAAGCAGACATAACGTGGGTACGTAACGTATAATAGATGGGTACATCGCTGATAGTGTGCGCGGCATTCAGGAGAATTCTAGCTGAAAATCACTAAAACAAGCGGATGTGCGAACCAACGATGCATACTTGAGCACACAGTTTATTTTACACAATTTGATGAACGTATACAGAATGCAGTGTTAAAGAACAAAGAAAGCACGGATAAAAATCTGGACGGTAATAACATAGAAATACGAAGCACTCCAACAGTGATCATACAGATGAGTGACGATACGGCTAACAGGATAGCTAATAATACCATACACAAGAAGCCTGATAAACATCTTACCACGTAAACCAATAGAGTAGTAATTGAATTTTAAAGTATCACTTAAGAATCGTTTTTAATACAAAAACGTACATAGAGCAGTTGATTAACTTTGGAATAGAATTTTAATTTCTTGAAAGTTAATAATTTAAGGTAAAGCTCAGGAATCTAGACAGGCTTGTAATCAGGAATCACCCTACGGAAATTTGATAAAAAAAATTTTCTAGAAAAATGAAATCGACGGTCACGCACGACCATACGTGGGCAGCAAGAAAATTCTGGGGGGGGTGCAAGATTTTTTCGAAGGTCGAAAAATGGCCTTAAAAATGGTGGTATGGCGATAAAAACACCATTTTTCGACGTTTCTCATCAAGCACTATCCATTGGCATCAAAAAATTGCGAAAAAAGAGAAAAAAATTTTCAAAAATTGAATTCTGGGGGGGTATTTTGATTCCTGGGGGGTATTTTGGTGTTCTGGGGGGGTGCATACCCCCCAAACACCCCCCACGCCCAGGTGTGGTCACGCACGACCATAGGTGGGCGGCACCAAAGTTTCGGGGGGGGTGTGCAAGATTTTCTCAAAGGTCCAAAAATGGCCTTAAGGTGGTAATATGGCGGAAAAAAACCGTTTTTCAACGTTTCTCATCGAGCACTATCCATTGGCATCAAAAAATTGCGGAAAAACGGAAAAAATTTCAAAAATTGAAATCGGGGGGGGGGTTTGATTTCTAGGGGGATATTTTGGTTTCTCGGGCGGTGCATACCCCCAAACCCCCATTCACGCCCAGGTATGGTCACGACACGATAAATTGCTTTATACCTTAGCGACTTCGTTGAGATAGCTGGTAAAATCCCCATTTACCGACGTCTATCAACATGCTCTATCCATTAATATAATATTTTGGCTTTTGTTCGGCGAAGGGAAGCGGTCGCCACCATGCTGGGCAATAGCCAAATTCTGAGGGTTCCGATTGGCGAAATCGCCAAAATTACACCAAAAATTCATCTAGAGGTCTTTCGATTTTCGGGGGCGGGGTGGTCCGCCGGATTTTTAGGGGGGGTCCAGACTCCAGACCTCAACGCCAATGTGTGGCCGCCAGCCACCCCTTCCCCACTCAAATGCAGCCAGGAAAGCAGATATTCGAATTTTCAAAGGTCTGAAAGAATTGTTTTCCAAAATTAAAACAAACGGATTTCATTAAACATTCGGAATAGGTCATGTTTTCGAATCTTAGACATTCAATTACTCGAACGAATGCGTGTGTACCTCTTCATGGTCAAAAAATCCTTCACAAAAAAGCGGACAGTTTCGAAATGAATGCACAAAAGAAACATGCGATCGGTGACGATTCAATTGCGATAAAAGTAGTGTAACAAGATCTTGTTCATAGCCGGCGATTTTGAATTGATGTAAATCGGTTAAATAAACAGTTTAAACTGAAACAATGACAACATTGTACATAAACATAGGCATAGAAAGTTTTGCGCAATCTACAAAAATATAGTCTTGGAGTTTTCTGGGAAACCATTCTAAGGCCAATTTCTCTCCAAACATGAAACAGTTCCATATTCTGGATAGAAAGATTTTATGATTACTATTTTTGACCGAAAAGGGCAAAAAAATCGCCAAAAACATCTAAAAAAACGCTAGTTTTTGTTCAAAAGCCGAGAAAAAGGGAAGCTACAAAAACCACAACCATTGGGGTTGTGAACATTGATGCACAGAAAGGTCAGTTTGAAGCAATTAGTCCGAGGCGTCAATCAATGAGCTTTTTTGGAGGGGTAGCGCTAAAGCTATATCAAAATCCACAGTTTTTGGTAAATTTCATGCACTTTTGAAAAAAGTTGTGTTTTTCTTCCATTTTCGGCCTTCACTTTACCTCATTTTCCCAGAAAAGTTAACATTCTGGGGTCTAGACCATCATAAGCAGCAGAGCAACCAAATTCTGGGGTCCACTGGATCAAAATCGAGTTTGTTTTAAATCAAAATCAAAATTTAATTTAAATTCAAAAATTCAATCCCAGACCCCAATGCCCACGTGTGGTCCAGATTTTGAAAAAAGTTTCGCAGTATTCGATGACCAGAGTAAAATTAAGTATAAACCGCAGCGTAAAGCTCGATATATCAATTGTAAGCATACATGTAACAGCTCGAAAATTTGGGTGGGGAAGGCGGAGGGGGGTAGGGGTAGATGACCTCCAATTTTCGGCCAAAAACCACCTAAAGACGGCCAAAAAATTCAATGTTTCCTTAAATCGGGAGGGGGTCAAAGATTTTCTGGCCTTGGGGAGGGAGGGTGGGAGACGGCCGACTTTAAGTGGGAAACATAGGTGGGCGGCACCAAAATTCTGGGAAAGGGTACAAGATTTTTCAAAGGTCAAAAAATGGCCTTAAAAATGGTGATATAGCGAAAAAACACATCTTTCAACGTTTGTCATCGAGCACTATCCATTGGCATCAATCAATTATGAAAAAAACAAAAAAATTCAAAAATTGAATTTTAGAGGGAGCTATTTTGGTTTCTGGGGGTGCATACCCCCAAACCCCCACACCCAGGTGCGGTGGGAAATTCCCTCACCCCCTCCGCGCCTTAAAGGCATGATTGTAAACGAAAAAAGCGAGCGCTTAACAATTCCGTGGCATGTACTTTGATTAATTTCAATACGTGAATTAAACGGACATTTTAACCAATGACGTTAACAGCGAGGCGATTTGTGGTGATAAAAAACTTTACGACGCGAAATAAACTATTTTACCTGCGATTGCAAACGTGAAAATTGTGAGTTTGTTTTATATCGGAAAAAGGTTCAAAACAGTACCACAATATCATAGAAAAACAGATTTCGCGTTAAAAACGCTTTCAAAACACGCGCCATTGTTGAGACGAAGGCCAAGAGTGTAAACAAAACGTGTTTTTTCTTGTTTAAACATTACATATCAGTTTCCACCGGCTTACTGACCCTTATTCGACCGTTTAGATCGCCATTCGTAAAATCCTTCACGCTGTTTCGCTGCCTTTTTGATACGGCAACGTCTATGTACGGTTTCCGAGTCATATCGGAAAGCAGGGCTTCTAATTTACTCGTACAAGGTGACGCCCGTATTTTGTCTATCATTGCTACCCATACATGTAAGGGGGAGGGGTTGGGGGTTCCCCTCACCTAAAGTTGGCCGTCCCTTTATCCCCTAAAGTATAAAACTTTTTGCCCCCCCCCCGATTTTTAGAAAAAAAACTTGCGATTTTTGACCGTTTTCATGTTTTTTGGCTGGCCGTTATTGGCCAAAAATTAGAGGTGCTGAATTTAGGGCGAAGTAACATTTTTTGTGAGGCGTGCGGGTCGCGGATAACAGATTATAGTCTGTTATATAACAGACTATAGTCTGTTCCATTCCAAACGGCCCATTTTTTCTTCACGGCTTATTACTGTAGCATAATATTTCACATTTCATGTTGTTGCTGAAAATTTGTTTGATGTGCCATACGTTGAGCAAAGCAAATTAAATATTAATAAAAAGAGTTTAAAGTAACCAACAGCCACGAGAGCATAATTGAAGAAGCCAATAATGCAGCGAAAAACTAATACAGTAATAAGGCGTCAGTAAAAATGAGCCGTTTGGAATGGGTCTACGCCGTTTTGGCGCCGGCAACTTATAAATTACTCTAATTACATCAATTTTGGAGCAATTTTAAAATAAATTATACATTCAGAAAGCAGGTTTTACAAGCTACAAAATAGCATATTGTTCTTTCCGATTCGATGAGTATTCATTTGTATTCGTTATTTATTATTCATTTAGTATTCATTCTTTCTTAAGGGGCGTATGTAAGTGCACTGCCTGTACGCATAGGCTTTACTTGCATACCAACTCACTTATTTCGCGTTATTTTTTGCATTTATCGACAACTCCTTTCCTAAAATTGCTCATTTAATAATTCTTTGCATTATTGTATTGGTATTTGTTCTAACATTTCTTGTCCATGTAATTCAGCCAATAAACTATTATTATTATTATTATTATTATTATTATTATTATTATTATTATTATTATTATTATTATTATTATTATTATTATTAAGATCCTTTTTATTTTTAGATGCATTTAATTATCCCACTAAATTCAAAGATATTCTAAAAGTAATTTATACCAATGTAAATAATTAATAATATTACAAAGAGTGTGGCGCCAAAACGTCCCATTTCGGTTTATAATGGAACAGACTATAGTAATATGTAGAAATCTGTATAAATATTAGTATATCAATTGTAGGGATGTGCCGATACCACATTTTTGAAAATGACCGATTCCGATTCGATTTCGATTCTTTATATCTCAGAAATGCCGATTCCGATTCTGCAAAACTCAGAATTACCGATTCCGATTCTAAAATAATAGGAATCAGCCGATTCCGATTCCAGTGATAAGCGCCATATGCTGTAAGAAATCAAAATTGAAGTGCGTGCGCACTGCATTTTATGAATATAAAAGTCAGTCTTTTATCGATCAGATGTTTTGTTTGCCGAATATTTAAAACTAGACAAAGCATTCAGCGTTTTGATTGGATTTATCCTGAAACTCAGTTCTTCTGGCTAGCTCTCTTAAATTCATATCTGTAATGCATGTTCATTCGCATCAGTTTATATATACATACGACGAGTATATTTGCACTTCGCTAAATTCATGCGGCACCAAAGTTCTGGGGGGCAAGATTTTTCGAAGGTCAAAAAATGGCCTTAAAAATGGTGGTATGGCAAAAAACACCATTTTTCAACGTTTCTTATCGAGCACTATCCATTGCCGTTAAAAAATTGCGAAAAAACAACAACAAAAATTTCAAAAATAGAATTCTGGGGGTATTTTGGTTTCTGCGGAGTGCATACTCCTCAAACCCCCCCACACCCAGTTATGATTATAAGCCCTTTATGCGAACTAAAAAATTTTTATTGTCTGTCCGTAGCCAATCCGGCAAATAATTAAATTCTCGCCAACATTAACGTTCTCCCGACCTGAGTATAATAAGATGTGTTTTGCAATCTGATCAATTAATCAGCTAGATAGAATTTAGATCATTATGGTACAATAAGTAATATCTACTACGCACATCAATGTGCTTAGTAGATATTATGATTACATACGTTTCTATAAAGAAATTGAATCGTTTGCATGGCCCAATTAAGGAATTTAACAATGTATTCTCGGCGTCATGCAGGGGAATACAATAATTTTCGATTCTATAGACTGGAACTGTGACTGCCAAAAGAATGGTGATGTCAGAAAGGCACGAAAATCTGAAGGATAATTCAATGAATGCTTAAGTATTGGAAAATGCGGTGCTTCAGAAAAATTTTGATTCCGTTGAATGGCCGAGATTGATAGGTGACAATGGAAGTAATATATTTAAGTTATATCTGGCGTGAAGCGCAGGTAAAAATCTGAGAAATTGCCACTAATGATAGACCGCCCAGTCCTCCCCTGCCTACCTGGGCGTGGGGAGGGGGGTTTGGGGTATTCACCCTCCCAGAAACGAAAATACCCCCCAGAATTCAATTTTTGAAATTTTTTCCCGTAATTTGTTGATGCCAATGGGTAGTGCTCATTGAGAAACGTTGAAAAATCGTGTTTTTTTTTGTCATACCACCATTTTTAAGGCCATTTTTGACCTTTGAAAAAATCTTACAAACCCCCCAGAACTTCAGTGCCGCCCACCTATACCGCCCAGTCCTCCCCTGTCCCCTTAAGCCCGCCCTAGCGAGAAAGTGGGCAAAGTTTTTCTAACCTAAGTAACTATGCCTGCTTCTGCTATTCTCTCTTTATTGCTGAAGTACGAGTTTATAGACACATGAATCTATCAATAACTCAAATTATCAAGATTTGCATCCTGCCTCAATAAAACAAACACAAAATTGAATTTTTATGACAATTTAAAGAAGAATTTTCAGTTCGCAACTTTTCAGTTTCATGATAATTTTCAAAAGAATGAAATCGGTAATGGAATCGGAAATTTGTGTATTTTTGACCGATTCCGATTCTTTAAAAATCAGAAATGCCGATTCCTTACAATTTTGTGATCATCGATTTCGATTCCGATTCGATTTCATAAAAAACGACCGATTCTTACCGATTTCAATCCCAATTAATCGGAGCATCCCTAATCTAAGGTACAAAAAAAGACTTTTCCAGAGATCTGTGCACATGTACAAAGAGGCTCGTATAGAAAATCAGTGACCATATTTGATCTTGGGGGTTTGGAAGGTTTCACCCCAAAAGAGTTTCCTACCCACACCCATACAACATTCGCGATTTTCCGAAAAATGCCAGAAAGTTCGTAGAAAACGTGCTGTTTTAAGCGTTTTTAGCCATCTATTTGATCAAAAGTGTCAAATTTCCGCGCCATACACACATTTTTTGACCATATTTTCTTCAATTTATTCGATTTTTTTATTTTTAAATCTTTTTTATGTTGTTGTGCCCTAAGACGGTGGTGCATTGTCAGAAACGCCGAAAAACGCCGATTTTGACGCGTACCCACTTTTTTTGCGCCCAAAAAAGGCGCGTTAATATTTCACTACCCCCTCCAGAATTCCCATGCTGTACATGTCTGATTGTGCTACCAGACATGATATCGGAGGTTGGAGGGTCACCACATATTGGCGTTAGGATCTGAAACAGCGAGGATGAACCCCAGGCACGGATCCAGGCACGTAGCTGGCCGTCCTATTTTGGGGGGACCAACACCAATTTAAGGGGGACTAAGCCCAAAAAGTCCAAAAATAGCACAAAATAACGTTTAAAAAGTCATATTTTTCCGATTCTTCTGAATTTTGGGGGGGGGGGGTCCGGACCCCCATACCCCTCAGAGCTATGTGCCTGCCAGGATCTGAAAAATGCCTGCCAGAATCTGAGAAAATTAAATTCTTGTTGCTATTTTTGGCGATTTGGCACAATCGGACCCCAAACCCCCAAGAATTTGGTCGCTGTCCTCGTGTGTACAGGACACCTCTTAGCTATTGCGATTTTTTCATTAAGAGTTTGTTATATATATCCCAAACTTACATAGATCATGAACGCTTGCACAATTTTAAAAATAGAAAAATCGCTTCGCATGAAATTATAGCCAAAACGTATCATAAAAAATTTGCTCAGCCGTATTTAAGAGGGGCATAAATAATAAAGAATAAAAGTAAATAAATATTAATAATAAAAATATCGACCGTTACCGCTTCCCCCAGCCCGATAACAATGCGCGGAAAGGTGGAAAATCGAATGTCTTCATCGTAAAATCTTCAAATTTTTGGCGCCGAATGTGAAATATTTTCTATCGTTTTGGCCTAAGCATGGCCGAAAAATGACATTTCTAATAATGAAAAAAATTCAAATTTTATGATTTTTTTGGATAGAACATGGCGAAAAACGTCGAAAAATGCGGATTTTGCGAGCCATCCAACGAAATTCCCGAAATATAGACCAATTTATTTTGGGTTAGGCCGAATCCAGGATACAGACCTGTATGTAGCTATTAGTTTTTTTTAAAGCTCTGGGGAAGTAAACACCCCTCTCAACCTCCATGCTCATGTGCATAGCCCCTTCCCTCGCATTCACCCAAAATAGTTGGCGAGACAGATGATATATGTGTGATAAGCAATAACTTTCGGCCATCGATCATCGTAACTTCTCAAATTTTTTCCGCCATTCGCGTTTATTCACTTTCTTGGCGCCCGTAATCAGACATGAGCAGCATAGGAATTCTGGGAGGGGATGAAATCCTAAAGTTGCTTTTTTTGGCCCAAAAATGCTGGGTACGCGTCAAAAACATCGTTTTTTGGCGTTTCTAACGATGCTCTATCTTTGTAGAGCATAAAAACAAAAAATTCGAAAAAAATAAAAAAATCGAATAAATTGAACAATATATATATATATATATATATATATATATATATATATATATATATATATATATATATATATATATATATATATAAGCAAAACGTGAATAAATGGCGCGAAGCGCCGAAAATTTGGCACTTTTGAGCAAGTACATAGCTAAAAACCTTAAAAAAGCACCTTTCCCACCAATTTTTAGGGAATTTTTAGAACTTATCGAAAAATCGCGAATTCTGGGGGGGGTAAAAAATTTCTGCTTGGAGGGTGAAAACTTTCCTAGGGGGAGCGGGTGAAACTCTCCCCAACTTCCCCAATCATATATGCCTAACCCATTTTCTTGCAGGCCTCTTCCATTCCTTAGCCCGAATTCTAGTAATTTTCTGCAGTTCGCCTTAATTGCTTCAATGGGCTTTGCTCCGAATGCATAAACACGGGAAATAACGAAAAAGTCAAGTCTGTGAACGTCTTTTTTTATCTAATTTATATAACTAAAGTCAAAGGAATTCAGGCACTTTCTGCTCAAAATCGCCTAAAATTGTGGAATTTTTTGAAAAAAATTTCGCACCAGAAATCATTTTTGACTGAAAATATATGTAAAACGGGAAAAAACGCTTTAGCTTAATTTTCAAGCTTTTGATTCTCGCCCCTTCCTCAAAGTTTGACCTTGCGCACCTACGGAAAGGGCTCCCCGCCCTATGTCCGTCACTGTTGATTACATAAAAGTAGCCCTCATTCGATTAAGACGGGGGAGGGGGATCCCCCACCCAAAGTCAGCCGCCCCCCATGCCCCCAAAGCCAGAAATTATTGGCCCCCGAGTTTTGGAAAAAAATTGTTGGCCGTTTTTGACCAAAAATTAGAGGTCATCACCCCCACCCCTTAAAATGGCCGGGATCCCCCCTCAATTTTGAGCCGTTACACGTATGGTAGCCCTACCGGAAATGATGTCGTCGAAGGTACCCAATCCCATTTCGCCCAATTCGCGTTTTCGACTGCTGGGCGCTTCGGATTGGTCGCCCATTGCCCCGATCGACCTCTGCGCTTTCAACAGACTGGCTCGCTTTAGCCCGCTGCCCCGTTTTTCGGTCAATTCGTCAATAACCGCGGCCTGTCGACTGCGCAGATCTTGCCTTTCATTGCCCGGGCTGGCTTTTTTGGCAGGCGAACGCTTGCTCGAATTCAAACTCTGTTGTAAGGCCTAAACAACGACGCGCAGAAATTTTGGTAATAAAATGTTTTGAATATTTTTTTGCTTTTCAATCCATTAAAATTTTAAAAAATTGGAAAATAAATAGAATTCATTAAAAAAAAACATTGCTTTTCTATACATTCGAAAATATAGAAGGCAGAAATTTTGGGAATAAAATGTTTTAAATTTTTTTGTTTATATTTCTTATACTTTTCGAATTAATATTATTAAAAATGTTTCGTTTTTAATTTCTGCAAATCAAGGAGATGATTAGGAATATCTAAAAAACTCGTGTTTTTTCATCGCATTATGATTTTTGACCGCGTAAGCATTTTTCAAATATGTAACGTCCCAGAATCCTATGCAATAGATGTCTGGCTCCGAGTGATATATTCCTGACGTAATTTTAATCTTAAACTAAACCACATTCTCATTACGCACGAGATAAGTAAGGTTATTTGTTAAACAGGCTTTTAGGCCATTTTGAGTTGAAATATGATGAGGTATTACGGTATACAAAAGCGAACTGCATTAAACTCGAAAGCAATTACTATCAAGCTAGATTATCGTGCAGTGTAAACAAACTTATTTTATGATTAAGAAAATGCATCGATTTTCAGCGGACCGATCCAATATCACCACGGGTGGGCGACACCAAAGTTCTGGGGAGGGGGTGCAAGATTTTTTCAAAAGTAAAAAATTGGCCTTAAAAATGGTGGAATGGCGAAAAAACATCATTTTTCAAGTTTCTCATCGAGCACTATCCATTGGCAACAAAAAATTGCGAAAAAAAACAAAAAATTCAAAAATCGAATTCTGGGGGATATTTTGGTTTCTGGGGGTAGTTTAATTCCTGGGGGTGCATACCCCAACCCCCCACGCCCAGGTATGACCACCACCCGCACCCAATCACATTCAAGCATATTTACCTCCAATAACCTATTGCACTCAAAAATGCCCTACCAGACCATGTATATACGTATGCAGAGGGTCGTATATAAGGAAGCGGGGGAGGGCGGACGCCCTCCTCTATTAGCCAAGAAAAAAATTTTGAAAGGAATTACGAGGAAAGATGAAAAATAGAGTCGTAAAATCTTCAAATTTTGTGAAGTATTTTCCATAATTTTGGCCCTAGCACGACCAAAAAATGACACTTTTTATAGCCTATTTATTTAGTGAGAGAACTTTTCTTACAAAAAATTTGGAATTTTATGATCTTAATGGATAGAGCATGCCGAAAAACATCAAAAATGCGGTTTTTGCGCGCTACCCCGAAAAAGTTTTCGAGATATAGACCAACTTACATTGGGTCCGCCCCACCCCCTCCTTGGTCGGATCCTGGATACGGGCCTGCGTAGTGCGTATATACATGCATATTTATTAAAGTGAATTGTAATCCTACATTACTCATGCATACGAGCACTAAACTTAAAAATTACATACATATTTAATTACTGATTTTTATCGATGTCAATTACTTGCGTTTTAGACGTAAAAAAATTGACAAATAAGGATTACCTCGGCCCTTTTCCTAGCTTGGTTATCCTCGTCGGCTTGCTTAAAAAAATAGACATTTATCAAATTATACATAGGCGCTGAGATTCTCTGTCGATACACTCTGACAGGATAAGAAAAAGTTATACGTAAAACGTAATGACCATATATGTACATGCAGAGCATGGGAATTCTGGGGGCGGGGTGTGGAACTATAAAGTGCCTTTTTTGGATTTAAAAATGGTAGATACGCGTCAATAACATTGTTTTTTAGCGTTTCTGACGATGCTTTATCTGTCTAGAGCATAAAAACAGAAAAAAATTGGAAAAACTAAAAAAAGTCGAATAAACTGAATAGAATAAAGTCAAAACATTAGTTTAATGGCGCGAAGCGCCGGAAATTTGGCATTTTTAGGCAGATAGATAGCTAAAAACGCTAAAAAAGCACCTTTTCTACAAATTTTTAGAAAATTTTTGGGAAGTTTCGAAAAATCGCCAATTTAGCGGGGAGAGTGGGGGGGAGTAGAAAAACTTTTGCGGGTCGTGAAAGTTTTCCCCACCCCCCTCCGCCCACCCAAGATCACGTATGCATATGACTAATCATTCCAGTTGACATTCAGAAACAGCATTTTACACCAAAAAAATGACTTTTTCTTCTAAAATTAAAATTGCATTCATTGTTCATAGTTCGACATAATTTCGAATTACAGTTTTGTATTCGTTGCATCAATATATAAAAGTCGATTAAATCTAGATGGCATTTTTGCTTTTTAATAAATCAGCTGCTTTCAAGCAATTGCTGTGTTGGTCACGAATTTTATACGAATTTCTATTGTTTCCATAGTATATAGAGGCTCAAAATTTTGAGTTTAAGAAATTTGGTGAAAATTTGGGAATGTGCAAATATGGCCCTCTATTTTATAGCCAAAAAAGACAAAAGCTACATAGAAATGGCTCGAACGAACGCAAGTTTTCAACAAAAGAAATAAGGGGAAGGGGTAACGGGTAAGACCATGTATTAATTCATGAATTTATTAATATTAATTATTGATTTATTATTATATTTATAAGTAAGATTATGTATTAACACTTAACAGCCTCAAAAAATTTTCTAAAGTAATTTGTCTGCGCTTTAAAACGATGAGTATCCGTACACGTCAAAAACCCTTTTTTCTACGTTTGACAATAATGCATGGACGGCAACCGAATTCTTGGGGGTCGATCGGACAAAATCGCGAAAAATGATATCAAAAACTCAATTAAAGGGACTTTATCGAATTCTGCGGGCTCCAGACCGCCAGATTCCACATGTCCATTCCATATGTGTTCAAAATATACTTTTTGGAAGACAACAACTTCTTGTATGTCTAATTTTCACGGGCAACTTTGGTCAAACAGAAAAAAAATTTTGATTTTTATAATTATAAAAGATTCATACTATTGTAGTTAAAAACTTAGAGTGTTTTATTTAATAGAAGCAATATGTTATGAGTATTACATAAGCGAAATTTCAACTTCTCTTGCGCTAGAGAAAAATGAAGTGAAAAATATGAAAATTGTCAGTAGAAATAGAGTAAAGTATATAAAATATTTAGATAAAGGAGTATATACACTACTCGCCACGAATGTTTACGCTTTAATAAGCTTCTAGAGCTTTTAGGGTTATATCTTTAACACGTCGGTCCCATTTTGGCCCACGCACGACCGACGTGTTAAACATATAAGCCTTAACAAGCTCTAACATCCTATGGAGCATATTAAAACGTAAATATTCGCGAGCACTGTATTATATATAATTATATAAAAATTTATAAGTGTGCATACGATAAATCTATAAATATAAAAAATGAAACGATGGTCATAACATTTCATTTATCTTCAACTACAGTAACGTAGGAAAAGAGAAAAATTCTTAGGTTAAGACAAATTATTCAAAAAAATTGTTTCAATTTCAAAGTCTATAAACCTGCTATTCGCTTGCTAAACTGCATTTTTCAGTCTTTTGTAGTTCAATTTATTCAAACAGAAGGTAACATTAATGAAGATTTTTAGAATCAGATGACTTCATAAATTGAAATGAAATCAAAATGAGGTAAAGTTAGGAGCATGCATGTACGTAAGGGCTCAAAATTTTGGGCGGGGGCAAACATGGGCAGCACCGAAATTTTAGGGGTGTAAGTGTATGTGCAAGATTTTTCATAGGTCAAAAAAATGGTCCTAAAAATGGTGGTATAGCGAAAAAACACAATTTTCCAATGTTTCTCATCGAGCACTATCCATTGGCATCAAAAAATTCAGAAAAAACCGAAAAAATTCAAAAATTGAATTCTGCGGGGGTTAGTTTGGTTTCTGGATGGGAGGGTATTCGGCCTTCTGCGGGGTGCAAACCCCAACCCCTCACGCCCATGTGAGTTGGGGGCAGGAGTCCCCGGCTATTTTTAGAAGGCAAGGGGAGGGTGAATGATGTCCAATTTTTGACCAAAAAACGGCCAAGAAACGCCTAAAAACGGCCGAAAAAATCGAGAACGGTTCAAAAATTTTCTGCTTCGGGAGGGGGGGTTGAGGGGATCACCAGCTTTGGGTGAGGGATACCCCTTCGCTGTTACACGTATTGTTAAGAGGCTGACCTGAAAATGCTTGCAAAAATTCATAAGAACGGTGAAGAAGGCGCTCGTAGTCGTACTTTTAGCCGTTTCGCCGTAAAACTCGACGCAAGCTCTAAACGCTTCCTGCAAAAAATTAGTGATTATTTGGCAGATTTAATTTGCCATATTTTATTTTATTATTTTTATTATATTAATTTTATTTTATTTCATTATTTTTATTATATTATTTTTTTTAGGTTCTATTGATTGATCATAATTACGTATTTCATTGACCCCGTCCTTGACCTTATCATCATAATAATTATATACAATGAAATGAAATCAGAATATTATTACATTCACAACTCATTAGATAGCGATTAAGATCACCTGAGCAACTTTGGTATTTGATCTTAATTCTCCCAATTTCGAGTCAACCGAACCTAAAAATTGACTCAAATGGGCTGGGACGTCGGGAGATCTAAGGGCGCACTCTTTTTTGGTCAAATCGAACAACTTGTCCAATTCCGCAACATCGACCATTATCGCATCCAAGGAAACTGGCAAGAAAATAAATTTAAAAAAATTAAAACGTAACTTTTAAACCTTTTTTTAACTTTTAAAATTTATTCAAATTAGCTAAATTGTGGTTACACGACTGGCCGGTTCATGCTTTGAGTCCAAAATTCATAAAAAAGGAAGAATTTATTATAAGAGAATGGGGTAAGATAATATTTATTCTAATATACGTTAACACTTAAGCATACATGATCTGGGGGGGTTTCCCCTCCCCGCAAAAATTTGCTCATCCCCCAAAATTGACAATTTTTTAGAAGTTTCCAAAAATTTCCTAAAAAGTTATAGAAAAGATGCTTTTTAAAAGCGTTTTTAGCTAACTATTTGCTTAAAAGCACCAAATTTTCGGCGCTTCGCGCCATTATGCTCATGTTTTGACTATATTTTGTTAAATTTGTTCCGACTTTTTTGATTTTTTTAATAAATTTTTTGTTTTTATGCTCTCGATGCTTTTTGACGCGTACTTACCATTTTTGGACCCGAAAAAAGCCATTTTTATAATTTCAACCCCCCCCCACAGAATTCCCATGCTGTGTATGTATGTATGCACTTAGTAATATTGCTGAGAACTTATGCACTTAAGTAATAAGTTCTTCAGCAATATGTACTGTCGAAATTAAAAGAAAAATAAAAAGAACATGATAGTGTTCGTAAGGCGCGAAAGAGTTTAAATGTAATGCAATGAAATAAATGAGGGACATCCTCCGCCTAAAATTTTGAGCCGATTAATGAACATATTTCATGTTATTATATAGCAATTATCAAGTATTAAATAATTAATTTATTAAATTATCATTTAATATTAATTATTTTGAGGAAATAAATATCAATTATTAAAAGTAAAAAGTTATTGAATATTATAAAGACACCTAATTACTAGGGTTAAATACCATCATACATGATTTAGTAGGAGGGGTTTGGGGGAAACGGATTTCACCCCCCCCTCCAGAAAAACTTTTGTTCCCTCCCCTTAGAAAAATTTTCATCCCCCGCAAAAAATTTTTGTAACCCTCCATAATTGGCGATTTTTTGAAAGTGTTTTCCTGAGCGTTTTTAGCTATCTATTTGCTCAAAAGTGTCAAATTTTCGACGCTTCGCGCCATTACACTCATGTTTCGAATATATTTTGTACAATTTACACGACTTTTTTTAATTTTTTTCGACATTTTTTATGTTTTTATGCTCTAGAAAAATAGAGTGTCGTCAGAAACGCTGAAAAACTATGTTTTTGACGCGTACCTACCATTTTTGGACCCAAAAGGCGCTTTATGATTTCACCCCCAGAATTCCCATGCTGTACATGTACGGTTACCATCAGTACAGTGCTATATGATACCCATAATCAATTAGTCACATTATCATAATGATTATTTTCATTCATTTTTCGTATACGATCAAGCAAAGCCAGATAATTTTCACTCGAACAAATTTCCCACTTTCATTATTAATTTATTGATTGATTACTGACATTATTGATTATTGACTATTGCCAACTGGCATACATGTAAAAGATTATTATTTATCATTATTTATTATTTATTATTATTATTATTATTATTATTATTATAATATTATATATTTATTATTATTATTATTTCAATTTTTTAATATGTCTTTTCATTTTACTATTTAAATTTTTTTACATATGAACATTTTTGAAAAATATTTCTACACATATGAGCTACACCAGAATAGTTTTGAAAAATTTTAACGAAAACTTGAATGCGACTAATTCCGAAATAAATCGAAAATTCTTACTGGACGACGCTTTTTCAACGAATTTCAATTCCTGTATAAATTTAATCAATTCGGGATATTTTTCGCGAACTGTCATGGCTACGGCGTGAAGTAATGTAAAGTTTTTCGAACCGGGCGATTTGAGAAACGGCAACTGAAAAAATAGTAAAAAAATTTGGGCTAATACTCAGTTTGAGCGCAATTCAAACTTCTTTTCGGCGACTTTATTAAAATACTAAATATTAAGTTAAAACATATTAAATAATTAAATAAAATATTTGAAATACAAAATATTAGTAAACTCTCGTGAATAAAATACGGATTAAAGTGGCCAGTTATTCAAAATGAAATCAAATGCTTTACAATCGAACAGAAGTATAAAAATTTGAAATCTAAATGATGAAATGAGTTTCGGTAAAAGATTAAAACTAGTTTAACTGATCACAAATAGGATCAAACATAAAAAATAATTAGATGGATAATACATATGTAGCTGTGCTCCACCATGTGTTTTTGCCGGGTTTTAGTGGTTTTTTAATGCCCCCAGTATGCTTGCTGACCCAAAAATTTTCGATTTTCCAAAAAAATAGTAGAAAAATACATTTTTTGCGTTTTAGTTATCTTCGGACTAAAAAGTGTAGAATTCCATATATTCATTTTTCGACCATATTTTACTCCATTTATCCGATTTTTTTCAAATAGTTCGAAATAGTTTGTTTTTATGTTAAAAAGACTGTATCGGCAGAAGGGTCAAAAATAGCATTTTAACGCGAGAAGCTACCGAAAAAATTCTACAATAAGCCATATAAGTGCCACCTATGCATACTTGTAACAATGGGTATTCCCTCGTCCCCTATCTCCCCAAAAAAAATTTTGGGCCCCACCCCATCCACATACATATAACGGCTCAAAATTTTGAGAGGGGTCCCCGGCCATTTTCAGGGGGGGGGGTAAATGACCTCCAATTTTTGGCCAAAAACCACCTAAAAACGGCCAAAAAATCGCGAGTTTTTCCAAAAATCGGGGAAATTGTCAAAAAAATTTAGACTTTAAGAGAAAATGGGGGGACGTCTGACCTTGGGTGGGGATTCCCCGAACCCCCCTGTGACACGTATGCTTCACCCGTATTTTTACATAAATCTTGCACTTCTGGCCGTTTTTAGGCTTTTTTGACCATTTGGCCGAAAATTAGAGGCCATTTGCCCCAGCCTACTGAAAATAGCCGGAGACCTCCACCCAAACTTTTGATCGGTGTTGAACCAGAAGTTCTGATTTCTTAAGCAGACGTTTTGAAAGCCGTCTTAGCCATTTTAGCGAATTTTGGCTATAATGGATCATTATCATTTTTTCGGGTTTCGCTCACATCGCTAACTTAACCACGTATCGATAAGTTTGGCCGAGCTTTAAGCTTTTGCATTGCAGAAAGCGTCGAAAAGAGCCAACATCTTTTAAGCAAGAAAATGAAAAGTTTTCGATCATTGTTTTGTTCAGAATTGCTGTGGTTACATATACGTCTCGTATGTATGTTAAAGGTACATACATACAGGCAAGAAACGACTATATTTTAAAGTTTTCAAACTTTTTAAATTATTTTTCAAATTCAGCAGGAAATACAAAATATATAAAATGTAAATATAAAATGAAAAATTTTGTAATTTGAAGTTTTTCCGATTCAAAAAAATTGTTAGAAAAATTTCCTGACCGACTCTCAAAGTTCCCACGCCTGCTTTTATGTCCTTCATAAGATTTGGGATAAAAAAGTGAAAAAATGCGTCATACTATATCGAGGGATTGTAGTTTAAAGCCGTAAACGCCGCCTCGCTTGCCGCTGTTCATATAATTACCGTAGGCGAGGATAATTTCTAAAACTTTGTGAAAGCAAGACGCATCTTTGACCGATTTCGAAGCGGCAATGATGGTCGTAAGGGATGGATTAAGCAGGTCGATGCTTTCGCGGAAATTGGCCATAAAGCTCATAATTTGCAACTTTTGGGCCAATCTTTCGATTTTAGATAACTATAAAGCAATATATTTTTTATTTTTCTGATAATTTTTACTGATTTATTAATCTATTTAATAATTTTCATAATTATAAAGCGATATATTTTTTATTTTTCCACAAAATTTTTACGGATTTATTAATCTATTTAATAATTTTGATAACCATAAAGCAATATATTTTTTATTTTTCTGATAATCTTTACTGATTCATTAATCTATTTAATAATTTTAATAACTATAGAGCAATATATTTTTTATTTTTCTGATAATCTTTACAGATTTATTAATCTATTTAATAATTTTGATAACCATAAAGCAATATATTTTTTATTTTTCTGATAATCTTTACAGATTTATTAATCTATTTAATAATTTTGATATCTATAGAGCAATATAATTTTTATTTTTCTGATAATTTTTACTGATTTATTAATCTATTTATTAATTTTGATAACTATAAAGCAATATGTTTTTTATTTTTCTGATAATTTCTACTGATTTATTAATCTATTTAATAATTTTGATAACTATAAAGCAATATGTTTTTATTTTTCTGATAATTTTTACTGATTTATTAATCCATTTAATAATTTTGATAACTATAGAGCAATATATTTTTTATTTTTAATCTATTTAATAATTTTGATAACTATAAAGCAATATGTTTTTTATTTTTCTGATAATTTTTACTGATTTATTAGTCTATTTAATAATTTTGATAACTATATAAAGCAATCAATAATTATAAATAATAATTACTTAATTATAAATATGTATGTAATAATCAATAAGTGTAAATCATCAATCAACAGATCAATCGATCGAAAATCAAAAGTAGTCTAAACAAAACTAAATAAAACAGAAAAGATACATCGCTACACTAAGAAACAGAGCGAATTGAATGAAAGGATTAAGAAAAATAATGAAAAACGTCAGAGGATTATGGAAAAGTGAAAGTGTAATCCATCTGAAGATAGTAAGTATGATATTATAAGGTAAATAAATATAATAGTAAATAATATATTAACATAAAACAAAAGATACAATGAAAATAAATAAATAAATAAATAAAGCATAAAAATAGCAAACAAACAAAAAATAATTGAATAGTAAATGGTTAGCAAATCAGATAATTTTAATTTAGGGCATCAAGCATTTAAAGTGCAACAGGACGTTGGTAGTGTAAAAGAGCAATAAATACATTTACTATAGCTCTAGCATATTTAATAGAAACCCAGGAAAGAGGCAAAAAATAGATCGAGAAGGACTTCTACATAGTTTATATATGCGAACTAAATCTGCAATCCAACTGAACTGTTTACAAATCCCCTTTACCTTCCAAAAGCTGCGATTTTCAGCACTCACCACGATTTTTGGGCAAAAATCTGCCGCTGTTTTACCATTTTAAGCCAAAAGTATGTAGAAATCATTCCGTCATCAAAAGAATTGATTCGACTAACCCAGGGGCGGTTTAGGGGGGCGGGGGTCGGCCCCCCCCATGGGCCCAAAATAGTGCGCAAAATTAAGGATTTTTGAGCGATTTTTAGCGATTTTCGGGTTAAAATGACTAATTTTTCACGCCCAAGTCAGGGTTCCGCTCCCCCCTTAGGGGCACCGCTTCCCCCCTTAGGAAAATCCTGGATCCGCCACTGGACTAACCCCCCGAAATTTGGAGTTTTTCAAAGTATTTTGGAATTTTTTGACAAAATTAAAATATTTTTAAGAAAAAATTTGAAAAATTTTTGCCGAATCAGTTGATCGTTTATAAGTTTTATTTTATCGCCAAGCTGCAAAAGTGATCCGAAAACGAAAAGAGTCGAAAATGCCGTTTTAGCACGTTAAATCGTCCCTGAAAGCATGATTTTCAAAATTTCGGTCATTTGGTCCTGAAATAGAAGGCTGGATACGGGATTGTTTACCTATACACAAAGTTGGCCATTAAATCATGCAGACGTAATTTCAAACTTAAAAATACGCAGTAAAATACATCATTTTATGTGACTCAAAAAGTCGAAAATATTTTTTCAAAATTACGTACAGTGAAACAAAATAAATATCAACTGACTTGTATTAAAAATTTATCTTCCTCAGACAACGCTTGAATTGATTTCTGAGCGGATTCGTAATCCTTATATGCTTTAATCTGTTGAACAAAAAATAACCGATTATTAAGCAAGCAAAGCGGACGAAAGCTTATAAATATAGATATGAAAATATACAAACGTATAAAGGCATTCTAAAAACAACAAACTTTTGGCAGTAATATAGAAAAACTTTAAAAAAAAATTTATAAGTTATTAAATAATATTGATTGCCGTTTTTAATTTTTTTATACTAGCAAGGTAAAACTTAGAACAAAATAAATAAGAGAGGTTTTTCTTGAATTAAATGTAAATCAGCTTATATTGACTACAGTCTGTTCAATTGCAAATGGCTATTCTATACTATTAATAAGCTTTCATGAAAGTGGGCAGTTTGAAATAAAACACACATTAGTAATTCTTATTTAGCATCAAACTTACGGTTGCTTCATGTATACTTTAAGCGTCTTTCGTTTATTTTCCAGTATACTTCGCGTGTTTGATAACCAATATGCCGAAATTTTAGTGAATAAGCAAAAGTTCGAATGGAAAATAGCCATTAATTTTTTGGATTTCTCAGATGTGATAATCGAGCAATCTCGAGAAATAAATGTAATTCCAGATTAAGTGCTATGATGGAAAAACAGAGAAATGAGAAGAGCCGAGCCAATTTCCACGGGAATCCCAATGCTCAGAACGACCTGCTAATTTTTAAAAAAATTTTTGTTAATCTACAGGACATCCGTGTTTTGAATCAAAAGCCAATATATACGATAAAAACCAAGTTTGATTATTAAATGCGATATTCAGAACAATAAATAAATGTTGATACGCCTTGTCCTGATTTTATTAATAAATTGATAAATTATTAGAAATTAATCGATAATTCACCGATTTGTGCGTTAAACATAATTTTAGCTGTGCAACATAATATTGTACTTCTTCAGGAGTTGGTAAAACTCGTAGCAGAATCTCAACGTTTTCGGGTTCCAGCACTTGCAAGTCGAAACTATAAAAAAATTATTTGCGGAAGAAAATTTGCACTTGTACGATACATAAATAACGTCATTTAAGAAATCCATATTATTTCCACACCTGGGCGTGGGGGGTTTGGGGGTATGCAACCCCCGAGAAACCAAAACCCCCCTCAGAACCCAAGATACCCCCAGAATTCAATTTTATTAGTGCTCGATGAGAAACGTTGAAAAATGGTGTTTTTCGCCATACCACCATTTTTAGGGCCATTTTTTGATCTTTGAAAAATCTTGCACCCCCCAGAATTTTGGAGCCGCCCACCTATGATTATTACGTGCATACATATATTGGTAAAAGAATGCTTCATGTTTATCAAATAGTATTGTTCTGGTGTCATACAAATCTACAAAGCGCACGACATTGACCAGCTAATTGCAGTACCCGACCACACAATTGGAGTAGGGGCGGTGAGCATATATGATCTAGGAAAGGGGGTTTAGGGAGTTTCATCCCCCTCTTCAGAAAATTTTTCACCCCCGCCCCCAACAGAAATTTTACATCTCCACCAGAATTCACGTTTTTCCAAAAGTATCCAAAAATTCGTAAAAAAGAAACTGTTTTAAGCGTTTTCCGCCACCTGTTTGCTCAAAAGAGTCAAATTTTCAGAGTTTTGCACCATATATTCATTTTTGACTACACTTTCTCCAATTTATTGGATTTTTTTCAAATTTTCTAAAAGGTTTATATGCTATAACAAGATTGAGCATAGCCAGAAACGCCGAAAAACGATGTTATAGACGCGTATCTACTATTTTTAGGCCCGAAAAAGACCCTTTTAAAAGTTCACCCAACCCCTTTCCCAGAATTCCCAGCTGTGCTTGTCTGGTGGTGAGCCCATAAAACTTTATGGAGAGTGGGTGGAAAAGGGGTCAAGGGTCAGACAGTTTAATACTGTCAGATGATTTTGAGCTTATAGCATACACGCGAGCGCAATTGATCATTGCCTGCGTGTACGTGCATTCACATTTGTATTTTGTAATGTCTTTCTATACATATGACATTTTGGAATTGCATTTATTCTGAATAAACTATCATCAGCATTATTTTTGAAGACTGAAGCAAACAGAATGCTAAAAATTTTAACCCAATTATTCAATTCTGTGTCCAGTTTGCTGAAAACGCGCCCAAAATTGCGTCAAAATGGTCTAACATTAAAAATTTTTACCGGATTGATTGATTTGTACATCTTCATTGTTAAAAACGATACACATATTTCAGTCAAAATGGGCTAGAAATGGTTCAAAAAATGCAGTCTTATCCATGCATGCGCAGCAAGGGAACTCTAGGAAGGGGAGGAATTAAAATAATAAAATGCCTTTTTTGGGCCCAACAATGAGTAGGTACGCGTCAAAAACATCGTTTTTCAGCGTTTCTGACGATGCTCTATCTTTCTAGAGCTTAAAAACATAAAAAATTTCGAAAAAAAAATCAAAGAAGTAGGAACAAATTCAACAAAATATAGTCAAAACAGGAGTATAATGGCGCGAAGCGCCGAAAATTTGGTACTTTTGGGCAAATATGTAGATAGCTAAAAACGCTTTAAAAGCATCTTTTCTACAAATTTTTAGACAATTTTTTGGGAGCTTTCAAAAAATCGCCAATTCTGAGGGGGGGGAGAATTTTTGCGGGGGGGATTTTTCTGGGGGGTGGAACCCCCAAAGATCACGTATAGTCCTATCGTATAACACCCTGATTCTGATAATTTTCGCAACTTGACCAGCAAAAGCAGCAAGAAAAATACATGTACAATATACTAGTCTCTGTAAGTGAATTTCCAAGAAAAATGCAATGAAATGGAATAAAATATAGCCAAAAATGTCATTTAGCGCGATGCGCCGAAGAATTTCTAATTTTTGAACTTGCGTTCGCAAACATGATCAATTTTACATAGTTTTACATTTTTCAAATTTTTATCCTCCGCCCTTGGTTTTTGTATACGACTCATTTATTATTTCAGCTACCTCCAACGACAGGCTATTTCCAAATCAAATAATCGCATTTTTGCCTTCACAGTACTATCGCGCCAAATTTTTAATTGTTTTTAAATATTTTATTTATTTTACGCTAATTTTTATTTCGATGTCTTTAACTCGAAATATATGTGCATAGTTCATTACTTAAATAAATTCATTTTCAATATTCAGTCTCTTCGACAAACAAACTTACATTTGGGCATTTATCACGCATTTTGGGGTAGAAACTAAGGAACAATAAGTAGAATAAATTAAAAAAATGAGAAATATTTAGTGGAAGCAATAATTTTGAGTATTATACAAATATATAATTATTTGAATAAAAATGGAATAAGCTAAATGTTTTGAATGAGAAAAATCTGCTAATAAAAAAAGAAGAAAGGAAAAGAAGGCAAATGGAAAAAATTTGATCAATTCAAATTTGAAGGACTTTCAAAAATTTTACCAAAATTAATATAAAAAAGAGAAAATCAACTAACTTTGTTAACAGCTCTCGCTACGTCGGCGGCCCCCGTTGCCAATTTTCGGCGAGTAATAGCTGAGAAAGAGAATCAGTCTCATTTCATTGTATAAAAATATGTATTATTTGTATATAAGCAGACCAGGAGACGATTCAAATTTTTTTAATACAAATCTACAGTCTATCGCAGCGAATCTAAAATTAAATAAATTAAAACTTAAAAAATAAAATAATCATAAAAAAAGTACAAATTGATCGATATGGTACTAATTCTTGTAGTTTCTTTTAATTTTTTTATTTGATAAAAAATGATGAAAATATGATAAAAATGAAAAATATGATAAAAATTTGTGAACTTTTAGGCATTTTTGTAACAGTTTTTGTTTTTTTTTTCAAAAATCATTGTACATGTATAGAGACGGTCCCGAAAAGGCTTTGTATGTACTTCCGGAGAATTTTTGCTGAATAAAACAAAAGCGTGATGCGAAGTTTTTTTCTGTTATCTGACCTCAAATGCGACCAAAAAATGATCGTCCCCCCAACCCCAGATATGTAATAGGAAGATGGGGGCTTCCCCATCCAAACTTGGTCGTCCCCCATCCAAACTTGGTCGTCCTCCCATCCAACTAAAGTCAGAAAATTTTTGAACCACCCCCATTTTTATAGAAAAAATTTCGATTCTTGAATGTTTTTGTGTTTTTTTTGGTCGTTTTGGCCTGAAAATTGAAGGTCATTCACCCCCCCATCTGTAAATGGTCGAGGACCCCCTCCCGAAATTTCGAGCCGTTACATACATGCCCATCCTCCAATGCCAGAAAATGTTTGATCCCCTTACCGGTTTTTTTAAAAATAGAATTTTTCGGCCGTTTTAGGCGGTTCTTCGCGAATAATTAGAGGTCATTTACCCCTCTCCCTAAAAATGGCCGGGGACTCCCAACCCACACTGAATTTGAGCCGTTACATGAAATGAAATTCACAATTTATTGAATATGTAGTTCATATTATACGTTACGTAGTAACTATTGCAGCATTATACTACTGTAGCGTTTTTATTAGCTATACTTTGTTTACAATGCATAGAATTTCATGAAACTGATCAACAGACGATTGTTATTTGCTTATTCCAGTTTAAAAAGAACAGTATGAATTTGAGCAAACGGTCCGAAGTTCTGGGAGGGGTTAAATCAAGTTTCCTTGAGGAGCAGGGGGAGGTAAATGGTTAAATTTTTACGGCTAATTATTGCGCTAAAATAATAAGTTCGTGTCACGGTTTTCTGTATCCGGCAAAGGTTTTACCCGATGTACAACGACTTTTCAGGACCGTCTTTGTACATGTACAAAGATTTTCGGGGAAGACAAAAACTGTAAAAAAGTGTAAAATTTCCAAAACTTTTAGGCGCTTACCGAAATGAGTAACTGTTTGTCCTATATACATATCTTTAAAATGGCAGAATTTGCATTTAGAATGGAAAAATGACAAATTTTCCGGCGCTTCGCGCTATTTTGAGACAATCTTCAGCAGTTTTTGGCGTCAGAAACTCGAAATTAACTAAAATACACTGCCAACGGTCGAAAAACCTTGTTTTACCACAATAAAGTCGCTACTGTATCATATTATAGTACATCAAAAATTTACATGTACAAAATGTACAAAGACTTTTGGGGAACATCTTTGTATATGTACAAAGGGACCTTGTACAAAAAAACACTGCTTCATGTTAATTATTCAGGTATTTTTTGTCGTTCCTTACCTCCCCCTCCCTCAAAACCCGTGAAAACGCTTTAATTCGTTGTATTTTACTGTTCTTGAATATTTGTGATTACATAAGTTTACATGAAAACAACATGAGAATAAGAATGATGAAATGACTTGGAAATATGCACAAAATAATGGACAAAAAGTGTCTAAATGGATGAATGGACAGAGTACTAATCGAAAAATACTTCAGCATCGTTTGATGTCCTTTCATAATTCCAACAATGATCCGAAAATGGCCTGAGGGGGTATGTCTTTCAAAAAGTTCTGGGTCGGGGGATACCCCCATACCCCCAGTGTGCATATGTGAATTTGAGAGAGAGGATTTTTCGATACTACAATTTGAATAAGTAAAATTCAAATCCTAAAATTAAATTTAAATTTAAATATATGCACTCAAAATTTAATGCTAAAATTAAATTTGAATATATAAGTACGAGAAATTCAATGCATCCCGCATTTAATGTACAGGTACAGTTTTTCCTTAACAAATTTTGTTGAAAGAACAATTCTCGAAGATTCGAAAGGCGAACTTCTCGAATAATTTTGCAGGTTTTAAATGACGTCTTTGAAAATTAAAACGCAAAAGTAATTTTGTAGAAGGTAGAAAGAAGAAACGATTGTCTAAGAGAATTGTAAATACTAATTATTTATATTATTTATTATTACTTATTTAATTTCTAAACTTATATTTAACTTTCAAAACAAGAAAATTGAAAAAGAAAATCAAATATGTAAATGCTTGTCACTTGCCATACCTAAGATCGTCAGTTGAACTTTTTGACATTTTTTCATATTATTTTTATTTTTAGTGATTATTAATTATTTTTTGTGTTTATTATAAAAGGTGATCCCTAGCTAAAGTCGTTTTCCTTAATCTTATTTTAGCGTTTTCGGGTTCAAAAATATTTGCCTCAGTCTTTTTGTTATCCATAAAGTTCTGGTAATATTCCAAGCGATTATCAGCTCCTTTTGACCATTTTTAAGAAATTTTACTCAGTGACCTTGAAACGATCGCGAATAAACCTCGAATAAATCAGCTTTAATGAGTTGATTTTAGAAAAAATACGATTTATATACACGTTCATTTTTAGGTACCTAAACAAAGTCAGCAGTAAATGTAAAAAAAGTTGTAACGTAAAACTGCCTAAGATTGCAAGAACAGAAAGTAGGTACTTGCAGAAAATAACTCTTGGAGCGCAAAAATTCTAAGCCTAAAAAAGAGAGCGTGCGAAAAATTTGAAATTAAAATACAAAATTTAAGAATCAAAATAATGAAAAATAAAAAACCATAAAGTCTACTAAAAAGGATAAGAAACCATTCAATAATTCCATACAATAGTGTTAGTACGGTTAGATATACATAGATGTACATATAATGAGTAGTTCCAGCTCGCTGCATTTAATAAAACAAATAATACATGTATATTTTGCATTTGATATTTTGTTTAAAGGAATTTCACCCAAATTTCGCAGTCGCTTGTGGTCCAACAGGGTTTGATTTTTGGCCGATTGTGGCGTCTGCTGGTGAGAAAATTCGACAGACGAACTCGCAGGGCTGGAGGCCGATGAGGGTTCGTGGGAGCAGGAGGACACCGAGCCATTGGGCACATTGTGCGACACGGACGGGTGACCAGTCGGAACGCTACTCAGTTTGAACATTTCTTCGAATGATTCGAAATCAATTTTCTGCAGAGTAAGGATCAAAAAAATGTTTAATAGGAGTTTTAAGCAGACAAGTAGGTAGAGGGTGGGAAGTTAGAGGGACTAGTCTAGACCTGTTTTGGAGGGTTGGGGGGGGTTTGACCCCCCCCCCGAATGGCACCTGACCTCCCTGCAAAATAGCTGCGACCCGCTCAGAGCATGTCGATTTTTTTGTAAAAGTTGTAAAAAATGTGCCTTATTACGCGTTTTTAGCTCAACTTTGGCTCAAAAATCTCAAATTTTCGGCGCTTAGCGCCATATGCACATCTTTTGACCATATTTTGTTCAATTTACTCAAGTTTTTAAATTTTTTCAGATTCTTTTACGTTTTTATGTTCTAGAAAGAGAGAGAGCATTGTCTGAAACGTCCAAAAACAGTGTTTTTGACGTGTACTTATCGTTTTTTTAGCCCAAAAAGGCACTTTTTCAAAAATTCCTGCTCTGGCCCCCAGAATTATCATGCTGTACATGTATCAACTCAAACCATAATATAACAGAAAATGGGGATCTCAACCCTATCCCACACAAAGTTAGAAATTTTTGACTCCCGTTCGATTTTTGGCGAACAACTTATCGATTTTTTTGTCAATTTTGATTTGCTTTGAATTACAAAAAAGCACCTAAAAATGGCCAAAAAAACGCAAGTTTTGCCAAGAATCAGGGCGGGGGAGCGAGGATTCGAAAATTTATGACTCTGAGGAGACCGGCTTAATAAAAATGGGAAATGTTTTGGATAAAATAAGGCGAATCGAACCTTTTTGAAAAAAGTGAGGAAGCAGGAGGTGCAATTTTCAGAATTTCGAGAATAAAAAACTAGCTACAATAATGTAAGACACAGAAAAAGCACAAGGGTAGAAAACGACATACGTGGAACAAAATTTGACCAATGATCAGCAAAAATATTTCTCGAAATTCAAGCACCTTCGGAATCTCTTGAAATATTCTGTGTTCTTAGGGGTCTTGTGGGTTCAACTCCACTTGAATGAGAGTTGATCTCAAGCGAAAATCTGCTGAACCCCAGAATATAACATTTAGTTAAAATTTTGATAATTCAGAAATTCGACAATAATCAGCACAAAATTTCTCAAAATTTTTACGCAACTAGAATTCGCGAGCTCCAGCGAAAACCTACAAAGCCACGGAATATGAAAAAGTATTAAAACTTTGTAGTGTTAAAATTTGAGAAGTAATCAGCGCCAAGCAGCACTTATCAAAATTATTGCGAGCACCATACACGCATGACCTAAAAAGCTAGTTTGGAGGAAAGTTTCTCCTGACAACTTGTGATTTTCCACAAAAAATCTTGAAAACGTGTTATTTTAAAGCGTTTCTAGCGATCTTCAGGCTCAAGAGTGCCAAATTTTCGGCATTTATTCCTTTATTGACTGTATTTTCTCTTCAAAATAATCGGTTTTTCTGGATATTTTTCCGAAATTTTTTAATGCTTCCATTTGTTAGAAAGACCATCGTCAAAAACGCCATAAAATTGTGTTTTTGACTCATTTACATCGTTTTTGAGCCAAAAAAGGCGCTTCAGAAAAAATTTTACGCTCCACCCCTCCCCTCACTCAAATCTCCATGCTGTGCAAGTGCAGCACCAAAACATTTTAACCATATGTGTTCTTGTAAGTCTGCAGATCCAAACCACTCTAAATTGATCGGTGACCTTCAGCAAAAAACATGCTGAACCCCTAGAATTTCGAACTTTTCAGATAATATATACATATGTATGTACCTGGTTCACTGCCATTTTCCGACCATTTCCCGAACAAGGAACGCATCAAATTGTGAGGATGAATTAAATTATCCGTTTAGTTAATCTTATTATATCTATTATTTTTTTGCATTATAACAAAGTAACATTTTAACTGGGCTTAGAAGACTGACGCAATAGTTTAATAGTTTAATATTTTAATATTGTATATTTATTTTATTTTAATTATTATTTTAAATTTGGTGGGAATAATGTATCTTAATTTATCTTTATTTCAACTCAATTATTAATTTTATCAGGTATTTTAGTTTTGATGCTTTTAAATTACATACTATTTTCATATTCTAATTTTAACACTTTAATTTTTAAATTTGAATATTTCGATATTGATTTTTTCTTTTATCAATTTCAACACAAGAATTTAACATTTATCCGTCCAATATCGTTCCCGCCTCGAAGTGTAAACACAAAAAATTTTTTTAATGCGAAAAAAATTAAGCTTAAACCTTTATTTGGGAAAAATTTTACTCTACCTCAATAACTCGTTCGTCGTCCAATTCGCTAAAAATCGTGCCTTTCAACTGATTTGGCTTCAAAGCTGTCCAATTTAGCTGAGGTAATTTGTATTTGGTGGGGATGCGTCTTTTTATGGTTACAGCTAAAAGCAACGATCGATTGAGCATAAAACAAATTTTAAGAAATTCTATAAAATAAAATCATGTAAGGAGAAAAACAAATTATGCATAAATAAATTAAACACAAATATTACACGTTAGTAGTTCAAGTCCATTAATTAACACATTACATCACTTGAATCTGTAAAGTTAAAAATTAGAAAATTCAATTCAAGTGCCATCAAGCCTTATAATCTCAATAATAAAAAAATTATGTGTTATCAAACCTCCAAATTCCGCATTGGGCAAATTAGGCGCCGGAAACTGCGGCCTTGATCCCGAAGCACCTTGATTCGCTAGCAGAAATACTGTTCACAAAGAAAAGAAGAATAGGCACAAATGAATACGATGACTGCTGTAATGCTACCCTACAGACGAGTATACTATCATATACGTATGTAACAAGGGCGATTAGGAAATTCCCCAAGCCAGAAAATTTTTAACCACCCCCCCCCCCATTTTTTGGAAAAAATTGAATTTTTGGCCGTTTTTAGGCATTTTTTGACCGTTTTTGGCCAAAAATTTGGGGTCATGTACCCACCTCCCCTAAAATGGCCGGGACCCTTCCTTGGATTTCGAACCGTTATATGTATGTATACTACTATAATTAATTAAAAATATTATTAAATATTTAAAAAGTTATGAATTATTATATTTCCAATTATATATTCTACATAAATAACTATGTGTGTAATTATTGCACTGTTCAATTAATTAATTAAAATATTATTACATATTTAACTATTTATGAATTATTATATTTCTAATTATATTACATAAATAAGTATGTATGTAATTATTGTACCGTTCTCATATATAAGTAATGAGCGCTCGACAAAGGATAATACAACACAACAAATATTCAAAAACATGAAAAATATCAAAGTATTAGGTGGACTGTAAGCAAAAATCAGAATAAATGGCACGCAGAAAGAAAAAAATAAAATAAGTGGGCAAAAATGAAAGTTGCATGCATATATAAAAGTTTAAAAGCAAAAAAAATAAAAGATACAAAAGCTGAGATCAGATCAGAAAATTGTATAACGAAATAAAAACGAAACGAATAAAAAATAAAACGAGCTAAAAGATGAGCCGCGGCCAGTTTAAATAATACGTGCACACGTACGTATGTAACTTATACAACTATTTGTATAAAAATTGCGATAAAAATGAATAAATAGAAACGAGAAGTAAGAATTCCAAAAAGAAACAAGATTTTGACATAAACAGAAACAAAAATATTACAAATACTCTGAAAAATAGCGCCCTAATTCCTAAAGCCTTCGGAATTACGAAACATATTTTGCTGGTACTTTATCAAAAAATTTAAGGCAAAAAATTAGCTTTTTCAATTTAACGGTCGAACGTTTAGTCTGTTTTTCACAAGAATTTTGACAACAATTAAGTTTTTCCTACATATTTCTACGATTCAGAATCGGTGTAATTATATAGCTTACGGAAAAATGACTCGAAAAAATTAATTTGATTAATTAAATTAGATTTAATCAATTTAAATAAAAATAATCAAAAATTTAAAACAAATTAAAAAAATTACTCGGAGGGGGCGGAGGCGGTATGACGGTGGGCAAAGGCGGAGGAGGTGGAATTGGCGCCGAAATTGTTGATGGCCCGGGCGCCGGTGGATGCGGAGATGTGCACGATTCATTGGACGACAATGTTGTTAAACCGGCTTAAAAACCCAATTGCTTTTAGTTTTGAAAATTACTAAAAAATTTAAAAAAGATAAAAACTTTTTAAAAAATCAATAAACTCAAAAGATTATAATTAAAAAACTTGAAGAATTTAAGGTTCAAACGTACGATTAGAATCAAAAAATTCGAAATTGCGATAAATTTAAAGATCTATGGAAATTTGAAAAATCAAGATCTTTCAGTGAAGTTGTTATATACGTCATTTGCGCTCTGCATCGTAGTATCAGTCATTTGCCTCTTTTTTATGATTAAAATACCTTTCCAATTCAAAACTTAATCAGATAAAACGGTGAATTTAAGAATTAATGAAAACACGAAAAAATGGAATAATTGGTTGAGATCGGCAGATATTTACCGTAAGCTCTAATCATCTCAACGATCAATAAATGGAAATTTCGGAATGTACAAAAACGACTGATTATCACATCCAGGCATGTTGCATGCAGCTGTGGGGGGAAGACTAGCCCCCCGAAAATTCTGGAAGCGCGAGTACTTTTTACAGGGGTCCCCCAAAGGAATAAAGTTGAAAAATCTTAAGCCGCATTCGAAAAACTGCTAAAATAGATTTTAGCACACTTTTGGACTAATAATCCCAAAAAGTTTTTAGGCGCTCAGAGCCGGATTTATTGTTTTTTATAACTTTTCTCTTCTGAACAGCCCGAATTCGAGTAAGACGTGGTGAATATGCCAAAATTTTCTTGACCTCTAAAAAGAATGACTTATTTTCCTCATAATTTTTCGCAATGTACCATTTGAGTACAAAACAGCTTGAACACAGGGTCAATCTTGACATAATGTTTACTAATCATTTGTGATGTCATTTTATTGAACTTATTTCTTGAATATAAGATTGAAATCAAGTTTGATTTGTTCCAAATTTTTAAAATTTTTTACTCTCAAATCTCTAAACCCCCTTAAAGAACACTCTAAATTTTAAAATTAAGTAAAAAATTTTAAAAAATTACTGAATTTTTCTAAATTTTACTATTTTACACTCTAATCTCTTACTCTCAAATTTTAGTCCGCCCCAATTCAGAAGGCCAGCTATTCCAGACTATTAAATTCCGCTGCATTAAAATAGTGTCGATTATGTGAAATTTTAGACGATTACGTTATTGAGATTATTTCCTGAGTTCTTTTTACCCATCGCTTAAATTTTGGTTCAAAAGATGCATTAGCGCTGTTTCCCACTTAACAACCATACTACGATATTTAATGAAAAGTTAGGTTTCTTTAAATTATGATTAAAGATGATAAATAAAAATGAATAAATAAATAAAAATAAATAAATTAACGTATGTAACTTCCAAAAAAAACAAAACGCGAATCCCGACAAAAATTATCACTATTGATGAAAATAACATTAATAAAGAAGACGATAAAACAAAAAATGTATAACTTTAACAATGATACTCTGATAATAATGACAAAATTTCCCAACTTTTTAACGATTTTTGCAGTTGTTCCAATTCCTGAATGCGCGATTCGAGTCTGAATTGTTTTTGATGCGATTCCTGCTCTTTCTGAGACAATACTCTTCTCAGCGTATTCAAATCATTGTCCGTTCTTTGTTGTAAAGACTGGGAAAAAAAGAGAAAATTAGAAAGCAAAAAATTTATTTGCTGCTGAAAATATACATTAGTGTAAACATACAGGGGCATAGGGAGGGGTGTGAGGGGGCAGTGTTTTTTTGTACAAGGTCCCTTTGTATATGTAAAAAGATGGTTCCCAAAAGCCTTTGTACATTTTGTAAATGCAAATTTTTGTGCGCTATAATATGGTGCAGTAGCGATTTTAATGTGGTAAAACAGGGTGTTTCGACCTTTGGTAGTGTATTTAAGATGATTTCTGGGTTTCTGACGCTAAAAATTACTAAAAATTGTCTCAGAACGGCAGATATGTGACATTTTTATATTTTAAATGCAAATCCTGCCGTTACAGACAATTACTCATTTCGGCGCGAAGCGCCGAAAATTCAAGCGAATTCAACACCGTTTTACATTTTTTGTCTTACCAATTGTACATGTACAAAGACGGTCCCGAAAAGTCGTTGTACATTGAGGATCATAGTTTCCCGAGGTTGAAAGTTCAGGGGGTAAAATCCCAAAATTTAGGACCACTAAATTTTGAGTCTAGCCTTTTTTGCGGTCAAATATGAAAAATGGATAAAACTTCCTACATAGCATGTTTTAATATGAAAAACTGCATTTTTAATTACTTTTTTGTCCCATTCTGACTAGTTTCGTCACTCTTGTGAGTAAAACATATAAGAATTCATTGAAAATTTTGACTTTTCAGATCATTTTAAGTTCATTCTAAGTGTTTTATGAATAAACAAAACAGAAATGTATTAGTCGGCGCGATGCGCCGAAAAAATTTTAATATCTTCGCTGCTTTTGTACCCAAAAATCATGCAGAAAGTGTTTGATAGCTAAAAATCGTCCGACAGTGATTCAAGTCTCGTACCCTGAGAAGGGGTAATACTCCCCCTCAACCTCTATGGGAATGTGTGTTGAGGATAATCTTTGCCGGATACGAAAAGCCGTGCAGGGGGTATTACCCCTGCCTCAGATTTTGAAAAACCGAGTACTGTCAGGCGATTTAGGTGAAACGTCACTTGCTACTGGAAAAATTTGTATTTCATAGTGAACAAATACAGCACTGTCAAATTTTTCCATAGCCTTACATTGTTTTAATTGTATGTCATATAATAGTGAATCATCCACTTAATGCATTGTTTAAAATGGGCATTTAAAAAATACATTTTAGAATTATATTTATCTGACTTTTGATCTCAAGAACGACACAGTAATACGTTTATGTAGGTAGATAAAAGTATTAATAAATTACCAAATAAAACGCATGTTATTATGACCCATGTTTACAATGTGACCATTTTTGAATTTCAACCCTTCTGGCCACTCCTCTACTTTCCCACCTATGAATGTAAAGTTTATATTTTATGAATTAAAAGAATAAGTTTACAAATTTTAAAAAAGATAAAATTACAAAAATTTGAAAAATTTCCATAATTTCTTTTTATTCAACAGAGCATTGAGTCCTCGAATTTTCGAGCAAAGTTTGAAAAATATCTCATTTTCAACTCAATTCTAAAAACCTTAAATTTTGACTTCAAATCATGAAATTTACAACCTTCGGGTAAAAATTTGCGAAAAAATAAAAGACTAAAAGTCATATTTTTGTCCAAGGAGCGATATAAATCCCAGGTTTCAAGGTGAGCAGGATAGAAACTTCGAAGCAGGAGTAAGAGAAGATCTGCACAATCTTCTTTTATCACTAAGTATGCAAATAAATATAAAAGTAAAAAAGAAACGAGGCAATAATAGCAATAAAAAAATAAAAATTGCAGTAAACAAAAAAATTTATCTGTCAAGCAAGCATATATACATCAATTCAGATCTGAATAAGTACAGGCGCAACTTAAATTTTTGGCTCTTTAAATATAAACGCATATACATATCAGTAAGTAATTACTAATAATAAAAGGATTTCAAGATTGAAAATCCGGATAAGAATAGCTAATAAAAGTAGAAATGAAATTGAAAATAAAAATAATAACAAAAGCAAATTTGTTCCTGTAAACATTAGTAAGTTACAAACAAATCTGAATTAATATTTTATCATACAATAAAATTAATAATGATTCAAAATCAGAAAGATCCAAAAACGGAAATGCCCTAATGTCAAATATCAAGCGCATAGGTGGGCAAGGTAGGGATGGCCAGAGGTAAAAAATTCAAAAAACGGTCACATAGTAAACATAGCTCATGATGACGTGCGTTTTTATTAGATAATACATTGATGATTACCTTGTTGAGCAGCACATTAAAAGGTTAATCCTGAGGTTTGAAATGTATTTTTTTCGAAAAATTGCCTATTTAGGCGATATTTTTTCAATTTTTTCAATTTTTTTCAATTTTTTTCAACAGATTTCAATATCATGTGGCAAGCAATTGACAAAAGTTGCAAGACAATGAAAAAAATCAATATTTTTCTGTAAACTGACTGGGTTGACTGTAGTTTTATTTAACAGAACTGTATTTCTTCACTTTTACATCAAAATTTTCCTAGTAGCAATTATTGCTTCACCAATATCACCAGACAGTACCTGACTTTTCAAGATCTGAGGGAGGGGTAATACCCCTCTCACTTCTCCCTATGCCCTTGTGTGATCAAGCAAAATTTTCTCGTTGCATTAAATAGACGAAATGGTGTTGTTTAAACCGTTTAGAAAAGTTTGGCCAGTTGCCAGGGGTTCGTGAGTTACGATGTTTGCTAACACGCTATCCTAATTTAGACTGTACATAGGCGCTAGCTGGATAGCATGTAAACAAACCGTTCGCAAAAACTGCTGGCAACTGGCCAAAAATTTTTACGCGGCTTAAGCAGCGATTTTAACATTCGAAAAAGACATCATACCATGAGATTTTCACGCTCTTTACTCAATTCGGCTAGTCTGTTATCCAAACGAACCACTTGCATGACATAATTAGCCTCGACTTCTTGTATTTTTTCCATGGCCTGTAAAATTAAGAGTCTGGAGAACGTACATATGTAACGGATTAAACATCGATTGCTTAATCAAACGAAAGACTTATTTTTATTTACTTTTAAAATTTAAAATTCGGAAATAACTTTCTGTAGCTCGAGTTCTAGCTTTTATTGTTAGTATTAGAATCAGAGCTATACTAGGATCGCATTTTGAGCCAGGAGCAGGGCCTGGAAAAGTATTACATGTGGTTATACATGTACATATCCTAATATTACAGATAAAAAATATCAATAATAAAAATATTACCTAACGATAGTAACGATAATAAAATAATAGTAATGAAGACTAACAGTACACAATTAATGCTTTTAATTTTTTATTTTTTTGCGGAAATAATGGAAATCGACAAGGGCGTATGATTAATCTAGTTGTTAAGCTTTTTTAAGCTTTTTCCCTTTTTTAATCCCCTTCTAGCTGAAAAAAGCTATATGACTCCTTGACCGGCCATGCTAAATAATAAGTGGTTGGAGGATATAATTCGATAAAATTAAATATTTATTATTGTCAGGTGCAAACTTGTTAGCTTGACTGGGTAATTAGTCTAAATTCCATCTGCTTGGTCCGGGGGGTCAATGGGTCCGGGAGTCAATGGGTCCGGGGGTCAATGGGTCTGGGGGTCAGCCGATCTGGGAGCGTCAAACATTGAGATTTTAAGGGCCAAAATGAACTCTTAAAAACTTATATAAGCGCTAAAATAGCATTAAAACTATGTTATTACACAGTTTCCGATCAATTTAAAGCACTTTTGGAGAAAATTTTCGATTTCCATCCATTTTCGGCCTTCATTTTGCCTCATGGACCCAGAATATTTCCCATTTTTTATTCTGGAGGGTCTAGACCCCTCCGGACCCATCACGTGCATGTTTGGGCTTGGGTAGGAGAATCCCATCCAAATTTTGTATGTATGCCGAAAACGTCAAACACATCCAGATGCATACCACCAGGCTGCAGATTAAGTCCTGACTAATCCTCAAATTCACGGTTTTTCAAAAAAATGCATAGTAATATAATTTCTAAAAAGAGGAGCAAATTTACTAATAAATTAAACGAATAATCTGTTGTAGGTATGAACGTATTTACTTTGAATTTCCTAAATTTTTCAAAATTATAAAAGCTCTGCCAGAAAGTTCAGACAGAAACTTTGTGGCCTTTGATATTCTTTAAAGCTGCGAAGAATACTAAAAAGTCTGGAAAGGGCTTAAATGTTTTTAAGTTAAAAAATTAAATAAAAAATGAAAACAATCTTTTTTTACCACAATAATTTTCAAAACATTTCCCTTCTAAGAATTACCCTAGATAATTCCATTTGCAATTCTTCGCATCGCATTTGATAGGCGCTCTTTTGATCCGAATCCTCCAATAGCTGCCCCACGTCGTACATATTTTCTAAGTAGGCCGAAATTTGCGTATGCAATTCTTCGCTTTCATTCATCCGAAGTCGCTATAAAAAGCCAGTACCTACTTTATTGAATCAACTCTGATTCAATACAAATGGACTTATATAATATTTTAAGAAAAAACTTCGAGCAATCATTTTTGAAAGGATATAAGAAGAACTACTCTTAAAAAGCGCAATTTATAAAAATATATACATATATATACTCTCACTGCAGCATTCTATATTAGCATACATGTAACGTTTTAAAATGTTGGGTTGGGGGTTCCAGCCATTTTTTAAGAGGAGGGGTAAATGACTTCCAATCTTTGGCCAAAAACAGCCAAAAACACCTAAAAACCGCCGAAAAAATCGATTTTTTTCCAAAAATCGGGGGAGGGGTCAAAAATTTTTCGGCTTTGGAGGGATGGGGGCACAACCAGACATGTAACAGGGAAATCTTCCACCCGAAGTTGGTCGCCCCTCCATCCCCCTAAGGTTAGAAAATTTTTGTTCCCGCCTCAATTTTTGGAAAAACTTGCGATTTTTGGCCGTTTCTAGTTGTTTTGGCCATTTGTGGCCAAAAATTGGAGGTCATTTACCCCTCCCCCATGGCCGGGGACCGCCCTACCAAAATTTTGAGCCGTTACTTGTACGGATGGGCACGACGAACCTTCGGTTAAGGATCCCCATGCCCCTGTTACATGTAAGGAGGTAGTCGACCATTTTAAGGGCGAAGCGAATAACATTCTATATTTAAATAAAAACGGCAAAAAAAGCACCCCCATATAGACAAGATTTGAGGAGTTCCCGATAAGTTTTCATCCCCAGAAATACTTTCAACTCTCAAATTCACGATTTTCCAAAGAGATTTGTAGAAAAGGTGCTATTTCAAGCGCTTTTAGCTATCTTTTCTGCTGAAAAAGGTCAAATTTTCGGCACTCAGCGCCATAAACTCATTTTTGATATGTTTTGTTGTCTACTCGAATTTTCCTAATATTTTTCGACCTTTTGTGTTTATGCTCTACAAAAATGGAGCATCGTCAGAAACGTCAAAAAATGATGTTTTTGGGACCGAAAAAGGTGCTTTAAAATTTCACTCCTCCCTGTTTACCATGTCTGCCCAGAAGAACCACTTGTCATAAAAACGCTAAAAACTCGAATCGAAAATGATATGAAGAATTCTTAGATAAAAAATAGTTGCAAATAAAATCAGTGTACATTTGACTGCTGAAAAATAAAATGAAGAGTTAAAAGAAAAAAATAAAACGAATGAAGTAAACAAACATGAAAAAAGAATTTTCGTCGAAAACTTCAAATTTTTAATTGAGTTTCTGAAGCATAAATCAAAGCAGCTTGAGGTTTCCAAGCCCTTCTCAAGAATGACTTATTTACGAATATGACGAGCTTATATTATGAGAAAAATATCGAGGAATAAATCAGATATTATGATGAATTGAAAATTAAAATAAGGATAAAATATAAATCAAAAATTCCAGCTCAATGCAAAATAATAATGAACAAAAATTGAATAAAATATAAAAATTATGAAAATTAAGAGAAAAAAAGAAAAAATCTTTTATAAAAATCTGATTTTGAGCAATGGAACATTTTTGCATGAATTTTCTGGTGACGAAAATAGTTAAGATGTCAAAAATTTTCAACACAATTCCGTCCCATCAATAAAGTGAAAATTGTCTGAAAAGTCATATATTTTTTAACAATAAAAGTGAAAAACGAGTCGAAATGGACTGAAAAACACTTAAAAAATTCTAGTCTTACCACATTGAAACATTCGTATAGACTATTTTAATCGTTTTCGCATTTTTTAATTTAATAAATTTGTGACTTTGTTTTTTTTATTTTTTGAATAAAAATCGAATATTTCACTTTTGACCTAAATAAGCTGGTCCCTAATGGGTTTCAAATTAAAATATGTAAAACATTCGTACGTCTATATATTCATCCAGGCCTAGCAGTTTAAACTCGTGTTGCAAGAAAATGCGATAATTCTTATCCTCAACCGAATGCACGACGATGTTTATGAATTGCATGCAGGCGACCATAAAATCGACGTGAAATTCGTCCGGGTCACGAAAAAATGTGAACAATGTTTGGAATCGGTTAGCCTCCCGAAATTCCTGAACGGAATTTGAAATATAAACGTATTAAAAAAATTTTTGTGCGACATTTTTGACTCATTTTCAATTTTTGATCGCAATTGGCAATTTTACAATTAAATTTAAAGTAAATTATAGATTAGAATAAATTAGAAATAAAAACTTTTTTGAAATAAAAATTTCGACGTTAACTGAAAAAACATCTGGAATCGAAACCAACGCAAAGTAATAAATCGCAAATGACTCGTCGAGCAGAAAAATACGAAAGATAAAAACCGTAATCGTATTGTTTAAGCTGCAACGTGTACTTTTTAATTCAGTTTTTCGTATTTTCCATTTTTTCTGGAGTATAAGCGTGTAGATACTTCACTTACATACATATGTAATCATTTATTATAGTATAAAGTGTACTACGTATAATTTATTATTGTTTGAAATACGACGCAAACTTGACTTTTTCTATTTGTGATCGATATGTACTTCATTTTTTTACTTGATTTAAACTACGCTCATCTCTGCTAACATAGTTTACACAAGCGATTTAAAGTGAATTAGAAATTCCAACTCTACTAGTTAATTGACCAATGAATACCGAAGAAAATCTGTGATTTTTTCATTTTTTTCAAATATGCATCAATATTGCATACAAAAAATGAAAGGACGAAAAATTATTGAAACGAAAATTTAGCGGTCAAGGTCTAATAAAAAATTTAAGGGGGACTGGAGGAAGGGCACCTTGATTGATATGATTGTAAATTATAACAAGTCTTGCAAATGGCAATGTTAAGCCATTAAATCGGCCTTATATAAAATTTATAAGGAACATAATAATCACAAGACTAGTCAAATGAGCTTTATGCTAAAATTTGAAATAAGAACTAATAATTCATGATTGTAAGTAACTTAAATAACTTATCAATTTTTAGAAAGTTTCGGCATTTTCTTTAAATTGTAAAATTTTTAAATACGAAAAATTGAATTTTATATCAAATTAAATTGAAAATTTAAATGAAATATGTACAATATGAAAAATTATGCCGAAAACTGCTCAGGAAAAATATAGCGAAATAGAGATACATATATGAATCGGTGAACGACAACGGAGTAGGACCAAATAAGTTGACCTAGATTGAACATTAATCAATATCCATACTGTGATGCTACCCTAACATACAAGCTTCAAAATTTTTACTCTTTCATTACCAGATTTTGGCGGATGAGTACGTTTTTGTGACATTTTCAGGTTTCCTTAAACGATTTTTCGACGTTGTTTACAAAAGAGAATTTAGCACTTTTCATAAAATTATCGGAAATTAGAAATCTGGCATCGTTGTAAAGATAAACATACAAGAACAAAAATAAGAATATATTATAGCGAGTTTGACGATTGCAAACTTCGGGATTAAACGCGCATCAAAACTTCCAATTCTTTCAGTAACACGCCGAAAATTTCCGCCGAAATTCAGCCAAACGGTCCGAAATTTACTCAAAAATCAGAAATCAAGACTCAATTTTTTAGTCAAATAATAAATAATAAATAATCCAATAAATAATCAAATAATTACATTATTTTAAGGAGTGAAATAATCAAACTTTCAGCCTCATTTACAAGCAAGACAGCTAAAAACGTAATTAATTTGAAGAAACGTTCAGACGCTCACGATTTTAAAGCGGTTAAAGGCGTTTATGATCAAATCGTGACCACCCTTGACTAGACAAATCGCTGCTAATAGAATCAGCACAGAAGCTTTAGTTCTGCAAAAAAATTTATCATTAGATTAATTATTTAATCAGATTCACATTACTTTGAAAGGGGGTTTAAATTTGGATTTAAATTGAGAATATCGGTTACTGTCAAGCGATTTTGGGATAACGCAGGGTCATACATGTGACGGCTCGAAATTTGGGGGTCCCGGCCATTTTTAGTGGGGGAGAGTAAATGACCTCGAATTTTTGGCCAAAAACGGGCCAAAACAAACGCCTAAAAATGGCCAAAAATTCATTTTTTTCAAAAATCAGTGGCGGGGGTCATAAATTTTCTGGCTTTGAGGGGATGGGGGCCGTCCGACTTTGGATGGGGGAATCCCCCATCCCCCTGTTCACACGTATGTGCAGGGTGCTGCTAAACTCGTCGAGTTTATTGTAGAAAACCTTGCTCGCTCATCCGACCGAACTTTTAAACGATTTACCAAAAAATATTAGGTCTTTACACCTCTGCCCCGTTTACCCAAGAAATAACTACAATGAGCTTAAAACGTCTGAAAGAAAAGTCAAAATTTGCAATTAATTCTTATATTTTTTATCTACAAACGCGAAGAAACAAGACAAAATGGACATTGAAATAATAAAAACATGCCTTCTTTACCACATTAAAGCATTTCATGTTTGTAGACTATTCTGATCATTTTCGTATTTTACTTGTAAAGAAGGTCCTTACCATAAATGTGCTGGTCCTGAATTTCCGGAATTTCGCGACACCTCCTCAACCTCAACCCTAAAACCTTAAAGAACTATATAAGAGCACGTTGTTTATCAATTTTCTAGTTCCAATAATGAAGAAATGTTTTTTTAATTTTTTACAAAAAAGTAATAATAATATTTATAATAGTAAATTATAATAGGAAATAATAATAATAATAATAATAATAATATTATTATTATTATTATTATTATTATTATTACTAGTTATAATAATAATAATATTATTAATACTAGTAATAATAATAATAATATCATTAATACTAGTAATAATAATAATAATAATAATATTGATATTATTATTATTATTTATTATTATAATAATAATATTATTAATACTAGTAATAATAATGATAATTATCATTAATACTAGTAATAATAATAATAATAATAATAATAATAATTATAATATTGATATTATTATTATTATTATTAATTATTATAATAATAATATTATTAATACTAGTAATAATAATACCATTATTAATACTAGTAATAATAATAATAATAATAATAATAATAATAATAATAATAATAATAATAATAATAATAATAATAATAATAATACATAATAATAATAATAATAATAATAATAATAATAATACTAATAATAATAATTATTATTATTATTATAATAATATTGATATTATTATTATTATTTATTATTATAATAATAATATTATTAATACTAGTAATAATAATGATAATATCATTAATACTAGTAATAATAATAATAATAATAATAATAATAATAATAATAATAATATTGATATTATTATTATTATTATTATTATAATAATAATATTATTAATACTAGTAATAATAATACTATTATTAATACTAGTAATAATAATAATAATAATAATAATAATAATAATAATAATAATAATAATAATAATAATAATAATAATAATAATAATAATAATAATAATAATAATAATAATAATAATAATAATAATATAATAATAATAATAATGATCTTCTAGCTTCTTAATTTATAAAGCACAGACAAGAACAGGCATGTTTTCAGATGAAAGATGCAGTCTGGATTTAAATTTAGTAGCCTCATTTCGTAAAAAATGGGATATTATTTAAATAAAGTTTCGTAAAGCATTTTAAGTTATAAAAGAGGTTGTTAAAGACCACTTGTTATTGTACGACCATTTTCCTCGATTTCAGTTACCCTCTGGTCATCCTCACCATGTCCATCCGTACGTAAAATATATAACGTATGCATTTTACAGTAGAATTTGAAAAATAGGAAAATGAAGTATAGAAATTGGGTTTAAAAACATTCAATGACAAAAACAATCAAACTAACCTGAGGCTCGGGTGTAATATGCTACAAACAAGGCAATAAATCGCTTCATTATCGTTAAAAACCATATTAAAGCCGTACTAAAGAAGATAAAATCGATTAACGAGTGTTCAAACGGCGTTTCTCATGCTAAACAAAGGCGTGAATAAATCCGATGCAAACGTAAGCATAAACAAAAACTGAACAAAGAAACAAAAAAAATTAAAAAATAATGAAAAACGTTCTCCCACAAAGTTTGTCTTCTCAACTCCTGCAAAACTTTTCCACTCCTTTCCAGAACTTTTAATTTTCGACAAAAAATTTTGTTAGAACCATACATGATCTTGGTTGGGTTTGGTAGGAGTGGTTCAGGGATGCACCCCCATAATAATCCCTCCCGAAATTTTTTCACCTCTCCTAGATATTCGCGATTTTCTGAAACGTTTCCAAAAATTTGCTAAAAATTCGAAGAAAGGGTGCTTTTTTAAGCGTTTTTAGCTACATATCTACTTACTCAAAAGTGTCAAATTTTCGGCGCTTCGCGCCATATACTCATGTCTCTGACTATAGCTTGTTCAATTTATTCGATTTTTCTCTTATTTTTTCGAAATTTTCTGTTTTTATATTATATAAAGATAGAGCATCGTAAGAAACGCCGAAAAACGATGCTCTTGACGCGTGCCCACCAATTTTTGGCCCAAAAAGAGCACTTCATCGTTCAAACACCACCCTCCCCCTCTTTCAAAATTCTTATGTTGTGCATATATTGGTAAGAACTCTTCCGTTTTCAGCAATTTCAATGACTTTTATTCGAACGTACCTAACAACTTTAATCGGCGATTCGCGCCAAAGAGTCATTTATGACTATATTTTGTTCAGTTTACATTAAATTTCGCTTGAAATGTTTCAATAGTCTAGAAAGAAAGAGCATACGTCAGAAACGTCCTGCGATGGAGTCTTTGACGCGTATCTATCTTTTTTAAGCCCAAAAAGACACTTTCTAAAAAGATTTATGTGCAAGGTGCAACCTTCTAGAATTCCCACGCTGCGCTCGGTTATACAAATCAATAAAAATTATAAATAAAACCCATATTCATACATGTAACAGCTCAAAATTCCGGATAGGAAGTAGGTCCCTGGCCATTAGTAGGTATGCATGTGGCCATTTTATTATGGGAACGAAGGTAAATGACCTCCAATTTTTGGCCAAAAACGGCCCATAAACACCAAAAAACGGCAAAAAAATTTCGATTTTTTCCAAACATTGAAAACGAAAATTTTCTGGCTATGAGAGATGAGGGACGACCAACTTTAGGTGGAGAGGATACCCTCAACCCCCTGTTATGTATGTATACTCTATGTATCACACTAACGATCGCAGATGAAAAATTTTAATTTTCACTTGTTTTAGTTCCTAAATGTTTTTTTTTCAATGTTTTTGATTTATTTACTTTCAATCCGTACAGTTTTTTAGCAGGATTCATCTGAAATTTTGTTCACGTCAATATCGAGCGAAAACAAATAGTAGAAATGCTGTACAGCAGGTTTCAAGAACCGTTCTGAGTCAAATAAAATGTCTGCAATGCTCCATAAAATGCAGTAGATCATCGACTCATGCATTTCCATAGAAATAAGGCTATTTACCCCACCTCAGGGTCAGAGGTTTTTTAAAGGGTTTTTTTCTGTAATTTTTTTCAAAGGTTTTTTCAAAATTTTCGACAAAGTCCTGTATTTTTAAAAGACAAAAGTGACGAAACGAGTCAAAACAGACTAAACAGTAGAAAAAATGCCGTATTTACCTCATAAAAGCATTTCTAAGATGCTATTCTGATCATTTTTCGCATCTATGTTGCGAGAAAAGGACTCGAACCCCAAATTTGCAAAAATTTCGAATTTTGGGAAATATAACTTCCTCCTCATTCTGGACATTAGGAACATACATAACGTGTAACTGAATGGTTCGAAATCTAGGTTGGGAGATCCACAGCCAATAAGGGAGAATAGACGAACTCCAAATATTTGTTTAAAAATGGCAAAAACGCACCTAAAAAAGCACGTTAAATGACCTAAACACGCAAGTTTTCACCAAAATTCGGGGTGGGGGCATCCGTGTTCTTGAAGGGGAGTGGAAGATTTGAGGGAGGGTTTGACCTCACACCCAGAATTGCAATGGACCCCCAAAAAATAACTGCGACCCCCGCCTAGAATTATCAATTATTCGTAAACATTGTAAATTTTAGGCGCGTCGCGCCATATACACATGTTTTTGACTATATTTTGTTCAAGTTACTCGATTTTTTCAAATTTTTTCGGAATTCGGTATGCTTTTCATGTTCTAGAAAAAACGATTGTGAACGTTTCTTTCAATTTAAAGAACTCCAAATAAAGAATATAAATAAAGAATATAAAGAACGTGAATAAAAATATAAATAAAATGCAGATGATAAATATAAAACAATTATAATAAGTATAAACTATAAATACAAAAAATGGTACAAATAAAATTTTTAAAGAATATCAATATAAATAACGTCCGAAACGTAAAAGAAAAGTGTTTTCGACGTGTACCGATCATTTCTTAACCCTAAAAATTCACTCTTTAAAAATTTTGCAGGCCTGAATTCCCCCCAGAATTACCATAGATAGGAATTCAAAAGCTTCCAAGGTACCCCAACCCAATTGGGAACCTATGCATCGACTGCATAAAAAAACCTACCGTATTGTTCATTATGGCACGCAAACATTGTATACAAACGTGAATATCGTCTTCGGGCTGCCCGTAGCAGCCCGACCCGCTTTTTACACCGTTTAATTTCAATTTTTTCAACGTAACGTTATTTAACTCGGCCTGCAGCTGAGACTGCAGGTTGTTGTAGAACGAATGTTTTAAAGTGCCCGACGAATCGGTCGCGTGATCGCCGGCCGGTCCATTATTCAGCATATGAGGAGGCAGCCTATTTCGTTTCAACAGACAAGAATTAAGTCTGAGGAAACTGGACGAGTTTAAAAAAAAATAAAAAAATGAAAAAATAAAAATTTCTAAATTTAAAAACAAAATTAACAAATTAAAAATAAGAGAGTATAAGTTGAAAAAAATGAAGGGCAGCCTATTTTCTTTTCTTTCATCAGAAAAAATTAAGGAAAATTGTTAAATTTTTTTTTAAAAAAATTAAGAATTTAAAAAATTATAAACTAAAATTATTAAATTGAAAAAAATTTTAAAAAATAAAAAATAAAAAGTTGAAGTGCTAGATTTAAATTCCTCCCATTTTCCTTAAATTGGCAAACCATACACATGCGTTCTAACTGATATGCTGGAAATATGCAAACTTTATAAGTTATGGCATACAATCCGTCATTCTACCAAATAAGATTTCCGGCAAATCACGTAGAAATGACATACGAATGAAAAAGCTTAACAAAAAATGCCTAAGATGTATTTGCATAATTGAAAATCTCTTACCGCAAGCCACCGGAATCTTGCGTGTATCTCAAATACTGTACTAAAACTCTAAGGCCATTGTTATCGTCGCTCAAGAAATCTCTGACCCAACTAAAAACAATGCAATTTATATGCGAAATTACGATGAAACGTTTACTGTGCATCAACCTCAGTAATATAAAATGCAGGATGCATGCATGACCATGGGGGTGAGGGAGGTATTACTCCTATTACCTCCCTCGAGCTTTAAAAAACTGATAGCTATACAGTGATTTTGGCCGAAAAACCATTGCTGTATAGCCTTTTTTGGGCTCAGAAAATTAACTACACAATTTTTTGGGCTCAGAAATTAGCTATATAGTCTTTTTTGAGAGCTCAGATATGCTATTTAGTTGTCTTTTATGAGTTTCAAAAGGATATATCGCTATTTTCTCGAATTATTAATAGCTATTTTTAGTCCGAAACGGCTATATAGCTGTTTGTGAATCGAAAAAGGCTTTTCTGAGACCAAAAAAGGCTGTATAGCTAATTTTCTGACCTCAAAAGGACTATAGAGCCGTTTTTACGAAGCACATAGCTTCCTAGCAATTTTTGGTTTTCATCCCCCTCCTGAAAGTTTGACCTTGCGCACCTATGGTAGGATGTGAAATCATCGATATTATTAGTGTTTTAAAAACTCGAAAAGAAATTACCTTATGGAGTAAATTTCTTATCTAACATCATATATACATGATTTTGGTGAGGTTGTGTGGTTTTCTCCCCCTCCCTCAGAAATTTTTTGCCTCCCCTCCGAATTTGCGATTTTCCAAAAAGTTCCGAAAATTCGTAGAAAAGAAAAAGTGGTGTTTTAAGCATTTTTAGCTATCAGTTTGCTCAAAAGTGTCATAATTTAGACGCTTAGACTCATTTTTTGACTACATTTTCTTCAATTTACTCAAATTTTTCTGATTTTTTCGAAATTTTTCGCTTTCACGTACAATAAAGATAAAGCATCGTTAGAAACGCCGAAAACTGATGTTTTGACACTTATCAACCTTTTTGAGTCCCAAAAAGGCCCTTAAAAATTTGACCCCTCCTGAATTCCAATGCTGCGCATGTCTGACTGACTAACTATTGACAAGATAGGTTCAAAGTTTAATTTCAAGCGTGCCTTAAAGACGATTTCCAAGTCAGGAATAAAGTGTATAGATTTTTTAAATATTCAATTCAATGAATTGCTAAGTTTCTAGTTCAGGTTATAGCATTAAGCATACATTCCGGAACTGAAATTTTCTGCAAGATTTTTATGAACGAAAGTAGCAAAGATGTTAAATTTTGTCGGCACTTCGCGCCGACTAGTACATTTTTGTTTTGTTTACCCATAAACTGCCTATATTTTAGTCACAAAAGTGACGATACGAGTCGGAATCGGATAGAAAGTACCAAAAAACGTAGTTTCCACATTAAAACATTTTATATAGGATTTTTTAACCATTTTTCATGTTTGACCTGCAAAAAGGTTATAAATCTAAATTTAGTAGTCCCAATAGTCCCAAGTTTTGAAATTTCAGCCCGCTCCACTGAACTTTCGATCTTGAGAAATTATGGCAGTAAGTGCAAAGCCAAAAAGCAGCTATCGTCTGTATAATTAATGGAAGCTATACTAACAAGCTAAAACCGGTCGAACGCTTACTCAATGCTATTCGTTCGCAAAGATGTTTCCAAATGCTTTAGGACCATTGTGGATGTATCATCGCCCAATAATTTCTTTTTCTTAAACAATGGCTCATTTATGACAAAGATCGACATAAATGTATAATATGCGGTATAATTTCAAAGCATAATTGACACATTTGCCCTCCAGTCCTGTAAAATTGTTAAAACTTTCCTACATGCTACCAAATTTTCGTTGCGTATTAATTTTCACGGTTCTATCAGCTTATTTTACCTTGATAGATTTGTTTCTATTCCTAAATTTTTATTTCGATCCACAATAACAAAAGCATTGTGCAAGCGAAATTTCACAATTATTTTTTTAAATTGGTGCTGATAAATTTTTTGGGATTTCTACTGTTTTTGCCCACTAACAAAATTTTTTATCTGAAATCATTACACAGCTTTTACTTTCGAGGGAGACTTGTTAGCTACTCCATGCATAGTTACATGCATGATGTACATATGTTGACGAATAAATGCGTAACTAGATTCTTAAGGGCATTTAAACGAGATCAAATTTAAATCTATGATTCAATGTAGTTTGTCTATTGAAAATATCGTGAATATTAAAAAGCCTTTTTTTATGAAAATTGAAACTTTCGCATAGCATAACATTTATTTTATTTTATTTTAAAAAGTAATCTCGCCAAGTGTTTGAATGTTTTTTATTACTAAAATTTTTTAGTATGTTTGCAGATTTGATGTTTCATAAAAAACGATCTGCTGGATTTATACAATTCGATTCGTAGCATGAGCAGCTGCTAGCGCGTCAATAGCAAGTTTTATGCAATTCGGAGCGGCGTTTTATTCGAATACATAATTATTTCGGCAGACGACATCGCATATGGCAGAAAAGAGGCATTAAATACTAGTTGCATTATAGAAAGAATCGATATTTTAAATTGAGCATAAAAAGTGTGGTTAAAAAAGCTGTTAGCATTAGGAGGCCGTCTGCACATCATCTCATGTTTTATTCGCCATGCAACATGTGTAAGCGGACATACTATGACGCCTTTATTTGTTTTCATAAATAGAAAGCCCCAGTCTCGATGACTATCGCGACATGCTATGTATAAAAGACACCAGATAATACGGTATAGTCCCAACATTCCCACCGTTCTAACACTCCCACTGTCCTAACACTTCCACCGTCCCAACATTCCCACTGGGAAGTCCCAACACTCCTACTGCGAGTACTAATCTCACCGTTCCAACATTCCCACCGTGGGTCACAACATTCCCACCGCGAGTCCCAACAATCCCACTTTCCCAACCTACCCACCGTCCTAACATTCCCAGCGCGGGTCCCAACATTCCCACTGTGGGTCACAACATTCATACCGCGATCAAAGCATTTCCACCGTCTAACATATGGGCGTGGGAAGTCTGCGGATATACACCCTCCAGAAGTTAACCCCCCCCCACAAATTACTGTAGACCCCCAGAATTATATTTTTAATAAGATTTTTGGGAATTTTTTGCGATTTCGCTCCCCCTCCAGAATTTTATGCTGCCCATGTATGGTCTCAACACTCCCACCGTCCCAACATTTCCACCGTTCCAGCATTCCCACTGTGAGTCCCAACCAGACATGCACATAGGGAGATGGAGGGAAAGGTTTGGGGTCTAGAACCCAAAATGAAAATAAAAAATTTTTCATGGAAAAGAGGCAAAATAAAGGCTAAAAACGGGTGAAAATTCAAAATTTTCTCAAAAAATGCTTCAAATTGACCAACTGACCTTCAAATTGATAGTTGCGTGTTTCCGCGTTTAGACAATATGAAATAAGGTGAAAAATTTTTAAAAATTTCGTTGAAATTATTCTTTACAATCGTATAGAGCTCGCCGAAATACGCTCAAAACTGCCTTTATTTTTGCCTATCCCCTAATGGTTTTCGAGTGGCCTCAAAAATTTTCGCCCCCCCTTGAAATAAAATCCTGGATACTGGTTTACAGCAGAATTCTTCATGTAATTCTACAGTTTATTTTACGAAACCTAGTGCATGAAAATCAATTTTCAGCGCTCAAACGAGCAGCTACAAAAGCGGTTTCAAGGCCGTCAACTGCAATAAAATCTTGTATAGTAAAACTTCATATGCTTACCAATACTATGCACAATATTGAAATTCGTGCTTAAGTTTAAGCCACTTTTGTAATCGATTTACACTGATTCGAAAATTTTCATCAATGCACAAGGTTTCATGAAATAGGCTCTAGTGGCACAGTTTTTCCTCTTGGTGGAATTGCTGGGACGGTGGGACTGTTGGGACGGTGGGGTCTTAGGATGGTGGGAATGTTGGGACTCGCGGTGAGAATGTTGGAACGGTGGGAGTGCTGGGATGGTGGGAATGTTGGGACGGTGGGAATGTTGTGACGGTAGGAATGTTGGGACACGACCGATATTACTTCCGTATGAACCTCGGTCTGTGTGCGATAATTTAAAATAAATCTATTAGCTTATTTTTAAGCAAGACAGTAGAAATTTTCTTGCAAAAAAATACGGGTGGGGGAGTGCGCAGAAGGGTCCAAAATTGGTGACCCTGTATTTCGTGTTATGTTCGCCGGGGCACCAAATAGAGTGCATTTTCTGGCGTTTCCGATTATGCTCTATCCGTTAAGCTCATAAAATTCATGATTTAAAAAAAATTAATTTTCTTTCAGAAGCTATGAAAAAATGACGTTTTTTTGGCCGCGCTTAGGCCTAAATTAAAGAAAATAATATTTTACGGCGCCAAGCGCTGAAAATTTTTAAATTTTGGATAAAAAGATGCCAATTTTCATTATTTTTCATGCATTGTTTTACCTTTCCAAAATTATTTTTGGGCTAAGGAAAGGATACGGGTAATGTTCTTCATTTATAATTTCCTCCGTATTCATTTTTCTTTAACTCTTTTGAAAAATTTTGAAGAAGACTTAAAAAACTTTAGGAGACCAAGTCAGACTATTGGAAGTCGGCATTCCCAATACCTACATTAAGACTCAGTACCATACTAATTTACTAATTTACTAGATGGTGGCATGAAAATTTTTGAGACATATGAAACTAAGACCAGACATGCACACGGTCAAAACTTATGGGAGGGACAAACCGAGTTTCCTTGAGGAGGAAGGTAAATAAGTACCAATTTCGTTATTTAATGTCAAACTTTGACACTTGATCCGTTGTATTTTATTCTTCATAAGTTTTTGTGGTCAAAATTGCATGAAACGAATAAAATAAGGGCGATAGATTGACCTGTAACTCCGACTATATACAAATTAATGAAAGAAATGCGTCTGAATGAACGAATTAAAGATTCTGCTCCTTCAAAAATAAGAATTAGTACTAAGAATTATACTTTTACAAACTTGACATAATTTGACGTTTTTTCATGGTTCGGGCAATAGGTTTGCTCCCGAAACGGCCTAGGGGGATAAGCTATAGAAAAGTCCTGGTGGGAGGATAACCCCATAACCCCCCCCAGTGAGCACGTGTGTAGTAGACTAGCTATCTCATTTCGTTTTAGAAGGATCCTATGCATAAGACAATGAGGAGTAAAATAATCGTGAAAATAAGATAAAAACTAAAATTGGAAGCGACATTTAAATCGCAAGTTAAAATGGCAAGCGACAAAACAACTTTTATTGATGTTCAGGGCAAAAAGGCTCGTGTAAGACAAGGCCCCCTCTCATATTGTACGACACGTCGCAAATTCTAGCAAACTTTACCTGCACAGAGGAATCGAAAAAAAACTAGGCCTATTGAAAGCTTAATACTAATTTAAGAAAACCTTAAATTCTCGGCATCGTTAAAACTATGCTCAAAATTGACTTTAGTAGTAAAGCTTTATCGATTTTTTAAGCGCATCTTACACTTACAAGGAAACATTCTGTTAAAGCGTCTGAATTTAATGTAACGGCTTGAAATTTTTATATGAGGTCCCAAAATTTTTAAGAGGGAGGGGGTAAATGACTCTAATTTTTGGCCAAAACCAACAAGAAAAAACCACCTAAAAATGGTCAAAAAGCGAAAGTAGTTGCCGAAAATCGGGGAGGGGTCAAAATTTTTTTGAATTTCGGGGGATGGAGGAACATAAAACTTTGAATGAAAAATCCCCCATCCTATTGTTACATGTATGATCCTAAATATATTATTCACACCTTTTCTATTTTTTACAGAAATTTCTTAAAGCCCCGATTCAACGTATGATAAGCTTCATCAAATTCTCTCATTCCCTAGACAACCTTTGGGAAAAGTTGCATCTTTTGATAAACTGCTTCCGCTGCTTATAAATGATCCATCATGTTACGCACGGTATGCAAAGCATTACCTTTTTATTTCCTTTCGGGTCTAAGCATAACCGCAATTTGTCCAAATAGACAGATGGCGCGCCTTGGTCCGTTACTTTTTCCTTCACGGAGATAAATTTATAAAAAATAAAATTTTATGTGAAAATGATCGATTACAATTTGAAAAAATCGTTTACTTGATCGCAAACCAATTCCCATTTCTTGTCCAGGCTGTAATTTCGCAGCACTCGGGCTTTGTTTGGCGGCAAATCCATCTTTTTCTAACAAAGATGGATTGTTTAAAACAATGAGGCTGTACATATACGACACGCATCAATTTTTTGTAACATTTTAGGCGAACACGACATAAAGCAAGCAAAGCAATTGCAGAATAACGATATAGCAATGCAGGAAAAAATTAAATACAAGGTACACCATAAATCTATTGAAATATAAATGTATGAAATTCAAATATAATATTCACAAAGTATAAAATGTGCAGAGAGGAATTATAGAATAACTTATTCACAAAGTGGTTCACGTGACTGAATGATGAAGGCAGAGTAGACCTTTGCTTTAGTGACTGGTCTACTCATTTTGCTTAATATAATCGATAGGCATAACAAGAATTCGGCAAGGGAATGGAGATCCAAAATCAATGCATGCATCTGATCCTAGATAGTTGAGATTTTTAATCCCTAAATTTAGAGGAGGAGCTTATTATTTAAATACTTTTATGTGCTTGCTGTCACTATTTAGGAAGAATGTTCAGCTATTCTACCGTTGAAAAGAACGAGCAATCGAAACGGCAACAATATCAGCTACAACTAAGAATGGTCGGCTTTCTCCATTAATTTTGAGCAGTCAAAGTCGAATTCAAACAAAATGGAGTCAAAATTTAATAACCAAAGACCATGGGCCCCCTATTTCACACTAAACTTCAAATCAATCATAGATATGGCGTATAAACAATTTTCTGTTTTTTTCCTTTTTTTACTCCTAAACATTAACGCTTAATTTCTTGCTAAGCTTTACAGGTCTAAAAAGTCGGAACATGTGATTTTTCTTGATAAAATCCATGCTCAAGAGTATAATAATTTTTGGTTCGAAGCTGAAAAAGACAGTATCCATGGTTTCAGAATAAAAACATTGTCTCCAATGAGAAATCGAGAAAGAACAGTTTTTACCGATCGAAAAATTCAAAAAATTAGTTCACAAAAGCATACCGAGAGTGGAAAAATACTAAATTAGCTACCTATAAACTGCGAATTGATCGATTTTCTAAACCATCTAGTATAGCTCCTTACAAATCTTGACGAAAATATCAATTTCTTATGTAAAACCAAAATAATTTACGAATCGCAATAGAATATTCATTATCTATTACAATTACCATGCCTACAATGATTTAGGATTCACATTGGCAATTGCTGAATATTCAATTAATTGAATGCCAAAAGAAAGGCTTTGTGGTGTAAATTAAGTATTGAAATGAGAAATTCAAATTAAAAAACAGCCGAATTTATATGCAGTCAAAAAGATAGGAACGAAAGTTTTCCCGATTCACCGACCGTCTCTATTCTCCGACCGCCTCGAAACTCCGACTTTCCCGATTCTCCGACTTGACATCGAATGTGACATGTGGCGCTAACCACAAGTCAATTAATTGCTGAACGTTAGCATAAAGGTGGTCTTGATCAATCGATTGAGTTTCATGAATAGGTATAAAGGATTAATTAGGTATAGGGCTAATTTAATACATTAATTATTATACTACCTTAATAGTTTATTCAGAAAGTGTTGCTTTGTCATTTAGTAAAGATGAAGGTGGTATTTTGTAGCTACAAAACTACTCTGACGTATGCAGTGCGTACCTTTTTATTTTCTGTTTGCCTCACATTACAATATTCATTTCCTGTTTATTTGTATACTTAAGGTATACATAGATGTAAGGATCTGTTCTAAAGCATCTATATGGTGATAAATAACGAACAGCCCGAATTTTGTAATTCTTATTCATAAAAAAATCAAGAACTTATTGCTATTTTTGTCAAAGTTCATTTTACTGCGCTAAAACACACAAACTAAAGTGTAACGTAACTAACTGCTTGGCGTCCGTACTGACCGAAAAAGTTGCGTGACAGCTGCGATCAATTCGCGCATCGATGATGCTCAATTACCCTAACAAAATAACTAATAGATACGTCTCTGAATAAGCTGCAACAAATCATCGACGTCGGGAAACCGACGCCAAATGTTTTGATGCGATATCTAATTTGCATTTTCCATTTTTTGTTTCTATTTTTGTAAATCGGAGAAGAGTTTTGTCGTATCCGTTATAGTCAACTGAAAAAATACCCACATCAGGCATCTATGTTTGTGCATATGTAAATACATATATACGTGCTGTGCAGTCAAAATGCATTTCCAAAATTCACTTGCTTCTCTCGCTCATCAACCTTAAGCAAGGGCGAAGAATCGGGACGGTCGGAAAATCAGAACGGACGGGGAAACGGGCCAGTCATAGAATCGAGAATTTTGCGTGTCTAAAAACAACGTTTTATACCATTAGTCGGAGAATCGGGACAGTCGGAGAATCGGCATGGTCGGAGAATTGGGACGGTCGGAGAATCGGGACGGTCTGAGAAATGGGAATTTTTCGTGTCTGAAAAAAACATTTTCTGTAATTGATCGGAGAATCCGGGAAAGTCGGAGGATTGAGACGGTCGGTGAATCGGGACCGTCGCAGAAACGGAAATTTCGGGAATCTCCAAATAACCCGTTCTATCGTTAGACGGAGAATTGGGATGGTCAGAGAATCGGTGAGGTCGGAGAATTAAGACGGTCGGAGAATTAGGACGATCGGAGAAACGGGACAGACCCATAAATTCGACTTTAACGCTTAAAGATAGATGTCGCGTTAACATATTCGATATCAAAATCGAACACTGCTAATGTTTATCTTATACGAGTTTAAGTCTGATTAAGCTAGGGAGAATATAGAAGCCGGATCAAATTTTTTCTTCACTGACAATTTTGATTTGTCTTAATTACAAAATTAATTCAGCCAGATTTTTAATCCAAAAAAGTTTTTTTATCAGAAGAGACTAAGGAATCCAACTTAAATAAAAATGCTATCACAAATGCATAAATTAGACTTTTGAGAAGTATATATTCTGTCAACATGTAAATCCAAAAAACAATGTCATAAATTTATAGGCAGTTTCTCTTTCCGATACAGGAGTTTGCGTCAATAATGTTTGAAAAACCGAAGACGTAATGTTTATAGAGCAAGATTGGTGTTATGCTCTTAACAGAGCAAATAAGCTGCTTGGTAATGCATGTGTTTATTTTGAAGCCCATGCATCGTAAACATACAAGGGCAGCAACCAAATTTTGGGGGTTCGGATGGGGCAAAATCGCCAAAAAAGTACCAAAAATTCAATTCTGATGGTTTTTCAATTTTCTTAGGATAATCCAGATTCAAGGGGCCAGACCCCACACCAATTTATGTAAATGAATCATGTCTAACGCATTTCTGATGTAATTTTGTCTAAAAAGGAATTATTGTGTCGCTATTCTGCTAAGATTCTGATAATGCCATCAGCATAAAGCGATAGCTGGCAAAGTTTGAAAAAATGCCGCATGTAGCTGAATTTTTCTTGTAATAAACAGTTTGCTTATGTTACGTTCGCGCCTCAGTGAACTAAAAATTTTTTTAATAAGTTTTTAAATCAACCGAGACCTCAGGCCAGACGATAATTGTTTTTTAAGGTTCGATAAGCACCTCATGCGGACGATTGGCTTATTTTGATTGAAAAAATGTTTTGCGGTCTGATAATGATACCTCTTGCGAATTACCAACACGGGCATTTTAATTTTTTTCAATCCTCCGATGTTAAATACGTTTCGAATATTGACCTCCTAATATATACATTTGTACAAGTAAAAATAACAATGCGAGCCCGTCTGCAAATTTTTGCGATTGCGTGCCATTTCGGTGGCATTGAAAAGGATCCTCTTTTTATAGTAGATTTCTACGGTAATTCATTTCCGATTGTGGAAAAAACCGGTCAGATTAACTAACGACGTACTCCACGCTTGGCTGAGCATGCTATTCAACAACTTCAATACAGCAAATAGGGCACTAGAACTATGAGAAATCAGCCCAATAAGCCGACATCATTTATTATAATTACTAGTATTACTGTAGCTATTCGTTTTCCTTATTTGCACGATACGTGAAGGCTTATATCGGAAGTTAATTTATTTATCCGTAGCGCATTTAAATATAAAGCGAGAAATGAAGACAACAGGTTTTAAAAAACGAGAGAATTTTTTCAAAAATTTGATCGAATATAAAGTGCAGGTATATGTAAGAAAAAATAAAATAGTTATACTTTAGCAATAAAGGCAATGCAATGAACATTCAAGAAGAAACAGTGCAGGAAGGTGCTCCTAAATTTAACTGCTTTCAGGTAGCTACCTAACTGAAATAATGGAGATAATGTTTCAGTCAGACTAAGAGGTACGTAAGAAAATGAGATTACAACGTACGAACAAGAATTTTAACTGAGTTTATTAGTCTACCATTTGACAATCGAAATTCTTTTGCGTCATCACAGTCAAATTAATATATTTGATTAAGTGAATCTAATAGTTATTAGAATCTTTTTATATATTTAGAGTCCGTGCAAGCGATTATCAGTTAGTAAGGTACATTAGTCCGTGTTTATTTCAAAATATCTCTCAACGTATGCAACCCGGAATCTCAAAATTTCGCATTTTCAGACATAACGCACTTACATCTCTCTGTATCGCTAGGCCTATCGTTTAGCTCTCTCGTATACCGAGTCATTATAGAAAGTTCCATAGAAAGTTAAGGAAAGAATTTTTGGTTAAACATGTTAAGCAAAACGACATTTCTCGTGATATAAAGATGGAATCAGTCATATGAAAAAGATGGTAGTAAGTCGTAAGAGAACGAACTAAGTTATTTGTTATTTTCACTTAATCCTATTTTTCACGTTATATAACTTTACAAAAGGTAGAAATATCTTGCGAATAAATTATCGGTAAGTGGAGCCGTTTCTGCTTCAATGTTTGTTTGATAACATGGAAGGCGATAAGCGGTACCTAACAAATTTCAGGGGTACGCTTGGTATAGGTAGACTATTCATAAAGTTAATAAATCAGCGTTGTCTTGTCTCGATCGAAATTTTTTCGATCACGTGAACGTATCAGCATGTGATATTGCTGTATTGCCGAGTCTCCTGATATAACCTAAGGGTGACGAAAAAATGCACGTGGAAGCATAGAAGTTGTAAGCTATTTTATTTTTTGTTGAAAAATTAGCACGACAAACCCCGTTTAATAGATTATGCCGGATATCAAAAAATAAAAAGACCAAAGGAATTTACGACGCATGAATCAACTCTCAATGTTTTTGCGTCTATCCAGACTTATTATTTAAAGCTATTAGTCATGTGGTGTGAAGAAACGAAGCATGCTTCAAATTTAACTTCCTTACACTATTCTAGAAATTATTCATATGCCATTCGATTGATCGGAAATTCACGGAAGCCCGAAAACTTATATTTCAATGAATATAACTTAATATATGTTATATATATACTCATTTCAGCTATTTATTTTTCTGCAATGTTCTATGCTTACAATGAAAATCCATTAATAAGTCATAAGACCGAAGATAAACATTAACTCCAACAAAGTTGTTTGTTTAACCGAGGCATGATAGCATATAGATATGCATACACAGGCTCATTGCTAGGATTTTATTTCGGGGGTGGGGGGACAAAAATTATGAAAGTCAGATATCTCGAAAACCATTAGGGGGAATCTAAAATAAGGGCATTTTTGAACGTATCTCAATGAGTTTGATTTCTCATCGTCCAGTCCATAAACAATTTCCTAACTCTTCGTATTTGTACTCAATCTTTTTGTTCTGCAAGAAACATCCAGAAATGTCTAACTCAGACTTGAACGGTTTAAAAGACAAAACTATACAGAAACAATTATTCCGTTGCAAAGCGCTGCAAAATTTTACATTTCCTATTTCAAAAAAACCTGTTTTGGCTACCTTTTAAATGCAATCGAAGAATTTTTCATTTCTTTTTGGGGGACCCTTGTAAGGAACGAAATCTTTTTTCGGTTTTGGGGAAGGAGCAACTGCCCCCTCCCTTGGCTAAGGGCCTGCTGATACAGCAAATAAGGTATCTTTCTTAAATCTACTTCTTAAACGAATCCTAGATATGAACCAGACCACAAGTAATGATGATTCACTATAGAATGCACGGTTTTTTTGTATTCGACAAAGATTTTTCCCGATGTGCAAAGACTTTTTAAGACCGTCTTTGTACATGAACAAAGATTTTGAGGAAGACAAAAATTGCAAAAAAGGTCTGAAATTCGTAAAATTTACGGCGCTTCGCGCCGATATGAGTAATTCTATGTTCTATATACCTTTATAATGGCAGAAATTGCATTTCTAAAGGAAAAATGTCAAATTTTTCTGCGCTTCGCGCCGTTTTGAGACGATTATAAGTGATTTTTGCCCTCAAAAACCCAGAAATTAGCTAAAATACACTACTAAAGGTCGAACAACTCTGTTTTTACCACATTAAATCGCCATTGTACCATATTATAGTACCCAAAAATTTGTGTGTACAAAATGTACAAAGAGTTTTAGGGACCATCTATGTACATGTGCAAACGAACCTTGTACAAAAAACACTGATAGTAGGTACTTTGCATGGAATGCGATTACTTATTAATAACTTTGCAGTTTGATCAGCAATTTCTCATAACAGATAAACACATTAATGCGATTATCATGCGTTATTGTGCGATTGATATAACCTGATGGCATCATAAACGCCCTTATCAGTAGAACGCATCATACGATCAATGAGACACTTGTCGCTCATAATTAATTCAACAAACAATAGATGTGACAGGAGTTAACCTTGAGAAAGCGATGAAGCGAAATGGAATTCTTGGGAAATCGAGAAAATATTAAGAATCGGATAAACGACGCGTCGTATTCAATGTTGTCGTAATCTAGATCGTTTGTTCTGAGACCAATAGTCTATTTAACGAAATCATGTGCATGAAAATCAATTTTCAGCGCTCAAAAATTAGCTACAAAAGTAATTTCAAGGCAGCTTACAGCAGTACAATTTTGCACAATAAAACTTTAATGCATACCAGCTGCTATGCACAGTATGGTGATTCTTGATTCACTTTAAACTGCAAGTGTAATCGTTTAACATTGGCTCAAAAGTTATGATCCATGCACAAGGTTTCGCTAAATCGGCTATAAACAGAGACGGATTCAAGGGAGGGATGGAAGGACGCGGCCGCCCCCACTGGCCAAAAATATTTATTTGGCGAGATATTGAATTGATATATAAGTTGCAATGATTTTCGGCCGTCAGCTACCATAATTTTTCGAATTTTTCCGGCGCTGCGCGCCCGATAATACCTATTCATGACATTTATTTATTTTCTTGGTGACCTGGAAGCCATTTTTTGCTCATGGAACAGATTTCATAACAATTTCAACAGCAGAAATATCTATTTTAACATAGTTTCCTTCTATTTTCAATCGAAAGTTTTCGACCCTTCACGTCAAATGCTACAAATACAGTAAATCAAGCCTCTTAACGTCCATCCGCCGAAATTTTACAAATTTTCAGACGCTTCGCGCCAGATTTTCGCTAGCGTCAAAGAAATTTTATGATTTTTTCGCACAAAATTGTCAAAAAAATTTCAAAATTTTCGAAAAAACATTGCGTCACAAAAGTGATTTATAAGTAAAAGTATACAATGTGAAACGCCGAAAAATGCTTTTCGCGCGTGAAGGGCAAACGTTTTGGACCTATTTTTGACTGTTTTCGGAAAAGCTGGGGTACCGCCCCCCCCTAAGGAAAATCCTAGATCCGCCGCAGGCTATAAATCATTATCATTGTCACGATTCTAAGCGCTTGCATTAATTACCATAACTAACTTTATTTTCAATAACTGAGGAAAATTTAGAAGTTGAGTGATCTTAACATGTAAAATGTTTTAGGAATTTTTCGAGATGTTGGATTTTTTTCAAATAGGTTATAAGAATTCTTGACATGCAACGTCTCGAGCTGATCGCAGAAGCAAGAAATCTGGAATTTCAAAACATCGCTGAAAATGTTAAATATGCATATCAATTTGATGAATCATGCTTGTTACAGTATGGTCGATCTGGGGAGGTCAGCTTTTTAGACGGGTATAAGCATACATAAACAACAGCATGGGAATTCTGGAAGAGGTGAAATTATAAAGAGCCTTTTGGGCCTAAAATTGTAGGTACGCGTCAAAAACATCGTTTTTTAGTGTTTCTGACGATGCTCTATCTTTCTGTGGCAAAAACACAAAAACTCGAAAAAATCAAAAAAGTCGGAAAAAGACGGAACAAAATGTAGTCAAAACATGGCACAAAGCGCCGAAAATTTGGCACTTTTGAGCAAATAGATGACTAAAATCGCTTAAAAGCAATTTTTCTACAAAACTTGAAAATTATGGATGAAAAAAAAATCGCCTATTCTGGGTAGGAGATTAAAAAAATTTTACGGGGAGGGGGTGAAAATTTTTCTGGGGGTGAAACCCCCAGATCATGTATATATGGGTATAAGATAGAGGGCTGAGCCACACCGGCCCAAAAACCTGATATAAATTTTAATTGAATCTATTAAATATGCTAATGAAATTCGAACTACTTTTAAGCTCTTTTGCAGAATATTTGAGATATTTATTCATTTTTGTCTGTATTATGCCCTTATTATGCCCTTTTCTCTCCAGCAAAATTCTGAATTTTTCCGTTCTGAAGTGTTCCTCTCAAAACCTCAGTGAATGTCTGCTTATTACTAGCTCTGTTCGAAGACCTGGAAGCGGCAGCGGGCCTCAATAACTGGCCAAAAACAGATGAAAAATGACATGAAAAACATCGTATTCTAAAAATTCATCACCTCTTGAACTACGAACGTTTTGCCAAGAAATGACAAACTAATTAATTGAACAATCCCTAAAACTTTCGTAACGGACGCGTGTGAACATGGGTAAACGCTGTTAGCAGCATCAATATAAAAATATTCCATTTTCACTCTAACTCAATTTTTTCCAAATGTATGAAATATCAATTGCAAGCGGGTCGCAAAACTCGCTTTAATTTAACGCTAGAGTACAATTGCCAAAACAGACATTTGAGTCGCATCCTGTTTGTTTTACTGATTGCAACGATAGTAAAATGAATAAATGTTGATGCGATTTTTTATCAAGCGTTTCCCGACATGAAGAACCGAATAATTATTGACTAGTTTTTATGAAGCGTAAGCTAACATTGATGGCACACGAAGGCCTAAAGCTGTTTACTTTAAAATCATTCCTTTTCTAATTGGCAAGCTTAAGTTTTTTGACAAATTAGTTGCTAGTCAAGCACTTTCGTAAATGACGCAGATTCCGTTTGGACAACTTTCTGATGAAGCATTTGGGAAGCACAGAGCACGCTCTGTCTAAGGAAATCAATCTGGTCGGAGGGTTCAAGCTCAGATCAAGAGCGTATGTTTGAGCAATGCCGACTTGATAGAAATCATAAAAATAAGTTTAAAAAATGCTTAAAAAACCATTTAAAACAAAAATTTGAAGATTTGAAATCTAAGGCACCAAAAAATGGCTTTATAAAACAAAAATTGCACAAAAGCTATCTTTATGCTTAGTGAATCATTTAGGACGGATTCACTCAACAATTTTACAAACACTTTTTCAGTCGGGATTTCTGCCGTTCAATCGAGACTACTTCAAATTAAACTATTAGACATCGTTTGGCGCCTTTCCACAGTTCGAGCAATGTGTTTTTTGGGCCGAAAATGGCCTGAAAGTATATGCTTCGAAAAACATCGTACAGCGGGCCGGACACCACATACCTTCAGCCAGTGTGTGCATGGTGTGGTTGCGACTGTTGTAGAAAGGCAACTATTTTTTTAATTTTTCAAATTAAAGAACATTGAAATTTTTATCTGGAATTTTTAATTTCTTACCAATCTTAAATTCTTGTTTTAAGTTCTCAAATTCAAAAAATCCTAAATTTTATTTTTTCAAACTCATTTTGCATTGTTCTTTAATCTTGTCTTAAGTCCTTAAATTCTATATTCTTAAACTTAAATTCTCACTAATTAAAATTCTTTACATCTTTACTGCGCCAACAATTCGTTAAAAAGCTCCTAGGAGGGGGTAAATCGAGTATCCTTGGGATGGAGGGGTAAATGAGCACTTTTTCACCTATTTATTGTCAAATTTTTGTACTTAATTCGTCGTTTTTTATTTTTCACGAATATTTATGTCTAGATTTGCATGAAAGCAATAACAATAAGGGCAGTAAAATTATTTTTAACATCAAATTTGTACAAAATATTAGCGGAAAAGTGTCTGGATGAACGAATTTAACAGTCTTGAAATTACACTCTTAGCCGTCATTTGACACTTTTTCATTGTTCGAGCAACCGGTTTTGGGCCAAAAAGGCCTGAGGGGGTATGCTTTTCAAAAGTTGTGGAAGGAGGGGGATACCCACATACCCCCCCAGTGTGCATGTGTGCTAGCAACAACAAACCATCAAGACAACCGGAATGATCAAATCAATTAAATTGATAAATAGTAATGAACCTCACCAGAATCTCCTCAAATCTTCGCTCAACTTCAGGCGAAGGAGGCAAAGGAGTCGAATGCATAGAATTCGACGGTAAATTTAGCCCAGCAATAGACATATTTATGATTTAATAAAATTTTCGCACTGGTCCGTTGCGGCACAATCGAAATATAAATATGAATGATTCTTAAGCTACTCCTCTGGCGTCGTCTTGTCTCCAAAATAGCATTTGTAACAGTAAAAAAATTGCCAATTCAGATGAGGATTGCGGACGACCAATATGAATTTGTTACATTAAGCCAATTTTTAGCGCTATTGCTACGGAAAAACAGTGAGACACGATTAGTAACTTCGTCTGGAATATGTATTACCGTGAAAATGTAGAAAAATGTATTCTTTTTCGAACCTGGGTTGTTTATTACCTCTCTAAATACAAAAAAAATTGCACAAAACGAAAATTGAGAAATTTCTCATTTCCTATTGATTTTTAGCCAGAGCAATCAGTCATATATTTTTTAATTATTACAAATAAAGAGGCCTTAAACAATTGCATACTAAGATCCAATTTTTCTAATTTTTGATCATTTCTGCCCGAGTAGAGATTCAAAACGAATTTTAAATACAAAGTAAGGGCATATGAACTAAATACAGTTTTGTTAAATCTACCTTTTCAAAAAAATGACCAAAAATTCAAATGCCGTAATTTATATGTAGGCACAAAAATTATATAAAGGTCGAATGAAGCAACGATCTAGAATAGAGAAACCGTGAATATAGCTGAAAAACATTCACTTAAAACTGGTTTGGCAATGGTATTAGAGCATTAAGACTTTAATGCTATACGAATATAGGTATAAGCACCAAAAATGAGCGGCGCGCGAAAAATTAGGCGTCCATTTTACTAATCTGTCTGTACGTAGAAAATAGGTTGTCAATTGTCATGCTTACTACGCATATAAAGTGCCCAAAAGACCTGAATGATTCAGTGATAAAAAGCGCGTAGAAAAAGTCATCTTCATTACACAAGAGCAGCCCATACGTTCAACGCTTTTCTATGTCAAAGACGAAAAATATTTAGGCTACTATGAAAAGAAGCAAGGAATATTACGTTGCAGACGCAGAAACAGCAGAACTGAAATACATATAAAAACGACTAACTTTCGAGCAAAACCAGTTGGACGCACGAATGACGTCATAAGAATTTTAGGCTTTGCAGTCTTCGCATAAAATGTTCATTTTGTCAACGACAGACTCGGAATAAACCAACTACGAGAATCGTCCAAATTTTTTCAAATAATAGTTGTTTAAGAGAAAAAATGAAGTATATTAAGAAATTTATTCTTGGTTAAAAAATAATTACAAATGGCACAAACGATTGAGAATTCGTGTCTTCGCGCTGAATTCCACATTAATACAGCCAAAAAGTTGTTGGTCTAAAACATAAATCTTTTTCAGTTTTCCTAGACTCAAAATCATTAAACAAATATCTATTCAAACAGCATACAGAGATCGGAAAATTTAGAATAAAGAGAATGCAAATAAATCGGAATAAGGGGTCATGTAATAAGCATTGTCCGTGGCATCGCACAATCATGCTGAAAAGACGTTCCACGCCATAAAAGCGCAGAAGATCCTCCACTTCCTTGGAATAATCGTCGAACAAAATGTCTAATTAAGCACATATGAAAAATTACGTCTTATCACAAAATTTTAACAATTTTTCGATTCTTGAACTGTAATATTTACATTGTTGGGCAGACACTAAAAAATCTGGGCAACACCCGCCCATTATTCCACAGAATGTTCGATTCAGATACACTGATGAAGTGATTGTCTTGGTTGTTTGTTAACGCAACAAAAAACAAGGAAGTTTTTGGATAAGCATTAACTGTTTGACAGCTGATCACAAACCAACTTTGTTCTCACAGAATTTACCCAACAATGTACAGTTTAGCTTGAGAACTATCAAACTTTATACGATTGATCTAAACGGAATTGAAGGATGACAAGCAAAATCATAAGTCTCAAATTGCTTACGGTTTAGAATGCAGACTTTGTATTTTACAATACTGATCCGGTAATAGATATAATTTCCGCGATAACTTCGAGAGAAAAAATGAAAAATCTATTAATCGTATACGAGAGAGATTAAACATTTATGATTGAAACCGCACATGCACACTGGGGAGGTATATACTGGGGGAAGGGATTCCCCGCACAGCAACTTTTGAGAAGCATACCTTTCTCAGGCCATTTTAGACCAAAATTATTTGCTCTAACCATGAAAAACCGTCAAACGGCGGCTAAGATTATAATTTCAAGTACATATACTTATTTTTCGAGCAATAGACGGTTCAATTCGTTCATACAGACATTTTTCTTCCAATATTCTGTACATATTTGATGTTAATGATCATTCCATTGCCATTACTGTTATTGTTTTCAAGCAAATTTAGCCATACAATATTCATGGAAAATAAAAAATTAAGTACAAAAATTTGACGTCAAGTAGGCGAAAAATCACTCATTTACCCCCTCCCTCCCTCGGGAAACTCGATTTACCCCCTCCATACATGATCTTGAAGAATTTGGGGAAGAGTTTCACTTCCAACGGAAAAATTTTCACCCCCCCCGCAATAATGATTTACCCCCCCCCACATCAGAATCAGCGATTTTTCGAAAGTTCGAAACGTTTTCTGAAAATTTGTGAAAAGAAACTCAAAAAAATTATTTAGCAATCACTTTGACTGAGCTCCAACATTTTTCAAACATTTCTAGCGATGGAAGGTAAGAGTTGTGCAGATAATTAGCGCGCTTCGTGTAGATTGTATTTTTTAGAGGCTGCATTGCATGGCATGACAACAGTCTTCTACATAAGATTCGCAGCTCTTGTATTTTAAGCATTCTTCTAGTCATTCTGGCACATACCTGGGCAATGGCTGACGGTTTGCCCCGTCCAACTTCCAGCCAAAAGGGTGGGTGGGTCCCTAGACCCTGAAAAAGGTGGGTCTGTCCCTGAAAAAAGGTGGGTCCGTGCCTGAAAAAGATGGGTCGTTCAGCTTAATCACTGGGTCAAGTTACTGAAAAAGGTGTGCCCATCCATGAAAAAGGTGTCGAACAGTGAAATAAGATGGTTCCTGTGCATGTTTTGCAAACTGATCATGATATATATACTGTATCTAACATTTCCTTGAATTATCTCCAAAAATTTTCTCCCTGCACAAAACATAGCCCCGTTCAAGTTACCCCTTCGTCCCGTCCAACTTTTGGTTCGGCCCGTCCTGGTGATGGGCCGATATGGGGCTTTGCCCAGGTGTGTTCTGGCATGAAAATTTCAAAAAATTTCCGCGCTTCGCGTCAATTTATTTTAAGTACAATCGAGTTTATCAGCTAAATACTGAACCCAAATTATCACTTCTACAGCATAATCAATTACGTTGTTGAAATAATCTTTCATTTTTAACCTTAGGCGTAGGCTTAGTTTGTTGGTACTAGCTATTCGAAAATTATCGACTTTTCGATATTTAAGACCATCACATTATAAGAAATAGATTATTGCAATTATAATACTATCAATATCATTGTTGATGACGTAAGTACCTCGAAATTCGGAAGAGTGCGTAGCACAAGACCCCAGCCGATGAAAGAGAGAAATCCCTTGCAATCTCCACCTGTCTACGTCCTACGCGAGTATACCGAGTAGTAAAGTTTGCACAACGTTGTGCAGCACTAGTTAAGAAAAGTTTCAAAAAATTTAAAAATTTATTTTGATACAGCGAGATGCGAAAGGTCCAAAGAGGCATTGCTATAAAATTACAGCCCATTTCTATACAGTTTTATCATTCTTTAAAATAAAAAATTCGATTTCTCCATCCTTGGGAAAAATCCTGGATAACACCTGTGAAACAGTCACCTTAAAATATGTAGGTTGCCTTATAAACACCGACGTAGCCAGGATTTTTCCCAAGAGGGAATCAGAAAAATTTATTCTTAAAGTCGAGAAAGATGTATAAAAATGCGCCGTAGTTGTTAAATAATGTGTACTGGACTTTCAACTCGACCTGCGCCGATTTAAATATATTATCGAAATAAATTTTATTAATTTTCTGACCCGGGAAGAAGGTAAGTTAGATTAGTAGTTGAGGAGCGAATGCAGGGTACATTCTCTCTGATTGCGCAAGGGGTCTGGAGTGGCGTGCTCAATCGCTTCGCAGCAGGGTCCCGGACAAAGCTCTAACAAACTTTGAAAAAAGATCTTCAATCTTTAATTGTAACGTCAAACTTTTCACAAAATCGGCCGAAACCTCGTTCTGAATTCAGCCGATAAATTTGTAGGTAAAACTAATAGGCGCAAGCGCGGAAATTCATTATTATTTACACACCAGACTGACTAAAACAATGCTTAAGACACACGAGCTGCGAATCTTTTGAAGAACCGCTGTCAACCTGTTAGAAATGCAATCTGCACGAATCGCGCCAATTTTCTGCATATAGGTACTTCAAATCTTCCAACGACCAGAAAATTTTCGAAAGCAGATAGATAGACAACTGTTTATAAATGAGCCAGAAATTTTTTTGTCAAAGCGAATAAAATTTGTTTTTCATATGTTTTTTGTTTAGCTCTTAGTCAACTGCCCTTAAGTCAAGATAGCTGATCGTAAGTTAGCAAAAAGGGTGCGAAGCATCGACTTTTTCAACTTTATTTCAAAAAAATCATCGCAACATAGAAGAGCCGCATCGCGCAACCCTACCACATAGTTCACTTTATGAAAATTGAAAAAATTACCCCATTCCCCGAATCTATAAAAAATGTTTCCGTCCAGAAGCTGAAAATTACGTAAAAAATCTTAGCTTCCTATTACTAAACCTACTTGTAGGTCTCCTCCCTCAGTCATAGAAAACCAGTCAAAGTAAGAATAGGTACCTAGACCTGAATGAATTCAGTATGGAATGTGTTACCTATTAGAAGTCAACCTAATATTACTAGCTTACTCGAGGAAGAATTCAATTTAATGAGATATGAAACAGAAAAACATTACTGAACTGAACTGGACTGAAATAATTTATTACTGAAAACGCGACAATTACGAAGGATGTAAAAGAGTAATAAAACGTAGGGTCAAAAGAATAAAAGCGTACAGCAAAAGGCGACGAGCGAGTCATAAGAATGACGATTTAAGCTCGCCCTCTAATAAATTTGGATAAGTCGACGTCAATTAATCTAGATTTGAATATATTTAAGTTAGGGAAGAGACTACAAAATCAGGTAGGTGATTCCAAACAGAGATATACTTATAGAGAAAGTCGAATTTTCGTAAATTAGAACGGACAAGAGGAACAACTAGCTTGAAACGATTTGTGCAGCGAGTAGTATTTTTATTAAGCACAAAAAAATCTGTCATGGAAATACAAGATTTTTGACAAATAATTTGGTACATCATACATAAGCAAATATGCAGGCGACGTAATTCTAATCGACACAAGTTAAGTTCGTTAAGGCGTTCGTCGTATGAAAGAGGACTATGATATCCAACTATATATTTAGTAAATTTACGCTGAAGAGCCTCCAGCCTGTTGATATCACTAATATAAGAGGGGTTCCATAAAGCACAGGAATATTCAAGGATCGGTCTGACGTAAACAATGAAGGCCTTAACGAGATTATTTTTATCACGCGAAAAGAAGGATTTTCTAATTCAGATAGATCTCAAGAAAGCTTTCTTGATTACACTGCTGTGATTTTCCTTAAATTTCAGGTTTTGCGAAATTAGCACGCCTAAATCGCGAACATAGACAGAATCGTCCGTAATAACTTGTAACAATCGACAAAGAGATACCTACATGGAATCCTTTATTGGCAGGCACGCAGCTGTGAGGAGACAGCACTGGCAGTGGAGGGGATCCCCTGAAGAAAATTTCGACATGTTCAAGTACTGAGCAATAAGGTTGCATGATGCTGTTCTGCAATGTAAAATCGAAAAATTCGGCGCTTTACGCCGATTTCTTATATCTTTAGCGGTTTATCGTTTTCGGGCAGGAAAACTAAAAAAATTAGCGCTCCAGGCGCATAATAAGCATTACTCCCGTCAAACACTTGAAAAACATTGCAAAAAATTCTTTTATTGTTTAAATAGTGCATGACAACGTGAAAAGCCCAAAAACACGCTATTCAACAGCCCCCGTTCGTTTTATGGGTTTTTTAAATTAAGGAAATTTTCGAATATCCTCTAGCAAAACTCCTGGCTCGGCATCCACGGTTTCTTCCACATTTAGGGGTTTTTGAGAACCAAAATTTCGAGATGAGGAAAAACATGTTGGGCTTGGTTCACAATGTGGAAAATTTTTGTAATGCAAAAATGCGTTCTAGAAGGGTAATATTCCAGAATTTTTTGGTGCATCGCGCCGAACTGATTCGCTTTTAATCTTATTATTGATGATCCCGGCGCGCCGCCCGATTGCAGCACTTTTATCGACAGCTTGCTCTAGAACTTCACTTTAATTGAAAATCCTCATCTTCTGGATTTTAATTCATTTAATTTTATATTTGCTAGGTACTGATGCTAAGGCCGCGCCGCACCGATCGCAGCACTTTTATCGACAGCTGGTTCTAGAACTTAATGAAGAGAAAGAGGCGAGAAAATTGAATATAGTAATTCACGCCAGAAACTTAAAGTGCGTGTCACTAAAAGCTTGATTTTATCTTTTATGCATCATTTCTATGCTCAAAATTTCACCACGTTACAAAAAGAGGTGACCTCACATTGATGTCAATTTTCTACAACCTGATCTGCATTCCAACGACAAATATTGAAGTCACCACAAGCATATCACTGAAATCGAAATTTGTTGCATTGTACTTGCTCAGGAAAATCGATCCGCTGGAATTTATGCTGCTCCCAGATGTGCTCCCAACTCATTCCACATACTACTTCTATTTCTTGCAGTGGCGAATCTAAATTTTACAAGGGGCGGAACTCCAGATTTTCCTAAACAATCGAAAATTGTACCGAAAATTCGTCCTTCATTAGCAAAATTGTGTTTTTCGGCGTTTTATGTTGTCTACTTTTATTAAGAATAGGTATACCTATGTATTTTAGCGCATTAACTTCTCGAAAAATCTTTAAATTTCCGACAATTTTGTGCGAATAAACAATTAACTTTGCTTTAGCAAAAAAATCTGCAAAATTAACGAGAAGGAAGGACGTTTCTGAATTGCTGCTGGATTTTCTGTATTTTTGGCATTTGACGCGCGTGAGTGTCCGAAATTCCGAAAATTACATGCTTAAGATTGGAAGAAGATTATGCTATAGTCTCTTCCATTTCAAACGGCGCATTTTCGCCAAAGCCTTACTGTATTAGTTTTTCACTGCACAAATTGGCTTTTCTAATGATTTTCTCGTAGCGGTCAATTGCTTTAAGCTCTTCTTATTGATGTTTAACGAGCGTTGCTTATCTTGTGCCGCACAGTTTGTTTCATTTAACTTTGCGGATTTCTTTCAAATTTAATCCGCATGAATCAGGCTACAAAAGTGGTTTAATATTTTTATACGGTAATGCAGTTTGGCAATAGCAAGCGTCTCACCGTCGTAACTCGATATACTGTAAAATATCTGAATTATACTGTTAGCTTAAACCACTTTTGTAGGCACTTTAAATTTTTTTAAAAACCTCATAACGGACTATAACAAACTGCAGCAGCGAACTAAACCGTAAAATATTCTGTTACAGTAAAAAACTTTAAAGCAAAAATGTGCCGTTTGGAATGGAACAGACTATAGAAAATCAATTCATGGAGGCAAAATATAATTTCCTTGTTGCCAACCGGCAATTTCTGAAGCGAAGCGCCTGAATAATTTGAGAAATTATGATCACCGACGGGCAATAATCTACATAGATTCCTTATCTCGCCGATTATAGGCCAAATGAAGGGCGTGGCTGTCCCCACCCCCGCCTTCTTCCTAAATCCGCCCCTGATTTCTTGCGAATCGCAATCGAAGCATACTAGATTAATTAATCTAACTCGAATTGTTTGTTCTTATTAAATATATTCACATGCTAAAAAATTAGTTGTTTAATAAGGACATTACATTACAGTCAGTATGACGAGTTTTTCAATGAATTTTTTGAATCATAAAAATTCACAGAAATTCAAATTTTTTTTATTAGATGCGAATAAATTTAAAAAGCTTGTTTTCATAAAACTGGCAATTTTAACCAAAAATGTTATTTTGTTCTTTTCTATAAACCATAGTTATTTTTGGTTGAGAACAAACCACAAAAATACAAACTCAGATCTAGATAAATTCAAGACAGCCTAGTTTGAAGCTACTGGTATCTGGCGCTTACGCTACCTATTGCCTGAAAAGTTGAAAATTGATTAAAATTTTAATAAGCGTCCAGTTTCTGCAGACACTGGGCCATCGTATTGCAAATTCAACAGCAAATTTAGCACAATTGGAGTAACAGAATCTCGAACACTGCAAGCTAAAACTATAAAACAATAAAAAAATCTACCCAAAAAAATTGAAATTGCTGAAAGGTGGTTAATTTTACGAGTGTTGAATTCGCCGCAGCGTGAACCTACGTTCCAACGAAAAAATTGGTAGTTCTATTTTGCGATTAGGATTAAAGATATTGTAAAATTCTTGTAAAACACGGTTCTGTGGTTATTACTGCGAGGGTTAATGTTTGAAAAAACGCAAGTAGAGGTCCCAGAAGCTCGAAATCTCGCTTCAATTGCACATTTTTCTCTAATTATAAAATTTTGGTAATAGATGTTTTCTTTAATGAGTAAGGATTTAAAAAGGGCTTGATATACATATAGTCTGTTTCACATAAGTTTGGGCATAAATTTTAAGAATTTTTTCGAAAGTAAGCTGACGGATTACGATAATTATATATCAATAAATGCAATGATCGCAATCTGTCGGCTTATTGTCGGACATAGTTTTGAAAATGTATGTCCAAACTTGTGTGAAACAGACTATAGTTATATCGTACCACAAAATGCTGCCTTATGACCGTTTCAGCTCAAACCCCCCAGTCTCCTTCCCCACTTCAATCTCTGGCCTCTAAATTGCATCGATAACTTACAAAACTTATTTCGTTCTATTGCATGTTTTTCCTGTAAAGCACGCAATATCGGTCGCGCATCGCTCACACTACCTTAGACGACGTGCAGCGGTACCAACTTTAGCGCTTAAGTTTGATTGCTTTAGGAGCAGGTGATTAAAGCTTGACATTGAAGCTTCGCAAAAAGCAATGCGACTACATTATGTTGAGCCGAGCCGTATTACATAACATGAGCAAGCGATTGTATTGAACTTTTCAGTGATTTTAGACCAAATCGTCCTTTTGACGCCCAGCTAATGGCTCATTTTGTTCAATGATGTAAGGGAGCTGAAAATGTGCACCAATGAGGAGCGAGCTCGTTGCAGTTTTATGCCACGTTTACAAATCAAACCAACTTCATTTGTTCAAGCTGCAAAATTGCATGCCAGTTGGTCACTTCTTTCTTATAGCAATAATGAGACGGTTTTTTCTACTCGCTTCTAGTCTAGATTTTACGAAAATGATATTTACAGCGAATTTCCAAGAAAGATTCACTAATTATTTTGAGAACGACGCGATGTTGGGAGAATACTGAACAGAATACGGCGACTTTACACATAAAATTTAATCACTATATTTGATTTACTGGCTATTTTGCAAGATAGAGCGTAGCAAACTTGTTAGCGTGAGTCCTTCGGTCAAAGCTAAACAAAACAATGTTTTGTTCGTTCGGCTCGCGTTAATGAATTTGTCTTTATTCAATATCGTATCTCGTTTTCCAGCTTATTTTAATAGGTACCTCATTTTATGAAGTGGTGATTATTCATTCGTTAGTTGATTATCATATAAATATGTATGTAGGTACATTTACTCCAATGCGATATAAGCTAAAATTTGGGAACGCTGCAGAGAGCCGAAAGTGAGTTGTGTATACATAGCTTTGACCCATCATCCCTAAACATTATCATGTACTAGATCGCGGCGTTCTAGCGATCAAAATGTTTATCAGCATTTTTCTGATCTCTCTTAATTGTCTGTGTCTAGAGCTTTTTCTAGCATCATTTTGGCTCATCTTTTTAGTGCTTAACTCTATCATAAATTATAAAACAGTGAGAGACGCGCATTTTCTGGCATACATATTTACAGTCGTATCACAAAGAGCTTCAAGATGAGAAAATAACTTCTAAATACAAATTTATAGTCTGTTTAACATTTTGGGCATAAATTTTAAGATTTTTTCTCGACAGTTAACTGGCAAATTACGATAATCATACATCAGATCAATGCTATAATCGCAATATGTCATCTTATTATCGGGGTAGATTTTTTAAATTTATGTCCAGCTTGTGTGAAACAAACTATGTATAGTGGTCTATTCTTTTTTAAATATTTATTAGCATTCCCTGGTTGTGTTCAACACGACTGAAATCTCGTTTTTCTTCTTTTTGCACGGAATGCCCGCCATGTGTCTCTGCTGATGCTTCTTAGTAGTTTTGATTGAATTTTCTTCGAAAAAATAATTTTTGTGATTAATAACATACATATGTAGAAAGAGAAAAAACGCACAAAACGAGACTAATAATTGCTAAAGATATGTAAAGCCGATGTAAAAAAATCGGACATTGTCGTCACTTCGCTAAAATAATTCATTAGAATATACATGCACACGGTCGAAAGCTCTGTGAGGGGGATTAACCGGGTTTCATTAGGGAGGGAGGTAAATGAGTAATTTTTCACCTATCTAATGTCAAATTTTTGTACTTGATTCATCGTGTTTTATTTTCAAGAATATTCATTATTAAATTTGCACGAAATCAATAACAATAAGTGCAATAATATGACTTTTAACATCAAATATGTAGAAAATAATGGCCGAAACGTATATGAATAAACGAATTAAACTGTCTAACAGCTCGAAAAATAAGTATACATATACATATACTTGAAATTACACTCTTAATCGTCATTTGCCGGGTTTTTTGGGTAAAGCAACCGCTTTTGGTCTAAAATGGCCTGATGGGGGTATGCTCCTCTAAAGTTGCGGTAGAGGGTATACCCCGCCCCTATACCCCCCAGTGTGCATGTGTGTATTAGGAGGATAACTTCACGCCCACTGTTGGGCTGCCACGAAAGCGTGGCACGAAGGAACGGATTCGGTGAGAAGTGAGAATTAGTGCAGCACTGACTGCTTTCTCTTCTGCGATTTATTATATTTTTTACGATGCCCAAGTTTGGGCATAAATTCTAAAAGCTATCTCCGACAATAAGCTGACAGATTTGAATTATAGCCTTGATGTGATATGACTTGTCGTAATCTGTCGGCATACTGACAATAAAAATTCTTAAAATTTGTACCCAAATTTATATAAGACAGATTATAAGACATCTATGTATTATTTTCAGTAAAGGCTTTTCAAATAAATAAGGTACGGGCTGATGTCTTGAAAAAAGGAAGCATGCAGAGTCAGGATCAGCCAGAGATATTGCACATACTGCAAAAATTAATTTCATGTCATTTCCACGATTTTATTTCGTCTATGAAACATGGATCATTTAGATAAAAAAATGCGAAACTATGCTTGGACTCTTATGAATGCAGAAATTTTTTATTTAAGTCACGTGTCAAAAAACGAATTCTAAATCTGCCTATGTAAATCTTCGAAGCTTAAACATTCTTGTACGTTGTTCTTTTGTCAAATTCGATAATCATGTTGAATTCGCCATTTTTTAAGGTGATGGGCGATTTTTCTTATCACTATATTGTTATTAAATCCGAAAACTTGTACATTGATGGCGGCGATGCAGCGAGTGGCATTCTACAGGATAAATCGTGCTTTAACCTGGCGTGATTGATTAATGAAAATTTTTATCATTTCGTCATTTCCCTATATTATGTACGTCATTGTGGTGACCACAGATGTACAATAAGGCCAGTCTGGGGGTCAGTCAGTAATCATGAGCTTTCGTTTGCGCCGAAATGATGGCAAAAACATTTATAAATGCTAAAATAACGTCTGATCAGTAGTCACTTCAATAAAAAGAACATCTGAAGGAAATTTTCACTTTGGGCTTTTTGCCCTATTCTCCGCAGAAAAGTTCCCATTTTCCTCCTGGGACTCTACAGTCTGATTCTTTCAACTTTGCGGTTTTATTCTGAATTTCTCCACAAGAATCAGGCTACAAAAGCGGTTTAAACTTTTGATGAAGTAATGCGGCTTAACACAAGCATGCGTCTCTATATGACTCGACATACTGTAGAATATCATATTTATTGTACTAGTTTGAAACGCTCTTGTAGTCGCTCCAAGCTTTTTCAATAACCTTAAAGTTAAATGAAACAGAATAAGACATTTTAAACCTCACCTCCGCACGCGCACGTCTGGAATGTAAGTTGTGATCACACATGGGCGTGGGAATGGGGGTCTGGCGGTATACATCCCCGCAGAAGTTATTAAATTCCCCGCAGACTACTTTAGACCCCCAGAATTATATTTTCAGTAATATTTTTTGCGATTTTTGGCAAGTTTTGGTGATTTACGCCCCTCGGAAATTTCTTGCTGTTCATGTATGGAGGCTGTGTTTCTATCTTATTTCAATTAATTACCAAGTTTATTTTTCTTTTACATTTTAGTCTATTGTGTTTGAAGTGTCAACTAAGGATAAGCTGAATGCGCGATTTTTATCTGTAATTTGATTGATCTGCGGAAAGCCAGGAGGCTCAAATGATTAAAAACGTTAAACAATAGGGAACAACGTAATTTTTCAAATTAAAGAAAGTTAACGACGTAATTTTTCAAACTTGAATCTTCATCAACGTATTTTTTCAAAGAAAGATCAACGTAATTTTCAAAAAAATGAGCCTCCTGGTTTGAAAAAAGCGTTAAACAACTTCCCAGTATATTCGCTTTACTCAGCAGATAATTGTCGATAACGACGTAAAAATTCAAATATTCGTGTAATCTTAACAGTAAAATTCTTGAAAAAGAAAAGTTAAAAATTTCAATATAGTGATCTTCTTGGTTTGAAATTTTGGGTCGTTATACTCAACTGTTTGAATTCTTACGTTAAACAAACGTATTGAAAAAGAACATCGTCCTTTACAATGCATAACGTTTTTAATCATTTGAGCCCCGACAGTAACAACAATTCAAACAACATTAACGTATTTTTCAAAACTCGTTGTCTAACGTAATTTTTCAAAACTCGTTCATTAACGTAATTTTTCAAAATTCGTTGATTAACGTAATTTTTCAAAACTCGTTGATTAACATAATTTTTCAAAATTCGTTGACTAACGTAATTTTTCAAAACTTGTTGATTAACGTAATTTTTCAAAACTCGTTGATTAACGTATTTTTTCAAAGGACTTTGAAGCGAAAACACTGTCGTAGACACCAATATAACCTGCTTTCCGATTGTATTATATACTGTAGCTGCTCAAAAAAGCGCAATCAATGAAAACATAAGCGCTACACTTATGCAGATTTTGCAGCGCTGTATAGGCACTACGCAACACTAAATGGCATGCAATGAGCTTAGGGAAACGCTGATTTAGGGTAACGGTACCTGTGGTGAGACAGGGGTGACCCTGAATGGGGGTGATCCAGTTATGCAACTAAAACTAAAAATATCTTAGGCACCAGCGGACCGATTGAGTTTAAAAATTCGGGTATGGAACGGATATGTACTAGCCACACGCGTATGGTACCTGTATAATCTCTAGGATGATTGACTCTAGATGGGTGCTTCCTGAGAAGGGGTGACCCTGAATAAACTAAAAATCAAAATGTTTTACGAAACCAGTGTTTGTACCAACTGAGCCGAAATTCCAGATTTAGAACGAATATTTTCCAGTCATACGGTAGGTAGAGACTCAATTAGGAGTCCCTTTGAGCCGAGCAGCTTCTTTTAATTCTGTTTGGCCGACCAGACCATGCCCCAGCACCGACCGACCGTGTCATCTGGCCGTCTAGAATCATTGAAGAAGCCATTTGTGCAGTGAAAACCTGATACAGTAATAAGACTTTTATCGAAAATAGGCCGTTTGGAAAGGAATAGACTATAGTAGGAATCCTTTTAAGCCGACCAGATTTTCGAAATTTTTTAGACTGACATCACCACATCGCCGACCGTCCCACCTGGCCGACTAGATCCAAATCTTTGTAACAGAAGATTTATGAGCAGTAGGAATCCCTCTAAGCAGACCAGATTTTTGAAATTTTTCAGAATGACATCGCCGTATCGCCGACCGTCCTGCCTGGCCGACTAGACCCAATGTTATATAGGTAACAGACAGCCTATAACTGGTATAGTCCCCTTTTAGCCAGCCAGCTTTTTGAAATTTTGTTTGACCGACCATACCACATCACCGACCGTCCCATCTGGCCGACTAGATTCAAATTTTTTAATAAAAAATCAATGAGCAGTGGGAATCCCTCTAAGCCGACCAGATTTCTGAAATTTTGTTCGATGAAGCCTATCACATCACCGACCGTCCCATCTGGCCGACTAGATCCAGATTTTTGTAACAGAAGATTTATGAGCAGTAGGAATCCCTCTAAGCTGACCAGATTTTCGAAATTTTTTTCAGAATGACATCGCCGCAGTGCCGACCATCCCGCCTGGCCGACTAGACCCAATTTTATATAACGGAAAGCCTATAACTGGTACAGTCCCCTTTTATCTAGCCAGATTTTTGAAATTTTGTTTGACCGACTATACCACATCACCGACCGTCCCATCTTGCCGACTAGAGTCAAATTTTTCTAATAGAAAATTCATTAGGAGTGGGAATCCCTCTAAGCCTACCAGTTCCTTTAAACCGACCTTGAGTGTCAGCCTAGCTCAATGCATACAACATACGGTGCCGCTCAAAAGTTTAAAGCCACCCACGATTTTAACGCAGTGTCTGTTTTAATCGTAAATTCTTAACTAATTATTGTTCAAGAGTTACAAAATTGAACAGAACCATAACTAACAAGTATTATCAATTAACAGTCAACAAAAAATAATCGACTAAAAGGAAATCCGATAGCCTTTAGCTTGAATTAATGCTTGTATACAAAGTTTTAACGAATTGATCAATTTGACGCATTTTTTCTTTGGGTTGAACCCCAGATTTCCTTCATTTTTCAATCATTTTTGTTCGTAAAATGCACTTGGGAATTATGTTTCTGAAGTCTCTCTTTCATAATTCGTCAAATATTTTTAACTGGATTGAGTTCCTGAGACTGTAGGGGTCAGAATAATAAAGGCTATCCCTTCCCCACAAAATATGATACAGTGGTTTTCGGCTTGTGTTTTGGATCATCACCCTTCTGGGAAAAAATGTCTTGGATGTTTTTTTGAGGCAGTCACCAAAGAAGGAACCAAGTGCTCCTTAATTAAACAAATATAGGAAGTGGTCGTAAATTTTGGGTTGAAAGGTAATAAAACCAAATCACATCATCATGGCTCCAAATAGACTCCAGACCAAAGTGCTACATTCTCTTCTGTGTTTGACGCTTCCGGCCATGCATTTGACATTTTATTTTTTGTCTGAACGTCTGCGGACTAAACCCCCTAATTTCGAAGTCAAATAATCAAATATGACTCCTCGAGAAAAAGAAACCTTTGAACAATCGAGAAAAGTCCAATGAACGAAATTTTGAGCAAAAATCAATACGTTTTTTTCTGTTAAACTCGATCGCAAAAAGACTTTTTATGACGATCCAATTATACGGCAAAGACACCGACAGATTGTCTGCCTCAAAAGCAATGGTCCACAATGAATAGACAATTCACCCTGCATGTCAGGAGCGGTCAGACGCCAATTTTTAAAGAAGTTCGCTTTAGACCACATAGTTCCTTAGTGGCCAATTTAGAGGACCGCCCCGGGTCGAGGAAGATCAGTGAAGGAATCGAACTATTTGTGTTTCTTATCTTTGTTTTGTATAACATATTAACTTATCTTAAAACATCCGGCTATCACTCTTTGGAATAGTTTAGTATTCTTAAACATAGACGCGATTTTTGATTAAAAGACCAGCAAAATGGAGCGGAATTAACCCGTAATAAATCAGCCAGTAGTGAACAAAATTAAAAATGACTAAACTGTCTGAAATCAGCGGAAAAAACTAATTTAGAAATTTTTTCAAAGTGAAATTTAGGCCTTTCTAATTTCACAGTTGAAAGCGATTTGAAAACCCAATCGATTTTGGAGTAATCAATCAGAGTGGCCTTAAACTTTGAGCGGCACTGTATATCCGTGTGTAATTCATTCTGGAAACGCGGGCATCCCTCCATGTTGGGAATGTAGCCCTACTTTGCAAGTATCCCGGAGCCTGAGAATGGCCTCTTATGTTCTTTATACACAAGGCAAGTTCTATATAGTTAATGTTATTATTTTGTTCATAGTAGATGAAAAGCATAGGTTTTTATTTGGCAAATATGACTTAAAGCATGAGTTGATCCCAATTGTTTCTGGTCTTCATTTACAGTTTGAGTCACTTTGGCTCTGTACGTCGCAATTAGAGAAAAGTTGTTAGTTTTCAATTGATAGGAATTTTTGGGGAATAAAAAAAGTGGAATAAGACGTGCATCAAACAACGGTACATAAAATTGCATGCCAAATCTTAATGTCAAAATTAAGAAATATATCTAAAGACTTATGAGCACAAAATTTCATAATTATTTATAAAAACATTGCCAAAATCACTTAAAAATCGACCTTTGAAGAAAAACATTTAAGAATCTGGTCGGCTTAAAGGACTCTCTTATAAAAATTTGGGTCTAGTCGGACATATGGTACGGTCAGTGATGTGGTGTTGTCAGTCCAAAAACAAACTTAAAAATATGATATTTGGCATGGCCGGTCAAACAAAATTTTAAAAATCTGGACGGCTAAAATGGGACTATACCAGTTATAGGCTTTCTTTTATATAAAATTGGGTCTAGTCGGCCAGGCGGGACAGTCGGCGATGTGTTGATGTCATTCTGAAAAAATTTCGAAAATCTGTCTGCTTAGAGGGATTCCTACTGCTCATAAATCTTCTGTTACACAAATTTGGATCTAGTCGGCCAGATGGGACAGTCGGTGATGTGGTAGGTTTCATCGAACAAAATTTTAAGAAATCTGGTCGGCTTAGAGGGATTTCCACTGCTCTAGTCGGCAAGATGGGACAGTCGGTGATGTGATATGGTCGGTCAAACAAAATTTCAAAAAGCTGGCTGGCTTAAAGGGGACTATATTAGTTATAGGCTTTTTGTTATATAACATTGGGTCTAGTCGGTCAGGCAGGACAATCGGCGATGCGGTGTGGCGATGTCATTCTGAAAAATTTCGAAAATCTGGTCTGCTTAGAGGGATTCCTACTGCTCATAAATCTTCTTTCACAAAGATTTGGATCCAGTCGGCCAGGTGGGACGGTCGGCGATGTGGTGATGTCAGTCTAAAGAAATTTCGAAAATCTGGTCGGCTTAAAAGGATTCCTAATATAGTCTATTCCTTTCCAAACGGCCCATTTTCGATAAAAGTCTTATTACTATATCAGGTTTTCACTGCACAAATGGCTTCTACAATGATTCTAGTCGGCCAGATGACACGGTCGGTCGGTGCTGGGGCATGGTCTGGTCGGCCAAACAGAATTAAAAGAAGCTGCTCGGCTCAAAGGGACTCCTAATTGAGTCTCTACCTACCGTATGACTGGAAAATATTCGTTCTAAATCTGGAATTTCGGCTCAGTTGGTACAAACACTGGTTTCGTAAAACATTTTGAGTTTTACCGACTGATCATGAAGGAATAGTTTTGAAAAATGAGCTTGCTAAGCGAGAGTTGTAAACTAAGAGGAACTTAAAGTTTAAACCTACCATTAAATTATAAAGATAATAATAAAAGATTTAAAGCTTTAAGAAAAAGAAAAATGTGGTAAATTAAAACAAATTTAAAGGATATGATGAAACATTATTGTTGAGAATAGGACGATCACGTGCTATGTATAATGACTCCTTGATTAAAAGATCAAAAGAGTTGGATGCTCGACTGATAACCTTGAAGCAATCTGATGTAATTGGATGATTAGCTATTTGAGATATGTTTGTGAATAGCAGATAAACTATCACCCTGAATTGGCTTTCCTGTAGCAAATGAGATGCCAGTATGCTCTGCCATTCTACTCCCGAAAATGTCGGCGAAGTTTCACCGATGTAACTAGCCATACAGCTAGAACACGTATACTTATATACTAAATTTGAGAGTAGCTTAGCAGGTACAGCATCCTTGTTCTTGAAAAACCGGCTGATACACATAACAGGTTTGTAAACAAACCTTACTCTAATTTGAGTTTTAGTTTATTAAGGGTCACCCCTTCTCAGGAAGCACCCATCTAGAGTCAATCATCCTAGAGCTATACAGGTACTATACGCGTGTGGCTAGTACATATCCGTTCCATACCCGAATTTTTAAACTCAATCGGTCCGCTGGTTCCTAAGATATTTTAGTTTTAGTTGCATAACTGAATCACCCCCCATTCAGGGTCACCCCTGTCTCACCACAGGTACCGTTACCCTAAATCAGCTTTTCCCTAAGCTTACTGCATGCCATTTAGTGTTACGTAGTGCCTATACAGCGCTGCAAAATCTACACAAGTGTAGCGCTTATGTTTTCATTGATTGCGCTTTTTTGAGCAGCGACAGTATATAATACAATCGGAAAGCAGGTTGTATTGGTGTCTACGACAGTGTTTTCGCTTCAAAGTCCTTTGAAAAAATACGTTAATCAACGAGTTTTGAAAAATTACGTTAATCAACGAGTTTTGAAAAATTACGTTAATCAACGAGTTTTGAAAAATTACGTTAATCAACAAGTTTTGAAAAATTACGTTAATCAACAAGTTTTGAAAAATTACGTTAATCGACGAATTTTGAAAAATGATGTTAGTGAACGAGTTTTGAAAAAATATGTTAATGTTGTTTGAATTGTTGTTACTGTCGGTCAAATGATTAAAAACGTTATGCATTGTAAAGGACGGTGTTCTTTTTCATATGTAGGTACTTTATTTAATGTAAAAATTCAAACAGTTGAGTATAACGAACCAAAATTTCAAATCAAGAAGATCACTATATTGAAATTTTTAACTTTTCTTTCTCAAGAATTTTACTGTCAAGTTACACGAATATTTGAATTTTAACGTCGTTATCGACAATTATCTGCTGAGTAAAGCGAATATACTGGAAGTTGTTACGCTTTTTTCAAACCAGGAAGCTCATTTTTTTGAAAAATTACGTTGATCTTACTTTGAAAAAATACGTTGATGGAGATTCAAGTTTGAAAAATTACGTCGTTAACTTTCTTTAATTTGAAAAATTACTTTGTTCTCCGATTGTTTAACGTTTTTAATCATTTGAGCCTCCTGGCTTTCCTTACGAAGACGAGAATAAATTATGTCGCAAAAACGTTATTGAAAACCCCATCTTTTCTACGTAGCTACAGTGAGATCTAGTGACCTAGAGTAAATAAGAAAGAAGGGGTTACTGTGGCCTCCGAAATCATTTACCGAAAAAGTTCTCGGATAAATGAAACAGACTATATATGATATTCCGAGAAAAGGTATGTACATACATACTACGTACCAAAAATTCAATTCTGATGAGGCCTACCATAATTTGTGGGGTCTACTATTTCTCAGGTGGGGGTCTCATTCAAACCCACCTGGTGCACCATCAACCCAACCCATGTGTGGCGTGGCATTTACTATCGCCCACCATGCCACGTCATACGTATTTTTATGTAGTAGGTACCTACCTTACCTACCTATACCTTATGCATGCCAAAAACTTCTGCATGACCATGAGTGCAAATTGCTATGTACAAAAAGTTCACTAACGCTAACACTAATGTTAACTTTATTTTTTAGCCGACGTTAGCGTTAACGCTAACGTTATTTTATTTTTTATTTTTTTACTCACGTAACCGCCCTAAGGGGAGGTTGCCCCAAATTCTTTTAAAAGTGTTAAACGTTGTCCAAAAATCCGTCTATTATGCCTAAAGTTGCGGTTTTTGCCGTCTCTTGATAGAAGTAATCATTTGTATACGGGAAAAAATTTGAAATTTTTGAAATTTTTTCACAAAAGTAGAAAATAGTGCAAAAATCGGCAAAAAGCATCAGAAAAATCCTCCGAAATTAATTGTTAGATCATAAAAATCGTCTACATGATTCATTCTTCTGACGTAAAAATAAAGGTCTTAGAGCGTCAAGAAAGTCAGTATGTGTCATTAATGAGTACTAAGAAAAATTCGAAACATCGTCATGAAAAATGGCTAAAACCATCAAAAAATATATATGTATGTTTCTCTATTCACCCAGCTATTTTTTGACAACAAGAAATAGGCAGCTGCTCACCATACGTGGGAAGCAAGAAAATTCTGTGGAGGGGGTGCAAGATTTGTTGAAGGTCAAAAAATGGCCTTAAAAATGGTGGTATGGCGAAAAAACACCATTTTTCGACGTTTCTCATCAAGCACTATCCATTGGCATCAAAAAATTGCGAAAAGAACTTAAATTTTTTTAAAAATTGAATTCTGGGGAGGTATTTCGATTTCTAAGGGGTATTTTGGTTTCTGGGGGAATTTTACCCCCCCCACGCCCAGGTGTGCTGCCCACCTACAAATCCGCGCTTAAAACAGACAATAGACGACGAAAAAAAGTCGGTCAAACGTTGTTACTGTAAGGAACAACTAAGTACCATCTTCAAAGCACGGGAAACCGTGAGGGCGGACCGACTGAGCGCATCGAATTACTAATAATATTCCAACAAGCTTTTAAATTAATAAAACATCATTTTCACGGGTTTAACTTATATATATATAGTTTTTGGTTTTTACTATTCAAAAGCTATATACTTATTGGTCATTCTTCAAAATGCCTCTGATATAAAATTTAAAGCGGAAATTTGCAAAGGTTGCATTTATGCGAAAGTTGTTTATAATCTAGTTGCGATTTTGAATCTGTGAGGCATTTGTAGCGCAAGCTCATTCGAATGTGCTTTCCTTATTAAACTTAAATTACTGTGCTTATTCTTGCTGCCTGCGTAGTGCGTGGTGGTGCTGGTTAGGTTGGTCCGATAAATCAGCATTACGTACGTCACGTCACTCGCACACACACTACATACGGCCGTCTCAGTGGCGGATCCAGAATTTTCTGACTGGGGCGGAACTTTAAATATTCCGAATAGTGTCAAAAATTGTCCAAAAACTCGGTCTATCACGCTTGAAGTATTGGTTTTTTTGCCGTCTTTCGATAGACATAATCATTTGTGATCACCGTTTTTCTTTTTCCACTTTTTGGTCTATTTGTCAACCAAAATTTTGGGAAATGGAAAAAATTTTTGGGCTTGGTTGGCATTTGTGGAAAATTTTTGTAAAGTTAAAAATGCGTTTTAGAGAGTTAAAACTTCAAAAATTTTTCGGCGCTTGCTCTGAAACTTCACTTATAATTGAAATTCTCATCTACTGAACAGATTTGGTCAATTTTTGTAATGCAAAAATTATCTATATAGATTTTGCTTTTAATCTTTGTCGTTTGCTTGAATACTATGTAGAAAATTCAGAAAATTGTATTGTCAAAGGTGATCTTGAACTTGCCAAATTTAAACTTAAATCACGTTTCTGTTTATAGGAACCCAGTTACGCAAGTTTTCTATGAGAGCTTTGTTAACTCTGGTCTTTTATTGTTATCCACGGAACCCAATAGGAATAATAATGTTTTAGATCTAATTTTATGCACCTCATGTGATCTTTTATTTAACGTAGCTACGATTGAGCCTTTTTCCAATAGTGATCACTCCAGTATTAGCTTCATGCTACCTGTCAGCTTGAAAGTTGATCAACGTTGTCTTGAATATGATTTAAAAAAGCAGATTATAATTCAATTGAGATTTTCTTATCCTCTATAGATTGGCACACCAGTTTTATGTATTGTGTTGATATAAACGATTTTTATGCAGTCTTTTTGGAAATATTATTTGGCACTATCCATAGTTATGTTCCATTGAAGCAAAGCATGCACAAAAATACTTTGCCAAATTCTGTTCGTAAAATGCAAATAAACAAAAGGAAGCTTTGGAAAAATACAAATGCACACATTGTCCCCTTATCTCAGCTAAATACAAGAAACTGAATAAGGAAATAACAGTGGCATCAAGGAATTATTTTGCATGTGAAGAACGTAAGCTACTTAATTCTAATAACATGAAGAAATTTTATTCTTTTGTCAATAGCCGCCTTAAAAAGAGAAAGAAAGCCCCTATTTTAGTACATAACAGAGAAACCGTTGAAAATGATGTTGAAAAAGCTGAAACTTTTAATACCTACTTTTTCGCTAGCAATTTTGTTGTTGATAATGATATAATTCCTCATTTTGCAAAGAGGTCTACTAATGAAATTTGTCATATATCCTCTAAATTTGACTTCGTTACGATTTCTGAATCTCTAAGTATGCTTAAACCATCACATTCACTCGGACCCAATGGATTATGCGCCTACTTTTTGAAGAAACTTAAGAGAGTTTTGCTAGTACCTTTAGAAACAATTTTCAATGTTTCATACAGAACAGGACGGATACCTGATTTATGGCGTAAAGCGCTGATTGTTCCCATACACAAAAAAGGGTATATGTCTTCAGTTTAAAATTATCGTCCTGTCTCTTTATATTGCGTCGCCTACAAACTAATGGAATTTATTGTAAATAAGTCCCTCGTTATCTACTTGGATAAATATAATTTATTAACTGAGCGACAGTTTGGCTTTAGGAAAAATAAATCATGCGCATTACAATTATTAAACTGTAAAAATAAGTGGTCAAAATATTTAAATGAAGGTTCTACTATTGATATTGTATATATTGATTTTTGTAAGGCTTTTGACACAGTTTCACACAGTAAACTACTTGTCAAGCTTGCTTCATTCGGCATTAATAAGCTATGTTATAAACGGATTCATAATTTTCTTAGTAATAGATCTCAACAGGTAAAAATTGGAAATTCCATCTCTCAATCACTTCCTGTTATAAGCGGGGTTCCACAGGGTAGTATTTTAGGTCCTATCCTCTTTTTAATTTTTGTTAATGATTTGGGTGATATCCAACAACGTAGTAATTTTGCTTTTCTTGCTGATGATGTGAAAGTCTGGAATCTTTCCTCAAATTTTTTGACTCTTCAAGCAGACTTAAATTATATTCAGGAATGGGTGAATACTTGGCAACTACAAATTTCCATTAATAAATGTGCAATCTTATATTTAGGTAAATCAAATCCTAAGCATTCTTATTACTTAAGTGATTTCATCTTGCCCCTCAATACAACCTGCGTTAAAGATTTAGGTGTCTTTCTGAACTCTGACCTTACTTCTAGATCACACTGTGAAAATATTGTGAAAAAAGGATTGCAGTTAAGCCATTTAATCTTACGCAGTTTTGTTTCTAAAGATAAATCCTCACTTCGTAAAGCTTTTGTTACTTATGCGAGACCTGTACTTGAAAACGGATCGGTTGTTTGGAACCCTTTTGTACATTGCGACATAGATTCCGTTGAGGGTGTCCAACGTAGGTTTACAAAACGACTTTTCAATGATTAAAGTCTTTCATATGATCAGAGATTGATTCAACTTGGATTAGAAAGACTTGAATTAAGGCATTTATATAATGACCTCACTTTAGCTTTTTCTATTATTAGATTTAATATTCTGCCTTTTGAGGATTTCTTTACAATCAATACTAATTCAAATCGAGCAATGAATTCTTGTAAGCTTTTTGTTAATCGAGCAAACAAAAACTGCAAAAACTTGAATTTTGTAATCGAGTAATCTCTGTTTGGAATTCTCTCTACCTGAGGAAGTTATAAGTGCTCCAAATAGACATGTTTTTCTTTATAGATTGAAAAGTCTTGATCTTAATCATTCAATTCAGGGGCGTAAATAAGCGCAGTTTATGTACTGCATTTATGTTATCCCGCTTTCCTCGTTTATTTATGTATTTTATTGACTTGTCTTTCTGTGTATGTTTATATTTCATCTTTTTTCTCTCGTTACTTATCAATGTATTAATGTTACTTGGTTTATTGTCGGATCAGCGAATAAAATTTGTAATTTGTAATTTGTAATTTGTAAAAATGCGTGTTAGAGAGCCAAAATGTCAAAATTCTCCGGTGCTTCGCGCCGGGCCGGATTGAAGAAGAAGACGAAAATTTATTCGGTGAAAGTATTAAAAGGAAAGAAACACAGAAAAAGTAGGTAAAAATGCATTGTCAATGTAAACATAATACACAATGTGCATAAAACAAAGTATGTACATTGAGCAACAGATAATGCAATGGTACCAGGAGCGTAAAGTACAAGGCTATTATGTACGCCCCATTAAGAAAAACACTAAAAATCAATTTCCGAAATCATATTTCTGAAAACTATTGGATTATTACAATCAAATGTATTTTGCGGAAGAATGTTCCAAATTTTAGCCACCCTGTTCGCAAAGTCATGTTTTCTACAATCTAAACATGATTTTTTGATGAACAATTTCATGTTATTGGCGTATATAGTACCTCTGTTTGGTATAAGCTCAAAAAATTCATTAAATGTCAATACTTTGTGTTTAACAATTTTAAAAGCAAAAACAAGATCAGTGTGGATACGACGGGTTTCAAGCATACATGGGCAGCAGCAAAAACTGGGGGAGGTTGCAAGATTTTTTCAAAGGTCAAAAAAGGGCCCTAAAAAATGGTGGTATGGCGAAAAAATCACCATTTTTCCAACGTTTCTCATCGAGCACTATCCATTGGCATCAAAAAATTGCGAAAAAAACAACATAAAAATTTCAAAAATTGAATTCTGGGGGGTAGTCTGATTTCTGGGGGAGTATTTCGGTTTTTCGGGGGTGCATACCTTTCCAAACCCCCACGCCCAGGTGTGGTTCCAAGTCGTTCTAAGTTTAGGATATTTAATCTTTCATCATACGATAAAGTTTTAATCCAAAATAATTTTTTTGTAAATTTTCTTTGTACTTTTTCGGGTCGTGTACGAGTAATATCCAATTTGGTATGGATTCCAGACAACAGATCTGTATTCAAGGATAGGTCTAACGTATGTTTGAAAAGCTCTTTTCATCAAATCGGTATTTTTTGAGACGAATGTTTCATGTATTAAGGATGCGACTCTAGCAGCTTTAGACGCTATATTTGTACAATGAACTTCCGGTGACAAATCATTAGATATGTAGATAGCAAGGTCCTTCATACAAATTTTCGGCATTTTTTAACTCAGATAGACCTAAATTATAGCTCACTTCCGGATTTCCGTAACCCGAGGAAACGTTGCACATTTTTCGTAGCTAATTTTCAGTCACCATTTTTCGGCCCAAGAATGCAATGAATCAAGATCAAACTATAACAGGACGGAATTTTCGGATTTGTTGAGAATTTTCAAATCGTCAGCAAACAACATTATATTGCTATTTCTAATCGAGTCTACTAAATCGTTTATAAAGATCAAAAATAATGTGGGACCCAGAACACTTCCTTGAGGAACACCGCTTATTACTGGCAACGAATTAGATACATGACCGTTTAATCTTATACATCCTATACTTGTTATTGTTGTTTAGGCCGCGCCATGCCGATTGCAGCACTTTTATCGACAACTTGTTCTATAACATAAGATTGAAAATCCTCATCTTCTTCACGGATTTTCGGACAACTTTTAAAATGCAAAAATGCGCCTCGACGGATTCGGTCATTTTTTGTAATGCAAAAATGCGTTTAAGAGAGCCGAAATTTCGAGATTTTCTGGCGCCTCACGCCGAATTTATTTAATTTTACATTTGTTATTGATGTTAAGGCTGTGCCGCGCCGATCACTGCACGTTTATCGACAGAGGTAAATTTAGAAAATTTCTGGCGCTTCGCGCCATTTCTATAAATTATTTAGTTTCGATAAGACTAAAAATATCGGCTAAAGTCCACTAATGAAGGTCTGAAAATGCAGCATTAGGAGATAGAATATTATTGATCTTTATAGTCATTACAGTACACTAAATTTGCAATACAAAATGTTCAAAAACTCGTTTGGGCATTCGCTATTCTATATAGGATGAACTTTCTGCAAAAAAGCATCGGTTTTAACATGACCGCTCAATTTTTAAACGTTTTTCAGACCCCCAAAAATGTGAACCGAAATTTGAAATGTGGAAAAAATTTTCGGGTATGGTTCATATTGTGAATCAAATCGCTAGAAAAAAAGATGTTTGTGATTTGAAAAAAAATTGACATTTTCGAAAATCAGAAAGCGGCACAAAGCACCGAAAAAAATACTCGATAAATAATTTTAAAAATTAAAAAATCCTTATTCTGTACATACATACTAGTAGTTAAACAACTCTTCTGACGTAAAAATAAAGTTTTTATAGCGTCAAGAAAGTCAGTAGATGTCATTAGTTGTACTATCCAAAAACTGAAAAATCGTAATAAAAATGACACAATTCATTAAAAAATACACATCATTCTCTATTGCGCCCACATTTTTTTAGACGACTGATTTTTTCCTTCGCAAAATTTTTTGTATGTATATGTCTTCTATTCTTCACAGGTTTTACGCAGAAAATGAGATTTGTTGAAGAAACAAGAGCGTCTGGAATTTTTATGATGAATTTAGAACTGTGATTCGGCTGATTTTGTAAAAAATTTGACGTTAGGACTCGAAATTGAGGTGAGCTTTCACAAAATTTTCTGGGGCTTTGCCCGACCCGCTGTGGAACGCTTGAGCGCTCCATCTCAGACCTGCAGCCCTAAAAGAGATCGTTTTTATTGGATTCTCACCCTATCTAAGATATCCGGGTAGTAAAATTTGCAAACACTTACATTCATCCTTTGGTTTTAAAAATTATGTTAACAAAATCCTGGATACGGGCATGTCGACCATACATGTACAGCATTAGGAATTCTGGGGAAGGGTCAGATCCGAAAGATTTTCAAAAAGTGCCATTTTCGGGCTAAAAAACGATGGGTACAGGTCAAAAACACTGTTTTTTGACGTTTTAGACTATGATATTTCTAGAACACAAAATCATAAAAGAGTTTTTAAAAAACTTGGAAAAAAATCTCGTGAATTAAAGAAAATAAAGTCAAAAAGTGTATAGGCAGTGCGAAGCGCCCAAAATTTGAGTTTTGTGCGCGGTTTTTTTGTATTCGGCAAAGATTTTTCCCCATGTACAAAGACTTTTTGGACATAGGTGCACAAGGTCAGGGTCGGCAGGGGGGGGGTGAAATGCCAAAAATCTAAAACAGTAAATTTAACGTTCACGATTTTTTTGCTGTTTTAATGATCAAAATGGTCAAAATAGCCTATAAAACGTTTTTTCGTGTTAATAACACATTTTAAAAGCATTTTTAGTCCATTTTGACTGCATCATATCACTTTTAACACTAAGAAATGCAAAAATTTATCAATTTTTGGCGCTTTTTGAGTAAAAAGTACTTAAAAGTATCTAATCTGGCGCGAAGCGCCGGAAAAATTTTGACATTTTTACTGATTTTGATGTCAAAAATGATGCAGAACAAGACCTGTTTGCTCAAAATCACCGGACAGTACCGGTCTAGCTGACCCTTCAGGGGGGGGTAATACCCCCCTCACCCCCTATGTGCATGTGTGTTTTTGGAACTGTCTTTTTACATTTACAAAGATTTTTGGGAAGACAAAAATTGCAAAAAAGGTCTGAAATTCGCGAAAATTTTCGGCGCTTCGATTTAAAATGTGTAATTCTATGATTTATATATCTTTATTATGGCGAAAATTGCATTCGAAAGGAGAAATATCAAATTTTTTGCGCTTTCGCGCCGTTTTAAGACGATTTTAGCGAGTTTTGCCTTTAGAGACTCAGAAATTAGCTTAAATACACTACCCAAGGTCGAACAACTCTGTTTTTACCACACTAAAATCGCTATTGTACCATATTAAAGTACCCAAAAATTTGTGCACAAAATGTACAAAGACTTTTAGGAACCATCTTTGTACATTTACAAACGGACCTTGTACAAAAAAACACTTGTTTTGTGTCAAAAATAAGCCAAAAACGCTTAAAAGGGCGCACTCTTTACAATTTTAACAAAAAATCGACAATTGGGGGGTCGCGACGGGGGTCAGTTGCCATTCTGGTAAGTCAAACCCCTCCCAAAAACCCCCGCCATTCCCAAGAACACGTATGATGTCGACCCCTCTCTAAATCCACGCATGGTCCGTTCCGTTTTGTCCGCCGCGCCGATCCATCCATCTATCTATTTCTTTGTTGTTTTTGAGCCAAAATTTTGCGGCGCCAAATTACATGAAATTGAGCCGTACACGCCTCTGAGCGTCACCCCGCCTAACTTTCACAGAAAGTCAAAGAAATTTAATTACGTGTTTTTTTTTGCACAAATTCTGAGAAATGTTGAAATTTTTCGAGAAAATGTTGCGCCAAAAGCGATTTATATTAAAGTAGACAACGTAAAATGTCGAAAAAAATATTCAGCATCTGTGAAGTGCAAATCATTGGACCTAACTCTTTATTTTTTAGGAAAGTTGGAGTACTACACACCGGGGTTGGCCAAAACCCAACCTACAAAATCTTGCGATTTGAGTTTTTGGATTTTTAATTGGGTTTTTATGGATTTTTGTGGGTAATATGGGTTTTTTGCAGGTTTGATCAGCGTTTTAAGGATTTCGCATTGGATTTGTTACTCAAACAAAATTATCACTGGCATAGCCAGTGGGGAAGAGGGATTACCTCTGGGAAAAATTTTGACATATTGAAGAACTGAGCAATATGGCTGCATGATGCTCTTCTGCGGCCTAAAATCGAAAAAGTCGACGCTTTGCGCCGATTTCCTTTATAGCTTTGCATTTTCTAGTGCTTTATTGCAGGAAAAGTAACAAAATTCGCTTCGTGTATATAAGCTTCCGTTAAAAATGTAAAAAAATTTCGAAAAATTTTTTCTATTGCTTAAGTAGTGCTGCATCTACAGTGTGAACAGCCCAAAAAACACGTTATTCAATGGTTCACGTCCGTTTTTATGGGTTTTTTAGATAAACAATTTTTTTGGATTCCCTCATGGCAAAAATCCCGGCTACGCCTATGAAAACTATGCATATTATGCTGGTAGATTTTTAACATCAATAGGTGCAAGGTACAAATAGAGATAAAAACGTTTTATTCAAGTACAAAGATGCAAAACAAAAACGTGGTGATATCCAAAAATGGTTATACAAACTACATTTGTGTCTCATTTAGGTTTTTTGACCGTTTTTGGCCGAAAATCCCCCAAAATGGCTGTGGACTACACATGGGCGTGGGGGAATTTGCAAGCCTCAGAAGGTCGAATACATCTCCTCCCCAAAAAACCGAGATATCCCCCCAGAATTCAATTTTTGAAAATTCTTTTTGTTTTTTCGCAATTTTTTGGTGCCAATGGATAGTGCTTGATGAGAGCAATGAAAAATGGTGTTTTTTTTTCGCTATACCACCATTTTTCAAGACCATTTTTTGTCTTTGAAAAATCTTGCACCCCTCCCCCCAGAATTTTGGTGCTGCCCACCTATGCTTACAAGACGTTATCTCTCCGTGTATTTTTATATTTTTGGGGAAAAATTTGTCTTCTAAAATCAAGTTATATGATAAGCAGGTATAGTTAAGTTTTGTCTAATATATGGGGAATCTCATCTGGAACATAATTCATACACTGTGGGATCCAGTCATCTTACTAACTTGCTTTAGTTACTTGCTTCTCAATTCCCGCATCTTCGCTGTTGTTACATCACAGTACAGTCTGATACTTGTTGCTGATTTGCGTGCTTTTCAGATCCACTCTGAATATATTTGGCATGGAGTGGCATATCGGTTATATTATCTTTTTATTTTGTGAGCTTTTGTGCGGCAAGGGTGATGTAGATGACTCTAGAGACGTCGCCTGGTTAGCCTGTAAGTTTTTTCAGCGCAGCATGTATATATGCACATAGGGAGGGGTGAGAGGGGGTATTAAAGGTCCAAAAGTTATGTCCTGTCGAGCAGTTTGAACCAAAGATAGTGAATTTTCAAGCAATTTCGGCACGAAAATGACCAAAAACGCAATTTACTGTAGTAAAAATCCTGAATTTTGCCTCTCCCTGACCCCAAAATCTCGATTTGACCCACTCCATAGCTAACCTGACCTTGTGCATCTATGCAGCGCAGTATATCAGAAAGTTTAGCGCAGTAGCTTAGCTAGCTAATTATTTTAATTTGACGGATTTTGAGTTTCAAAATATTTTTCTTTTTGTATTTCTGCGTCCCTTTCTTCTGTTTCGAACGGTATCTGCATCTATGTGAGCAAATGCATTTTTTGGGCCAAAAATGGTTGGTAAGCATCAAAAACATCGTTTTCCGGCGTTTCTGACGGTGTTCTTTCTAGAGCATAAAAAGTAAAAAAATTTCGAAAAAAATCAAAAAAATCGGATAAATTCAAAAATCTATAGTGAAAATCTGAGTATATGGCACATATTGCTGAAAATGTGACACTTTTGAGCAAAAAGTTAGCTTAAAACGCTTAAAAAAGTACCTTTTCTACGAATTTTAAGTATTTTTTGGAACTTTCGAATAATCGTTAATGCATGGAGGGGGGGTATGAAAAAAATTTTTTTGGAGGAAGGGTTGAAAATTTTTCTGGAGTTGGGGGTGAAACCTTTCCTTCAAATCCGCAAGATCATTTATGAAGGAGACTTTGTCAAAATATAGTCAAAGTCAAAGAATTTTTCTCTCAACATTTTAATCCTTGACCAACAGTAATTTATGAGGAAGATAGATTGATGCTATGAGCATTATTTCCGTAAACTCTGAGAAATGTTGGCGACATGCATGCACATAGGGGGTATGAGGAGGTATTACCATACCTGGGTGTGGGGGGTTCGGGGGTATGCACCCTCAGAAACCAATATACCCCCCAGAATTCAATTTTTGAATTTTTTTGGTTTTTTTCGCATTTTTTGATGCCAACGGATAGTGCTCGATGGGAACGGTTGAAAAATGGTGTTTTTTCGCCATACCACCATTTTTAAGGCCATTTTTGACCCTTGAAAAAATCTTGCACCCCCCAGAGCTTTGGTGCCGCTCATCTATGGGAATTACCCTTGCCGAAGGGTCAGCCAGACAGTTTCTGTCTGACAATTTTAAGGTGACGGAATGTTTTCTGCATCAATGTTTGAGGACAAAAGTAGTGAAAATGTTGAAATTCTGATCATTTTTTTATGTGCTTTAAACTCAAAAAGCGCTCAAAATCGAGCAATTTCTATTTTTTAGTACCTACTAAAACCGATGTAATTCTGTCAAAGTGACTAAAAATGCTTTAAAAATGCGGTTTTACCACAAAAAGCGCTGTATATTGTATTGTCCTCTAAAAAATCCACCCCCTAGCCTGACTTGCATTTGGCTTACAGTATCCCACCTTTTCATGTACTTTGCTAAGCCCTTATATGGCTATAATTTTGCAAATGAAAAGTTAAGGCGCAATGCAGCCTTGAGCAAAAAGTTTACTGAAAACGCTCGAAAACGCCGAAAAATGGGGTTTTTTTAGGATCACATGGGTTTTTTAGGTGACAAAACGGCTACAGTGGAAGTTTTCCATAAAATTACTTCACATTTCGGGAACAACATTATACTCACTTATATTTGTTTACCACGCTATTTGCTTCATTGAAACGTCAGAAGACCGATAAACTCGGAAAAATGCTTTATCAAACACAAGAGAATAATTTTAAAAAAGGGGTTTTTCGGGATACAATGGGTTTTTTAGGAAACAGTGGGTTTTTTAATGTTGTTTTTTTCTGAAAGTTGTGAGATAACGAAGGAAAATTGAATCAAAATAAGTGGTGTAGTATCTGGTCATGTTGTAGCTACAATAAGGAAGCCCAAAAACCAGAGGCTGGAGGTTATAAGTGAGGAGAAATTGCACGAAAAGTAAAAAGTGAGTAGTTTTCAGAGGACATCGCAGGTAGGCTATTTTGACCGTTTTCATCGTTTGAATAGCAAAAAATAGTGAATACCGAATTAAATATTCTGGATTTCCGGGATTGCACTCCTGCCGACCCTGACCTTGTACATCTATGGTTGACGACGTTTTGAGGCTTTTAATCCCAATATCAGCTGTTATTCCGTCGAGTTTGCTGAAAATGCTATTCTTTAACGATTCAATGACCACCAGTCGTCTTTTGATGTCTCTGGATCCGGCCAATCTCCTTAAAGTTACCCAAAGTGTCATCCATGAGCGTGGAGGCTAATGGAACATTGTTCCAAGATGCCAATCTTCATCTCCGTTTATAAGTTCAAATATCGTGCGATACTTTTTGCAGGCCTTTCTACAAAACAACTAGTGGTGAATATTGATTGACAAAGGATTTTCCGAATTTTACAGAAATCACGTTCTAAGTGTTAATGCTAATTTCCTACGAGCGAATGCAATGGAATTCGGGGAGGGGTATACAATTTTAAATTACCCTTTTTGGACTTGAATACGGTGGATGCGAATCAAAAACATAATTTTTCGACGTTTCGGACGATGCTCTTCTTTCTAGAGCGAAAAGGCATAGGACAAGAATAGTCAAAAAACGAGTTTATGGCTCGAATTGCGGAATTGACGCTTGTTAGCAAACAAATAACTAAAAACGCTTAAAACAACACCTTTTTTGCGAATTTTTAGGAAAATTGCGAATTCTGGGAGGTGTTAAGAAAATTTCTGGAGATTCTTAAGCAAATTAGTGTTTATTACGAGATTCAATCTGCATATTGCAATTGCTTTATCATTTCTGATTATGTAATACAAGTTATCTTACCTTTATGAGTCGATTTTTATATGTAAATGTAATCAAAAAACTGATAAAAATAACATTATTATCAAGCTAATTTAGGACGAAGTAACAATTTTTGGACAGCAAATTTCGCTCGTACAAAGACTTTTCCGGAGATCTTTGTACCTGTACAACTCGTATATAAAAAACAATGGTTTTTCGCTAGTTCTGCTGAAAATTGGTTAAAAAGACAATTTTGTTTCATTTCCCAAATTCTTCTCTCACATTTTTTTGAAATCATATCATCCAAATGGACCCCTCAGTCCATTGAGCTTTTGTGTCCACCCGTTCCATGGCCGGGCTGAAATGTGCTTTTACCCAGGTATTGACGAAAACCCTCCAAGGTCTTTTATAAGTGAAATCCTCACACCCTCCATGTTTAATGGCCCTGTTTCTTTAATGTTTCGATCTGTCGTTGGACAGGGAACAAAGCATTCAAGATTAAACGACAGCAGCAGGATCAGGCTCTCCGTTCTATTGTAGCTATGGACTCAAAAAAACAATTGAAAATGTTGTCAAGTGTTGTGATTACGTCCAAAGAGACTCTCGAAAGTGCCATTGACTTGCTGCACATGGAAAATTATGAGCCTGAGCAAGGAGCGAAATTTCCAACTAATCCAAAGATTCAAGAACGTACGTTGCAATATTTTCCTTATTCGCTTTACTTTTGAAATTTCGAGGTGCTTCGAATTTTAACAGCAAATTTTTGAGTCTTTTTCTGTAAGATTCATCGTGGTTATGTACTGAATATGGACAAGTCAAAAAATAACTTCTGATTTTAAAGTATATTATGTAGTTTTCGATGCTGAGTTTGCGTTTTAGATTGTAGAGCTTTTTTCTTGAAAACGAAGATTCGTTGTGTGAAGTGAATGTAAAGTATCAGATATCACCGATTTCGTCAAATTTAACAGGATTCAGCATTTTTCATCATAAGTCAGGATCACTGTGAAAAATTCAATAATCTTTTTGGCCAACCTTCTATACACTATTTTTTATATACTATTTTTTAAATTATTTTTTATATACTCTTCGCGTTTGATTGACAAAAAGACCCTAACACTAAATTTAATGGTCCTGGGCAGAGATGCACAGTATGGGAATTCTGATAGGGGGAGTGAAATTTCAAAGTGCCTCTTTTGGCCCACAAAAATTATGGGTACGCTTCAAAAACATCGTTTTTCGGTGTTTCTGACGATGCTCGCTCTTTCTACAGCATAAAAACATGAAAAATTTTGAAAAATAAATAGTTGAACAAATTGAACAAAATATGGTCAAAACATGAGTGTATGGCGCAAAGCGCCGAAAATTTGACACTGTTGAGTAAATGGATGGTAAAAAACGCTTTAAAAGCATCTTTTCTACAAATTTTTAGGAAATTTTTGGCAACTTCTGAAAATGGCGAATTCTGGGGGAGGGTGAAAAGATTTCTGGGAGGGGTGAGAGTGAACTATACATGGGTAATGACCAAATTCTGGGGCTCCGATGGGGAAAAATTGCCAAGAACAGCACTAAAACTTCAATTTAGGGATCTATCGTTTCTTGGGAAGGGGGCACCGGATTCTCGCGGGGGGGGGTTTAGACCACACATGGGCGTAGGATGGGGTTTGTACCCCCATAAGTTGAAATACCCCTCGCAGATTACTGTTAACCCCCAGAATTCTATTTTTCGTAACATTTTTTGGGTCCCAAATTTTAAGATTTTGGGAAGCTATGCATAGTGGTAAAGTACCAATGTATTTGCATCAATAACCAAGTAAAAAAGTATTTTAGCTCTATCATCGATCCTGGAAACCACTGCCCTGCTAGCCGAATTTGTTATTCACATGCCTGACGCTATGCTCAAAACGTACAAAGGAGACTTGGAATTTTTAAACCTACTCAAGCAATGCTCGGATTTCGTCGAGTCAACCGGATTTTATGACCAAAACACGTCAAAATTAATAAATTTGATGAAACAAGAGTTAAATTTCGTACCTCGCGATCCGACCTATGTTAATCCATACGCTAATGCTTTTAATGCCGAGCAATTGACTGAAGAGACGATGCGAAAAAAAGAAGAAGAATCGAAGAAAAAAGCGAAGAAGACGAAAAAGGCGACTCCAAGAGGCCCTCGACTTAGCCGAGGTCATGAACTCTAGTGGTCTTTGTCGATTATTCGTTTTTATCTGTTTTTCGTTGTTGTTGTTGTTCTTTTTGATTTTATAACATTGGTTTCCGTGGGGTATGGGTTTTAACGGGCCTAAAACTTGTGGATTTCGTATTTATTCCTCTATAGTGAAGCAAGGGAAAACTTTTTTTCGAAAATTAGGCCTGAATTAAGCCCAAAAACGGACAACACTATGGAAATTTTTTGCGAACTTGCCCTTAATCACGCTATTTCAGCGTGTTGATGTTTGTTCCAAACTAAGGCCATTGTAGGTCAATTAAGCTCTCTGGCTGGTCTGACTCCGCTCAGAGTCCCACTACGAATTTCGGTCATCCCCCAAGATTTCTATTTCTTATCGCCACGCGGAATTTAGTCGAAAAGTCGCTTTTTAGGCCATTTTTATGTGTCTTTTGCCTATTGTTTGGCCTAAGAGAAGGCCAACATTTTTGGGCAATTTTTTCCGTGTTGCATGTTCACGTTTTATTCATTCGTTGTCGTATATTGATTTTTGATAGGTAGTTGCATTCATACGGGTCCTACGTACTTGTCTTTATTTGTTTTTTGTCCGTATTCGGTTGACTTGTATTGGTAGTTTGTTGTGCTGATGCAGACTTTTTGATTAGGTTTCTATAAATTATTTAGGTTCAAAAATTGCCATTCCATAATGAATTTAATAACAATAAATTAGTACCTACTTATGCAATACCTACAAATTGTTTGGGTATGCATTTATAGTCTAATTCACATAAGTTCGTGCATGAATTTTAAGAATTTTAATCGACAGTAAGCCATGGGTTGCGATAATTATATATCAGATCAGTGCTATAATAGCAATCTGTCAGCTCTTTGTCGGATATGCTTTTAAAACTTATGACCGAACTTGTGTGAAGCAGGCTATAGGTAACGGCCATACCCTGTTTGCTCAGGTGTGCTAGATTATTGAATAATTAAATTATTCAATTCAATGACGAATAGACTGCACTAGCAAGTCCATAAAAATAATTGGAACTTACGCTAGGCTGGGAGTGAGTACTTTGCATGAGTAAAGTGCTTAACAAATGAAGTTGCGCATGTTGCACAGCACTATGTAAATGTATTTTAAAGCACTTTTGTAGCCAGAATTTTTTAACGGAGTAAAAGTGGGCTTTTGACATCGAAGAGACTGCAAGTAAGCTCTAATTCTGCGGGCGTAGTTTTTTAACCCTACTTCTACCAACGTCTAGATCCGAGATCTATACACCTGTTTTTTGCAGTTTACTGTAAGACCAGAAGTCCTTATTTGGTGAACTTCTCAGTACCATCTTTTCTCATTGAAACACATGTTTTATGAAATAAAAGAAAGAAAAGCTTCATTTCTTGATTTACAACATGTATTACGTGTGTTGCAAATCGCATTTTGAACACTTTTTTGAATGTTTGAATGCAAATCTTTCAATAGGTTTTTAGTTTCGAGCAAATTTTATAACATTTTTGAAATCCTCGTATCCTCGGCTACCAAAAACATGTATTTTTATTGAAATTTGCTACCTCCCTGGAGACTAGATCTTCGATCTAGACGTTGGTAGTACTAGGGTGCGTTACCCCTTGGTAACAGGAGGGTTAAGGCTGCTAGGTACCTGTAACTCAAGTTTTGGCACAAATTCTAAGAACTAAAATGTCCGAAAGCCCACAGATTGCGATTATAGCCAGGCACGTAGCTGGCCGTCCTATTTCGGGGGGACCAACACCAATTTTTTGGGGGACCAAGTCCAAAAAGGCTAAAAGTAGCACAAAACAACGTTTAAAAAGTCAGATTTTTCTGAATTTTGGGGGGTCCGGCCCCGACCCCCACCCATTTCCCCCACAGCTATACGTGCCTGATTATAGCATAATTACATATATAATTATCGTAATCCATCGGCTTAGTTTCGAAAAAATTCATAAAATTTATGCCCAAACTTATGTGGATCAGAAACCTGTGTATTTAAGGCAAACTATGCACTTAAAAAGACTTATCATGCACGCTATTCTGATATATTCACTTGCACATATTTTGAACAGAAAATTCATTTCCATCAGTAAGGATTAATCATTGTTGGCTGCTGAAAAAATATTAATATATGAATATCATCATAATCGTTTTATCTAGCTGAGGTTTTTTGAGAAAAATTTAAAGTGCTTGCAAAAGTGTATGAAACTATAGTCTGTTTCATTTATCCGAGAGCTTTTTCGGTAAATGTTTTCGGAGGCTACAGTAACCCTTTTTTTCTTATTTACTGTAGGTCGCTAGATCTCAATGTAGCTACATAGCAAAGAAGGATTTTTCAATTACATTTTTTTGTGGCATAATTAATTCTCGTCTTCCAGCAGATCAATCAACTTACAGATAAAATCACACATTCAGCTAATCCTAAGTTAACACTTTAAACACAATAGACTAAGATGCTAAGAAACGCCGCGAACTCCCGCATAGCACAGTGGTAGAACATCCGCTTGTCGTCGAAGCAACTCGGGTTCGATTCCAGCCGATAGCTCTTTATTTAGCGCACTTACTGTAGTATGTCCCAGCGCTGATTAAATGCCTAAATTAAATTTATATGGACGGATTAATACATCAAAAATGAAAGAATTACAGCCACTCGGCCTCACTGAGCTGATTTGACCAATTACAGTAAATCGTCTTGTTTCGCTTACTGTAGCCTTTGAAAAAATTGACTAAAAAGCTCTCGTATAAATGAAACAGACTATAACGTACTTCGTAATTGTGATATTCTACACTATATCGTGTTACTGTGAGTTGCTTATCATTGTTAAGCAGCATTACTGCATCAAAATTTCGAACCACTTTTGTAGCCTGATTTATGCGGGTTAAAATCAAAAGAAAACCGGAAAGTCAAATGAAAAAGATATACATCTGAACAAAATATGTAGGGAGATAATGATGCGTTTCGGTTTATGTAATTAGATCAATTCATTGTTGTTACTATATGTAATGGAACAGTCAAGCAGTGTTGCCGGATAGGTTGGCACTTTTAGTGCAATTTCGGCACTTTTTCACGGGGTCCAGCATGTTTTAGGCATTTTTTAATGTTGGCACTTTTTTGTGGTACGTTTTTTAGAGCAACTGGCACTTTTTAACCGGTCGTGTATTGATTGGTAAGGTATAAATTTTGCCTTTAATAAGTTTAGCGAATCATTACTGTAGCTTGTTATACGTTTTGCGCACCGCACTGTTACCAGGTTGGCAGTTTTCCATCCATTTTGGCAGTTAATTTTTTGGAAGTTTTTCACTCCTATGCTTAACCACAAGGTGACATTTGTTTGAAGAGCCCGTGGCAGTTTTTTTGGTTGCTTCCATGTACTTTGTACCGGGGATGGCAGTTTTTCTCAAGAATTGTGGCAGTTTTCGATTCTTTTTTATCAGTAGGTATATCTCTGTTTGGAATCACCTATATGATTTTGTACTTTCTCCCCCTTACTTAAACATTTATTCGTCCCTTTTAGAATTTAATACAGTTATTTGGAATCCATATAAGAAATGTGAAACAAAAAATACCTATAGAAAAAGTTCAAAAATATTTTACCAAACGTATTCTTAAATTTAGTGATATACCATATGAACGTCAGCTTCAGATTTTAGAATTAGACTCTCTGGAATTTCGTAGAGTTGTTTTTGATTTATCCATGATATATAAAATTTTCAATGGATATATACAATTGATCCTGATGATTTTTTCACACTTACACAGTCATCTAAAACTCGAGCTGTTAATAGTTTAAAACTTAAAGGTGAAAAATTTCGTTTAAATGTTAAAAAATACTCTTTTCCAAATAGAGTCCTATATCTATGGAATTCTCTCCCAGATGCAATTATTTGTTCTTCTTCGGCAAATATCTTTCAGACCAGGGTCAAAGATTAGGCGCAAGTCAAAAATTGTGGCTCCAACCAGTAGGTATGCTTTAATGTATCATGGAGCTATTGCAGCCAGTGAAACTAGCGATGATTTTTTATTCTTCGTATTTGCCGTGTTTATGTGTATTTTACCTGTTTCATTGACTTTGCAATAAAATTTGTATTGTATTGTATATCCAAATTTATTATAGGGCGAGCTTGAATCGTCATTTTTATGACTCGCTCGTCGCCCTTTGTTGTACGTTTTTATTTTATTGACCGTACGTTTTATACTCTCTTGCATCCTTCGTAATTGTCGCGTCTTCAGCAATAAATTATTGCGGTTCAGTCGAGTTAACAACAACAATTATTTTATTTCAGTTTTTGAAATTTTGACCTGGCAACACTGGTTGTGCGCTGCGTTCAGAAGTTACGGGTACATAAGAGTTTTCCCCAGGGCTGGCCGGGCTTGGGTTTTTTGTTCTTTTCTTGGTTTTTTATGGCTCCGGAAATCGGCCTAGTTTTTGGTTTTTTGGTTTTTTGAAATCGATGTTAAACAATATTGCAGGATGCTTATTTCATCAATTATAAACACTCTCTAAGTATCGTTTCGTTCGTTTGTTATCATTTATAAATATAATCGTTCTTTCGTTTGGACGTTGTTGATGACTGTAATTATCTTTCAAAATCGTAATCTAGAGTGAATCGTGTTGCCTTCTGCCGACTTTGCTTGCTTACTGAACTATGGCACTTAATTTTTCATGGCTAGCAGCAGCAATAATGAAATGGGTGCTTCACCACCGGACGAGATTATCTTATCCAGGCCCGTATCCAGGATTTTATTTGGGAGGGGGGCAAAAATTTTGAGGTCAAATATCTCAAGAACCACTAGGAGATGGGCAAAAATAAAGGCATTTTTGAGCATATCTCAACGAGCTCTTTTGAAAAAGGTTGATTGCGGGAATTATTTGATGGGGCACACATGAGCGTAATCTATTTGCCTGTGTGTCCAGGACATTTCGCATTTTACACTATGCTATTTAATTTTCCTTGCGAGTTTGTTTTACCCTAGTGTTTTTTTTTCCGAATAAAGTATTAGTATTAGTACACAACTCTATCGTTTAAACAGTCTACACAACTGATTTCTCATCATTCAATCGACGAATAATTTCTCAACTTCTGTCTTTGTAATTAACCTTTGTCATTTGCAAAGAAAAACAATCCAGAAAATGCGCCGAAAAACTCTGACATGTTCTGCATGTCTAACTCAAGAGCGGTTTTGGGCAGGCTAGAAGACAAAAACTATACAAAAACGAAAAATGTTGAGTTTACTAGCTCAAAATTACGCTGAAAACCTGTTTTGGTGGTGTTAGACCTACTTTGAGAATTTTTGATTTTTTCCTTTGGGGGACCCTTGTGTGTTTCAAAAATCATTTTTCATTTCCAGGGGGGCGGCCTCCCCGCCCCCTTGAATACGGCCCTGATCTTATCCGATGACGAAGTTCTTAGCCACGTTGGAGAAGCCGATGAAGGCGACCTCGATTCAACTTAAACGTCAAGTTCGGAAATTTCAATAAAGTTGAAATCGCTGACTTTTGCTTTTTTCTTGAATAATTGATTAGGCAACTCATGCCTGTTCTTTAATTTAGTAGTTTTTAGTCATAATAAAGCATTTTAACACTTGTGCTCACGAATAAAATATCAAAACCAAAATTAAACCATTAAAGAACCATATATAAACGATGAAAAAAACCTTAAAAAAACATTTTAAAAAACTAAAAAACTCAAATTTCGGAAATTTTCAAACTTTGGTTTTTTCCAACCCTGGTTTTCCCTATGCTTAACCATTGGTTGGGGGTGTTTTAGGCAAATTGTGGTTAAAATTGGGGTTTTTTGGAGAAGAGCACTTGGCAACCCTGACTGCGTGTGCGTCGCGTTCCATTATTTATTCGTCATTCCTTCCCGTACCTAATCCGTTCCATTCCATTTTTTTAAATTTACTTTCGGTACTCTGAGGTCGTTTTGGCTAAATTTTGTTATTAGTGGTTTTCAGAAAGTAGGTACCGAATATCGACAGGAAAACCACCCAGATGGTTAAAAGTAGACTCTAGAGTTGATTTCCGAACGCGGAAAAGAAACCGGAAGTTTCTTGCTGAATTAGCGAGATTACAATTTAGTTTCTGGACTACATTTTCGACACTTAGAAGTGAGTTTAAAGAAAATGGTTTCAAGATGGTTCCAAAATTAGTTAACTTAGGTAAATTGGTTATTTATCACGAATATGCTAGTGGTTTAACATAAAAACGATTTTTTCGGGTACCGAAAATTTTCTTCGTAAATCATGTGAGTGTGGGAAATTGACGTCGCTGATCGCAAACTTAATGGTGAAAAGAATCATTGGACTTAGGGGCGTAACCAGGATTTTATTTCGGGGATGGGGGGGGTAAAACCTTTTGAAATCCTATATTTCGGGAACCATTAGGAGGTAGGCGAAAATGATGACATTTTTGAGCGTTTCTCGATGAGATATATGCAATGGTGAAGAAAAAACTAAATAAAAAATTAAATAATTTTCTTGCTTGATTTCAAACTTGGATATCAAAAATCTATCTTTTAATCTATCGGTATGACTATTTTTTCTATATCAAGTTAATGCTTGACTCCAAAAGATTCTGAAATTCTTTTCTTTGCATTGCATTTAATTTGGCGGCTTTGCAAAGAAAACTAATGCAAAAATCAATAAATCGGCGCGAAGCACCGAAACTTTTCGACATATTCGCTATTTTAAAGTCAAATCTGGGCTTCGAAGGTAAGAAAAACGATAGAAAATAAGAAATCCAGTACGACGCGAAAATAATGGCATTTTTGAGCGTTTCTAGACTGGATCTATACCATGGTGGAGTAAGAAATTTAAAAAAAAATCACAAATTTGACTCCAAATTATTCCTAAATTCTTTTCTTTGCATTGCATTCAATTTGGCGGTTTTGCAAAGAAAACTAATGCATAAAATAATAAATCGGCGCGAACCACCGAAATTTTTTTGACAAATTCGCTATTCTTGAGTCGAATCTGGGCTTCTAAGGCAATAAAAAAGATAGAACGTAAGAAATACGGCGCGAAGCGCCGAAAATTCTAAGTTACGAAGCTAAAAAGTGTGCTAAAATCGCATTTTGGCTGTCCTTTTAGTTGACTCCATGAAGCAGAGCATGCAGATTGAAGCTTACAATTGCGTATGAGATAATTATTTTCCAGCGGACATTCGAGAGATTACGCTCATTTCATAAAGATATAAGGAGAGGTACAGATAGGGTCATCGGCAAATTGCTCCTGATACACAGACACTGTTTCTAGTGAAACAATTAACAATCAACAAGATGAGTTGGCTGCTCAACATATTTCCAAAGCATCCCATTATGCACAACCCGTTTCCACTTCACCTAAAGAAAAAAAGCAAGGGTCCCCTTTGCTTTGAAAAAAATTATTTTTTAATTTCGGGGGGGGCTGTCCCCCTGCCCCCTGGTACGCCCATGATTGGACTGTTGTTACCAATATCTTAGGCTTAGGCTTAGTTATGTGCATTCACATTGGTGCCAGCGCATGAGCTAAGCCTGAGATAAATGGAACGAAAATTGCGGAGCGAGCGAAGCGAGCGAGGCAATTTTGCCCCATTTATGCCTTAGGCCTAGCCCATGTCTGCCACCAATCTGAATCCGCAAGCAATTGCTTTCGTCACAAATTGATAGAAGGTTAGCACGTAAATGGTTTATTAACAATCCGTTAACTTAAAATATTGGATCCTTGGTGTATTGGATGATGTGTCTGTCTATGACACGAGAGGTCTCAGGTTGGATCCGTGCTGAAAGAAACTATATAGAAACTTGTTTTCGCGGCAATATTTGCGTTTTCACTGGTGCTCCTGATGATAAGAAACCTAAAAATCGCTGTTCAATGCAGTTTCGAAAAATCACAAATAACGAAATTATTCCGTAGTTTTTCATGCTGATTACGGATCCAGCACTTATTGACCGTTTCGAGCACAAAATTGTCTGCAAAATTCCTTACTTGTTGCCATTTTAGTGAAGAAATGCAAAAAAATTTCAAAAATCATATTTCCGGGTAACTTTGCATGCCAATTACGAATTCAGCATTGATTTTTCATTTTGTGCAAAATGTTGACTGAAGCACTTTGTGCTTCTGTCGTTCTTTGTGATTTTTCAAAACTTCTTTAAACAGCGATTTTTGGGTTTCTAATCATCAGGAGCCCCAGTATAAACTCAAATACTGCCATGGAAACGAGTTTCTAGGAGTTTTCTTTCAGCAGGGATCCAACCTGAGACCTCTCGTGTCATAGACAGACACATCATCCAATTACACCGTGGACAAAGACCGCCAGAAAATGTGTCAATTTTCGAAAAAAATCCATGTTTATCCAGAAAATGACCAAATCCGCTTTTCTATCCAATAATTTTACTTAAACGAAAACTAACCACTGTTTTTTCCACATTTTGAGTTTTTGTGAACCGAAATTTCGAGATGTGGTGAAAATTTTGGGCTTAGTTTAGTTCAAGTTATGGAAAATTTTGTAATGCAGAAATGCATTCTACAATGGTAAAATTCCTAAATTTTCTGGCGCTTCGCCCCGGTCTGATTTAATTTCATCGTTTGTTATTGATGTATAAGTCGCGCCGCGCAGATTGAAGCATTTTTATCAACAAATTGCTCTAGAACTTTATTACGATTCTAAATTCTCATCTGCTGCACGGCTCTGGACAAATTCTCTATTGCGAAAATGCGTTTTTCAGGGGTTAAAATTTTGAGAATTTTCCGGCGCTTGCGCCGGATAGATTTAATTTTATAAATTGCTATTGATGTTTAGGCCATACCGCGCGGAATGCAGCTTTTTTGCCGCAGAAATGCGTTTTAGACCGTTTGCTGTGGAAATCGAGCGAATTTTGCTTACTGTCATGCGCAGTGAATCGATTTAAACTGTGTTTGCTTTAATTGTGTGCTTTTTTGCTCATTATCCTGCTCAATAAGCCACTTTAAACTGTTTTGGCTTGAATCAGGTGCTCTGCTTAATAAATTACTGACATTCTCTAATCAAGTGAGTTGGTCATTATCATAATCAGGCCCATATTTAGGGGGAGGGGCGGGTGGCCGCCCTCGGAAATGAAAAATAATTCTTGAAACACACAAGGTTCCCCCAAAGACAAAAATGAAAAATTCTCAAAGCAAGGTCTTAAACACCACCAAAACAGGTTTTTAGCGTACTTTTGAGCTAGTAAAGTCAAAATTTTCTAGCGCTTTGCACCGGATTTATTGGCTAAGTTTAGTTTTTGTCTGCTAGCTCATTTAAAACCGCTCAAATTTGAGTTGGACATGTAGAACATGTCAAATTTTTCGGCGCTTCGCGTCGGATAATTCATCTTCTCTATCGTTTGTCTTTGTAAATCACAAAGATTAACTAAAAAAGACAGAAGTTCGAAAATATTCGTCGATTGAATGATGAGAAATCAGTTGTGTAGAGTGTTTAAACGATAGATTTATGCAATGAGTATGTAATAAAGAGAAATTTTCGAAATTTTTCTCCACCAATGCATACAGCTCGTTGAGATACGCTTAAAAAGCCTTTATTTTTGCCCTTCTGATGGTTCTCGATAGAGCTGTGCCGGGGCCAGGCCCCGGCCCCGGCGCCGGGCCTAGGCCCCGGCCCCGGGCCGGGGCCAATGTTAGAGTTGATTGTAATGTAGAAAATTGATAATGTTTTGGGCAGATTTACCTTCAAACTCAATTTCAAGCAAACCACAGATCTTGCTAATTCAAATCTTTATTTCATTATGTCAGATTGGTGCAAATTTCTAGTTAATAATCAAAATTGACATATTTTAAATTGCAATTCATATAGACGAGCATTTCCAGCTTGCTTGGTAGCAGACAGCTACGTTACGTCTATCAGAACAAATAGGATAATAAGCCTAAAAAAAGTGCAAAGTAAAGCACATTGAAAAACGCATCCAAGTCAGAGGAGTTAAATCCATACATGGGCAGCTCAAAAATTCTAGGGGGTCCAAAATTTTTCAAAGTCAAAAAGTGCCTGATAATATATGGTAGAGCGAAAAAAACACTGTTTTCTCGCGTTTCTCAATGAGAGCTATCCATTAGCATCAAAAAACCGCAGAAAAACAGAAAAAATTCTGAAAATCAATTTCTGGGGGGTCTAGCGGATTTTTTTGGGGGGGAGAATGTGAATTCTGGGGGGTCTAGATCCCCCGATGCCCATGTTCTGTTATATCTTGTAATTCCAACAAATATTAACGCTTTACGTGCATATCTACAAGCAAGAATATATGCATAGGTACATATAAGGGGTAGGGCAGGGTCGTACTATGAGCATGGTAAAGCACGCTTTTATTGGCCCCGGCCAGGCCCGGCCCCGGCCCCGGCACCGGGGCCTAGGCCCCGGCCTGGCCCCCGGCCCTGGCCCCGGCCCCGGCAAAAAAGGCGGCCCCGGCACAGCTCTAGTTCTCGAGATATCTGACCTCAAAATTTTTGGCCCCCCCCGAAACAAAATCCTGAATACGGACCTGATCAGGATTGAATAAATTGTATTACACTGCGTTTTGTTTTGAAACGTAGTCAACACTGTCCCTACAATTAGTGGAACCTACTTGAATGACACCTGAACTAGTTGTGTAATGTCAAAAATGTATTTTGGAAATCGGAATTTTTCCGGCAGTTTTTTTGATCAAAATTGGCACTTTTTTGACACTTTTCAAGGAAACATTTGGCACCTTTTAAAATTTCGACCTGGCGATACTGCAGCCAAGGGTTTTTCCCCAGGGTTGCCGTGCCAAGTTGGGGGGTTTCCCCCATTTCAGTTTTTTTAGGCCGTTGGAGGCATTTTTTAGCAATTGAGTTTTTTTGCGCCCATGCTCAGCCATTTATTTAGGTTTTTTAGGCAGTTTGAGGCTTAAATTGGGTTTTTTGACAAGAGCACTTGGAAACTTTGAACGAAACGTACTTGATAAAGTTCTTAATTTGTTAGGACAGGAAGTCCTTACCTACCTTAATCATTACCTCAGTGAATAATAGTCAGAATAGTATTAATTTATGGCACGGTCACAAAATTCAACTGATAAACTTAGGCGCGAAAAGTCGGGTTTTAAAACGCACAACTGAAGCCACCCGCCCACCGTTTTTGTCTTATGATTTGGTTTACAATGTAAAGCATACCCAAAATTGTTTTCCACATTTCAAATTTTGCTGCACATTTCTGAGGGTATAAAAACGTTCAAAAATTGAGTGCTCATGTTGAAAAACCGATGTTGCGTTGCAGAAAGTCCATCCTACATGAAATGGCGAGACCCAAAACGAGTTTTTGAACGTTTTGTTATTGTAAATTTAGTATTTTGCAATGAATGTAACGATCATTAATATGTTCTATCTCGTAAAACTGCGTTTTCAGACCTTCACCAGTGCACCTTAGCCGATTTCTGGAGTCTCGTCGAAGAATAATGAACTCAATAATTTATCGAAAATTTTACCTGTCTAAAACGCATTTTTGCAATAAAATTGCTGCAATCGGCGCGGCCTAAACATCTATTGCAAGTAATTAAATTAAATCAATCCAGGGGAAGCGCCGGAAAATTCTTGGAATTTTACCTCTAAAACGCGGCAGTTATTATTTGCAGTCAACTGCAAATAATATACCATACAGTGAAATATTATTTGCAGTCGATATCCAGCGGCCTAGACTGCAAACAAGATGGGACACAGTATAATATTATTTGCAGTCAAAAACCAGTGGCCTAGATTGCAAACAATTCAGTGCACTGCAATATATTATTTGCAGTCAATGTCGCTGCTTTTTGACTGCAAACAATATTACATTGCGCGCAATATTATTTGCAGTATGGGCCACTGGTTTTTGACTGCAAATAATATTAAACTGAATTCGATATTATTTGCAGTCTATGCTGCTAAATTTTGACTGCAAATAATATTGCACTGTGTCCTATCTTATTTGCAGTGTAGGCCGGTGGTTTTTGACTACAAATAATATTTTACTGTATGCTAAATTATTTGCAGTGATCGCAAATAATTACTGCCCTAAAACGCATTTTCGCATTACAAAAATTGTCCGAAAATCCATGCAGAAGATGAGAATTTTCATTCATAGTAAAGTTCTGGAACAAGTTTTTGATAATAGTACTGCGATCGGAACGGCGCGGCCTTAACATCAATAACAAATATAAAATTAAATCACGGGCCCTCTAAAACGCATTTTTACATTACGAAAATTGTCCGAATCCGTTCAGAAGATGAGGATTTTCAGTTATAGTACATTTCTAGGGCAAATTGTCGATAAAAGTGCAGCGATCGGAGCGGCGCGCTAGGAACATCAATAAAATACATTAATAATTGATCAGTCCTGCGGGAAGTGCTGGAAAATGTTGGAATTTTACCCTTCTAAAACGCATTTTTGCATTACAAAAATTTTCCGCAATGTATTTGGCTAAATTGCAGAATATGGGTTCCCTCAGAACATAGATGCACATAGGGAGAGGTGAAAGGGGAGTATTACCCCCCTTCCGCTGAAGGGTTCGAAAGTATGGTACTGTCGAACACTTCGAGCCAAAAATAGAGTATTTTTAGACGATTTTGACGTAAAAGTAGCCAAAAACGCAGTTTACTAAAGTAAAAATCCTAAATTTCACCCTCCCTGATCCCTAAATCTCAGTTTTACCCCTCCCTGGCCAACCTGACCTTGCGCATCTATGCTTCAGAAATTGCTAAAAATCTTTGGAAAGTTTGGATTTGTTACAAAACTTGCAGAAATGGTTAAAGTACGGCGCGGGAAAAGTTACATGAAAATCCGTCCAATATATTGAGGTAGCTATGGTCGTAAAGTTTACGATTCAACAATGCTTAAGAATAGGCTGTTTTGAAATTCATCCACTGAGTCAGTTTTCTCTTGGTTTTTTTAGCTTAGGCAGGCCCTTATCCAGGTGTCTATGTGGAGGGAAAAAGCAAAGTTTTTTAAAAACAAGCGGGTACCAAAGGATGAGTTAAAAAAGATGTTTTACGACGACTAGAGCTGTGCACTTTGTAAATTTTGCTATCTAGATGCTCAAAATATGGTGAGAACCCAATAGACTGGACACCCTCTTGAACAAATCTCAATTTTTTGCATAAAACCTGTGCAAAACAGAAGACATAGATGCAAAATGCGCCTTAGGTTGTAGGTATAAAGACTAAATATGGAGATTTTAAATCGCGCGCTTGGGATTAAAAAGACTGATTATGATTGTGTAATTCGGCGAAACGCCGAAAATTTTTTTGTGATTTTTAGCTAAAAAAGCAAAGGGGGAGTAAAGGAATGGATCCTCCTCATATTTCGTTTCGGGGTTTACTATATGATCCTTCCTAAATTTCACCTCCTTTAACTACCTCTATTTCGCCCATCCCATGTATGCCTACAATAAATTATAAATAAATTCATTTAGAAGACAATCTCGAATGTACCCTGTCGATCCGAGATTAAGGAAAGCAGACCCATTATCGGTTAATACTGCTGACCTGTCTACGGGTCAAAGCAGTGTCGCAGCCACTCAGGGTGGTTCTTCAATTGAAAAATCTAGCGTCGCCGGCCAAAGTTCGTTCAAAGCTCCGTCTGGCTCTCATTCTGGTTACGTCAGCCCTAATTTTAACTACTCTTCGCCTCCAGCAAGAAATAAGGCGAAGTTTTCGGGATACTCTTCACCGAGGTCAGCATAACAATAAGGTCTATGCGGAATATATCCTCCTCTTGTTTTTATTATAGTCTCGTCAGGATTTGGAAGTGTTATTTAGATACGTAGCTTAATTTTCTGTCGACAGTTATTTATGATGATTTTTTTAATACCGAATCGAATGTTTGCTCTACGCATTGGGCATTATTGCTATTCCATTGTGCATGCATTTATGAATTAAGTCATCGAAACTTTTATCCTTCACTCGATTATTAATCACAGTTAAATACCCTTTATTGAATCATTAAAAATATGTACAAGACATTTCATGGTGATTTTAAGTTCTACTCTGCTTTTCTGATATATGTTCGGAATTCTATAGGTACCTACATCTTTAATCAAAAATGTCGTTATCACATTTGACTTATTGACTACACTGAATTACAACATTTTCCTTCCAGAATAATTTTGTGTGATCCTAAACCAGTTTTTCACGCTGATTCTGAATACGTTTTTAGATTTTTCCTAGCACGTCTATGTTTTGAGTTATTAGGCTATCATACGTAACACAATACGGCTAATTTGCATGTGTAACACGGTGTAAAGCTTGAACTTTAAGGCCAATTTAGAATTCTTGCATCTGAATAATTTTAAAAAGTTTCTTAAACGATTTTTTACGCTGATTCTGAATCTGTTCTTTGGTTTGCGCTAGACGTTTGGCTTTAGAAATAATGGACAATTTATAAAACGAGCAAAAATCTAACAAATGCTTTTTTAATGCAACTTTATTTGTATAAAAACTTTTAAAAATGGCCGACCGATGAGTCCTTAAGAGTGTCAGATACTTGGAATATACTTTGTTAGAACAGGAAAATGATTGGCAATCATTATGAGTTTTTCTTTCTTTAAAAAACATTTTTCGAAAATTTAAAAAATGCGAAATTTCTAAAAACTCAACAATTTGTATAATATGTCAAAACATGAATTTCTAAAAAACTAAACGTGCTAGTGCAAAACGCAAAACAGATTTGATATTAGCGTAAGAAAATGTATTTTAAGATCGCATTAATTATTTTTAAGATGCAGAAGTATTAAGCCAGATGAAATCTTTGAACCTTACATTGTATTAGATAATGCAAATTAGGTTTTGCAGGCTCAAATATAATTCGCAACACCAGTGATATTGAAATAAAGAGAAAATCGTGTTAAAACATTCTGACAGTTTAGAGTCCATGAATTATCATTTCGGGTGTGAAATTTACAAAGCTTTATTTGAAAAAAATCATAACTTGCTCTATTAATATGTAAATATCTCAAAAAAACTTGACGTGATGTCAGATTCGGAACTAGCGCAAAAAACTGACTTAGATGCGTTTTCAAATTTGTCAGAAGGAATAAAAACATCAAGATTTGTTGTCCAGTGCCATTAGCGAACGTACATACATACCAGTATATTGGAAAATGCTGCAATTTTTTTTGCATTTTTTGTCTCTTCATAGTTCTTGTGAGGTTGCGATTTTTGGAACATTTCGTAGAAAATGTGCTTTTTTAGGCGTTTTTAGCGATCTTGTGGCCCAAAAGTCAAGTCAAATTTTCGGTGCTTCGCGCCATATACATGTATATCTCATTTCTTGACTATCATTTTGTTCGACTTACTCGATTAGTTCACATTTTTTCGAAATATTTAAATGTTTTTATGTTCTATGAAGGAAGTGCATTGTCAGAAACGTCGAAAAATGGCGTTTTTGACGCATCATACCCATCGCTCTTGAGCTCAAGGAAGCACTTCAGAAAAAATATGTGGTCTGACCCTCTCCCTTCACAGAATTCCGATGCTGTGCATGTCTGCTAGTGTGTATATAATTTAACTCAGAAATTTTTCTGGCCTCTCACAAAATGAAAGTCGTGACCAGACATGCACGTGGGGGTTGGGTGGTCTAGACCCCCAGAATAGGAACATGGAAAATTTTGTGGGGGAAATGAGGCAAAATGAAGGCAAAAATGGATGAAATTCGAAAATTTTCTCAAAAACTACTTACTTCAAACTGACCATAAACAGTCTTATAGCGTAGTTTTAGCGCTATTTTAGCGTTTATACTGGTTTTCGATGTCATTTTGGGCCAAAAAAGCTCAATTTTTGACCCCTACTCAGACCGGCTGACCCTCCCTCAGATCGACCATGCTGTGCACCTATGATCGTGACTGTCGCAACGCAATATCTGAATGAATAGTAGGTACTTAATCTGACATGTAACAGCTCAAAATTTTGGGAGGGGGTAGATTACTTCCAATTTTTAGCCGAAAGACTCCTAAATACGGCCAAAAAATTCAATTTTTCTTAAAATTTGAGGGGGGACAAAAATTTTCTGGTTCTAAGGATATGACCGACTTTGGGTGGGGGATGTATGTACTTAATTATTATTCAGGAATGTGAGGCTTAGCTTCGAAGATTTAAAAAAATGCGTAGGATTTAGTTTTCTTTTTTGCAAATGATTGCTTAAAAGTTTCGGTTTGCATTTATTTTGACTGAATAAAGTGCTAAGTAACGCACAAATTGAAGCATCATTAAAATATGATTGCAGATGTTCGTGCTGGGGTAAAAAATGACAAAGACGCATTGTTATTTTTACTAATTTATCACGTTTTAATAAATTTTAAATCTTTGAATTGCTTGTATATTACCAACAATTTATTTTTTATGTGAGATACCCGACGAGTCCTGGCGATCGAAGCTTTTCTCGCGCTTCAGTCTCGTCAACCAGAGACTACGGTTGCTTGGCGCACGTCAGGATGACCGCTTCTGCCAAATTATCGCGTTTTTTCAAACGACTCATTAATTACAAACAGATGGATTTTGAATTTGCCTGTTGGCAAATGCTTTTTCTGCTCGCTGCCCCACAAAAAGTCTATCGCAATTTTATGTATAGAAAAAGTTAGTTACTATTCTTGCTAGTGAATCAATGTATTTAAGTCTTCTAATGTATCTAACAACCATTAGGTACGCAAAATCAAATTTTCAGGGGTTGAACACCAAAAATCGGTAGATAGCTATGTGCCTCATAAAAACGGTTATATAGCCTTTTTGGGTTCAGAAAATTTACTACATAGCGTCTTTGGGCTCAGAAAACTGGATGTGTGGCCTTTTTGGGCTCACGAACATAGCTATATAGCCTTATGGACTAAAAATAGCTATTTAGCCCTTTTTGGAGTCGGAAAAATAGCTAAATATCCTTTTCTAAACTCATAAAACACAATATAATATTTCTGAGCTCACACGGTAAGTTTCTGAGTCCAAAAAGGCTATGTATATATATAGCTAGTTTTCTGAACCCAAGAAGGCTATATTGCTAATTTTCTTAACCCAAAAAAGGCTATGTAGCAGTCGTTTTACGGCCAAAATGGCTGTATAGCTATCAGTTTATCAAAGCTCAGCGGGGTAATACCCCCCTCACCCCCATGCTCTTATATGCTGACTACTAACTGTGAGAAATATACTGAAACAGTGGTGTACCTATGTATATGCACATAGGGGGTGAGGGTTTTTGCATCATTTTTCACTCAAAAAGCGCCCAAAATTGATAAATTTTTGCATTTTTAGGCTTGAAAATGATATTATGCAGTATAAATGGACCAAAAAATGCTTTCAAAATGCGAAATTACCACGAAAAGACGTTCTATAGGCTATTTTGACCATTTAGATCGTTAAAACAGCAAAAAATCGTGAACATCAAATTGAATGTTTTGGATTTTTGGCATTTCACACCCCCTGCCGACCCTGACCTTGTGCACCTCTGAACCGCTTGTGCACCTATGAGCCGGTGCTCATTTTCCAAGTGGGATTATAGGTGCGAAACTTCACATTTTTATTTTTATTGACTGACTTGGCTACTTTTCATAACAAAACATATACTGATATCCTTCGATGTGCAATATATAAATTTTGAAAAATTTGAAAGTTCTCCTGTCGTTTTCTCATAGCTTAGAAATCGCTTGCCTAGACTGGCCGAGCTTCATCGTCAAGAATTTTTAACTTTCAGTTTATGTAAGCTCAGTTTAGAAGGTCATTATTCTAGACTTAAAATGTATATAATGTATCATGTGTGGGCATGGTTGAGGGGCTAGAGGGGGTGAAATCCAGGAATGGTCATATATAGTAAGTTGTGTTCATTGTTTTTTTTGTACATGGTGTGTTCGTACTTCTACAAAAATGTTCCCAAAAGCCAGTTTTTATTCTGTGCATGTAAAGTATAGGAACTATATTATGATACAGTGGCAAGTTTCGTGCGGTGAATTAGGTTTTTGATCCTTATTAGTGAAGTTTAACCAATTTATGGGCTTTTAACGATAAAAAATACAAAAATTTATCAATATGGCGCTAAGCGCCGAAAATTTTTTCGATATATCCACTGTTTTCAGGTAGAATTTTCGGCCTTTTCCCGCTGTAAGCTCAAAAATTGTCTTGCAGAACCTTTCGTTTTCTTTAAATCACCTGACAGCACCTGCTTTTTTCAAAATTTTAGGTAGGGGGTTGACGCCGTTTTATCACTCCCTATACCCATGTGTGCAATGTATATGCACAAATAAGCGGACGTATATAACAGCTCAAAAGTCGGATAGAGGGCAGCTGGCCTTTGGACAGGTCGTAAATGTTTTTTGGCCAAAAATTGCAAAAAAAACTAAAGATGCCCTAGGAACGCAAAATATTTTCTGAAAAAGTTAACGAAAAAATCAAAGTTTTTTTGGCGATCGGGACTACTGACTCTTGGTGGTAAAGTGATCCCCATTCTCCCTAAGTACATGTGCGCAGCAAATTACTGCTTAGTTGCTCATTTTATTATTCACCTTTCTTTTTATTACGATTTTTTATATCAATGATCTACGAGGTTTGTTGATTAAGCTCGTTTAGCTGTCTAATTACTTTTTTCTATCAGAGTTTTAAACACGCGATTTTTTGCTCTTTATTCTGCAAGTTATGCTTTACATCTCTGGACTCATCTTTCTTCTAATCTTTTTTCCGCTTTCCAGTGAAATAATTTTGTTTAATCATAGATTTAAAAAAATTGAATAAAAATAGCCCTGAAAAGAAGGTCTCATGACTTCATTCTTCAAGGAAAAATATAAATATTTCAGCTGAGAGTATTCAAACCTGTAAAACACTTTTTAGAATGTTTTTTGTTCATAAAACGTGCATTTGTGATGAAACATTTTTTGTCAAAATCAGCAAAAAATTGAGTTTTAACGAAAAATGCATCACTAAAAAGAGAAAATTAATCACAATGGGATTTTAGGTGGTGCATCAATGAAAGTCGTAAAGTGTTTTTGTTTTACCGAAATTTTGAGTTAAAAGGCTAATCAGTGCCCAAGCTGCGACAAGATAAAATTTGTCATTCTTAACCAAAGAAGTGAGGTATTTTATAAAAATTTTATAGAAAAGGTGGAAAAAATAGAAAAAAATTGTGACTCCAGTAATGTAAAGCAGAAGTTGCGTCACCATATGCAAAAAAACCACTTGTTGAGATCTCTTATACAGAAAAAGTTATTAGACAGCTAAAACGAACTTAATCAACAACCCTTGTATATCTTTATCCTTTTTTCTTGTAATTACTCTGTTTTTAATTCATATCTTATTTTATTACGAATTATTTTTCGCTTTGTATTTCTATTTTACTCGTTTATTGGAATGCTATTTGTTTTTTTAGATCGACTCTTTCTTTAGCAAAAATATTGAGTTATACCTGATTTGAGCGATTCAAATTCATCGTATTTGCCGTACTTTTTCGGGACTGAGAGAGAGAGAGAGTCAAAATTTAGCAGCTGAATAGCTGAGCATAGTGTATTTGTGATTTATTGCTTTTATGGTTCATCTCAGGATAAGTAATCTAAATCGGATAACGCATAAATTTTTATTTTATTCTGTTGAATCGTTTAAATGAAATGCATATGATATGTTACTTCTGGCCAGATCGAATGCATAAAAATCAGGCACTCAGCTCTGAGGGGAATGGGGGGTCCGGACCCCCGAAATTCAGAAAAAACCGGAAAAACTGGACTTTTTACACGTTATTTTGTGCTATTTTTGGGCTTAGTTTCCCAAAATTGGTGTTGGTCCCCCAAAATAGGACGGCCAGCTACGTGCCTGAGAAAATTTGATTAAATGATCAGTTTCGGAAGCATGCGACATTTAAGGCTATGATTGCAGTTATTGTTACCCGGCCCTAAAATCATCTAATGGTGCTGTTTTGCATCAAGTAATAATTTGATCATAATATTTACAATTTTTCGGAATTCTAGGAAATGAAGCCTATGTTTTTATGAATATTTACCGCAACAGTCTTTACCAGGAAAAGATGCTTCAAATTCAAAAATCGATGATTCTTAGAGCTATTTAGAGCTGGAAGACATAACTAACTGTAGGCAGGGAGTGCAGATCGGCCAGAGGGTGTTTTAAATTCAAGAACTGCAATGTAATTCATAATGTGCTAACACTTGCTTTTTCTTATTGATTACTTTACACTTTATTATGGCCTTTCTTGATTCTCTTAAAGTAAAAATCGGCATAAAAAGCATCAGGTAAAACTTGAAAATGCACACTTACAACTAAAATGCTCGTTTCGATTGATTTTTCTGCTAATTGGCCGATCTTTACTATAAACTGATGAACAGGTAGCGTAACAGAAAAAATTTTGTTCATCTTGAAAACTGACATTTTTTAATGATAACTTGGATAAATTTAGCTGATATGGATATTATATAATTGTGAACATAAAAATTTCCTCGTAATTCTTAACCTTTTTAAAAAATCGCTCCACAGCCACGAACTTTCGAAAGTCTGAAGATACCTAGCACATTAATATTTTGTGCCATGATATGTAGTCATTTAAAAGAACTAAATTAGGATCAGGCTGATCATTTTTAAAAAGTATAGGGTCAGCATACATTAACATATGTAACATCTTGCTCATGCCCCGGCGCCGGGGCATATATAAGCCCCGGCATCGACCCCGGCTAAAAAGTGCCCCGGGCGGGACATCCCCAATTTTTATTTTTTTTGCATTATATTGTTATTTTTATAATTTTTTTCCATTAATAGGGACGAAAGATCAGTGGGCGCGGGACGACCCCGCTTTTTTAATGCTTCTCAGCGCTGTATTGTCACGTGAGTCGATCGATATTTAATTTTAGGGCTCGTTTTTGTACTAATTTTGTATTTTCATTTCACTGACTTCGATTATTTACGCTTTTGTATTGAATTTGTCGTTGGTTGGATTTGTGAAATTCTTTCTATGGGTCGTTTTCGTTGATTGCATATTGACTGGGCTGATAATCGCTAGCGCTAATTGGTATGAATAATACTAGGCAAGGCAAAGTACTTTGAAATTCCAAGTAGCCTACACAAACACATGTAACGGCTTAATATTTTGGATGGAATAGTCAGTCCATATATGTAACAGGCGGATAGAGGGGACCCTCCATCCGAAGTTGGTCGTCCCTCCATCCCTCCAAAACCAGAAACTTTTTGCCTTTTCCCCGATTTTTTTTGAAAAAATGAATTTTTTGACTGTTTCTATGTGTTTTTTGACCGTTTTCGGCCGAACGTTGTGGGTCATCTAATCCCCCTCTTCTAAAATCGCCGTAACCCCCATCAAAATTTCGAGCCGTGACATGTATGGTCCAGTCCACCAGCACACTACACATGGGCGTGGGGTTTGAATCTCCTAGAAGACCTCAGAGTCCGGAAGATCCCGAGAATAAAAATTTCAAAATTTTTTTCCATGACTTTTCATTGCCATTGGACTGAGATGGATGAGAAACGTCAAAAATTTTTTCACTGCCATAAATTTTTCGGCACATTTTTGATCTTTAAAATTTTTTGAACCCACCCTACAAGACCCCCCTAGAATTTACATGCTGTCCATGTATGTATGGTCTTCCCTCAGAATATAAAGGACCTCACAGACCTCCTAGAATTGATCTTATTCTTTCTTTATGTGTACCTCAGATTTTTACACCAGCAACAGGATAAGCATACCTACTGAATTATAGAAATACATAAAGAGCAAATAGTTATTCAACTAGCATAGAAAAATGCTCCGATGGAACAAAAAGGACGAGTATACTTGGAATAACGCATCATTAAGGACATAAAAGGAGGGAACTAGGGAAAAATTACCCATGTATGACTGAAGACGTTGTAGGAATCTACTAAAAATTAGACTTCCGCTAAAAAAACACAAAAAATCGAAGTATATTCTGCGACCTGCAGAAGGGAGTTGCGCCTTCGACTTAAAAATAAATAACATGAATAGCTTTTTCCTAGAAAGAAGCGAACACTTAACAACAAATGTCATAATGTGCATTCTTACGCTGGCATGGTACGCATTGATATGGAGCAGCAATTAACAAGATGGTGTGCTTGTCGCTATTCATTTATGAAGCCATTGACGATTAAAAAAATATCGGTTAGATTTTGAAAAATAAATTTGATATTGACAAGAAACTAAATCGTTTATTAAAACACATCAAAGCTTCCTCTTAATCTCTTTTTCTGAGCCATTGAACAATGTGTTGTGGAGGCACGCTATTTTTGTAGAAGTCGCAGAATATACTTCGATTTTTTTGCTTTTTTAGCGAAAGCCGAATTTTTAGTAGATTCGTACAACTTCCACAGGCATGCATAGGTAACTTTTTCCTAGTCCCCTCTTGTTATATCCTTAATTATGCATAATTCTAAGGAAATTCGTCCTTTTTGTTCCTTCAGAGCTTTTTCTCTGGTAGTACCCTACTTTTAAATTGCAAGATTTGAGTAAATCAGTCAGTAAAGATATACGGTACATGCCACAATAATGACAGCAGTCAGTCCAAGAACGCGGAAAACAATAATGTTCTGAACATCAGCATTATCTTTTTTAAACAAGACTGCCTTACCTTATTTAAACAGATCAAATGTTTTAAGCGTAAACTTCACGCAATTACTGGGTGTGAAGGACACTTACAGTTAGATTCGTAATCCTGACCTTAATGGGACGTTTTGAAAACAAAATTTAGCTTTCGCAACGCTCTAAAACTGAAGTAGATTTTCAGTGTAAACTTTACGCAACTGCTGGGTGTCAAAAATTTTACGGAACGTATTTCGGAAAGAATTCACGTTTTGCAACGCTCTGACGTTTATGTATGGAAATTCTGTTCCGCAAAATATTTGAGATATTGACTAATCAAAAAAGGGAAGAAAGCGTGTTTTTTGCCCGATGCTACCTCCTGATTTCGAGCTTTACACCCCATAAATAACTCAATTATTACGTTTTTGAAGCGCGGTTAGCTGCGATGTGTAGCCACTAAAACGAACTTTATTTGTATTTTATTTAAGTTGTTCCGACTTATAACTGGGGAAGTTGGCAGAGAAGTCTCAGACAAAACCTGCTTTTTACATCATCCACTAGAGTGTAAAGTTTAAACCCTTATTTTAAATCCGTATAGAAAGTACAAAAGTTTGCTAGTAAGCCGAAAGTAGCCCTAAAGCCGTAGTACATTTCCATCAAAAAAAATTTCTTGGGACTCATTACCGGAGTTGTTGGCAGACAAAAAAAGACCAAAATGTTTTTTTTTCACCCTCCGATTCTTTACACTCCTTACACTGCTACTCTGCAAATAAGTCACGGAGAGAAATTTAAAAAATCGTTTTGAGCTCGCTCAATTTTCGACGTTTCAAAAAAAGCTGGACTAAACAGCATGCAAAACTAAGTTAGAAAAGTCGTGTGACCGACCGAAATTTAAAAAATATATATATGTTATATAGTTACAGTAAAACTTTGCACGCTCTTTACACCAAGTATTAATTTTTGAAAAAAAAACACCGGCAGCGAATTTTTTTATTATCTATCTTAAAAAAACCGCACAATACAGAAGTGTCCCAGTGCTGCTGTAGTGGGGAGGTGCACAGGTGTTAGACCTAAGTATATTATAGGTACGCGCTAACGCGCCACCTATGATCATTGTTGAGCGTGATACAATTTAATTTGATTTTTTCATTTAATTTAAATTCCAGCTGAGTTTAGCTACTATATTTGATCTAACTCGAAAGGTGCTTATCACTTCAGACTTTAAATTGACAGAGCTAACAGTTTCCTGGATAGAACAGTAAATTTTCATGCTTGATTACGCAAATCTTCGTGTAATGAGCCATAACGCCTCTTTTACTGCTTTATGTGTTTACTTAATTTACTTTCGTACTGTAATTTTTATTGCCTTATATTTATCTAATTATTAAAATTTTTCCTCCAAACTTTCGTGACCCTGATTTATACAGGTTAATTACCAATTATTTGCTTCGACGTGATAAGGAGCAAGATGTCGAGTGGGGCTATTGTTTCGACGTACATTTGAACGCCTTTTTCCCCATTCTAATATTTTTGCACGCCGTCATGCCATTATTATTTCCAGGTGTGCACATACTCGCGATCATGCCTGTGGGGAAGGGTTTTGGGAGGCGGGTCTGGAACAACTAGAACGTTAATAACAATGGGTAATTAATTTTCTCGGGAAAATGAGGCAAAACGAAGGCCAAAAATGGATGAAAATTAAAAATTTTATCTTAGAATCTCAGAATAAATTGACTAGAAACTGTTTAATAAGTAATAGCGTAGTTTTAGCGCTATTTTAGCGCTTATACCAGTTTTTCAGGTCATTTTGGCCCAAAAAACTGAAATTTTAACCCTTCATGGCCCGGCTGATCCCTCCAGATCGGCCACGCTCGTGACTTTATGGCTTTACTTGAGCAGCAACCGAATTCTGGTGGTCCAAAGGGGCCATGTCGCAAAAAATAGTACAAAAAATTTAATTCCCGGGAGTCTTTCTCATTCTCGAGGGATCCAGATCCTCGAGAGACCCCCAAACCCCATGTGTTCTTGCGACTGTATGGCTTTTGTATGCGTGCTTGATAGCTTAGACACGTTTCATTGAATAAGATGGCCTGGATTTGATTTTATTCCTTAAAACTCGCATTTTCTTATTTCAAAATCTATATGATATGTCAACTGTTCCTTAAGTCGTATTTGGGTTCGGCTAATCCGTACGCTTATATACACAGTTCCCTTGTATGTAACTGCTCGAAATTTTTGGATTGGACAGTCGATTATTTTAGTGGAGCATAATGCATTTGGTCACGAAGAGGTTAAATCGAGAATCTTTTTCCATGAATGGGTAAAATCTGGGATTTTTATTGCAGTAAGCTGCACTTGCATGGGTATTATTTTATCAAGAACGCATGAAAATACACTACTTTGGGTTTTAATCGATAGTAAGGTACCTAACTTTTGGGTTTTCAGGGGATGGACGACCGACTTTAGATGCTGATTGTTATTATATGTAAGAAGTAAAGGTCAATCGATTTGCCGATTTTCCTTACACATTTACAAGGACATAGCTGGCAGGCACGTGGCTGGCCGTCCTATCTTGGAGGACCAACACCAATTTTGTGGGGGACTAAGCCCAAAAAAGCGAAAAATAGTACAAAATAACGTTTAAAAAGTCCCATTTTTCCGATTTTTCTGAATTTTGAGGTTTCGAACCCCCCCACCATTCCCCCAGACATACGTGTCTGGTAGCTGACCTTTTGAATTTCGAGGGACTTAAATTTTGAAGTTGGATATCTCACCAGTTACTTGTAAATAGGCAATAATAATGATGTTTCTGAGCTTTTTACAGCGGGATCTACTCACTTGTAAATTTTGAAAAATCTTACTTTATTCTAGTTACAGTCGAATTTGGATAATGCACACCCCTTACGGACCAAGGTCAAAGGTGTGCATTATCCGAGTGTGTGCATTAAGCGGAGTGTGCGATTTTTACGTCAATTGAAAAGAAATCTCATCGCTTTAATACTATGACACGACAGAAGAAATACAATGACGACGAACGGTGTATCCTCGCCTGCTGCCATACATGTGAGAGGGGGATTCCCCAGACCAAAGTTGGTCGTCCCCCCTTTCCCTCCCAAAGCCAGAAAATTTTGGCCCTCCCCCGATTTTTGGAAAATATTGAATTTTTTGTCCCTTTTTAGGCGATTTTTGGCCAAAAATTGAAATCAGTTAGCCCCCCCAAAATGGCCGAGGACGCCCTCCCGAAATTTCGAGTCGTTACATGTACGTATGCCTGCTGCCATAGAGTAAATAGTATAGTGATAACAATTCATGCTTTTGTTTTGCATAAGGTAACATGGTGCTCCATGAATATCAGTAATCCACGTGTGCATTATCCGTGGTCCGCGTGCTTATTATCCGAGGTGTGCATTAAGCGTGTGCACTTATACACTGAATTATATGCTTCGGTCTTCTCAGCCGTGTGCATTACGCATTATCCGAGTTTGCATTAATCAAGGTGTCTTACTATGTTAATACACTATTTTTTGCTGGGACCATGCGTGCTAGTGTGCATTAACCGGAAAAGTACATTATCCAGGGTTTGCATTATCCGAGTTCGACTGTATATTAAAAATTATGCTCTACGTAAATAAATAGGCGCGAAGCGTCATAAAATATTGGGCTTATTAGTTCGAAAGTGTGCTCAAATCTACAGCTACACCACTACACTTCAGAATACGTGTCAGTATGAAAACCCATAGATTCCCGGGGTCCTGAGTTGAAGAAGGGATAAAATCCCGTAATTGTGAATTTAGGGTTCGGTCGGACTCAACTAATTATTGGGTAGGATCCCTTTGTGCTAGTACAAATATATTTCTCAAAAGTCTTTATATACATTTTGTTGTAAATTTTTAGTTACTATAGTATGGTACAGTAAAGCTTCCTATTTAGTAATACTGAGTTTTCAACCTTTGGTGGTATATTTAGCCAATTCCTGGATTAACGACGATGAAAAATATAGAAATTTTCTGCGCCGAAAAATTTTGATAGTTTTAAATAGAAAATTGTCTAATCAAACCAATTTTGGGAATATTATGTTAATTTTATAGATACGAAGTGTAAAAATTAATCGGAAAAATTTGTCGCGATAGTCACCTATGCTTTAATTTTTATGCGTTTTATGACTAAGCGGGAAATAAATGTATTAATATTGGACATTTGGCATTTCGTGTCTCGGACCCTGAGGTATGATAATATTCCCCTCACCCCTTTGAGAATATACGCCTTGACTATTTCGTCGGCTTATTTTTGAATATTTTTCATCGGATGCTGATAAATCTAAATTTTTTAGCAATTATTTCAAAGCCCTGGTTCATTTCGCGATTTATTGGCAACTCGCTTTGGTTAGCATCCATCGGCTATTACTTGTACATCACTTTTCTTGGATATACCGGTATTTTTTACTTAAATGAATGCATTTTCATTAAACATTGAGATTTGGCTTATACATATCGGGTCCTTCAAATAAAAATAAAACCGCGCGGAAATTGTATGATTAGGAAACCGTCAAAATAAAAGTCCTCTAAAATCTGCTTTTTTACCATAATACTATGATTTTGTTTGAATTTTCATTACCAAAAAATGTCGGAAGATCCTTAAGCGTTGTCTTGAATCTGCTCGTAAAATTGATTGACAAATTGAAAATTTAATTCTGCGGGTCTTGCGAATTTCGGGCGACGAAAGACTTCTAAACCTCTGTCACGCCCATGTGTAATAGAGTTTAGTTTATTTTATTGCAATATGCTTTTCTCAATTTTCTTCAAAAATTATCTCATATTCTCCATATTTTAGATTGAGTCCTTATCAAAGATGCACAGCCAGGCACGTATTTCTGGGGGATTGGGGGGTCCGGCCCCCAAATTCAGAAAAATCGGAAAAATAGTACTTTTTAAACGTTATTTTGTGCTATTTTTGGCCTTTTTGGGCTTAGTCCACCAAAATTAGTGCTGGTCCTCCCCAAAATAGAACGGCCAGCTACGTGCCTTTGCACAGCATGGCCGGTCTGGGTGGGGATCAGTGAGAGAGCTTTTTGAGCTAAAGTGGCATCGAAAAACTGGCAAAAATACTCAAATAAGGCACAAACTATGTAAGTCTACGGCTAATGATCATTTTCAAAACACTTATGCAATAATATTGCGATTTTCATGAATTTTTGGCCGTCATTTTGCCTTGTTTTCTACAGAAAATTTCCTATTTTTCCATTCTGGGGTCTAAACCACACACAAGCGTGCATATCTGATCATAAGTTACGGTAACCAAACAGTGCTTAAATTCCGGGGATCCAAAAATCTTCAGAGGTCAAAAAGTGCCGAAAAATTTATGCTAGAGGCAAAAGCACTATTTTTCAATGTATCGAATCCTATCTTATAGTATAAAGAGTCGCAAAAAAAGGGGAAAAATTTTAATTTACTTTCGGGATCATTCAAATTTCAAAGTCTTTTGGATTATGTGGGTCCAAACCCCGGATTTTTTGTACGCTATTTCTTAATTTTTTGTACGATTTTTTTAAATATTTTTTGATTTTTTTCTTTTTTCTATTTTTTTGTGACCGTAATTTAATCTAGAAAAAATATGTATGTTCGTATATATTTATTGTTTATTCGAAATGAGTAAATAACTATTTGTGAATGGTGAAAGTCATATGTCGGTTTAGCTAGAGCCAATATCGTGTGTCAGTTCTAATTAGATATTGTTTTATATGTTTCTTACCTTTTCCTGTATATAATTATTTAATCCTATTTCATCTTTTGCTTATGTCTATGTTTGTTTTCACAACGTTTGAAATATGAGAATATTCTTCAAACGTAAGAAACATTCACGTGCATACATTACGAGTATGCCTACTGTAGGCTACTGTTATTCACGTGCATACATTACTACTGTTCTCGTATGCCTACTGTAGGCTACTGTTGCTCTTTATTGAAAAGCCGTCATATAAAGAGTTTACACTTTACACTAAATTTTACTCATTATTTTTCAGCCCTTCCGTTCTTGAAAAACACGTACATCTTCCTGTACCCATTCACATTTTTGTTCATTTTTTACGTCGTGACGGTTACGATCAGCTGGAATATCTCGCAGTCGATGATGTCATTTTATCACTACAGAGTTGCCTGATGTTGAAACTATAGCCGATGCACTTGTATGCTGTTTGTCTCGAAATATTTATTCGACTTGTTGTGTCTCTAAAGCGCTTTTTAACTTCGTGTGTTCGTGTATTATGATAGTGTGATTTTCCTTATTAAATAAAGGTTTATTTGTTAAAACAATAACGTTTTACATGGTACGCCTAAATAATTATCAATTTTTTGGATATGATGCTGAAACTCATTTTTCAACCGTCCTCGTTGTCTGTGCACAATATGTACAATGCACATACATAACAAATTAAAATAAAGATTGTGGAAGGAAATCGAAAAATTCTGACATGGCAGGTAATACGTTTTCTTCGCATTATTGTCTTAATTACTGCATTAAAAAGTAGGTATTTCGAGACTTCATTTAAGACTTATAGTCTGTTTCGCATAACTTTGTGCATAAATTCTGAGAATTTTTATCGACAGTTAAGCCGAGGGTTGCGATCATAGGTGGGCGGCACCAAAATTCTGGAGAGGGTGCAAGGTTTTTCAAATGTTAAAAAATGGCCTTAGAAAGGGTGGTACATAAAAAACACCATTTTTCAACGATTCTCATTGAGCACTGTCCATTGGCATCAAAAAATTGCGAAAAAAATTTCAAAAATTGAATTATGGGGGGGGGTATTTTGGTTTCTCGGGGGGGAGGTGCATACCCCCACGCCCAGGTGTGGTTGCGATAATTATATATCAGCAATGCTATAATCGCAATCTATCAGCTTATTGTCGGCGATAGTTTTAAAATTTATGACCGAACTTGCGTGGAATAGAGCTAGAGACTTACATAGTGTTTTGAGAGTATTGTCTTTAAGACTGGGCTATATCATTTTTGGGACTTTACCAACGCTAGCTTGTATCATGCAGTTTGATTAATTGAAGACGACGTAATTTTACTGAATAATGCTGATATTTAGAACAATCTTGTTTCCCACGTTCTTGAACGGCTGTCATTATTGTGGCATTTTAACATATGTGTTTACTGATGATTTACTTCAATCGTGCTAATTAAAAGTAGAGTAGGTACATACTAGCAAAGAAAAATGTTCCGATGGAACGAAAAGGTACACTTGGAATTATGCATCATTAAGGACTCAAAAGGAGGGGACTAGGGAAAAGTTAGGTACCTATGTATGCCAGTGAAAGTGTAAGAATCTGAGTAAAAATTAGACTTGCGCCAGAAGACGCAAAAAATCGAAGCATTTTTATTCTGCGGCTTCTGAATAAAAGCGTGCCTTCTCAAAACATTGTTTACTGGCTCCGAAAAGAGATTATGCGGAAGCTCTGGTGTGTTTTAGTGACCGATTTAGTTTCTTATCATTACCAAACTTTTCTTTCGTCAATAGGTTCATAAATAAATTATGACAAGCACGCCATCTTGTTTATTGCTGCTCCATAGCAGTGAGTGCAATGCTAGCGTAAGAATGCTCATTAGGTCGTTTTTTGATTAGTGATCGCTTCTTTTCTAGGAATGAGCCATTCATGTTATTTATCTTTACGTCAGAGGTGCAACTCCCTTCTGCATGCCGCATAATATACTTCGATTTTTAGCGGAAGTTTAATTTCTTAGCCGCATGATATACTTCGATTTTTAGCGGAAGTTCAATTTTTAATAGATTCTAACAATTTCTACAGGCATACATAAGTAACTTTTCCCGAGTCCTCTCCTTTTATGTTCTTAATGATGCGTAATTACAAGTATATTCGTCCTTTTTCTTCCATCAGAGCATTTTTCTTTGGCAGTATAACAATCCATGGCTGCCCTTTTACCGGGGCCGACATACATAATGTGACCGTATGACATCCTTATGCTGGCTTTTTTATGTAGACCATACATGATCTTGGGGGTTTTCGAACCCCCCCCCAAAAAAAATTCTACTCCTCGCAAAAATTTTTTCGCCTACCCCCAGAATTGCCGATTTTTTGAAAGTTCCAAAAATTTTCTAAAACATGTGTAGAAAACATGCTGTTTTAAGCGTTCTTAGCTAACTATTTGCTCAAAAGCGCCAACCTTTTCGGCGCTTCGCGCCATTATACCTACTCATGTTTTGACTATATTTTATTCAATTTGTTCCGAATTTTTTAGATTTTCTTTCGAAATTTTTTATGTGTTTATGCTCTAGAAAGATAGAGCATCGTCAGAAACGCTGATTAACGATATTTTTGACGCGTACCTACCATTTTTGGACCCAAAAAGGCATTTTATAATTTCACCTTCCCCCAGAATTCTCATGCTGTGCATGTATGCTGTAAACCCCAAAATTCTATTTTTAATAACATTTTTGATAATTTTATCCATCCTGACCCCTAAAATTTTCTTGCTGCCCACGAATGGGTATGGGGTGTATCCTCCTACCACGACGTTTGGAAAGCATACCCCTCAGGCCATTTCGGATCAAAACCGCTTGCTTGAACCATGAATTACTAAGCGTTAAATGACGTCTAACAGTGTAATTTCAAGTACATTTAGTTACTCGTACTTATTCTTCGAGCAATAAACTGTTCAATTCCTTCATTTAGACATTTTCTTTTATTGTTTTGTATAAGTTTAATGTTATTGGTCATTCTGTTGCCCTTATTGTTGGTGTTTTCATCAAATTTAATTATAAAAATTCATGAAAAATTAAATATAATTGATTAAGTACCTACAAAAATTTAGCATTAAATAAGTTAAAAATTACCCATTCACCCCCTTCTAAGGAAAATCGGTTTACCCTCTCCCAAAGCCTTTGACCTTGTGTATGTATGTTCCAATGGAATAAACCTTTACCCGGTTTATGCAGGTTCATATCGGGAGTTTTGTTGAGATATGCATCATTTGACCTGAAAAATTGAACATACCTACATATGTACCACAATAAACAAATACAAATGAGCATTTTCGCAGAAAAAACTTGTTCATTTCGGCTTTAATTTTGCCTGATTTTTCTCAGGATATCTTAATTTTTGTCTTGACGAGTCTAGTCAGAAAAGCTCGAAGTAAAATATGTGTTCATAGTGTACTTATATTTATATGTACATTGTAAACGAACACCTCTGCAAGTTTTGTGTATCTTTTTCCGCCATTCCTACACAAATTACCTAGTTTTCCTCACGAAAAGATCTTTCTAAATCGTTAGGCTCCCTTGCTCTCGATTGCAGATCTAACAATTGCGATCAGTCAGTCATGCACAGGCATTTCAGACTATGGAGGTGTTGAGAGCATAAGTGGCAAGGATCTCGGGGTTCAGACCTCCAGAATCCGAATTAACGATCAGAATTTAACTTTTTAGCGTCGTTTTTTGTGATTTTTTAGTCACCGAGAATCGGATTGCTGTCCATGTGTGGATGAGAGTGGGTAGGTAAGTGATGTAATGTTAAAATAGCGCAAATGTTAAATGAAATTTTCTATGTTTATTCATTATAGCTGACTTGAAAAATGTAGCTAAATCTCATGAGTCACGAGAAATGAATTAATTGCGGGGTTTGTGTTGAATAATTAGAGCAGGTTACGACTTTTCTCAACTACGAACTGAATTCTTTTTTATCCGTACTGAGCTTCCAGGTGATCTGATTTACATTTCTTAATCATTGCGATTTTTAGGAATTTTCGAAATTTTAATAAGAAGCTACCAGAAAATATTACTTTCATAAATACGTCAAGGTGAACCAACAAAATTACACGTGGCCCATATTGATAACAAAAAAACTTAATAACAATACAAGCACGTTAAGTTGCATTAAAATATAAACTATGGGATTATCTTCACTACACGTTTAAAGAGAGCAAAACAAACGTGCAAAATTTAACGAATTTTCGAAAAAAATAAGCTTAGAATAAAACCAAAAGCGAAATCGTATCGAATGACTACTTCCATTTTGGCACAGTTCTACTGGTTCTAACCACTCTGGTTATATTTTCCTTATACGGCTGTCCAGTTTCCGGATCATAATTAACTTGAGCCACGTTTTGCACTCTCGCGAACGAAGTACCGCCCGGTATACTTGTCACCTGATTCTTGACAAATTGATGACTTTCTGGCATTATGTACTGGCCCGTAGCCATTTTCACCGGGCTATATTGGTCTTGAAATTTGTCGAAATCTTGCTGATCCAACTGCTTCGTGAATGGCAAGATTGGAGTACAGGTGGCCGGTTTAGCCGGAGGCACTGCTCTAGTGACGTCATCCGGACTGTAGGCCGTTGCTTTGTAGAGCATACGTGGGCTCTTTTGCTCTTGATGATAGTAGGAACCCTCGGATTGGGCGGTGTCAAGTGTCAAAGGTTGACTCAGGTCACGTGCTGCTGCTGCTGGTGGCACAGTTTTGTGGTACTGTTGTTTCTGTTGAGTCGTAACCACTGGCGTTGCATACTTCGCTGTTGAATACGGATTAAAGATAGCCGGCCTAACTGGCCCATATTGCTGAATTGGTAGCTGAGGCTGAATAGTGGTGCTTTCTCCGGTTGACCGAAACTGCGCATTGCTGTCTTGCTGATTTGCTTGTCTGCTTGTCGGCGGTTGGACTCTGCTCACAAACTGTTGTTCAAATAGTTTTGGAACGGGAGAAAATGGACGAGGAAACTGTTGACCGCCTATAAATTGCTGGTCGGCTTGCCTGCTTCCAATTTGCTGATCTGTTCGTCCACTGGCAACACGTTGGTCAGGTTGTCTGATGGCCAGTTGTTGCTCTGCTTGTCTAGGTACTGCTTGTGATGGTATTGGCCCTTGATAGGGCCGTGGACTGATTGACCTTCCATCTCCTGCCTGACCTCTCACATCCGATCTGCAAAAACTTGTTGCAACCGCTTGTGTGTATGGCTCTGAAACATTTGTCTCTCGTTCATAATGTTGGCCCACTGATTCACTTGTGTAGGCCCCATTTGATGTTGCGCCAGCATACGTGAATGAGGGTTCTTCCTTGACAACGAGGCACATTTTCGGCGGTGGAGGTGGCCAAGCTCGGTGCTGTTTCTCTATGCCATGACGAGCCCACGGAGCTCCCTTCACCAGCTGATTGGCTGTGACGCTTTCTTGCATCACCCAACTGGTTGGCTCATAAATTTTGTTCCACTTGTATTTTTTGTCATCTTTTTGCCATGTCTCTCCTATCTCTAGAGGTCTCGCTGACCGTTGTGCTGATTCTGCCCCTATATTTGCCGGCTGATTCGCTGAAGCTGTAAATCGCTGTTGATAAGCCTGTGCGTCACGCTGCTGTGCTACGTACTCAGAAGCTTGAGGAGCACTTGATCTTTGTTGTGTAAACTGATCTGGTCGTTGATACGCTTCACTTGTGGCGTAGGGATTTGTTCCTCTGAATGCGAAACAAAATGGGGTTACCATAAAAATTTAAGGTTTCGCTTGTATTTATACAGGATTTTCCTACCAAACATATTTTATTTTAAACCTATAATAGCTTTAAACCAAGCTTTACTATTTTTTGCTTCACTTAAATTTTGTTCCTTGCTATGTGTTGCGAGTTTTAAGGAAACAGTAAAAATGTCGGAAATTCCGGCGCTTCCCGGCGAATTTAGTCATTTTTTATATTTTTTGTCTTAATAAAGTCCAAATTGAATATAAAGAGGTCAGGAGGTTGCCACTTTCATTGGCCACTTTCTAAAAATATCATTTATTACTGATGGCTCTGTATACAAATATTCAAAAGAACTTGAATGAGTCAAAATATTATCGTGCACCACACCAATGTAGTAATTTACTGTAAATTCTCATTTAAAGAATTCCAAATAAGATGTTGACATTTATTCTTGTTGATATACTTTTTGTTAGGTCAAAGCTGCAGTCAAAAGGGTAATGACAGTTTATGGCACTTCGCACGCCATTCAGCTTTTTCAAGTATTGTTAATACACAGTATGGCTGGTCTGTGAGGTCAGTCCGGTCGGGAAAACAACCGAAGGGCGTTTTAAGCTTTAATAACCTTAGAAATTATTATGCAGGCTAAAATAGTTTAAAAAGTATCACCATAGCTGATAGTTTCTGGTCGATTTCAAGCACTTTCGCGGAAATAGTTTTGATTTTTATCCGTTTTTGGCAATAATTTTGCCTTATTTTTTGGAAATTTTGCCTTTAGACCTGGTGCATTTCTGACTCGACTATTTGTGACTAAGAAGCTCTTAATTCGAGTTACAAAGTAACGATATGAAATTCGTTGAGGGTGTAATCTCCAGAAATCATGTAATAAGTCATAAATCATTTGATCATATAAATTACATATGTTTTATCCAGGCATTATATAAATTTTTTGTTTGTTCACGAAATTTTTGATGTTGATGAGCAGATTGTGAAAAGAAACGTCGAAAATTTGCGTTTTTTGCCCGAACATCAATTTTTTTTGGTTTGTTTCTGACTTTTCACCTTCCAGACCCGTGAGAATTTCGACTGCCCATATATGCTAGCAAAGGTTGAAAAATGCACGCTTCTGAATTATGGAAAATCGATTTTGAAGATAAAAATGTCTAATCATTCTAAAAGTTCTACATCTTTAATTCTAAATTAAACGTGAAAAATCGACAAAGTGGCTAACTTAGTGAACACTTTATTTTTAAAACAGATTTGTAAATCTTACTGCATTTCGCTTCGGGTATTGTTTCCAATTCTTGGGGTCAAAAGTGCAGGTACACATTATGGCTTATAGTACGCTCGAAAACTTTAAAGTAAATCATGCTACACATGGAATTTGGGAAGACATGCAAACGTTACAACAGCATAAAAACTATCCGCATCAGTTGATCGTTCGAAATTTATTCCAAAACGTTCTTGTGAAAATTTTCGTTTCATCTCTTTTTCGCTCTTAAATTTCATTTTTCTCTGAAATTTTGTCTTTTCTCCTTCAGATTGTAGACTACTAATTAGAAATTTTTCCGAAATATCAACGTTATTGCAAATGTCTACGTACTCAGCCTCAGTCTGAGAGAATTGCATCTCGCCGCCAATACTAATGTCCTGCCTCGGTTCAGCCGCATATTGTGGCTGCCCGATGGGTTTCGGGAACCTGACTCTATTTTGTTGAGACTGATAATTAATTATAGCCTTCTGAGCAACTTGATCGGCCAACTTTTGATGGCTAATTGGTTTTACGCTGCCCTTATTCGCAATTAGACGCTGAGCAGGCTTGGGCGCCTCTTGAGGCGCATGTTGATGTTGATCATCGTGAGAAAATTGCACAGGAACAGACCATTCCGGCCTTGGTGCGGGCGCACCCTGGTTTTCGTGTAATTGCACCTTGATTGGCGACTGCTGGGGTCCGCTTTCTCGTGCGATACCGCTGATCTGAACGGGACCTTGATGTAGGCCGCAAGGTTGGGTTTGTGATACCAAGTACGGAGTACCGTTACTAACGGCCTTATCTTCGTAACAGATGACCTAAAGAAAGAAGCTTTACTCGTTTCTAAGAACGTTCTTATGAAAGTAAAATTGAAATAGATGAAAGTTATCAAACATAAATGCCATCTTTTTGCACCCAATTTGCCTTGCAAATTGACTACGAAAAATTATACAAATTTTGAATAAATCTGCGGGACTAGTCGTAAACATGGATACGCAGCATGGCCGATCTGGGGATTGTGTCCAGAGTGGCCATCCGTCCAGGGTGGCCGCCCGTCCAGTTTAGCCGTCCGTCCAGCCTGTCCGTCCGCCCAGGACGGCCGTCCCATGCTGTATGAGTGCAAAATTAGGGCTTGAATGTTCCAGGGTGGCCGCCCATTAAGTCTGGCCGTCCATCCAGGCTGGCCGCCAATCCAGGATGGCCGTCCACAGTAATATATGGCTCAATTATACTGTCCAAAGTGGCCGTCCGTTTACACTATATTTAGTTTATATTTTAAATGTTACATAATATTGTGACAATAATTATTTGAATATTACTAAAACAAGTACTATGTACTGGCATTCTCTCTTGTACAAAATGCACTTAATTGATATGCATCTCGCACAATGAGAAAATCACCTCATTTGTATGCGTCTTTTTTTATTTTGTCATGCTCTTGTCAAGCGAAATGTGTGCGCAGTATTTTCCGTCAGCAAGAAGCTTGTTTTATTCTATACTAGTTTGTTGTGAGGTTAGTTGCCTGAAACCATAAATGATTTAGGATGGCAAAATTTATCACAACTATTCACAATAACTCTTCAACTAAGTCAAAGCAGTTTAGTAGATAGGAAATGTAACTCTCAACTTGAGTAAATAAATGAGCAAAAATTATACATTAAATAAGTCCTTTCCTTTTATGCTACTAACTCACTAAAACAAATCTGAAAACCACCCTTAAGCTATCTTTTGATAGCTTAAAATGATTTGTATTATTCTTAGAAGGAGGCCATCTAGTCAGTCGAGGCGGCCACCATAGCTGGGCGCCACCAAAGTTTTGGGAAGGGGGTGCAAGATTTTTTCAAAAGTAAAAAATGGTCTTAAAAATGGTGGTATGGCGAAAAAACACCATTTTTCAACGCTTCTCATCGAGCAATATCCATTAGCATCAAAAAATTGCGAAAACATTCAAAAATTGTATTCTGGGGGTATTTTGGTTTCTGGGGGGTATTTTGGTTTCTGGGGGGGTATTTTGGTTTCTCGGGGGATGCATACCCACAAGCCCCCCCCCCACGCCCAGGTATGGCGGCCACTCTGGACGGACGGCCAGGCTGGACGGGCGGCCACAGAGGACGGGCAGCTACCCTGGAAAATATGTAACAAACCAAAAGACGGCCACCCTAGACGGGCTGCCAGGCTTGACAGACGGCCACGTAGGATGGATGGCCACCACACGTTTGCGTGGGGGTACGGTGGGTTTGGGGGTATGCACCCCCAGAAGTTGAAATACCTCCCCCAGAAATCAAAATACCCCCCAGAATTCAATTTTTAAATTTTTTTTGCTTTTTTAGCGATTTTTGATGCCATTGGATAGTGCTCGATGAGAAACGTCGAGAAATGGTGTTTTTTTACCATACGACCACTTTTAGGACCATTTTTTTATCTTTGAAAATTTTTTCACCTCCCCCTCAGAAATCCTTTCATCTCTTCCCCCAGAAATTTTTTCACCCCCCCCGCCAGAATTTCGATGCTGCTTACCTATGATGGCCACCCTGGACAGTACCGATTTGGGGGTCAGACAGTCTCGGAAAGGTCAAAGATGGATCTTATTTAAGCTAAAATAGGCTCAAAAACTGGTATAAGCGCTTAAATAGCGTTAAAACTACCTTATTGCACACTTTCTGGCCATTTTAAAGTACTTTTGGTAAAGATACTCAATTTTCATCCATTTTTGGCTTTCTTTCATTTCACCCTATTTTGCCATACAATTTCCTATCTTTCCACTCTGGGGGACCTCCAAACACCCTCCCACGTGTATTTTGGGTCTTAAAAATAAATGCATTTTAGCTATTCTTCAGGAACCAGACATGCAAGGGGGTTATGTGGAAAATACGGCTTAACAGGGGCGTTCAAAACGTTCTTAGCCTGATGTACTCTTGAGTGCAATAGAATGTATAAACCTATTTTATTTTTTAGTATAGTCTCCATAAACAATAAAAAAGTTATTCCATTTGTATTCTGCGCTTCTGATGCCTTTGAAATAAAAGCTTTACGGTTTGACTTGAAACCAAGTTTTTGTAGCCCTCTACAGTTCAAAATTGTCAAAAAAATCTGGTTCTACGAAGATGCTGTTTCAAATAGTAGACACACAAGTTACCTGGTGCCAGGTCATGGCTGTAGGGTGGGTGATTCAGAGTATTAAATCCATAGACATGGATGGCAGCCTGGGAAACTAGAGCCTTCTGAAGTGGAGCAGCGCAAGTTTACTCAGCATTTTACGCCACTTCTTCTGTACTGCTTGCCGCAAACGAACCATTAATTTTGCATAATAATCACCTATAGTTGTAGTCTTGTTTGGCGTATAATCAATAAGCAGTTCCCATAGATACCCGAAAAACGGACGCCTTGATTTTGCCTGCTGATATGACACTTTAAAACTTTTTGGGCGGTGAGGAATCAGCTCAGCAACCTTCCATTGCGTGAATTCTTGCTTACTTTCCGGATCTTAGTGATGAGCCCAAGTTTCATCCCCATTAACAAGACGGGCATAAAAATCAACTGGGCCAGCTCAGTACAAGGTCAAAAGTTCTTTGCTGCAAACAACGGTCTTCTACAAGTTTTCCAAGGTTTTTGGGCACCCGACGTGCACAACCCTTGGACATCAGCCAATGATAGTGCATAATGTAAAAAATAGTCACATTAGAGACGTCAATTTCCGAAGCTAAAGTTCTGACTTTTACTCGCTGATCTTTAGCAATCAGGGTGGAAACTTGGCCAATAATCTTAGACGTGACCCCTTCCGCAGGTCAGCTGGACCTCGGTTCCTCCTTGATGGATTGGCGACCATGCATGTACACTACTGCCCAATTTTTTGTCTGTCGTGTAGGGAGGGGAGGCTTTAATTATAAATTTTAAAAAATTTGTCCACGAATTATGGCTGATCTAAAGCCTCCCGGGGTCAACAATTTAAAACTGACCAGTACTCAAATTTTTGAATCTTCATATTTTTATGAATTAGGCCAGTTAGAAAGAGCACAGAAGTAATAAAAACAGAGATTGATCAATGAAACTTTATACAGACAATGTTGAATAGATGTAGCTTCTTGGTGTCGAGTTAAATTTTTCTTCATACCCATTTAAGATATTCAGGCTAAGAACTTTTTGAACGCCCCTGGTAGCTAAAGGCTATTTTTAGCACCGATACGTGTGTTTAGGGCCGTTTTAGTCCTGAAAACTCGCTGACCCCTCTTCTCCAGATAAGCCGTGCTGTGCATCTATATGGTCTCTTGACTGACCTTGGCACAGATGGTCTGGCGAAAGCCATCATATAGCCTCTTGGAGCTGAATTGCCTAAATACTGATTTAATACAAAATGCTAAAGTAGCACAAATATTTTTGTAATAGCTTTTGAGCATTTTTTGCAAGAAAGTTCTAATTTCATTGCTCTCTTCCCTTGTATTTATTACGACAAAATTTTTCAAAAAATTTGTTGCATATATTTAGGTATGCCTCGATACTGTAATCGCTTTAACTTTTTCAAAAAGTGCATAGTGAAATGCGACGTATTATAGTCTTGATCAAGTCGTCAAAAGCAGAATGTAAAAGAGGATTTAAGCTACGCAGTTTTGAAAACGTTTATTCCCAGTCAAAAATGGCTAAAGATCATAACAAAATGATGTAGCGAATTTCTTAAAAGTTAGAAGTTTTTAAGATGCTGCTTCTACATAAGAAATTGATCAACAGCTATAGGTAATTCAACTGGAATTATTAATCACGACACACAAAAGCACATGCTTATGGGTAGAGATTGATGACTCGGAGTAGAGTTTGGTTTAATCAGATATGATTGATTAGTCTTCAGTGTTTCCGTTCTACTGAAGTTTCGTGCTTGTGTCCACGATTTAGTTGCTTGAATAAAGCTCCTAAAGTCCGAAAATACGTCATGAGCGTTAAACCAAAAAGCGTAAGGCTTTCTAAAAAATTAGAACTTCTCCAATTCATGTCTACGGTGATATTCAGATATAATCTGAAAACCAGCGTGAAAGACGATGGCTTTCATCATTATCAGAAAAGCTTATCTCAGGACATAAACGCAATATAAAAAGAAGCGTCTGCATAAATAAAATTGGGGAGGTGTCTGCATTAGTCAATGAGAAGTTATTTCCTAGAAAAATAACACATTGCTCTGATAAAAAATAGTGATCATAATAAAAATAATAATTGATTTTGTTATTAAATTGTTTATTCTGTTAACAAAGGTTAGCCATTGTTGATATGGGGTTCTGGCTGGAACACGCGAGCCAGGGGGGGAATCCGCTGGTCTAGTCTAAACCCCCGAGAATCCGACAGACCCTCCCAGAATTGAATTTCAAGGATTTATTCTAGTTTTACGCTACCCAGCCCCAAGCCAGAATCCGGAAACCTTGATCCGATACCATCGGTAATTCAATTTCTTGTATTTTTTTGGTATTTTACACCATCAGCATACCCCCAGAATTAGGTTTTGCCCAAATGAGCTAAACGTTACATTCGAAAAGTAGGTGGTGTTGGTATTTATTTCTACGAAAATTTACTCGACCTTGAAATATCATTTTTGAACGTTTTAATGTACTTTTTCGCTTTATATTTCTGGCGCAAAAATACGTTTCAGTTTTTTTAATTTTACGTAAACTTACCGTTTAATTGTCCGGAAGTTTCATTTCCGTAAACGTTGTTTGGCGCGAAAAAGCTCTAAGAATCTCACTAAATCACAATTTATTGTGTGCTATCATTTTACCGACTCAAATCCTTCTTTCTCGGAAAAATAAGGAATATATGTATGTAGTATATGCTATCATGAATGATTAACAACTATTATTTTTCCATTCTCCGATAATAGATGCACAGCGTGACCGCTCTGGGGTAAGAGTGAGTCAGAAAATTTTCGGGCCAAAAAGGTCTCAAAATCTTGTATAGATGCGGGAATTGCGAAAAAACTGTAAATTTACAGTTTCCGAACAATTTCAAGCTTTTTTGAGGAAATTTTTTCAATTTCATACATTTTGCTCGAAATTTTGCCTTGTTTATCCGAGGAAATTTCTCATTTTTTCATTCTGGGATTTTATACACACAACCCTGGCCAGACATGCACGTTGAGGATTTGGAATCCCTCAAACGGCAAATTTTCTTGGGGATAAAAAGGCAAAATCAAGGCCAAAAATTGATGAAAATTAAAAAGACTTATTTAAAATGCTTTAAATTGACCCGAAACTGTGTAATAATGTAATTCTAACTCCATTTTAGCGCTTAAACCAGTTTTTGTGGCCATTTTGGCCCAAAACGCTTAATTATTGGTCGATTTTTAATATATTTCGAACAATAACTGCCAAAGCGGTAAAATATCGCTGTAAGTATATCTACGTTAGGTGAATTATTTACTTTTATTCGTGTTTTTAGTATTATATAGATAATAGGTAAATCATAAATTCAATTCCTTTCATTTTGTACATTCTCATGTCCTTGCAATCTTATTCTTACAGGTGACTGGTTTATTTTCTAAAACTGCCAAAAAGTTATTAAAAACAATGCAAATTTGCTAAACGGTAAGACTGATTATGCTGATTAGTCATATATTTCCTAAAAGCGCAAATTTGATCTCATTACCATAGACAAGGAAAATCATGTTTTTCCCTTAACAGTTATACGATAAAAATACCACTAAATTTTTAGATTTTCCAATTTTACGTTGAACCAACCTGCTGAGGTTTTCTCGATTGATCAATTTGGCCCGTTACATCACCAGAAAGGTGGTTGTCAGTTTGACTGATCGGTTTATGATCAGCAAGTAATTCCGTATTAGCCAAATCCTGATAAGCTTTATGCATCGCTTCGCAAACGAATTTTTCGGCAATTCGGCTAACGATAGCTTCGTGGGCGCTTTCAGGCTTTTTTTCTAATTCTTCGGATAATCGAATTTCGGGCGACCGGTCGACTTTTATTAAAGTTTGGTCGATCGAAACTTCTGCTTCGTTATCCAAATTTTTAGATTCGAAAATGCCGTTCGTTATTTCGCGATTCGCTGACTTTTCGGACTTCAATTCGAACGACAAAGGCGATTTAACGATATCTTCGGCTTCGACGACGAATTTTACCTGCATTTTATAATAAATAAACTTACACGATATTGGTTACGCTAAGTCATATTGATGCAGCATGGATTTATTGGTTTGTGTTAGACTCGGTCTACAACTCATATTTATTATAAGTCTTGGATGAAAGTAGGTGTGGTGGGGTGGGTCTCGTCTGCCCCCCCAGAAACTGATAAATCTTCCCAGAATTCGACAGGTTCCCCAAATTTTTTGTTGTAACTTTTTTCGCTTTTTCGCTATTTTGTTGATGCCCATCAATAGAGCTTGATAAGAAAAATGGAAACATGGCGCTTTCGCCCTTATCATGATATAATTACTTTTTAAAATATAAATATTTTTGAACCCCTAAATTCGATCACTGCCCATGTATGATTACTTATAATCATAGGTGGGCAGCAACCAAAGTCAGGGGATCCGAAGAGGCGAAATTGCAAAAAAACAGTGCCAAAAATCTAATTCTGGGGGTCTATCGATTGTGGAGGGGAATCCGCCGGAATCTGGGGGATTAGACTCCCCAGAAGCCCATTTGTGGTTGTAATGCGCGAATGGAAAATTCTAGTGCTTAAATGTAGTTTTTCATCCATTTTATGCCCCACTTACCCAAGTTCGTAAAACAATAGCTGATTTCTTTGTGACTGTTTCAATTCTCATTAAGAAATAGCCTTGATATTATCTTGTAGTACTCATTATGTAATTTATTGACGTACTTATTCGTCCGTTAAAATTAATTATTGCTTTGTCGAGTTATTACGTAACATTTTCACTTTCTCTTATGCATTTGCTGTATCAAATTCGTTATATTCAATTTTGTGATTGTGCTTCGTTCCTTTTGGGCGCGTATTTGACGACTGTTCTGAATATTTTGTTTTAATATGACGTTTGAAAGAATTGAATAAACTTAATTATAAGCGATAAGAGAAAATTGATTATAATTAATTAATTACTAATAGTAATTAAATGAGGTATCAGAAATTTTTTAAGATCGATAATTCAACTAATTTCGAGCAGAATATGATGTGCGAGTTGAACTCGTTATTTTGGATCATTACTGAATTAATATATGCTTACATATTATAATTCTTCAGTCGTCTTTATAGCAGTTAATACAAATTATTACTGTCCATAACCCAGGTGCTATAAACTTATAGTCCCTCAAATAGAAATCAATAAATAATTCAGTGTCATATTATAGTATCAATTGTGCATGCATTCGCTCTTACCGTTGCCTTTGGCTTCGAAATGACAAACTCTTCCTCTTCCTCCTCTTCTTCGCTTTCCAATTTTGGAGCTTTTGCCATATTAGCCTGGATTTCTTGCGCCATCTTACTTTCCATGCTTAATTAATGCGCGAATGTTTGACGAAATTTCGAAACACGCGTTCTCTACGTAAGCATCTTAGTAAGTATCGGTTTAACGCCTTTTTCGAGCCTCTGTCTAAAATTTGACTCCGCGAATTTTTTCCAACTTTTGTTCCCCCAAATCAAAAAGAGGGAGCTTAAAAATATGCATTGTGATTGACGGTGTATTCTTCGACTTAATTTTCAGCACGAATTGAGGAGCGTACACTTTGAAAATTTAGCTCATCGTTTTATCTGGTACTACTTGCTTATACACAAAACATTGATGCGATGTGCTCATTTTCTGGCATTGTACATATGTAGGTATACCTACAATTTGTGTACGTAACTGCAAAGAAAAGTGGGACGAAAAAGTTGATGAAATCTGCTAGCGTTTTCAACAGTTTCAGCTGCCGCCTTTGAACAATGAAAATTCGGCAACAGCGAGCTTAACCGCATTTTCTTTAATGCTACTAAGGTATGTTGGTGTACCTATAAATATATTACTTACACGTATACGTCTTCCTACACTATGATAAGGCGTGGTAAAGCCTTATTATAAAAGCAATCCCTGGAAAATTACGTGTAACGAAGTCAAATTTTGAAGGGGTGGTAGGCACACATGGGCGTGGGGGGTTTGGGGGGTATGCACTGCTTTTTCAGCGATTTTTTGATGCCATTGGATAGTGCTCGATGAGAAACGTCGAAAAATGGTGTTTTTCGCCATACGATCATACGTGGGCAGCAGGAAAATTCTGGGAGGGGTGCAAGATTTTTTGAAGGTCAAAAAATGGCCTTAAAAACGGTGGTATGGCGATAAAACACCATTTTTCGACGTTTCTCATCAAGCACTATCCATTGGCATCAAGAAATTGCGAAAAAAACGAAAAAAAATTTCAAAAATTGAATTCTGGGGGGTATTTTGATTTCTGGGGGGTATTTTGGTTTCTGGGGGGTGCATACCCACCAAACCCCCCACGCCCAGGTGTGCATACGACCACTTTTAAGACCATTTTTTACCTTTGAAAATTTTTTCAACCCTCCCTCAGAATTTGTTGCTGCCCACCTATGGTGGTAGGGGTAGCTAAACGTGAGCATGGCGGTCTGAACCCCAAGAATCCGAAAGATCCCCCAGAATCCGGTAGACCACTGAGCTTTAGGCCCAACCAAAATATCATCAAATTTTTGGCACTTTTTCTCGATTTTGCCCCAGACCAACCAGAATTCGGTTGCTGTCCATGTGCCGCAAGGGCGGATTAGAGTGGGCGGGGGCAGTAGCCGAAATATTTGAGCGCAATGAAGGTCGATGTGTTTTTTTGATGATTTTGACAATTTTTATCATGATTTTTAAACTTTTACCAACTTTCTTGGCGCTCGAAAAACATATTTTGACGTCAGATAGTTTTTGTACAGAATAAATATTTTGTAGTTTTAAAATGATTTCTCGAATATTTTTTCGTAGCTTTGTGTCGATTTTTGTTGTAATTTTGTCAGTTTTTTATAAGAAAACTTGAGGTTTTTAATTTTTTTGCATCAGAAATAATTCTGCCTATCGAATGACATCGAAAAACCGTTATAGTATACATAATGGATGAATTTTTCGGTCAATTTTTCTGACACTATTAGAGGTTATTTGGGTTCCATTTCTCTGTCAGAAAATCCAGGATCCGCCACTGACTTTCGTTCTCCTGTGGTCCAATACGTAATTGACCTAAAATTTTCGGCGCATTGCACCAAATTGTTTGGTAGATTTATTTGAGGACCTAACATTTATGCAATGGCATGAATACATCAAAGATTGGCGACTTTTAAGTTACCCATATTTAGCATTAATTTCGCAACTGATAATCACACCTGGGCGTGGGGGGTTTGGGGTATGCACCTCCCAATGAGAAACCAAATACCCCCCCAGAAATCGAAATACCCCCCAGAATTCAATTTTTGAAATTTTTTCCGTTTTTTTCGCAATTTTTTTGATGCCAATGGATAGTGCTTGATGAGAAACGTCGAAAAATGGTGTTTTTTACTCAATACCATCATTTTCATGGCCATTTTTTGACCATTGAAAAATCTTGCACCCCCCAGAATTTTCTTGCTGCCCACGTATGCTGATAATGAAGAGAAGTTCAGTAAAATATTGAAATCTACGAAATTCAGAAATTTTTAAATGGCATACGCTGCACCAATCAGAGATGCCGAAAACAGAATGAGATACCAGAATACGACGAAATACGCATTCTATACATGCATCGCACGTGTCAGATTTTGAAGAATAAATTGGGAGAAGCATGGGTAATCAAGGCACGTGGGACGCGAGGGTTGTGTTAGGCGGTCTGACCATGTGGGCAGGGCGCTAATTCCATGAGTCTACGTTGATCCCAAAAATTTTCAATGGTCAAAAAAGTCGAAAAACTGGTTTTAAGCGCAAAAACACTATTTTTTTACGTTTCTCATTAAGCTTTATCCATAGGTGTCAAAAACACGAGGAAAATTTCCTATAAATTCAATTCTGAGGATCTTTTTAACTTGGGACCATGTGTGCAGCACCAAAATTTTAAGAGGAGTGCAAGATTTTTCAAAGGTCAAAAAATAGTGGTATGGTGAAAAAATACTATTTTTCAATGTTTCTCATCGATCACTATCCATTGGCATCAAAAATTGCAAAAAATGTTCAAACATGAAATTCTGGGGGAGGTATTTTGGTTTCTGAGGGAGGGGTGTTCGGCCTTCTGGGATGGAGGGTGCACACCCTCTCCCAAACCCTCCCCCACCCACGCCCAACGTGTGCTTGGGACCTTTAGGATTCTGTAGTCCAGATAACATGTGGGTGTGCGGGTGTTCAGGAAATTAAGATCTCCTCCAGAATATAAAGTACCCAGTGCAGATTCTACAAACCCCCATGAATTGGGAATTTTCGACATGTCTTTTACGATTTCTGCAAGTTTTGTCCTAAAGCCCTAAAGAATTCGGTTTGCACGCCCAAGTGTAGTCGCCGGCTTCCCTTTACGCCCGTTTGCGGTCTCGTACAACAAATAAATTATGGAATAGTGCGAAATCGTTAGAAAAATCATTTTCGAGGGCTTTTCTAATCATGATTCAAACTTTCGAGACCATAGGTGGCAGGGCAGCACCAAAATTGGGGGGTGCAAGATTTTCAAAGGTCAAAAATGGCCTTGAAAATGGTGGTATGGCGAAAAAACATCATTTTTCAACATTTCTCATCGATCACTATCCATTGGCATCAAAAATTCGCAAAAAACAAAAAAATTTGAAAATCGAATTCTTGAGGGGTATTCGGCCTTCTTCTGCGGAGGAGCATACCCTTCAAACCCCCCGCCCATGTGTGCTTGAGACCCCCAAGTTTTCGTTCTCCAGAACCCGAAATGGAAAGAAGAGCAAAATCTCTCGAATTAATTCGCATTATCCAAGCTTTGAATGTATGTATAGTCCATTTCATTTAGCTTTGAGGTTTTTGAAAAAGTTTAATGTGACCACAAAAATGCTTTAAATTAATACGGTAAATATGATATTCTATAGTATATTGAGTCACGTGGATTCATTGACTATTATCAAGCCGCATTTCTGCATGAAAATTTTAAACCACTTTCGTAGCCTAATTCTTGCTGAAAAATTCAAAAGAAAACCGCAAAGTTAATTGAAGCAGACTATAGTTTAAGATTTTGGTGAAGTGGTGCAGCTGAACTAACAATGCTAAATGTCTCCCAATAACATGGAAAGGTATCACAACTAAGGCGTTAGTTTAAACCGCTTTTATAGGCGCGCTTTTTCAAAAATCTACGAAACCTTTTACATAATTCCCAGCTTTGCCTTGCTAACACTCAATGCTAAGATCTATATACAAAATCGTTTGCACGGTAAAATACTATGTTCATTTGCCCTGGTAAGTGAATTTTTCGTATTATCCCTTCTAAGGTCAACACGGTGAACTCCGTTCACCAGGCATGCTTTTTAGTAGATTTTGGAACCAAAAGCGCGATTCATGAAGTAAAATTTTTCAATCTGTTATCGTCCCCTATCTACACATTCCTTTGCAAAAAAAACACAATAAAAAACGTACTTGTGTGTCAATTTTTAGTATTTCTCGATACAAGTTCAAAAATTGCAATGTTAAAAAGTAGGTTACATACTGATTTAGTGCTTTTGACATTTACTGTAGATCTCACAGCATGGATTCCTGTTTCATTGAAAATTCTTTAAAATTCTGTTTATCAATGAACAAGGAGTGGGCAATGTTCTGGGCAATGTATTATGCCAATGCAAGTCACCTTAATACTGTACATACGTTGCCCGGTGAACAAAGTTCACTGTGTTGGTCACGAAACGATTTTTTAATGTTAGCTGTAGGAGGGTTATAAACATGTTGTTGCATTCAAAATTAATTCGCTCTCAATGCACGTAGAAAAGGTCATACGGCATCTTCTGCTTTCTTTTTTTCAATTTCTGGGGAGGGAAGTTGTGCTGCGATCGGACATGCAAGTGTAGGAGGAGTCTCCCCAGAATATAAAAATAGTTTTTTCGGAAAACGAGGCAAAGGAATGGACGAAAACTCTACGTATGGTTGTTTGTTTCGCTATATTCTATTTTTCAGCTGTTGTAAAAAATTTCCGTAATGTGTTAGAATGATTCATGCTCTCACTCTGAATCGGCGGAATTTCTTAAAAAAGATGCACAGCATTCAGTATTTATTCTAATTGTAACTGCGAGAGTTACACGTATAGGCGAACCTGCCTTAGCAGTTCGCGATAGCCATAACATAGCCAATACTAGTAGCTATCGATGATAGTGCACTGTGGGCTATGCCTTCGGTCTTCCCATTAATTCCCCAATTTTTCAATAATAAAAAACATTTAGATACTTGTCCGGTAGCATAGAGTTAAGTGTATGATAATAGTAATTGTTTCATGCATACCGCTTGTGTAATCGATAACAATTGATCTGAGATAAAAGCTTATCAGTATTACGTTAAATTGATCTTTGTTTAATTTACTGTAATGGTCCTTGAGGCCAGTGTACTTAACGTTGTAGTGTAGTCTGGCGTTTTGCTTTTTCGTTTGCCAGTCGTACGTTGATATAGTCCATACGTTTCCGTTTTCTTTTTGCTTGTTGTCCGGCTTCAGGCCGTGAATTCTTCGTTGAATTAAAATAGAGAAAACCTACCCAGTGGTTTTTGGTTATACCGAGGGTTAGGTCGGGCATCTACTCGTCGAGGATTTCTTCCCATCTTAGTGGACTGATAGGTAAATTTCGTATGATCGTTTACTTTATTTGGAAATCATACTTTATCTCTCAAGCCAAAAATTGATCAAAATTATTATTTAATCTTTAAGGATGATTGATCAGCATAGAGCTCGTTCGTTGTTGTTTTCATAGTTCAGCGTGCTACACATATTAGGAACCAAAACATTTCGAACCAGGCACTGATTGAAAATCATAGGTAGCGCGTTAGCGCGTACCTATAATATACTTGGGTACCCCCAACACCTGGGCACCCCCCTACAGCTATAACGGGACACTTCTGGAAGGTGCGGTTTTTTTTAAAAGAAAGATAATAAAAAAATTCGCTGCCCGTGTTTTTTTGTTTTTCTTGAAACTCAAAATTGACTGTGTAAAGAAGGTGTAAAGTTTTTGTGTAACGTTATAACATAGGACAAATTTTGGGACCTTTTTACTGCGGCATGTGGACAACTGAGTATTGATGACTCGAAGGATTGAACAGAATAGGATAATAGAGGGATGAATTCTACAGATGACACTTTTTTTGTTTTTTGAAATTCGCATTATTTATCGAACGGCAGTGTAAAGAGTGCGAAAATCTGGGGGTGAAAAAGCACTTTTTGGTCGAGTTTTCAACCTTCCTATGTCCGATACTAACTCCGGTTATGAGGTTTTTAAAATGTTTTCTGACAGAAATGTAGAGCGGATCAAGGGCTACATTCTGCATATAAGCAAAGTCTTCTATGCTCTATGGTGAGTTAGATCCTGGGGTTTAAAGTTTACACTCTAGTGGATGGTGTAAAAAAACGGATTTTAACTAAGATTTCTCTGCCAAATTTTTCCGCTTATGAGTCAGTGCAAATCGAAGACAGCATTAATAAAGTGCCTTACAGGGGCTAAACATCGCAGCAAACCGCATTTAAAAAAACGCAATATTGAGTTATTTATGGGGGTGTAAAGTTCGAAATCAGAGGTAAAAAATGGGCTAAAAAACACGTTTTTTCCGAAGTTTGATTGATAAATCATGCCAAATAATTTTTGCAACAGAATTTTGGCACACAGGAATGTACTACGATTTAAAAGCTACAAATTGTACCAAACCGAATTTCTTTAAACTCAATGGGGAGTTCGGTACGGAATTTTAAAGTTTACAGTGTTCTAAATGATGGAAAATACGTTTTTGTTGCGTTTTTTGTTCGCCACTTTCTCCGTCCAGAAGTCGGGATAAGTCTAATAGAATAAAAATAAAGTGCTTTATATCGGATGCATGTCAAAGCAAATTGTCTATACATTAATATTTAGCGAGTGTAAAGTCAAAAATTTGGAGTCTAAAATGCGTTTCTGTCTTGTTTTTTCTGCCTGCTTCTCCGGATACGAGTCAGGGACACGTTTATCAAGTCTAGAAATGGACCAGGAACCAAATTTGATATGCCAGTCTGGCACATATGTTTACACTCTACGGTGTTGTAAAGTAGTTTACACCAATTGTTAGTTTGCCCATAGAACATTATGTAGACTTAATTTTTTCATAAATATTAATCGTAATATCGGAACAATATCAAAATTACGAATCTGACTAAAATCTTCTTTACACTAGGTGTTTACATGAAGTTTACACTACATATGTATTTATCTTCGTTTTTGAGCATTCCAGAAACCTAATTTTTTCCTGGAGTCTAGAAGTTTTCAAAGGATCATATGTGAGACGTCACGTAGGTGCGTTTGTTTACATCCAACAGTGATGTAAAGTAGTTTACACTCATTGTTTATATGTCCTCAGACCATTGTAGAGACATAATTTTTTCATGAATGTTGATCATAATATCCGAGTAATTTTTTACACTGCATGTTAGCCTTTGTTCTAGAGCATTGCAAAATCCGAAATTTTTTCCTGAGATATAAAAATTTACAGGGAATGAAATATATACGTCAGTTGGGCGCGCTTGCTTACACTCAGCAGTATTGCAAAGTGGTTTAAACCTAATGTTTATTGTCTTTAAAACATTATGGACTCATTTTTAAATAAATGTTGAAAGTAATATGGGAGCAATATCAAAATTACGAATCCGACTAAAATATTCTTTACGCTATGTGTTTGTGTAAAGTTTACATTACGTGTTAACCTTAATTCGATAGACTTGCAGAGACTTTGTAACTGAAGTCAAGAAATTTTCAAGGATTCATATGTGAGACATCAATTAAGTGAGTTTGTTTACCCTCAAAAGTAATCTAAAGTGATTTAAAAATTATGTTCAAGTGTCCTTAGATCATTGAAGAGATGTAATTTTGTCTTAAATGGGTTGCATTAAAGTTAAATCCTTCTTAGCCGTGTTTATAATATGTTTCACAAAATCTTGCACATGGAGAGCTATCGTTTAATTGATGTAAATTGCCTGCAAATGTGGTTTAAAATGAACCAGCAATCACACTACTGTGCACAGAAGTCGACAAAGATATGCAGCTTTATTGTAATCATGTACATTAATAAGCCGTAAACTGTTAGTATTCTCTACACCTAGTAGTTGTGTAAAGTTTGCACTATTCATTTGTTGTTAATATGTAGTCTATACTACAAATTTATTTTACTACCAAATCGAAGCGTTAGTGTTCCTTACATTTGATATTTGCGTGAAGTTTTTGAATTTTTGCCGAAAAACTTTGCCTTCTAATTTACCAACATCCCGCCTTTTCCATTTTCTTAAAGTTTAAAATCTTTTATAAGTCTCTTAATAATTTAATAGTAGGTTTTAACTTTAAGTTTCTCTTGGTTTACAACTCTCGCTTAGCAAGCTCATTTTTCAAAACTTTTTCATAGTGATCAGATTAGTCGCGTTTAGTTTGGAATTGGTGGACGGTCGTTATTTTATTACTCGGCTTAAATAAACCAAGTGACTATCTTTTGATTATTTTCTTTATCGCAAATTCAAACACCCTATTTTCAATTTGAAAATTACCCAATTTTCAATTTGAAAATTGATCCAATTTTCAATTTGAAAATTGAAAATTGGGTGTTTTCAATTTCAAAAGTCACAACACATTGTGCTTGTGTATTGATTGAGTGAGGATTTGCAATGTGAATTCGTTGGTTAAATATTTGTGCTTGATTATAAGTGAACTGCACATTAAGAAGAAATAACTTAATGGAGTTTTAATTTGAAAATGGATGGTGTCAATAAGGTTGTCTTGTTTAAAAAGGATAATGCTGATGTTAAGAACAATATTGTTTTCCGCGTTCCTGGACTGTTGTCATTATTGTGGCATATTACTGATTGTGTTTACTGACTGATGTACTGAAATCACGCTAATTAAAAGTAGTGTACTAGCAAAGAAAAATGCTCCGATGGAACAAAAAAGATGAATATACTTGGAATTGTGGATTATTATAGATGTAAAAGGAGGGGACTAGGAAAAATCTACCTAAAGTCGGAAAATCTGCTAAAAATCACACTTTCTCTAAGCAACGCAAAAAATCGATGTATATTCTGCGGCCTCTAAAAAAGTGTCTTTTTTAAATAATGTTCGAAGTTTCAGATAAGAGTGTATAAACGTAATCTATCAAGGTTACTTTTTTAAAGTGCTGGCACCTGATTGATAGAAAACTAAGAGGTATTGTATTTAAAGTTCTTTTATTTTGTTATGAGCATTATAGCAAGCAAAGCAGGAGCCGATTGATTAGTGCATACAATCGTTTCGGGCATGCTAGTGTATCTACATTTAGTCTGTTTCAAGTCAACTTACGCGTTTCCTACTGTTTTAAACCAACCATGTCTTCAATTGTCTTCGATGTTTGCTATTTCATTCAATTGGCTTGGAAGACTGTTAGTTTACTTAATATCATTTCCCATAGCTACTGCATAGCTAACGTGCTGCTGTTTCAATCATTGTTATGGTTGAATATTTATTTTAATCTGTTGGCCGCAGAATATACATCGATTTTTTGCGTTGCTTAGAGAAAGTGTGATTTTTAGCAGATTTTCCGACTTTAGGTAGATTTTTCCTAGTCCCCTCCTTTTACATCTATAATAATCCACAATTCCAAGTATATTCATCTTTTTTGTTCCATCGGAGCATTTTTCTTTGCTAGTTAGTTAAATAAACAACTTGAGCTTGAGATAGGTCAACTGACCTCCGCGGCAAATTCCGAGACTAGGTAAGTAGCCTTAGGTCTTAGGGCGTAGCTGCTGAGATCACCTGACATAGAAGCAGCCAGCAATATTAGGGCTGAGGGGATCGAAGCCGTAAGGTCTCTAAGGGTCCAAAGATCGAAAGCCATTCAGAGCCGCGCGATCGGGGCCAGCACTAAGCGCAGACTTAAGTACCTACGTACCTAGGCAAATCTCGAAGGTAATGTATGTGTCCTATGTCGTCCTTATACGCATAGGGCACCGCTACATTTACATTGGACGTTCCCTCCTTTAGGCTGCTAGCTACAGCCGAGCTGATCAATCATCGTAAAATTATTTTTCGATCCAAAAAATTCATCATTTTGGCCGTCTAAAAATGTGTAACATTTCGTCCACCTTTGTTGTTGTATCGACCGCGATCGTGGCAGTGCGCAATTTAAGTAAGCGTCCGTGGTAAAGATTTTGTGTATCGTGGTAAAGCCATCGTTATTTTTCTATTTCCGTCGAACCTTTCTCGACGAAGGCAGCTCTCACGCTCGCATTTTTCTATAAACGTCGACCCTCAGGCGACGATTTATCATTTTTCTCAACTGACGACGAATTTCCGTCATTTAGGTTCTTACCTACCTGTTTTTCTAACCACGTACACAATCTTGCGCTTTAGGCCTAGTCCTATCTGCTTTCGATCATTTCACGTCAGGTATATCTTACTTCACGTAAGGAAGTACTATTTGCGTGGAAAAACCTGTTTTTCGGATCAACAAAGGCTAAATTCGAAACATTTATTTTGGGAAAAATTTCGACGTACTGAAATTTATTTTACCCAAAGTCACATTTTTCGACATTATTGACACATAAAAATGGCAGGAAAAAAGGTTTTGCGGACACCGCCCGCTAAATTGAAAAAACCTTCTACGCCACCTACTTCAGCTCGCCAATTACCTACCGCGCCTGTTGACTCTAATAGCGCGAGTAATTCTGCGAGTAATGACACAATTATGAGAGACGTAACTACTAAGGCGAATAATGATAAATTACCCGCGTCACTACATGCTGCGAGCAATACACAGTCTGAAGATGAACTGTTATTGACTACTGTGCAAGCGCGCATTAATCAAACTTCGATAACTAGATCGGACCCTAATATCGATAATTCATCAAATCATACAATGATTGATAATACGACTACCATTAATACGACAAATAACCCTGAAACCAGTTCGGAGCGCGAAAATCCCGATTCTGACGTAGAAAGTAATCATAGTCACAGCATGAATGCCGACACAGAGCGTGCTAATGCTAATGTGACTAATGATCTTATTTTGAAAGCGCTACAAGCTATTCATTTGCAATTTTCGGACCTTTCTACGCGCGTTAATCAAGATAAAAAGGAAAATGCGGATGAAATGCGTAAACTGCGTCTGGAGCTAAGCACTATGCTTAAACCCCAACCAGTTTTGAATCGCATAGAGAATAATCCATCTGAGCGCGTTAACCACTCAATCGATAGCGCAAATTTTTCTGAATTTAATGCGCAAAGTGCGAATCGTGCGCAGAGTACGCATCGTGCATCTTCACTGTTGTCTACTAGCAACAGAACGTCAAATTCACGCTCACCTTCGGAAACTGTTCCCGAAAATATCTCTCAAAGTTGTACGAATCGCGCGCCTGAGATATCTAATTTGTCACAGAATCCTGTAAACACGGGTTTGCAATCAGTGCAAAACTCGGGTTTTTCGGAAAATATACCTACGATTTCGCAGCCGTCGGTACCGATTTCGCAAACGTCGCGATCTCGGCCTTCGCTGCCCTTAAATCGTAATGCGCCTTCTTTCGTACCTAACCCTTCTACCACAAATTTGCAGCAGCAATTGAATCCACCACCGTTGCAGTATTTTCCACCTCAAGGCGAAATCTTACCAAATAATTATGTACCTAATCCCATAAATGTGGAGATACCACCTAATAATCCTATTTTGCATTCTTCTAATATCGAAATGCAACCAGTTGAGATAAACTTATCTGGTATTAACAACGAATCTGCACATCTGCAAAACGAATCTGCTCCCCTATCTGAATCATCTAGTAGGAGAAAACATGTCAAATTCTCTGACGACAGCTCATCTAACAGCTATGATCGCCCGCGCAGTCGTCGCTCGCGTCGCAAAAGTCGATCGCGTAGACGACGTCATCGTCATAGTTCAGGTTCTTCATCTGAAAGCTTGCGTGGTGACTCGCGTCTCGCTGATTCCTTGAATCGCGGACCATTTTTGCAGCAGATGCAATTTGCAATTGCAAATAAAAAATTTTTTGATGGTGATAAATCGGATATAAAAGCATATTTTGCAGAATTTGAATCGCTTGCCAATACCTATGATATTGACAAAGCTGATCGTTTAAAATTCGCTACTGGATTTCTTGACCCTTATGTTTTGCGTCTATACCGTTTGTTACCTGCTGATATACAACAATCGTATTCAAAAACGAAACAAGCGCTAATAACCGAATTTTGTCCTATGGACACCGGTGCGCTCTTTAATCGTTTTTTGTCACACAAACAGCAGCCTAATGAATCGGTTAAAGCTTATTATCTCTCGCTTCGCGAAGAGTTAATTAAATCTGATCCTTACCTTGAAGTTGACTCGCCACATTTCAATAATTTAATGCGACATCAACTAAAACAAGGTTTATTACCACACATTTCGAAAGAGGCATATCATAAAAAACCTAGAGCATCATTAACTGAATTTTTGGACAATGCGCTAAGCGCTGAATTTGCTAACAAAGAATTTGAGGATAAAAAGGCAGTAACGCCTTACGTATCGGTAACAGCTGCTCCAGTAGGCAGCGTAGTACCTAAAGATACTCCTCGCGCATCTAACCAAAATGATTCAAATCGCTCACGTCATAGAACGTTTCATCGCTCATCGCGTGCTGAGAAACCAGAAAATTCTTCTCGCAAATATTGTACCTTTTGCAAGCGCATAGGTCATATTTATGAGGAATGTTTCACGCGTCAGAGGCAAGAAACGTCTAATAATGCTAATCATAATACCCAAGCTGATCGAAATACTAATTCTATGGTTCGCAATCGCAGCCAATCGCGTTCTTTTTCGCGTCGAAATCGTTCGCCATCGCGTTCGAATTCGCAAAATAGACATCGATCTCAATCACGATATCGTAACTCTAGTCAACATCGTTCGTCTAACTATGCGAATAATGATAATCGCTTTGAATCAAAGCAATCACGATCGAATTTTCGGCAAAATCGTAATGATTATTACCAAAATTCGCGTGCTAATTATCAAAATTCGCATTACGATAATCGTTATAATAATCAACCGCGCCAAAATACACCTTTTGTGCAATTCCCAAATGAACAGCGTGGGACATACTATAATTCTAATTACCGCAGTGATAACAACTTTAATCGACCGTATGTCACATATACTGCAGATAACCAACCCGCCATAAATGTGCCCCCACCGCAGCCAACCCTTACATCTCCTCATGATGTAAACACGGTTACTGCAAAAGGGCCAGAATCTAGCGCGCGTCCAAATCTATTCGCGTCGCAAGAATTTCTTGAAGAGTACGAACGTCTACAACGTCGTCTTGCAACCTACGAGAAAATTAATCTACCTCCATCTAAGACGTTAGATCCTAATATTCCTATTGTAAGCCATGCTGGGACAAATTTACCCACCATCCTAGTTAAGGTTCATGGCGTTGACGTACCTGCTCTCATAGATACGGGTTCACAGGTCACCATGATGACCACGTCTGCATTCTTACGTCTTGGTTTTAATTTACCACCTAAACAAGTTTCACAAGTCGTACATGGTGTAGGCGAAATCACTGCAGTAGTTCGTTATCGAGTAAATATGACTTTAACCATCGCGGAACAATCTATCTCTACCTCAGTATCTATAATTGATCACTTGCCGGAAGACATGCTCTTAGGATATGATTTTTGCGAATCCGCACTCATGTGGGTTAATCCTATTGAGCGCTGTGCTTTTATAAACGGCATAAAGATCAATTTACTCTCATCTCATGAAAAATTGCAATTTCGTGCGAAACCCAACGCAACTACCTCTGGTGTTGTGTGTGTGCATGTTTCGTTACCTGAGCCTGTTATTATACAACCTAGGCATGAATTAATTACACCTGGCTATATAAGTCACGGTTCTTGCAATTTTGATTTCGCATTATTCGAACCAAATCCCGATTTTATGGAAAAAACTTCACTTTTTGTTGCTCCATCTATAGTCGATGCTTCACAACCTCTAATACCTGTTCGCGTTTGTAATATCTCCAAAGCGCCAATTCGCATTGACTCTGGTGAAATAATAGGTTCTTTAACCTCTGATGCCGAAGTCGTGTCACATGTTTCATCTTTTGATGATAGGACACCAGAACTTTTTGCATCAATAAATAAAGCTTTAAACGGCTCCGCCGTTGATTCTAGACAACAGCAACAAATTCGTGAATTATGCTTAAAATACGACTCAATTTTTGCATTAAAAAACGAACCTCTCGGACGTACCCCTTGATGAAACATCATATTGACACAGGGGATAATCCACCCGTTGTTGGAAAAACTTATCGTGTTGAGCATTCTAGAAGAGAATCTATGCAGAAAATTATAAATGAAATGCTTGCGGATAAAATTATTCGACCTACAACTAGCCCATGGGCAAGTCCATTATTTCTCATTGGAAAAAAGGACGGTTCCCTTAGGCCAGTCGTCGATTATCGACGGTTAAATGACGTTACTAAAACGCAAGTTTATCCTCTTCCACAATTAGACGATTATTTTGATACCTTAGGCAGTGCTGCATATTTTAGCACACTAGATTTGAAATCTGGATACTGGCAAATTCCACTCGATAATAAATCTCGCGAAAAAACCGCATTCATATGTCCTGTTGGTCATTACGAATTTGAAGTTTTACCTTTTGGTTTAAAGAATGCGCCCGCAGATTTTCAAAGACTAATGGAGCTTGTGCTCGCAGGTCTAAATTGGAAATCTTGTCTCGTTTACATCGATGACATAATTATTTTTTCACGTACTTTCAAAGAACATTTAAAAGATCTTGAAAATGTTTTTATTGCTCTTAAAAAGGCAAACTTACGCGTAAAGCCTGATAAGTGCCATCTTGCGCATGCAGAGGTAAAATTTCTTGGCCACAGTATAAGTGCAATGGGCATCGCTCCTGACATGTCCAAAGTAGCAGATTTAATTTCTTTTCCCGTGCCAAAAACCGTTAAATCCTTGCAAAAATTCCTTGGCTTAGTCCAATGGTTTAAGAAATTCGTTAAAGATCTTGCTAAAATCGCTAAACCGTTATTCCATCTTCTTCGTAAAGATGTCGAATTTTGCTGGAAGGCTGAACACCAAACCGCTTTTGAGCTTCTGAAGAAAGCATTTACATCTCCACCTATTTTACAACTACCAAAATTCGATGATGAGCACCAATTTATTTTAACAACTGACGCAAGTAATTATGCGTTAGGTGCTATTTTGACGCAAAAACATTTACCATCCAAAAATCGTTTTATACTTAGCTACGCTAGTCGCGTGCTAAATTCTGCCAAATGTAACTATGCTACTTCGGAAAAAGAAGCGTTAGCGGTAGTGTGGGCCATCAAGCATTATCGACATTATCTTTACGGTAAAAAATTTATTGTCGAAACTGATCATCAAGCGTTAACCTGGCTAGTAAATGTTAAAGACCCATCGAGTCGATTACGCCGTTGGGGTCTCAAATTACAGGAATACGAATATGATATCGTTTACGTTCCTGGTGCATATAACTGCGCAGCTGATCTTCTTTCACGACATCCTAAATATGATCATGCAGAACGAAAATATAAAATCGAGCGCAAAAACGTCGTTAACATCGCGAATTTAGAATCTGAAGATTCTGAGTCAGATGATGAATCGGTTCCACCGGACCAATCGCGCGATAACGCGCCTACTGCACCAATTAATCATCCAAATGCGCAAAATAACAATCCTACTGCGCAAACCGATCCTACTAATTCTAAACCACCTACATTTCGTGAACGCCTGTTACTTACCGATGCCGAAAAAGCTGAAATGCTGACACCTGCGCGTTTACTCGCTGAGCAACGTGCAGATGACGAATTGCATAAAATTCGCATCGCATTGAATGACTTAACAACGAAAAAATATCGTGACGAATTTTTTCTCGTAAACGATGTACTTTTTTGTCGTTTCCAACCTAAGCGTTCACCAACTGTCGTTCATCAAATAGTCATACCCAAATCTTTGCGTCGCTTCATATTAACGGAATTTCATGACTCTATTTTCGGAGCTCATTTTTCATCGCGCAAAATCTTGCCTGCCATACAAATGCGTTATTGGTGGCCGCGCATGGAAAATGATGTGATCGCGTGGTGTAGGAATTGTGATGTGTGCTTACAACGTAAGGTCGCATTAAATTCCACATCCGTTCCGTTGCAACCAATCGAAGTATCCGCGCCCTTTGAACTCATTGCGTGCGATTGTTTGCATATGCCGCGATCTCCCTCCGGAAACGACCAAATTGTAGTTTTTATGGATTATTTTACAAAATACGTGGAAGCTTTTGCTGTTTCTGACATAAAAGCAACAACTATTGCAAATTTATTGCTAAGAGAAATTATACCACGTTATGGAGTTCCCAAGAAATTTTTGACAGATCAGGGGTCAAATTTTACATCTACCCTAATTTCGGAAGTTTGTAAACTATTAAACGTTCAAAAAATATTTACAACCCCATATCACCCCCAGTGTGATGGGTTGGTGGAACGTTATAATCGTACATTGATTGATGGTTTGTCTAAACTGAGTGCGCGATCCCAGTATGATTGGGAACAATTTCTACCCTTCGCATTATTTGCATACCGCGCGACTCCACAATCATCAACTAATATATCTCCTTTCGAAATGCTTTATGGTCGCGAACCAGCATTTCCACTTGACACTTTACTCATAAATGACTTCGTAATAAATCCGAATTTACCATCTGTTGCGGAAAAATATGTCATTGATTTGAAGCTGACTTTGCAAGATCTGCATGAAATCGCGTCTCAAAACTTAACTCAAGCGCGTAAGCAGCAAAAATCGCAATATGACAAGTCCGTAACGCACACAAATTTTAATCTCTCGGATATAGTCTACCTTAATAATACCTCAGTAATTCAACCAGAAATCGGTAAACTATCACCCAAGCGTGTTGGTCCATACCGAATTATTGACTTACCTACGCCTGAAACTGCGAAAATCGCATATGTCTATAATCCTCTCATCATTCATCACGTTCACAGGAATAGACTTCTGCCTGAGCCTAAACTTCCTTATTCTGATTTGATTGTGGAAAAACACGCGTACGTCCCTGGCGATTTTGTGTTGGTAAAATTACCACATCGCCCTCTTGCCCCGGCAGTAGTCATAAGTTTTGAGGATTTACCGGGCAGGGAACAAAAAGCTAAGGACTGCGCGCCTATACGTTTATTAAATGGCTCTAAAACAGCACATGCCGTACCATTATCTAATGTTTTTCCTTTTGCAGACCCATGGCTGCACAAGGTACCCCAAGCAAGGAGGCATTGCTGGAGGCAGCTGGTCGCCGATGCAAATTTGAGGGGCGTGATCCCGCGTCCCTAGATGAATTTCGTTCGGCTTTGACTAATATGGCTTTAGAGCGAGGCTTGGTTATACCAGACCCGCTGCCGCAAAACGACGATAGTCGCGTTGGCGGTTTAGAGTCACTTACCGCAAAATGGATAAAACACAAAGCAACACATAAAATCGCAAATCATAGAAAGCGTATTAACGACCAACAACTCTGGTGGGAGAATAGGCTTGGTAGATTTCCTTTGGTAACCCCTCGTGTACCAAAGAACAGACTTCTACCCACCGTTATAATCTCCAATGACCAGAAGTCGTTTGGCGCCATTTTGGCGTTAATTCAGCCATCGAATATGACAAATGGCACTTTATTTTTAGGTTACGACTCTGAATTTGTTAATGACAGAAAAGGCAGGCATTATAAGACCTGGGACTTGCGTTTTCAGCAACTATGTCCCACTTACCAGGACCTCCATGGCCCATTCGTACGCTACGTCCAAGTTGCGAGCGCGAACGGCCACATGTTCTGTTGGGACCTGGCGAAGTTCCCGCAACCTCCGTTCGGGCTTCACCAGTTGCTCGAAACGCGTTTACCTAACGTGTATATGGTTTGTTATGACCCGACGCAAGATCGACTTGCGTATTTCCATGTTTACGGGCCAACTTTTGAGGAAATTTTGGCTATTTCGGATGCAGAAATTCGCAATAAACTGCACTGGAAAGACCCGTTCATTGCAAATTTCATTGATATTCAGCCATTGGCGAGAGCGTTTACTCGTCGGTTACGCATTAAAGCGCAGTCGCACTCATTAAAGCGCTTGGCCAAATTCTTTTTTGACATGTATATTGATCCGAACGCGCCTGATAATTTCGGACAGGCGTGGAGCTTACCGTTAACTCGGGACATGCAGCATTATTTAGCGATGGACGCCCTCATAACTATCGATGTTTTTATACTGATAGAAGGGTGCACGCAAGATAATCGCATTACTGATGATAGAAAGCCTATGTCAGTTTCGTTTACAGGCGATGAACTGTACATTAAGGCTAGCGGCCCGAAAGCCAGAGTGCGTATACCGTTGTCGACTAGTAAGCCACCACAAGGACAGTCGACCAGCACAGCTGCTGACGCTGAAGTTGATTCGAATGGCAAAGAGTTAATCAGAGTTGAGGACTTTTATGCCCCAGCTCCGCAACTGCCAGCAGCTATAGCTGCAGCCACCACCGTTGCCTCAGTAACGGAAGCGTTGGCTCACGCTAATGTGTTTGACAATCCTGACTTACAAGTGCAGGGTTTGCAGGCCGTTGCCGACTCAGTTTTGGGCCCGGTCAATGCGCCTGACACGGAACCTAAGTCAAAACCAACTAGTTCGAGTACACCAGCTTCTGTGTTTTCTTCGCAAACCGATATTCCCTACGATTCGCCTATGGTTGATGTAGAACCATCGATCTCCACTGAGGATGACGATTTATCTCCCAAACGTTTAGTGATGGCGTTATCTGACGCCGAGGCGGAAAGACAAGCTAACTTGTCGCCACCACGTGCAACACGCGTGGCAATGGCCAGAAAAGGGGCTGTTACCGTTTCGCAACCGATTGCCTCGCAATCGCTTGCGGCGGATCAACAAGCACCCTTGGGTATCAGTTCGCTCGGACCTTTACCGACTTCTCAGCCGGATGGGGCGGAGCGTCAAGCTGACCCTGATGTCATCATGACTGAGATTATCGGTTTTCCGCCGCAACCACAACGTACACTAGCTGCACACGAAGTACCACAAGTAGCGTTGTACACGCAAGTCGCGTCTCAGTCCGCGCCACAAGGCGTGTCGGCACCTGATACTCGTTTTATGGCTCCTATGACCATGACGGGTGTGTCGAGCACTGTGGTGACTATTCAACCACAAGTTACTCAAAGTCAATCATCAAATATGGAAGTCGCAATACCTGCGCACATTCAAGCTATTCGCGAACATATGTCCGCGAACGAAAGCGCTAGAGTGCAAAATCGCTCGCGCTACGTACAGCACTTTTTCACCATGATGGAAAATATGACGCGTGAACCACCGTGCATTATCGCGCCAGTCGTCTTGCACGAGTTACGTTCCTATCTGGGTGAAGTCGAAGGAACGCGTCTGTACGATCAGCTGGTTGAAGCTGCCCAAGTGTACTTCGACCGAGTGTACGCAATACATCTGCAGCACGCGGCTACGACTGACTCACCCTCGCGTCCATTAGTGTGGTCTACAATTGCACAGCCTTTGGCTGATGCTGATTGTGAGCCCGCACCTCAATTTATTAGCAAAATGAGCGTCTTTAATCGATTATTTTACCCAGACCAATACTTTGTGCGCATACGGTTCTTTATCACAACCGGAATGATGTTGTACGAGGTTCCGCTCGAGTATTTGGTGGTACACCCGCACCTTGACGCACCGAGCGAGGTGATCAATGGCGTTACACATCAGGTTTGTCCGGAATTCTATCCGCACCGAATGTCTCCAGCGCCGGATCATCTCGCACCGATCTTAATATCGACACGTCAAATGGTCGATATTTTCGATACTTTCCGTGAATTTCAATCATTATATGATTCGGAGTATCGACACATGACGATCTTCTCTTCAATAGACGTCATGCGCGCTACAGCGCTTTTGGAATTCTTGGATAGGAAATTCCACTTCTTTGCGTACGCCTACGGCAATGCCGCAATAGGTTGGCGCATGGTCGAGCAGCTGCGTCGCATGTTGCGCGTAGCTTTCCTTGGTGAATCTTATACACCTTCGCCAAGTGAAGCTTTCCCGGAATTCCCGGAGTTGACGGCACAAATCGAAAGTCCACATGTTTTGCATAACATGATTCGGCAAATTTGGTTAGCAACCGATCCGCCGCTCGAAGTTCCGGTTCAATTCGATCGTTTCCGAGGTCAACAAAAATCTGTATTTTTCCTCAAACATCGCATTCAAGGCGAATTAGAGAAAATTCGAAGAGAAAGGCGGCAGGCATCCTCGCAGGACCCGAGCGGATCCGCAGCGAGCCTTGATATGCCAGAAGTCGATCTTTCTTTGGAGGCCCAAATTGAAATGCGTAGAACACGCATGACGATCGAGCAACGCGATCGTGAGAATTTGGCGACGGAAATGCCACGGCGTGCGACGAGATTACGCGCCGCCGGTTCTCTTGCTGAGTCTTCAGAAGTTCGTCATATGTCAGAAGACAAACATAAAGCCAAATTGAATCGTTTTTACGATACTAAATCCGAGCACACTTTGCGTCGGTTAAAGAATTTGGAAAAGCAACGAGTCAGAAGACTTGTTCAAGCTGAAGTTGCAGCTAAATTGAAAGCGCGTTTAGGCCAAAAGGGATCGAGGCGGCAAGAACCGCAGTCATCCCGGCAACGCTATGCGCAAACGCATCACCGTTCACAATCACAAGCACAACAGCAGACACAAGTAAAACCACATGTACAGCAATACACACGACCGCAGACCCAACCGCGGCAACAGCAGCAATTCACGGAATCGCGTGAGCGTTCCGAGGCGTATTCTCAGGCCGATGCTGGTCATCTGTCGCGCTCGCAACAGCAGCAGCCTTATGAATATCGCCGCCCGCCACAGTCGAACCGCGGAAGTCATCGGGGCCGGTCACAATCCCGTCAACGTCAGCAATGGGACCAGTCGTATCGCTCACCGTTGGAACAAAGTCAACCAGCCACCGGGGGCTATCAGCCACAACCTCGACCCGGTCCACTTTTGCCCAAACCGTGGCCTGTTACGCAACAACAACAGCGTCCACGCGAACCTTCACGTGAACAAACTTACGGTTTTACGCCGGAGCAATTATTTACTCCGACGCCACCTATACCGCGTCGTTACGCGGATGATTACGAGGACGACAACGATTTTGAGGACGACGATCGACCAGTCGATCCACATCGACGCTTACGCCAACATCTGTACGGGCGTAGGCAATCGCCATATCAGTATCGTGAGCGTTCGAATACGCGTCGCGAACCCGAATCGGATCAAGAATATTTTCAACGTCAACGACGTCGCGGAAAATCGTATGGCTCGAAGGCCAATTATCGCGATCGTTATTAATTCACAAGTTCGACGCACAGAACTTTTTGGAACTCTGCGACGGCGTCGAATTTGACCAGCAGCTTTTTGTCCATTTTTTCGTTTTTCGTCCTGATGTGGATTCCAGGACTTCGTGTATCGTTTATTTCATGTGTATTTTTTCTCTTGTCATTTTTCTCTTGCTGTAAATTTTTTCTTTGACGGTGCTTGTATTTTTCCCAGTTATCTCGCATAATTTGCCATTTTTTCTCGTTTTTTATTGTTACCTCTTGTTTTAACTCGTCAGTGTCTTTAATTTTTGCTCAGCATAATTTTGCCTTATCATTCCGTATCTTAATTTGTCTTTTGCTCAATTAGCGGTGTTACTATTATGGTACCTTAACTCTTTAACGGACAAGGGGTTAATTTATACCCAATCTACAAATTTTTTCAACTCAAAATTTTTCTCATTACCCGGGGACTGAAGGAGGCTAATGGGACAGTTGATGGACTGTCCAAGACCGGAGTTCATCATTACTCGGGCAACAATATAGTTATCCCTAGCGCCATTGAGAGTGTTGCTCGAGAAGTTTTCCTGAGTGCGAACGAGGTCAGGCGTTGACCGTTATTTGTTATCGATATTTGTTATTTTTTCGTTCTTTTTATTTTCGTTTTTCACGTTCGCTCAGGATGAGGCGTTGCGGACGCCAGAGTAGAGGCGTTGCGAACGCCAGAGAGCCGAGTTATAGAAGCGTTGTAGACGCTAGTGGCGTTGGTGTACCCCCGAAAAAATTCTCCACTACGTGTCAAATTTTTTTTCTATACGTGGGGGAGTGTAACTGCGAGAGTTACACGTATAGGCGAACCTGCCTTAGCAGTTCGCGATAGCCATAACATAGCCAATACTAGTAGCTATCGATGATAGTGCACTGTGGGCTATGCCTTCGGTCTTCCCATTATTTCCCCAAATTTTCAATAATAAAAAACATTTAGATACTTGTCCGGTAGCATAGAGTTAAGTGTATGATAATAGTAATTGTTTCATGCATACCGCTTGTGTAATCGATAACAATTGATCTGAGATAAAAGCTTATCAGTATTACGTTAAATTGATCTTTGTTTAATTTACTGTAATGGTCCTTGAGGCCAGTGTACTTAACGTTGTAGTTTAGTCTGGCGTTTTGCTTTTTCGTTTGCCAGTCGTACGTTGATATAGTCCGTACGTTTCCATTTTCTTTTTGCTTGTTGTCCGGCTTCAGGCCGTGAATTCTTCGTTGAATTAAAATAGAGAAAACCTACCCAGTGGTTTTTGGTTATACCGAGGGTTAGGTCGGGCATCTACTCGTCGAGGATTTCTTCCCATCTTAGTGGACTGATAGGTAAATTTCGTATGATCGTTTATTTTATTTGGAAATCATAATTTATCTCTCAAGCCAAAAATTGATCAAAATTATTATTTAATCTTTAAGGATGATTGATCAGCATAGAGCTCGTTGTTGTTGTTTTCATAGTTCAGCGTGCTACACATATTAGGAACCAAAACATTTCGAACCAGGCACTGATTGAAAATAAGTTAAATAAACAACTTGAGCTTGAGATAGGTCAACTGACCTCCGCGGCAAATTCCGAGACTAGGTAAGTAGCCTTAGGTCTTAGGGCGTAGCTGCTGAGATCACCCGACATAGAAGCAGCCAGCAATATTAGGGCTGAGGGGATCGAAGCCGTAAGGTCTCTAAGGGTCCAAAGATCGAAAGCCATTCAGAGCCGCGCGATCGGGGCCAGCACTAAGCGCAGACTTATAGTCTATTTCATTTATTCGAGAGCTTTTTAGTCAATTCTTTTAAGGGCTACAGTAAGCTAAACAAGACGAATTACTGTACTTCAGCAGATCAGCTCAGTGAGGGCGAGTGGCTAGAATTCTTCCATTTTTAATGCACTAATACGCCCAAATAAATTTGATTTAGGCATTTAATCAGTGCTGGGACATACTACAGTAAGTGCGCTAAACAAAAAGCTATCGGCTGGAATCGAACCCGGGTTGCTTCGGCTGCAAGCAAGAGGTTTTACCACTGAGCTATGCGGGAGTTTGCGGCGTTTCTTAACATCTCAGTAGATTGTGTTTAAAGTGTCGACTCAGGATAAAATGAATAAGCGATTTTTATCAGCAAGTTAATTGATCTGCTGGAAGACGAGAATAAATTATGCCGCAAAAATGTTATTGAAAAACCCTTCTTTGCTACGTAGCTAAAGTGAGATCTAGCGACTTACAGTAAATAAGAAATAAGGGGTTACTGTAACCTCCGAAAACATTTAGTGAAAAAGCTCTCGGATAAATGAAACAGACTATAAGTACCTACGTACCTAGGCAAATCTCGAAGGTAATGTATGTGTCCTATGTCGTCCTTATACGCATAGGGCACCGCTACATTTACATAATAAACCACGCCCTCTTACAGTAAGCGCCCTGTAATAGACAGCGCACCAGCAAAGCGAAAAAAGTGATAGACAGCGCCCTCTAATAGTAAGCACACCTGCTATTATATGAATGCTGTCCTTAGTTTAATGTGCCCCTTGAATACAATTTCTTGGCCGAAAAGCAGTCCAAACTCAATATAAGAACATGAAATATTATTTTTATGGATAAAATGCCAAAAAAAGACAATTGATGAAGTAATTGAGATAGAAATTGTAAAAATATTTCTTCATTTTGTCCAATAATGAAGAAATTTGATGCTTTTTGGGTAAAATAAAGAATGAGTTATAGACAGCGAGCTCCCTCTAATAGTACGCGCCCTCTAATAGACAGCGCATCTTCCACCTGAACAAAGTTATAGACAGCGCGCTGTTTATTACAATAAATACGGTATATGTGAGACATACTATGAAAAAAATCCTTCTTGGTATTGCCGTATACGTATATTCAGTCGTAAAAGTACTACAAATGCAGTCAATTAAATCAATTTTGTTATTACTGTATGAATATAAACATACGTAACGAACGAAACGAACGTCGTATTGGGATTGGGGGAGTAACTTAAGAATATGGTACTTTCAGAATACTAAGAAATAAACTTCAGAAAAGCGAATTTTTTCGCTCACTACTTAGAACATGTTGAAAGAAAGCGCGGAAAAAATTTCATCCGTCTATGATCAATATTACAAAAGCTATGGGTTTCGTTAATTAGCCTCTTCTCGACCTTAAGCAAGCATCTTCTCGACCTAAGTATTTGAAAATTCAAAGAGCTGAATGCAGAATCACATGCAGATACCCAATTTATGTTGACCCAAGCATCTATACATCGACTTAAGCATCTATACATCGACCTAAGCATCTATACATCGACCTAAGCATCTATACATCGACCTAAGCATCTATACATCAATCTAAGCAAATAAACATCGACCTAATCATCTACACATCGATCTGAGCGGGAGCGACCTTGACCTAAGCAGCTTAAAACACCCTATAAAATAGGAACTAAGCCTAAGCCTAAGTATAAAAGAAGTAAAAACTTAGATTTTTGATTATCTTGTCAGGCTAAAGTTAAGAATATGGTACTTTTAGAAAAGGAGCAAAACGAATATGGAATGCCAAAATTTTTGTGCCAAACTGGTAGAACATGATAAATTGAAGCGCGGAAAAAAATTTGGCGAAAATCTGAGCCATACTTGCAAAGTTGGAGGCAACTGTCGATTTGAGTGTTGGGTGGGACGATTAAACGGCTCGATTCAAGGACTTACACATTTGTCAGAAATAAATAATATGGGCTGAAATTATGGAAGGAAGCATAGCAATGAAGGAGAAACAAGACAAAAGGCGCGGAAAGCAATTTGAAATTTAAAAAAAAACTTTAAAAAATTTCTTATTCTTTTTGCATGTTTTTTCGGTTTTACTTGATAAGATATCGGAAAATCTAAGTTTTTGCTTCTAATATACTCAGGCTTAGGCTTAGTATATCTGAAAATGTGTCTTAAGCTGCTTAGGTCGAGGTCGCCCCCGCTCAGGTCAATGTATAGATGCTTAGGTCGATGTATAGATGCTTAGGTCGATGTATAGATGCTTAGGTCGATGTATAGATGCTTAGGTAGATGTATAGATGCTAAGGTCGATGTATAAATGCTTATATCGACGTAAATTGGGTATCTGCATGTGATTCTGCATTCAGCTGTTTGAATCTTCAAATACTTAGGTCGAGTAGATGCTTGCGTAGGTCGAGAAGAGGCTAATTAACGAAACCCATAGCTTTTGTAATATTGATCATAGACGGATGAATATTTTTTCCGCGCTTTCTTTCAACATGTTCTAAGTACTGAGCAAAAAATCCGCTCTTCTGAAGTTTATATAATAGAATCCAGAAAGTACCATATTCTTAACTTACTCCATCTTGTCAAGTAAAACCGAAGAAAACATGAAAAAAATATGAAATTTTTTTAAGTTTTTTAAAATTTCAAACAGCTTTTCGCGCCTTTTTTCTATCTTATCTTTCATTGCTATTCTTCCTCCCGTAATTTCAGCCCATATTATTTATTTCTGACAAATGTGTAAGTCCTTGGATCGAGCTGTTTAATCGTCCTACCGAACACGCACATAGAGAGTTGCCTGCAACTTTGCAAGTATGGCTCAGATTTTCACCAAATTTTTTTTCCGCGCTTCAATTTATCATGTTCTACCATTTTGGCAAAAAATTTTGGCATTTCGTATTCGTTTTGCTCCTTTTCTAAAAGTACCATATTCTTAAGTTTAGCCGTCGTATTGCATAAGGACTTTTTGAAGCTAATCGGTTTTTTTGTGGTTTGATAATCGCAGGGGTTTTTTCATGGAAAGAATTGAGGTTTTTGGGTTTTTCAAATATTTGACACATTAGGTATTCCATCAAAAATTCAAAAATCTTCCATCCCCCCTATGTGCATGTATGCAGTCCGGTCAGGGTTTCATCGATTCTTCTCGAGCTAACATGATTTTAAAAATGGCTAGGAAGGTTTAAGAAGTGTAACAACTACATTTTTATTCAGATTCTGGTCGATTTCAATCATTTTCACGAAAAAAGTCTTGACTTTTGTCCATTTCTGGTCTTAATCACCATATTTACCCCAGACAATTCTCCATAAGAAAGTCATAAATTAAATCATAAACAACTTAAAAGTGTTCACCATGGGACAGATAAAATTCTTCAACTGAATATGACCTAAATTTGAGTAAAGGTGATAATTAAGCAAGGCTAAAGTAAAGAATATGGTACTTTTAGAAAAGGAGCAAAACGAATACGGAATGCCAAAATTTTTGTGCCAAACTGGTAGAACATGATAAATTGGAGCGCGGAAAAAAAATTTGGTGAAAATCTGAGCCATACTTGCAAAGTTGCAGGCAACTGTCGATTTGAGTGTTGGGTGGGACAATTAAACGGCTCGATCCAAGGACTAACACATTTGTCAGAAATAAATAATATGGGCTGAAATTATGGAAAAAACCATAGCAATGAAGGAGAAACAAGAAAAAGGCGTGGAAAGCTGTTTGAAATTTTTAAGAACCTTAAAAAATTTTCATTTTTTTGCATGTTTTTTCGGTTTTACTTGATAAGATATAGGAAAATCTAAGTTTTTGCTTCTAATATACTAAGGCTTAGGCTTAGTATATCTGAAAAGGTGTTTTTAAGCTGCTTAGGACGAGGTCGCTCCCGCTCAGGTCAATGTATAGATGCTTAGGTCGATGTATAGATGCTTAGGTCAATGTATAGATGCTTAGGTCGATGTATAGATGCTTAGGTCGATGCATAGATTCTTAGGTCGATGTATAGATGCTTATATCGACGTAAATTTACTATCTAAATGATTCTGCATTCAGCTGTTTGAATCTTCAAATACTTAGGTCGAGTAGAGGCTTGCGTAGGTCGAGAAGAGGCTAATTAACGAAACCCATAGCTTTTGTAATATTGATCATAGACGGATGAATATTTTTTTCCGCGCTTTCTTTCAACATGTTCTAAGTAATGAGCAAAAAAATCCGCTCTTCTGAAGTTTATTTCTTAGAATCCTGAAAGCACCATATTCTTAACTTACTCCATTAAGCAATTATAATTACCTATTTTTATTTATATTATTATTATTATTATTATTATTATTATTATTATTATTACTATTATTATTATATTTTAGCATTATTTTTTACACTACTATTACGATACATGTCGCGATAACAGCTGGGTACATATATAACATAAGAAATGCGGGCATGTAACGTCATATGACCACATTATATAGTATGTTTATAGGCATCGGCGTCGTGGCCGGGCCCCGGCACCGTTGCCAGTGAGAAAGGCGGCCCCGGTACAGCTCTAATTTAAAGGTATTATCCGGCGCGAAGCGTCGAAGAAATTTGAGAAATTATGATCACTGACGACCTAAAATCATTACAAATTACTTATTTATTCTTTATCTCGCTGGATATTTTGGGCCAATGGGGGCCGTCCTTCCTTAAATCCGCCCCTGCACGTTAGATCTTTTAACTTATTGCATTGCACTCTAATTTTTGTATGACTCAAGGATGCGGATTTATTAGTAAGTAACTGAGCGTATTCTTTATTTTTTAGATAATACATATGTTCATTTTCAGTTTTGCCAAAAGATAATAATCTGTTAGAAGAGCATTTCATTTTTACCTAAATAACTGCTCAATGGATGTTGATGAAATCGAAACTGACCAGCCGGGCTCTACAGCTCATGGCAAAAGCAGCGACGTTAAGAAAAGGTTCGAGGTGAAAAAGGTGAGTTGGTGAACGAGACTGCATTTTTTCTCTTTTGAGATTGATATTCCTGCCGGACGGCTAAGCTTCTGATTGCTGAGGTAACTTTTAGAAATCAGCGGAAAGATATTAGATGGTCAGAATTTTTGAGTAAATTGAGTTATATGAGTACTTCTAGAAAACTGTGCAAACGACTTCAGATGTGCCAATTTCTCACCCAATGTGTAGAAAATGCTAGATGAAGGTGCGAAAAACTATTAAAAATTGGTCAGTATTGATTCTCCAAAATTTTTCTGATTCTGCTGCAAAATTCGCGCTTTTCGTGATTTATCCCTAATCTACAAACTGCAGGTTTCCTGAGTTTTTTTGACAAAAATTAATTTTTCGTCTTATTTTTAATGTGCTGATGACAAATATTCTATTCATTTGGCCGAAATTTTCTAAAATTGAGCACCTATGCGAATTTATGAAAAATGTTTTCTCAAAAGTCACATTTACCAAGCAGAGGTAATGGCAATATTAGCATCCTATAATTATATTTCATCTGGAACTAAGTTTGAGCCCAACAAAAGTAAAAAGCCCATTAACTTCAACAATATTGATCGGATTTTGGTAAAAATTGTTTTTCCGCGCCTTTAAACTTTTATACACATTTCGCAGATTTGCTTAATCCGTTTTTACTTATTTCTGTACTGAAGTACCCACATAATGAGCTTTAGTCAGGAATTTTAACTCGAATAACAATCGGATTTACATATGCTGATGGCTGATGGAGTTATGAGTATAAAACCTTAGAGTTAACAGTTCTACGATGGATAAAAATAAGCTGTTTTGGCATTTATAATTCTACATTTTATACTTTTCTGTCTTTATTTTTCTCTGGCGCTGGCTAAGTTTTTAGATAAATAGAATTATAGAATTTAAGGCTGTTTAGGTTGAATCACGCTAGCTAATGATGTGACTAATAAGTGTTTGGACGAAAATATGGCATATATTTATATATTTAGTTTGAAAACGAGTGCTTGAGCAAGTTTAATAATATTAGAAAAGAAATATTAGAAAAATATTATTAAATATTTAAAAAAAATATTAAAAACGGAAATATTAGAAAAGCCATTTTTTCAAGGAACAAGAGAAACCTGCGTTTCGTTTACTATAACCCAACTCAGACTTGTATCCAGGAATTTGTTCTGGAAAGTCAATCAAAATTTTTAAAGGCCTAATTTCTGCGGTTTTCTGAACGGTTTAAAAAAAGTTCATAACGCAGTCAAAATACTAAATATGGCTTTTTAATGAAAAATAAACACATTAGAACTAATCTGAAGAAATTTAGTACACAAAGCAATATTTTGAATAAATAATTTTGGAAAAATATACCTTTCATATGCATGTAAGCCGTAAGTTGTAAATTACTTCAGGTTTTGCTTCAATGCGTTGTTCTTTTTACGTAGTTTTTTAATTCATATGTACCTAGTTTTTTACCGTACAATTTTAAGTGTCGCACAATTCTCTCGTTTAGTGGAACGCAGTGGCCTTGTGGGCATGGGACATAGTCGTGGATAACTGCGCTATTTGCCGCAATCACATTATGGACTTATGTAAGCGTAATAAATAGTATGATCGAAATTACCGGTTTGTATTCAAAAAATGGAGTGAAGCATACATCTCGAAATTTTGGGTTTTGGGTGGGAGGTCCCCCTCTCCGCCCGGCCATATTTATGGGGAAGGGGGTAAATGACCTCCAATTAACGGCCAAAAACGGCCAAAAACACCTAAAAAGGGCCGAAAATTTCAATTTCCAAAAATCGGGGGAGGGGGTCAAAAGTTTTCTGGCTTTGGAGGGATGGGGGGGACAACCGACTTTGGCTGGGGGAATCTTTTCGTCCCCCTTTTTACATGTATGGAGTAAAGTCAGAAATTTTCCAAAAAATGTGGAGTGTGGGAGTTTGCAGCTCATTATGTATTCCATATTTTGAGGGACACTCAAAGTAAACCGTTGCATTATTCGGTTTCGTTCCTGATGTCAATTCATAGAATTATTGATGATTGTTATTTTTACTGTTATTATAATTAATTAATTAGTTAATCAATAATTGGTAATTATGATTACTGCACGATACCTATAATTTATTCTTCTTTTCCGTGTTTCATGCACCGTAAATGCTGTTGCATCGTTCACTCGTCCTTATCGTTTGTTATGTATTCTAATGAAGACGTAATCACTTATGTGCATATCTTTTAAGGAATAAGTTACAAAGAATTCATACATGGGCAGGGCATGGGAAAGGGCGAGAGGGGGTATTAATCCCCCTGAGATCTAAAAAATCATAGCTATATACAGGCCCTTTTTCAGGATCCGGTCAAGGGGGCGGACCCATTATAGATTGGTCTATATCTCCTCTAATTTGTCGGGATAGGTCGCAAAAACCACATTTTTCGACGTTTTTCGACATGCTCTACCCATTAAAATCATAAAATTCCAACTTTTGTAAAAAAATTTCTCCACACTCAGAAGGCTATAAAAAGTGTCGTTTTTTGGTAGCGTTTGAGCCAAAATTATAGAATATACTTCATATCTGGCTCAAAGCGCCGAAAGTTTGATGATTTTACGTCAAATTTTTCCATCTTTCCATGCATTCCTAACCTTCAAACTGTTTTCCGTCCAAGAGGGGGCGGCCGCTCCCCCGCCCTCTAAATACGGCCTTAGCTATATAGCCATTTTTGCCTAAAAATATTGCTATATCACCCTTTTTTGGCTCAGAAAACTAGCCATATAGCCTTTTGGACTTAGAAACACACCGTGTGGGTTGAGAAATACAACACCATTTTTTTCTGGCTAGTCTAAAAAGGCTATATAGCTAAGTTTGTGAGTTAAAAACGGCTATATATTTGCCAGGAATGCTCGAAAATGATGGTTTGAAAGCGGTACCATCTTTTTTCACTGTAGAATCGTTCTTTGAAAGCCAGCTGGCTATCTCCAAGTTCTCCATTTTCACCCCTCCCTGAAATTTTTACCTTGCGCACCTGTGAAAAAATTCAAACAATTTTGAGAATAGTTTTCTTACGCTTCATGTTTGTTTTTCTCGTCTCTATTAAATTTTGGAAAACAAGTACTCCCAGAATTCAATTACGGTCCATGTGTGCTTTCTTAGCATCGGACAATATACCTATGTGCGTCTTATAAAACGCAGTAGTTTCAGACGGGACTGATTAGTCGGGTTTTTTTCGAGAAATAAGAGGTACATGTGTACATTCGACGTACATACACTTACTTTCCATTGCTGATTAAGTATTGATAAATGCCTGCTTCCTAAATAAAATACTAAGAAAAGGATTTAACTTGTACCTGTGCAATGGTCAATGGTTTACCGTACAACCTGCCAAATGATAGATGGTTGTCCATTACTAATCTTAAAAATTGGCTGTCCAGCTTTGTAAATTGGTTTTCCTGGTTCAAAAAATGGTTTATCCAGCTTTGAAAGATGGATGATTCATACATGGGCACAGGGTCAAGTGTCTTGTCCTTGGCGGCTGAACAACCCCGCAACTCCGCAGGGAAAACTGGATCGACCCCGCAAGAGTCTTGAAAATTTCCTGGAGAAAATGGGACAAAATCAAGGCCGAAAGTGAATGAAGATTGAAAATTTTTTTCAAAGCGCTTGAAATTGACCAGAAACTGTGAAATAATGTAGGCTAACGCTAGTTTAGCATTTATGCCATTTTTGAGGTCATTTTGGTCCCAAAAAATTCAATGTTCCACACCTCACCCCCTCAAGTCCAGATCGACCATACTCTCCATCGATGGTCATGCATGACCAGACGTGCACGTGGGGGGGGATCCTGACCACACGTGGGCGTTGTGGGGGGATGGGGCATAGTTTCCCAAGGTCGAAAGTTCAGAGGGGGTGAAATCCCAAAATTTGAGACCACGAAATTTAGATTTCTAGCCTTTTTTGCAGGTCAAATGTGCAAAACGCTTAAAACATCCTGTATAGCATGTTTTAATGTGAAAACTGCATTTTTAACTACTTTTTGTCCCATTTTGACTAGTTTCGTCACTCTTGTAAGTAAAAAATATAGAATTCATCGAAAATTTTGACTTTTCAGATCATTTTAAGTTCATTCTAGGTATTTTATGGGTAAATAAAACAGAAATGTACTAGTCGGCGCGAAGCGCCGAAAAATTTTTAACATCTGCGCTGCTTTTGTGCCCAAAAATAATTGCAGAACACGTTTGATAGCTCAAAATCGTCTGACAGTGATTCAAGTGTTGGACCCTGAGGTGGGGGTAGTACCCCCCATCCACCCTATGGGAATGTGTGGCCGAATACCATAAAAAAACCGAAAAACCTCCAGGATTTAATTTTTGAATTTTCTATTGTTTTTTAGCGATTTCTTGATGCCAATGGATAGTGCTCGATGAGAAACGTTTAAAAATGGCGTTTTTCGTCACACCTCCATGCTAAGACCATTTTTGACCTTTAAAAAATCTTCCACACACACACACACACACACACACACACACACACACACACACACACACACACACACACACACACACACACACACACACACACACACACATACTCAGAATTCCATCTATGGTCCCTGCCCCTTCCAGAATGAAAAGAAGGAAAATTTTGTCGGAAAATGAGAGGAAATGAAGGCCAAAATGGAGGAAAATTGAAAATTGTCTCCAAGAAGCGCACGTGGTTTTAGCACTATTTTAGCGCTTGCACCAGTTTTTGAGGTCATTTTGGACCAAAACAGCTCAGTTTATTACCCCCTCCCCGCAGATCGGCCATGCTGTGGACTTATTGTCATGACCAATCCCGCAGATCGTGGAAGTCATTTGTTTCTTGAAAATCCGAGCGTGCACATGTATGGATTTGACCCAGAAAGTGGTTGTCCGGAACCGGATCCGGAAATGGGTTTTTCTTGTCCAAGTGGTTGCCCGGTTTAAACTTCGTTGTTCAAGTCGGAAAGTGAGATTTTTGAGCTTTACTGTTCAAGATATATCCCCGTCCAAGCGACTCCTTTTCCCCATCCAACTTCCGGATCTCCCCTCCCTGTGGACGAGCAGAAGAAGGGTATTGCCAAAATGTGTTTGTCTCAAACCTTCGTACGTATGCCTGTGCATGTGTCTTTGATCATACATGTAACGGCTCAAAATTTTGAGTGAAGGAAGGTCCCTGACGGTTATTAAGAGCTACTCGGTCAAAAATGCCAAAAAACCTAGAAATGGTCATAGAGTGCAAGTTTTCGTTAAAAATGAGGGCATACACATAATGGCTCGAAATTGGGGGGGGTTCCCGGCCAATTTACGGGGGGGGGGGGGTAAATGATCACCAATTTTTGGCCAAAATGGCCAAAAAACGGTCAAAAATTTGCGTTTTCCAAAAATCTGGGGGATCAAAAATTTTCTGACTTTGGGGGGATAGGGGGCATACGTGGGCAGCAAGAAAATTCTGGGGGGGGTGCAAGATTTTTTTTGAAGGTCGAAAAAATGGCCTTAAAAATGGTGGTATGGCGATAAAAACACCATTTTTCGACGTTTCTCATCAAGCACTATCCATTGGCATCAAAAAATTGCGGAAAAAACGAAAAAAATTTTCAAAATTGAATTCTGGGGGGTATTTTGATTTCTGGGGGGTATTTTGGTTTCTGGGGGGGGGTGCATAACCCCCCAAACCCTCCACGCCCAGGTGTGATAGGGGGATGTTTGACTCTGGGTGGGGGATCCCCCCATTCCCCTCTTACATGTGTGGGGAGGAGTTTAAAAATTGTATGACTTTGGAAGGATGAAGGGACGATCAACCTTGGGAGGGGAAATCCATCCATTCGCTGTTACATGTACTCGTATGTCTATGAGTTCTGTATATGTAGTCATCTATGCTCGACCCCCAGAATGACATAAAAACCAGATCAATCAATCAATTTTTGTATTAATTTTAAAAACTTTTGAAAATTTCAGGTTTAGTCAAACTTTGAAATTTCTTTAATCAGTATATTCATACACCTATGTACGCACGTATAATGTGTAGTTGCTGGTACGTTTATGTATCGAATGTCAGGCCAACCAGGCTAGCGTAACGAGCGAAGAATGCACCGTGGCTTGGGGCGTTTGCAACGTAATTATTTTTTTACTCAGTACCGCTCTTCCTCAATCCAATTCATTTACAAAAAGTTACGTTGATTTTAGCACGCCTTTCATTTCCATTGTATTTCGCGTTGGCTTAAAACTCGTCAAGTTTGTCCATTGGATAATCGCGAGTGGGAATTCCAAAAGTGAGTTCAAAATCTAGAGTATTCGCTGCTTTTCTTTTACTTAAAATTGAGCCTTTGTACGCCGTCTTGCGTGCAAAAGAATAGAATAGGCACTATATTTAAGTGACGCACATACAATACGAAACATGAAATTAGAAAAATACGGAAATAAAATACATGTGGTACAAGTCAAGCCCCCTAAAAATGGCCGGGACCTCCCAACCAAAATTTTAAGCCCAATATGTCTGCTAGAATGGAATTATTTATGCAGCTCTTGAAATTTGGGATGCCATCACACGTTGAAGTATGAGATCTCCAGAATTTCATTCCTGAACAATCCTTTTTTCGTTATTATCCCATTAGATAAAGCTGATGAAAATCGTCGAAAAAGAAGTGTTTTGCGTGGATTTTTTCGCTCCTATAGCGTAGAAAATTTTTGAGCCTTAAGTTCCCCGAAATATTGACCCAGTTTTAGTATTAATATTGCCCTATAACTAAATTGTTGATTCGCTGTTGTTTACTGTAAGATATCCCTTTACCCATTTATTTATCTTATATCTTTTTAATTTCACATTTTTCAATTTTCCCTTTTCTCCTCGTGTTGTTTAAATCCCTGAAACCTCATTTGCAAGTCTGGCGTAACCGTAACAATCGAACTCGTTTTAGATACGGTCATTAGCCTTCTACTGGCTCAAGTCAGTTTCGATTGATCAGCCGAATGATTTTTGCTTTTTTCTATAATATAGTAATCGTGAACGAATTTTTCGTCGTGTGCTGACATGTAAGTACCTTTATCTGTCAAATTACTTCCTAATAAATTATACTTCAGGTATTTCGCTATAACCACTTTTACTGATGCACGGAAAAATCAAGCTATAAAGGCTCTGCACCTTCATTTATGTATTTACCTATATTCCGTTTCTTGTATAGTCTGTTTCACATAACTTCGTGCATAAATTCTAAGAATTTTCGTTGACAGTAGGTCGAGGGTTACGATCACACATGGGCGTGGGAGTTTGGGGGTATGCACCCCCCAGAAGTTGAAATACCCCCCCCCCCCAGAAATCAAAATACTCCCCCCCAGAAAATTTTTTTTGCTCTTTTAGCAATTTTTTGATGCCATTGGATAGAGCTTGATGAGAAACGTCGAAAAATGGTGTTTTTTTGGCATTCGACCACTTTTAAGACAATTTTTTGACCTTTAAAAATTTTTTTACCCCCCCCCCAGAAATTTTTTCACCCCCCCCCAGAATTTCGGTGCTGCCCACCTATGGTTACGATATTTGTATATCAGATCGATGCTAAATCGCAATCTGTCAGCTTATTGCGGTTTGCTTTAAAATTTATGACCGAAGTTGTGTGAAACGGACAATAACTGAGGTTTTTGGAAAAATTTAAAGTACCTTAAACTAACAGTAGTTAGATATGTTTTAGTACAGCGAGTTATGGGGGGACTTCTGCCACTGTTAAGCCGCATTACTGTATCGCGACTTTAAATCATTGTTGTAGCCTGATTCATGCGGATTAAATTGCAGAGAATATCTCTAAGTTTAATGAAACAGATTACGTAGATTTTTCAGTTGTAGCGTATTTTCGCTGCTTCAGTTCAAACTGCCTTTATAATCGATTAACGTGCGGTTTGACGGAAAAGGTTTGGTCTCAGAATGTATCGAGTAATAGACTAAAAGCCGCGGATAATTTATTAATGACAGCTTCGAGAACTATAGTCTGTATCGCATGACTTGGGTCATAAATTTAAAAAATTTTTCTGACAATAAGCTGACAGATTGCGATTATGGCATTGATCTGATATTTAATTATCGTAACCCTCGGCTTACTGTCATTGAAAATCCTTAGAATTTATGCACGAAGTTATGTGAACTATAAAATTGCGCATAAAGAAACGTACAAAATATGGAAACGGTGTAGTGGTTGATTTGTTTCCAAGTTTTTTTCGCTTAAAATCCATAAATCGGGCTACAAAAGTTTTTTTTATATTTGCAGTTTTGCCACTAATGTTAAAGATCATCTTGCAACTCAATTTAGGCATGTATAAATATATGCATTGTGTGAGTAAAATCGGACGTGATTACTATCCTACTATATACTAATACTAATACTTTATTCGGAAAAAAACACAAGGGTAAAACAAAAGTCGCAAGGAAAATAAAATAAAATGCGAAATGTCCTGGACACACAGGCAAATAGATTGCGCTCACGTGTGCCCCATCAAAAAATTCCCGAAATCAACCTTTTTCAAATTTCTCTTAAATGTCTCAACATTTGGAGAACTTCGAATATATTGTGGAAGATCGTTCCAAATTCTAGCTGATCTAGTAGCAAAACAATACTTTTTACAATCAAGTCGAAATTTTTCTAAATAGATCTGATTTGCAAATGCATTTCTAGTACGCGAATGACCATAAAACTTATAAAAATCTTCAGAAGGCAAGAGATTATTGTGAATAATATTATACGTAACAATTAAATCAAAATAAATTCTACGGAGTTCAAGCCTCTCTAAATTTAAGGCTTTTAACCTTTCATCATAAGAAAGTCCCATATATCCAATTAACCTTTTAGTAAATTTTCGCTGTACCCGTTCAACCCTGTTGATATCAGAAAGCAAATAGGGGCTCCATACAGTTGGAGCATACTCTACTAAAGGCCGAATATAATTCTTAAAAGCAAGAACCAACATTTTAGGATCACGTGATTCAAAACATTTGAAAATCAAAGCACTCATTTTCAAAGCCTTTGCTGATATATTAGTACAATGACAACTAGATGATAAGTTTGTTGTTAAGGAAACACCTAAATCTCGAATTGAGGAACCTGCGTCAGATAACAAAAAATGGTTTATGTGATATGTAACTTTAGGATTAGCGTACCCTAGATATAACACAGAACATTTAGGGAGAGATATGCTTAACTGATTTTCTTCAGACCAGGAAACCAGCTTATCTAAATCTTTTTGCAACAAAGTATAATTTTGAGAAAAATTAAAGAGCTTTAAATCATCAGCAAAGAAAAAGACTTCACTATGCTCAACAGCTTGAACAAAATCGTTTACAAACAACAGAAACAAAGAGGGTCCTAAAACGCTACCTTGAGGTACGCCACTAATAACTGGTTTTCTATCAGAAAGAGCGTCGAAAATTTTGACCTTTTGTGTACGATTTGTCAAGAAAGAAGTTAACCATTTTAATAGCATTCCATTTATCCCATAATGCTTCAACTTCTCTATCAATTTAGAATAAACGACAGAGTCGAAGGCTTTACTAAAATCGACATAAACAACATCAATAGGAATAGATGCGTCAAGTGATTTAACCCACATGTTTGTACACTTCAAAAGCTGAGTTTCACATGACTTTCCCTTTTGAAAACCAAACTGCCGTGAAAAGAAATTAGTTTTCGACTTTAAAGAAGCAATTAAAGCTCTGTTTATAATATACTCCATAATTTTACAAGTGACGCAACAAAGAGATATTGGACGATAATTTTCAACCGAAGAATAATCACCCTTCTTAAAGATAGGTACTACAATCGCATCTTTCCAACAAGAAGGTACTTCACCACTTCTATAAGAAACTTCGAAAATAGAACTAAGTGGATCAACAAGAAATGGACATTATCTTTTGATAAAATATGAACAAATACCATCAGGCCCAATAGAGAAAGTTTACTTAAGATTTTGAATGGAATTTAGAACAGATTCAAAACTAAAATCTACCTTAGCATCAAGTATATCTTTGTGACTTAAGTTTGTGGTATTAATAGGGAAACCATTATCAACTGTAAACATAGATGCAAAGAATTCATTAAAAACATTCGCTTTTTGCAAGTCTGAGTTAATAATAGAGTTGTCAACACACATGGGCGTGGGGGGTTTGGGGGTACCCCCAGAAGTTGAAATACCCCCCCCAGAAATCAAAATACCCCCCAGAAAATTTTTTTTGCTTATTTAGCAATTTTTTGATGCCATTGGATAGTGCTCGATGAGAAACGTCGAAAAATGGTGTTTTTTCGCCATACGACCACTTTTAAGACCATTTGTTGACCTTTAAAAATTTTTTCACCCCCTCCAGAAATTTTTTCACCCCCCCCCAGAATTTTGGTGCTGCCCACCTATCGTTGTCAACAATTATGTCGGACATATTATTTGACGGATTTTTCTTAGTATTAATGAAACGATAAAAATGCTTATGATCGGATCCTTTTTTAACAGTTTACGTTCCTGTGAACAATAATATTCCTTTACAGCTTTCCTTACAAGTCTACAGTATTTAGAGTAAGTATTCCTGAACATAGGATCAAATTTAGATTTTCTCCAGAATTTTAATTTCTTTGACAACAGTCGTCTTATATTTTTGGGATATTTATTAACTCTGCCAGGTTTGGAAAACGGAACAAAAGAATCTATAAGATATTGCATTACCGATAAAAAACGATTATAAAAATCGTCTACTGTCACACAAGTAGAAAAGATCAATGGCCACTGGATGTTGGCAAGAAAAGTAAACATGGATTCATAATCAGCTTTTGCTAAATTTCGTTTCAAAGCTACTTGTCGCCTGACTTCAAACGGTAGTAAAATTTTGAAAATAACAGAATCATGATCACTTTTAGCAAAAGGATGTCTTGTTTTGCAATCAATAATCAATGATTTATCAGATGTAAATATTATATCTAGAATATTTTGACCCAAGGTAGGGTGATGTACATGTCGATATAATCCATAACTATTAACGGTTTCAAAAAAATTGAAAGACATACTATTTTCAGATAATACATCAGTTTTATTCCATTTAATATCCGGTAGATTAAAATCACCTAACACAATAAGGGTTTTATTACAATCAAGCAATATATTTAATAGATTTAAAAAATCTTGATTTTGTTTGTCGTGTAGAGAATAACTAGCAAAGAAAAATGCTCCGATGGAATAAAAAAGATGAGTATACTTGGAATTGTGGATTATTATGGATGTAAAAGGAGGGGATTAGGAAAAATCTACCTAAAGTCGTAAAATCTGCTAAAAATCACACTTTCTCTAAGCAACGCAAAAAATCGAAGTATATTCTGCGGCCAACAGATTAAAATAAATATTCAACCATAACAATGATTGAATCAGCAGCACGTTAGCTATGCAGTAGCTATGGGAAATGATATTAAGTAAACTAACAGTCTTCCAAGCCAATTGAATGAAATAGCAAACATCGAAGACAATTGAAGACATGGTTGGTTTAAAACAGTAGGAAACGCGTAAGTTGACTTGAAACAGACTTAATGTAGATACACTAGCATGCCCGAAACGATTGTGTGCACTAATCAATCGGCTCCTGCTTTGCTTGCTATAATGCTCATAAAATAAAACAACTTTAAATACAATACCTCTTAGTTTTCTACCAATCAGGTGCCAGCAATTTAAAAAAGTAACCTTGATAGATTTCGTTTATACACTCTTATCTGAAACTTCGAACATTATTTAAAAAAGACACTTTTTTAGAGGCCGCAGAATATACATCGATTTTTTGTGTTGCTTAGAGAAAGTGTGATTTTTAGCAGATTTTCCGACTTTAGGTAGATTTTTCCTAGTCCCCTCCTTTTACATCCATAATAATCCACAATTCCAAGTATATTCATCTTTTTTGTTCCATCGGAGCATTTTTCTTTGCTAGTACACTACTTTTAATTAGCGTGATTTCAGTACATCAGTCAGTAAACACAATCAGTAACATGCCACAATAATGACAACAGTCCAAGAACGCGGGAAACAATATTGTTCTTAACATCAGCATTATCCTTTTTAAACAAGAAAACCTTATTGACACCATCCATTTTCAAATAGCAAAGAAAAATGCTCCGATGGAACAAAAAAGATGAATATACTTGGAATTGTGGATTATTATGGATGTAAAAGGAGGGGACTAGGAAAAATCTACTTAAAGTCGGAAAATCTGCTAAAAATCACACTTTCTCTAAGCAACGCAAAAAATCGATGTATATTCTGCGGCCAACAGATTAAAATAAATATTCAACCATAACAATGATTGAAACAGCAGCACGTTAGCTATGCAGTAGCTATGGGAAATGATATTAAGTAAACTAACAGTCTTCCAAGCCAATTGAATGAAATAGCAAACATCGAAGACAATCGAAGACATGGTTGGTTAAAAACAGTAGGAAACACGTAAGTTGACTTGAAACAGACTTAATGTAGATACACTAGCATGCCCGAAACGATTGTGTGCACTAATCAATCGGCTCCTGCTTTGCTTGCTATAATGCTCATAAAACAAAACAACTTTAAATACAATACCTCTTAGTTTTCTATCAATCAGGTGCCAGCAATTTAAAAAAGTAACCTTGCTAGATTTCGTTTATACACTCTTATCTGAAACTTCGAACATTATTTAAAAAAGACACTTTTTTAGAGGCCGCAGAATATACATCGATTTTTTGCGTTGCTTAGAGAAAGTGTGATTTTTAGCAGATTTTCCGACTTTAAGTAGATTTTTCCTAGTCCCCTCCTTTTACATCCATAATAATCCACAATTCCAAGTATATTCATCTTTTTTGTTCCATCGGAGCATTTTTCTTTGCTAGTACACTACTTTTAATTAGCGTGATTTCAGTACATCAGTCAGTAAACACAATCAGTAACATGCCACAATAATGACAACAGTCCAAGAACGCGGAAAACAATATTGTTCTTAACATCAGCATTATCCTTTTTAAACAAGACAACCTTATTGACACCATCCATTTTCAAATTAAAACTGCATTAAGTTATTTCTTCTTAATGTACAGTTCACTTATAATCAAGCACAAAAATTTAACCAACGAATTCACATTGCAAATCCTCACTCAATCAATACACAAGCACAATGTGTTGTGACTTTTGAAATTGAAAACACCCAATTTTCAATTTTCAAATTGAAAATTGGATCAATTTTCAAATTGAAAATTGGGTCAATTTTCAAATTGAAAATTGGGTGTTTGAATTTGCGATGAAGAAAATAATCAAAAGATAGTCACTTGGTTTATTTAAGCCGAGTAATAAAATAACGACCGTCCACCAATTCCAAACTAAACGCAACTAATCTGATCACTATGAAAAAGTTTTGAAAAATGAGCTTGCTAAGCGAGAGTTGTAAACCAAGAGAAACTTAAAGTTAAAACCTACCATTAAATTATGAGAGAATTATAAAAGATTTTAAACTTCAAGAAAATGGAAAAGGCGGGATGTTGGTAAATTAGAAGGCAAAGATTTTCGGCAAAAATTCAAAAACTTCACGCAAATATCAAATGTAAGGAACACTAACGCTTTGATTTGGTAGTAAAATAAATTTGTAGTATAGACTACATATTAACAACAAATGAATAGTGCAAACTTTACACAACTACTAGGTGTAGAGAATACTAACAGTTTACGGCTTATTAATGTCCATGATTACAATAAAGCTGTATATCTTTGTCGACTTCTGTGCACAGTAGTGTGATTGCTGGTTCATTTTAAACCACTTTTGCAGGCAATTTACATCAATTAAACGATAGCTCTCCATGTGCAAGATTTTGTGAAACATATTATAAACACGGCTAAGAAAGATTTAACTTTAATGCAACCCATTTAAGACAAAATTACATCTCTTCAATGATCTAAGGACACTTGAACATAATTTTTAAATCACTTTAGATTACTTTTGAGGGTAAACAAACTCACTTAATTGATGTCTCACATATGAATCCTTGAAAATTTCTTGACTTCAGTTACAAAGTCTCTGCAAGTCTATCGAATTAGGGTTAACACGTAACGTAAACTTTACACAAACACATAGCGTAAAGAATATTTTAGTCGGATTCGTAATTTTGATATTGCTCCGATATTTCTTTCAACATTTATGGAAAAATGAGTCTCCATAATGTTTTAAAGACAATAAACATTAGGTTTAAACCACTTTGCAATACTGCTGAGTGTAAGCAAGCGCGCCCAATTGACGTATATATTTCATTCCCTGTAAATTTTTATATCTCAGGAAAAAATTTCGATTTTTGCAATGCTCTAGAACAAAGGCTAACATGCAGTGTAAAAAATTACTCGGATATTATGATCAACATTCATGAAAAAATTATGTCTCTACAATGGTCTGAGGACATATAAACAATGAATGTAAACTACTTTACATCACTGTTGGATGTAAACAAACGCGCCTACGTGACGTCTCACATTTGATCCTTTGAAAACTTCTAGGCTCCAAGAAAAAATTAGGTTTCAGGAATGCTCAAAAACGAAGATAAATATATATGTAGTGTAAACTTCATGTAAACACCTGGTGTAAAGAAGATTTTAGTCAGATTCGTAATTTTGATATTGTTCCGATATTACGATTAATATTTATGAAAAAAATTAAGTCTCCATAATGTTCTATGTGCAAACTAACAATTGGTGTAAACCACTTTACAACACTGTAGAGTGTAAACATATGCGCCAGACTGGCATATCAAATTCGGTTCCTGGTCCATTTCTAGACTTGATAATCCTGTCCCTGACTCATAACCAGAGAAGCAGGCAGAAAAAACATGACAGAAACGCATTTTAAACACCAAATTTTGACTTTACACTCGCTGAATATTAATGTATAGACAATTTGCTTTGACATGCACCCGATATAAAGCACTTTATTCTTATTCTATTAGACATATCCCGACTTCTGGACGGAGAAAGTGGAACAAAAACGCAACAAAAACGTTTTTTCCATCATTTAGAACACTGTAAACTTTAAAATTCCGTACCGAACTCCCCATTGAGTTTAAAGAAATTCGGTTTGGTACAATTTGTAGCTTTTAAATCGTAGTACATTCCTGTGTGCCAAAATTCTGTTGCAAAAATTATTTGGCATGATTTATTAATCAAACTTCAGAAAAAACGTGTTTTTTAGCCCATTTTTTACCTCTGATTTCGAACTTTACACCCCCATAAATAACTCAATATTGCGTTTTTTTAAATGCGGTTTGCTGCGATGTTTAGCCCCTGTGAGGCACTTTATTAATGCTGTCTTCGATTTGCACTGACTCATAAGCGGAAAAATTTGGCAGAGAAATCTTAGTTAAAATCCGTTTTTTTACACCATCCACTAGAGTGTAAACTTTAAACCCCAGGATCTAACTCAGCATAGAGCATAGAAGACTTTGCTTATATGCAGAATGTAGCCCTTGATCCGCTCTACATTTCTGTCAGAAAACATTTTAAAAACCTCATAACCGGAGTTAGTATCGGACATAGGAAGGTTGAAAACTCGACCAAAAAGTGCTTTTTCACCCCAGATTTTCGCACTCTTTACACTGCCCTTCGATAAATAATGCGAATTTCAAAAAACAAAAAAAGTGTCATCTGTAGAATTCATCCCTCTATTATCCTAATATGTTCAATCCTTCGAGTCATCAATACTCAGTTGTCCACATGCCGCAGTAAAAAGGTCCCAAAATTTGTCCTATGTTATAACGTTACACAAAAACTTTACACCTTCTTTACACAGTCAATTTTGAGTTTCAAGAAAAACAAAAAAACACGGGCAGCGAATTTTTTTATTATCTTTCTTTTAAAAAAAACCGCACCTTCCAGAAGTGTCCCGTTATAGCTGTAGAGGGGGGTGCCCAGGTGTTGAGGGTACCCAAGTATATTATAGGTACGCGCTAACGCGCTACCTATGATTAAAACGGCATTAAGTTATTTCTTCTTAATGTGCAGTTCACTTATAATCAAGCACAAAAATTTAACCAACGAATTCACATTGCAAATCCTCACTCAATCAATACACAAGCACAATGTGTTGTGACTTTTGAAATTGAAAAACACCCAATTTTCAATTTTCAAATTGAAAATTGGATCAATTTTCAAATTGAAAATTGGGTCAATTTTCAAATTGAAAATTGGGTGTTTGAATTTGCGATGAAGAAAATAATCAAAAGATAGTCACTTGGTTTATTTAAGCCGAGTAATAAAATAACGACCGTCCACCAATTCCAAACTAAACGCGACTAATCTGATCACTTATGAAAAAGTTTTGAAAAATGAGCTTGCTAAGCGAGAGTTGTAAACCAAGAGAAACTTAAAGTTAAAACCTACCATTAAATTATAAGAGAATTATAAAAGATTTTAAACTTCAAGAAAATGGAAAAGGCGGGATGTTGGTAAATTAGAAGGCAAAGTTTTTCGGCAAAAATTCAAAAACTTCACGCAAATATCAAATGTAAGGAACACTAACGCTTTGATTTTGTAGTAAAATAAATTTGTAGTATAGACTACATATTAACAACAAATGAATAGTGCAAACTTTACACAACTACTAGGTGTAGAGAATACTAACAGTTTACGGCTTATTAATGTACATGATTACAATAAAGCTGCATATCTTTGTCGACATCTGTGCACAGTAGTGTGATTGCTGGTTCATTTTAAACCACTTTTGCAGGCAATTTACATCAATTAAACGATAGCTCTCCATGTGCAAGATTTTGTGAAACATATTATAAACACGGCTAAGAAGGATTTAACTTTAATGCAACCCATTTAAGACAAAATTACATCTCTTCAATGATCTAAGGACACTTGAACATAATTTTTAAATCACTTTAGATTACTTTTGAGGGTAAACAAACTCACTTAATTGATGTCTCACATATGAATCCTTGAAAATTTCTTGACTTCAGTTACAAAGTCTCTGCAAGTCTATCGAATTAAGGTTAACACGTAACGTAAACTTTACACAACACATAGCGTAAAGAATATTTTAGTCGGATTCGTAATTTTGATATTGCTCCGATATTTCTTTCAACATTTATGGAAAAATGAGTCTCCATAATGTTTTAAAGACAATAAACATTAGGTTTAAACCACTTTGCAATACTGCTGAGTGTAAGCAAGCGCGCCCAACTGACGTATATATTTCATTCCCTGTAAATTTTTATATCTCAGGAAAAAATTTCGGTTTTTGCAATGCTCTAGAACAAAGGCTAACATGCAGTGTAAAAAATTACTCGGATATTATGATCAACATTCATGAAAAAATTATGTCTCTACAATGGTCTGAGGACATATAAACAATGAGTGTAAACTACTTTACATCACTGTTGGATGTAAACAAACGCGCCTACGTGACGTCTCACATTTGATCCTTTGAAAACTTCTAGACTAAGAAAAAATTAGGTTTCTGGAATGCTCAAAAACGAAGATAAATACATATGTAGTGTAAACTTCATGTAAACACCTAGTTTAAAGAAGATTTTAGTCAGATTCGTAATTTTGATATTGTTCCGATATTACGATTAATATTTATGAAAAAATTAAGTCTACATAATGTTCTATGGGCAAACTAACAATTGGTGTAAACTGCTTTACAACACCGTAGAGTGTAAACATATGCGCCAGACTGGCATATCAAATTTGGTTCCTGGTCCATTTCTAGACTTGATAAACGTGTCCCTGACTCGTAACCGGAGAAGCAGGCAGAAAAAACAAGACAGAAACGCATTTTAAACTCCAAATTTTTGACTTTACACTCGCTAAATATTAATGTACAGACAATTTGCTTTGACATGCACCCGATATAAAGCACTTTATTTTTATTCTATTAGACTTATCCCGACTTCTGGACGGAGAAAGTGGCGAACAAAAAACGCAACAAAAACGTATTTTCCATCATTTAGAACACTGTAAACTTTAAAATTCCGTACCGAACTCCCCATTGAGTTTAAAGAAATTCGGTTTGGTACAATTTGTAGCTTTTAAATCGTAGTACATTCCTGTGTGCCAAAATTCTGTTGCAAAAATTATTTGGTATGATTTATCAATCAAACTTCGGAAAAAACGTGTTTTTTCGCCCATTTTTTACCTCTGATTTCGAATTTTACACCCCCATAAATAACTCAATATTGCGTTTTTTAAATGCGGTTTGCTGCGATGTTTAGCCCCTGTGAGGCACTTTATTAATGCTGTCTTCAAATTGCACTGACTCATAAGCGGAAAAATTTGGCAGAGAAATCTTAGTTAAAATCCCTTTTTTTACATCATCCACTAGAGTGTAAACTTTAAACCCCAGGATCTAACTCACCATAGAGCATATAAGACTTTGCTTATATGCAGAATGTAGCCCTTGATCCGCTCTACATTTCTGTCAGGAAACATTTCAAAAACCTCATAACCGGAGTTAGTATCGGACATAGGAAGGTTGAAAACTCGACCAAAAAGTGCTTTTTCACCCCCAGATTTTCACACTCTTTACACTGCCGTTCGATAATTAATGCGAATTTCAAAAAACAAAAAAAGTGCCATCTGTAGAATTCATCCCTGTATTATCCTATCCTGTTCAATCCTTCGAGTCATCAATACTCAGTTGTCCACATGCCGCAGTAAAGAGGTCCCAAAATTTGTCCTATGTTATAACGTTACACAAAAACTTTACACCTTCTTTACACAGTCAATTTTGAGTTTCAAGAAAAACAAAAAAACACGGGCAGCGAATTTTTTTATTATCTTTCTTTTAAAAAAAACCGCACCTTCCAGAAGTGTCCCGTTATAGCTGTAGGGGGTACACAGGTGTTGGGGGTACCCAAGTATATTATAGGTACGCGCTAACGCGCTACCTAAGATTAGAAGGTCTATAGCACAAAATGAACCTATATGTAATAGAACCAATAAAAAGATCGCAGGCAATAATTTCAGCAGTACAGTTAATATAGAAAGTATTTACTAATCTCAGAGACAAATGTTTTTTGAAGATAATACAGACCACACCTGGGCGTGGGGAGTTTGGGGGTATGCACCCCCAGAAACCAAAATGCCCCCCCCAGAAATCAAAATACCCCCCCCCCCAGAATTCAATTTTTGAAATTTTTTTCGTTTTTTTCGCAATTTTTTGATGCCAATGGATAGTGCTTGATGAGAAACGTCGAAAAATAGTGTTTTTATCGTCATACCACCATTTTTAAGGCCATTTTTCGACCTTCAAAAAAATCTTGCACCCGCCCACGTATGATACAGACCCCTCCACCTACTCTTTTTTTACGATCGTTTCTAAAAACTGAATAACCAAAATTTGCAACTAACAAAGAATCACTGAAAGTATCAGTCAGCCATGTTTCAGTAATAAAAATCAAATCATAAGTATGAGAACTCAAAAGCAAATGAAAATCAGCAATTTTGTTACATACACTGCGCGAATTAAACAAAATAGAACATAATTTATTTACACAGTTAGAATTTGGAACGTTTTTTGGGTCGATTATATTATTATTTAAAGATCTGCCACAATTGTTAAAATTTTTCCTTTTTTGCTGGGCAAAATTACCTATAAATTAACGGAATTTAGCGAAAATAAAACAAATTTATCAGATTTGCGAATAATTTGACTTTTGGCATAATTAATAAAGAAAGAACCGGGTGGAAAAACACTAGATTCATCGCGCAAAGTCCGTGCATTTTGCCGCTGCTTGTAGGTAAGATCAGGTCTAGCTCGTAAGTTCTTGTGAGTGCAACCTGGCTTCACGATCTTATTGATAAAGTTGATAAAATTCGTTTTTACCTGGCTCGAAACACAAATGACTTTAAGAAACCTTGGTTGGTTCTCGTTTGCCGGACCATCACGAAAAACATACAAGATGTCCGATGGCTTTACCGACGAAACATTCTTATTGTCATGCGCGAAAGACAGTAATTTGCGAACGTTTGCGAGGTCATCGTCAGAATCGGGTAAACCAAAGAGAACAGCATTTTTACTTTTGGACGCCAATTCGATCGACTCGTTTATCGTTTCTATCAATCTGTTCCCAGCGGTTTTCGATGTTGCAGGATTTGAAGAAGAAAAGTTTTTTCAGGAGTGAGATTTGTTTTAGAAAAATTAGTTTCCATTTTTACCTGAAGTCCATTAAAGCGGGCTTCCATCAGTTCCATTCGTCGTTCTAACTGTAGAAGGCGATCAATCTTCGGCAAGCAGCCTTCACAGAAAAACTTCTGTGACTTTAGACGACTAAAGCCCTATTCAGAAGTAACAATCGGCGACATTGCAGAAATCCTATTAATCGTAGCCACACATGGGCGTGGGGGGTCTGGGGGGTCTGGACCCCCCAGAAACCAAAAGACCCCCCAGAAATCAAAAGACCCCCCCAGAATTCAATTTTTGAAAATTTTTTTCGTTTTTTTCGCAATTTTTTGATTCCAATGGATAGTGCTTGATGAGAAACGTCGAAGAATGGTGTTTTTATCGCCATACCACCATTTTTAAGGACATTTTTTGACCTTCAAAAAATCTTGGACCCCCCAGAATTTTCTTGCTGCCCACGTATGATCGTAGCTGATTCACAAGTGGCAATCGGGAGGATCGCCGACGTTGCTGATTTAACCGACCGATCGGCAAAATTGGGAAAATCGCCGACTTCAGTCGGCAAAATCGGCGATATCGCCGATTTTTGGCTGCGATTTTCCCGATTTTAGTCGGCGATTCTCCCGATTTTTCGGCAAAATCGGGAGAATCGGGAAAATCGCAACAAAAATAGGTGATGTCGCCGATTTTCCCGATTTGAATCGGCAGAATCGCCGACCAGAATCGGGGAGATAGAACTCGTTTCTATTTATCCCGATAATCGTAAGAATCTTACATGATGAAGGGGCACATGGGCACACCTGGGCGTGGGGGGTTTGGGGGGTATGCACCCACCCAGAAACCAAAATACCCCCCCAGAAATCAAAATACCCCCCAGAATTCAATTTTTGAAAATTTTTTTCGCTTTTTTCGCAATTTTTTGATGCCAATGGATAGTGCTTGATGAGAAACGTCGAAAAATGGTGTTTTATCACCATACTACCATTTTTAAGGCCATTTTTTGACCTTCAAAAAAATCTTGCACCCCCAGAAATTTCTTGCTGCCCACGTATGCACATGGGGCTTATTTATGCGTGTGTCGCCAAAAATTATGTAATTGTGTACAGGTACTCATGTAGCGTGCAGTTAATGCACTTTGCTGGTGTGCTAAACTATGTATGTATATGTTGCAGTCACTCTCTAGCTATTACATGCATACGTCATCATAAAAACGGCATATAAATTTCTTTTATTCTACGGAAGTGGGTACATAATTGTCATAAGCTAGTCCCAAATGGCGGCGTCGTTTGATGAACGGCTTATTGAATTTGTTAAATCTTATCCTCATTTATGGAATATCCGCTTGACCGACTTCAAGGATGCGGAAAAAAAACAAAACTCTTGGAGAGAAATTGCGACGGAGCTGAATAGTGATGGTACGATTCGAAAATTGTATAATGCATGTGAGTTTGCTTCGAAAACTTTTAATTTTCAGTAAAAACTTGCGAAAAACAATGGGATAATGATTAAGCATGTGTGTATTGAAAAATTACCTATAATTATAAATTTTCTTTTCCTCTGTCAATCCGATTTCTGGATAGGGCCTCATCAAATATGGCCTCAAGGGAAATGCCTGATCGCCGACTATTACGAAAGGTAACTCCTTATCAAACCCGGCTACAATGGATGGCTTAGGCAATCCCAAGGAATCCGCATGTAATCCTTTTCCTAAACCTGAGGAGGCAAATATACCCCCATCGCTCCTGCGACCCTCACTGCCAATATCGACAACAACAAATCTGTAATTTGCATCCACGACGGCTAATAAAATTTTGCTAACGCGCTGCTTATAATTAAAAAATTGAGAGCCACTATTCTTTGGAGCTTGAATGGACACGTGTTTCCCATCAATTGCTCCGATGCAGTGCGGGAAATTCCATTCGTTTTCAAATCCGTTGGCTATATCGATCCATTTATCAGTTGTAGGCTCGGGTAAATGCACGGGTTGCAAAACAGTCCACAAAGCTTCACAGGTTTCTTTGATGCTTCCAGACACTGTTGATAAACCGACACGAAAGTTGACGAAATGTCTTGCATATCTTCACCAGTTGACAAAAAGCGCAGAGTAATGGCTAATCTTTCACCCGGTGAAATAGGTTTTCTCTATTTTCCACTTTTTTGTATTAGCGGACCAACTTCTTTCAATAATTCGTCGAATTTTTTGGCAACATGCGGAAAAATTTTAAAAAGCTTTCATGATCATGCAAACGCATCTGAGGGACAAGAGAATGATAATGGCCATACTTTTCACGAACTGCAAAAATAAAACGCGTTTGTTTGCGTTTTTTCTGAGTCGCTTTCAGTAATTTGTAGCTTAGATACAACTGCAGAATTTCGGACAAACATTCACTGTCCATCGTGACTGCTAATAATATATAATGTACCAAGTCGGAACTGCAGAGCATTTCTTTTTTGCCTAGTTTTGTCCATGATACATATCTGGAATATGCATAATCGGGGACAAAATCGGCCGGAATAGACCACTAAAACGGGCATAATCGGCTATGTTAACAAAGAAAATCGGGAGAATCGCCGACAATGGCGATTCTGCCGATTTTAATCGGCGATATTGCCCACTTTGCCAATTTTAATCGGGAAAATCGCAGAAATCGCCCATTAAAATCGGCGAAATCGGCGATGTCGCGGATTTTGCCCACCAAAATCGGGAAAATCGCCGACTAAAATCGGCAAAATCGCCGATTTTGCCGATTTTGTCGATCAAAATCGGGAAAATCGGCGACATCGCCGATTTTTACTTCTGAATAGGACTTAAGAGCATCGTACGTCCCGCGATCGATTCCAAAGCACTTTGCATGTCCCCACATTTCGCAGAGATCACGTCTGACGTTCATGTCGTTATCGCGGACCGGATTGTGACATTTGAGGCACGATTCGACCTTTTGTAGATACCGATGGACGCGATTTCGACTGAGAATTTGTACTTGATCGCTTGTCCCTCATAATTGAAATAGTAAAGTAAAATCGCGACGTAAATTGGGCAAACCCTTATTTAATGTAGGGTGAAAACATACGTAGTGTAAAGCATTTAACTTTTCTTAAAAAACCTCAAACTCATAAACCAGCTGTTGATAGGTATAGTTCTAGTTTCTTGTAAATGCGCTCTATCGCTCTCATCCAAAGAAAGGTATACATTTAGTGCTGCAGCTTGTTCTCAGTTATTTTACGGTGTTTATGTTCCGATTGAAAGGTTTTTACTTTTGCGCAATTATGTAACTTTTTAATATTCCACTTACTGTGAAAATTATAATGAATGTAACTTACATTTATTTGCATTAGGTTGTGAGCTTATAGTCGCCTGCCTACCTAAACCAGGATTCGAATTGTTAACTGTCTGATTAAAATGGAAATTCTTGCTTCGATGCTTAAAAAGCGAGAAAATTCCTTATAATATTCAAATTTGACTTGAACTTTTGAGTTTTTTCTTGTAAGTTTTGAGTCTTTTTTAAATTTTTTTCACAGCTGAATGTTCGCAATAGTGATCGACCGGGGCGACTTTTTTGGCCGGGGCCGGGGCGGTACCGGGGCTGGAAACAAATCCCCGGCCCCGGCCCGGGGCCGGGGCCGGGGCTGGCCGGGGTCAGACAAGGAAAATATTATTGCATGACAGATACTTGGGGTGGGGGCATAGGAAAGAAATAATGAGCGATTGCTCCATTCAGTAGTAAATGGCTTTTCATATCAAGTTTTATTACTATTTATGTCACAAGAAACAAATTTAGTCTAGTGTTTCATTGTCTGAATCATCAATAAGGTCTATGTCGCTGCTATTAGCACACTCTGTATCATTCGAATCTTAGCTACGGCTACTGCTGCTGTAGCAATTGGATGCAATAGGTATTGGATGTAATAAATGAGACATCACACATTCCCATATGGGGGAGGGTATTACCCCCTCAGGGTCCAAGACACAAGTCATTGTCAGACGATTTTTGGTGAAAACCTTTTGAATTTTTTGAACTTAATTTTTTAGTATGGCAAAAGTGTACCTAACTATTAGAATTTCACGAAGTGATACATTATTTTATTATGTGAGCTAGAGTAAATAGATAAACTATCACTATAAAACATGCATGTAATCGCTTAAAATTTTATGAGGTTCCCTCAGTATACCTACATGTAACGGCTGGAAATTAGTGATCGACCGGGGCGACTTTTTTGGCCGGGGCCGGGGCGGTACCGGGGCTGGAAACAAATCCCCGGCCCCGGCCCGGGCCGGGGCCGGGGCTGGCCGGGGTCAGACAAGGAAAATATTATTGCATGACACATACTTGGGGTGGGGGGCATAGGAGAGAAATAATGAGCGATTGCTCCATTCAGTAGTAAATGGCTTTTCATATCAAGTTTTATTACTATTTATGTCACAAGAAACAAATTTAGTCTAGTGTTTCATTGTCTGAATCATCAATAAGGTCTATGTCGCTGCTATTAGCACACTCTGTATCATTCGAATCTTAGCTACGGCTACTGCTGCTGTAGCAATTGGATGCAATAGGTATTGGATGTAATAAATGAGATATCACACATTCCCACATGGGGGAGGGGTATTACCCCCTCAGGGTCCAAGACACAAGTCACTGTCAGACGATTTTTGGTGAAAACCTTTTGAATTTTTTGAACTTAATTTTTTAGTATGGCAAAAGTGTACCTAACTATTAGAATTTCACGAAGTGATACATTATTTTATTATGTGAGCTAGAGTAAATAGATAAACTATCACTATAAAACATGCATGTAATCGCTTAAAATTTTATCAGGTTCCCTCAGTATACCTACATGTAACGGCTGGAAATCTAGGGTAGGGGTCCCGCGCCATTTTTAGAAGGAGGGGGTTAGCGACTAGATCAAAAATGGTAAAAACACATAAAAATAGCCAAAAAAGCACAGGCTTTCGCCAAAAAATGGGGGAGGGTGGTTAAATATTTTCTGACTTTCAAGGAAGTTCGGGGCTTCAAAGCGGAGATGGGGGATGGCCCAAATCCTCTGTCAAATGTATATTCCTCGGCTATTTTCAGGGGAAGGGGGTAAGCGGCTCCATTTTTGCAGCCGCTTACCCCCACCCCTTCGAAAATCTTTAAAATGGTAGAATTTTCAATAAGGAATTCTACACCTTTTTACAGTTTTTGTTCTTCAAAAATCTTTGTACATGTACAAAGACGGTCCTGAAACGTCTATGTACATCAGCAAAAATCTTCCCCGAACACAAAAAGACCGTGCTTCTAAATGTGATAATTCGGCCTGAATTTAGTTGATAGTTCGGCGCGAAGTGCCGAAATTTTTATGAGCTTCTGATGGAATTCACACATAAAACTCGACTGAGAAAGCTAAAACAACTTTTACTACAAAAATGAGAAATATTACAAAAATTGTAATATGCGAATTAAATCTTGTAATAAGCAACACTGCGCTTAGAATGCAAAAATGGAAAAATGTCAAATATTCAGGAACCCAAAAATTAGCCAAATACACTACTAAAGGTCGAAAAACTATGTTCTACTACCACACTGAAATCGTTACTGTACCATATTAAAGTATACAAAAATTTGCATGTACAAAAGAGTGTTTTTTGTATTTGCCAAAGATTTTTCCCGATGTACAAAGACCAGGACTATCTTTGTACATGTACAAAGATTTTTGGGAAGATAAAAACTGTAAAAAGGTATAAAATTCCAAAAATTTTTCGGCATTTCCCTCCGATATGAAAAATTGTCTGTCCTATACATCTTTTAAATGGCAAAATTTAAATTTAGAATGCAGAAATGTCAAATTTTTAGGCGCTTCGCGCCGTTTTGAGACAATTTTAGTAATTCTTGGCGTTAGAAACTCAGAAATTAGCTAAAATATACAATTAAAAGTCAAAAGACCCTGTTTTGCCACTAATTTTCTGGTCCTCCAATTTGGGATTTCACCCCTCCCTCAACTCTGGACCCTAGGAAACTATTTGAGACATATTTAGTTTATCGGATCGGACGCAATTCTGCAGCGTAGTTTATATTCGCCTATAATTAACCTCGGTCCTAATAACTATTACACAGGAAACGCGTTTTAAAGCACACGGTTCCCATTCAAATGAATGTAAAAGTGTTTTTTGTAGAAATAGTTTGTTAAAAACGTACAATTTATAACTAGAAATAGAACGTATTAGTCAACTCTAAATCTTTTAGCCATAGCTATGAATGAATGAGTTAAAAGTAGCATTTAGTTTAAATAAGTTAAGTGGAGGAATCGGAAATATGCAGATTTTCCTGAACATTCATTCATTAAAAGCTCATTTATACACAGTAGAAAACTTATGACAAGGACTAAGTAAGTATACATATGGTCTAATCAGTGCAGTTCTCAAAATTAACACTTGCTCATTGATAAATAAGTGCCAGTATCACAGCCTGTACAAAATACGAATTACACTAAATTTTTCCCCGGCCCCGGCCATTTTTTGACCTTGCCCCGGCCGGGGCCGGGATGCTGAAAAATGGCCGGGGATTCTGAGCCGGGGCCGGGGCCCCAGTCGATCACTACTGGAAATCTAGGGTAGGGGTCCCGCGCCATTTTTAGAAGGAGGGGTTAGCGACTAGATCAAAAATGGTAAAAACACATAAAAATAGCCAAAAAAGCACAGGCTTTCGCCAAAAAATGGGGAGGGTGGTTAAATATTTTCTGACTTTCAAGGAAGTTTGGGGCTTCAAAGCGGAGATGGGGGATGGCCCAAATCCTCTGTCACATGTATATTCCTCGGCTATTTTCAGGGAAGGGGGTTAAGCGGCTCCATTTTTGCAGCCGCTTACCCCCCTTTGAAAATCTTTAAAATGGTAGAATTTTCAATAAGGAATTCTACACCTTTTTACAGTTTTTGTTCTTCAAAAATCTTTGTACATGTACAAAGACGGTCCTGAAACGTCTATGTACATCAGCAAAAATCTTCCCCGAATACAAAAAGACCGTGCTTCTAAATGTGATAATTCGGCCTGAATTTAGTTGATAGTTCGGCGCGAAGTGTCGAAATTTTTATGAGCTTCTGATGGAATTCACACATAAAACTCGACTGAGAAAGCTAAAACAACTTGTACTACAAAAATGAGAAATATTACAAAAATTGTAATATGCGAATTAAATCTTGTAATAAGCAACACTGCGCTTAGAATGGAAAAATGGAAAAATGTCAAATATTTAGGAACCCAAAAATTAGCCAAATACACTACTAAAGGTCGGAAAACTATGTTCTACTACCACACTGAAATCGTTACTGTACCATATTAAAGTATACAAAAATTTGCATGTACAAAAGAGTGTTTTTTGTATTCGCCAAAGATTTTTCCCGATGTACAAAGACCAGGACTATCTTTGTACATGTACAAAAATTTTTGAGAAGATAAAAACTGTAAAAAGGTATAAAATTCCAAAAATTTTTCGGCATTTCCCTCCGATATGAAAAATTGTTTGTCCTATACATCTTTTAAATTGCAAAATTTAAATTTAGAATGCAGAAATGTCAAATTTTTAGGCGCTTCGCGCCGTTTTGAGACAATTTTAGTAATTCTTGGCGTTAGAAACTTAGAAATTAGCTAAAATATACAATTAAAAGTCAAAAGACCCTGTTTTGCCACTAATTTTCTGGTCCTCCAATTTGGGATTTCACCCCTCCCTCAACTCTGGACCCTAGGAAACTATTTGAGACATATTTAGTTTATCGGATCGGACGCAATTCTGCAGCGTAGTTTATATTCGCCTATAATTAACCTCGGTCCTAATAACTATTACACAGGAAACGCGTTTTAAAGCACACGGTTCCCATTCAAATGAATTTAAAAGTGTTTTTTGTAGAAATAGTTTGTTAAAAACGTACAATTTCTAACTAGAAATAGAACGTATTTGTCAACTCTAAATCTTTTAGCCATAGCTATGAATGAATGAGTTAAAAGTAGCATTTAGTTTAAATAAGTTAAGTGGAGGAATCGAAAATATGCAGATTTTCCTGAACATTCATTCATTAAAAGCTCATTTATACACAGTAGAAAACTTATGACAAGGACTAAGTAAGTATACATATGGTCTAATCAGTACAGTTCTCAAAATTAACACTTGCTCATTGATAAATAAGTGCCAGTATCACAGCCTGTACAAAATACGAATTACACTAAATTTTTCCCCGGCCCCGGCCATTTTTTGACCTTGCCCGGCCGGGGCCGGGGATGCTGAAAAATGGCCGGGGATTGCTGCGGGGCCGGGGCCCCAGTCGATCACTAGTTCGCAACACTGTTTATTATTTGATTCGAATTTTTCGGTCAGTTCCGTGGATGAGTGAATCGAACGTTGAATTGTAGTGCTCCTTGTTTGACAAACTGCAAAACACCTCTGGCTACACAAGCCTCCTCCCTTTGCTTTTTTAGCTAAGAATCACAAGAAATTTTCGGCGTTTCGCGCCGAATTTTTAATCCCAGGATTAAGTTACGCATTTCATAGGTTTTGTGTATAAATTGAATGTCCAACGCATGCTGCATATGTAGTCACATATGAATTTGAAAATAGGTATACGACGTAAAATACAAACGTGTAGTATTTATGTACATGCGTGCGCAGCGCACGGGTAGAGTATGCATGGATGCATTGACTAATGGGACTGCTCAATATTATTAAATAAACTTTTTATAATTCGGTTCAATAAATGCGGCTTGCTTGCTTCTACGGAAAACGAAAATGAAAAATTGACATTGAAATCGAAAAAATTTATGATAGCTTACGCATGAAAAAGACTACTTTTTTATGTAAGTAGGTATATATTCATTTGCGAATCTTGCTGTCAACTTGTTGATTATACACACTACCTACTGCATTAATTTTTTAAATTACTTTACTGGAGTTGTTAAGTATTGCATGATCGAAAAATCATAAAAAAATCATTTTTGTCAAGAGCTAAACAAGACGAGGTGCACTCATGAGGCAAAGGCGCAACTAGAAAAATTTATGTATCTGTTTTGATCGTATTATAAACGAGAGCAACCATATGAAATTTCTAGATTAAGAGGAATCAATTACAACTCATTTACTTCTTATAATATCGCATTAGAAACGATTTTTACTACTATTCCGCTGTCTTATACGTGCTATGACAAGGTATAAAATGGCGGAATAAAAGCGGCTGTTTTAATTCCCGAGATAGCTTATTCCGCCTTCTGTCATACCGCTTATTATTATTCCGCCGTTTTATTCCGAGGTCAGCGCCTGGAACGGCGCTATTCCGCGTTCTGTCATGCCACCATTTATTCCTGAAATATCACTCTTTATTCCGCTTTTAGTAATACCGAAATATTTTATTCCACCCTCTCATCCCACTTTTTTATCCTGGAATAGCACTATTCTGCGTTCTATTATACGGCCTTTAGAGGCTATTTAGTCACAAGCGCGCGGTTTAAACACTCCATGTTTAGCCTTTATACAACCTAAAGCATATTTTGCATTAATACATCTAAGCCATCTCGGTAGTGCCCCCCCGAAACAAAATCCTGGATACGGAGACCTGACTCCAGTGCACTTTTATTGGCGACACACCTTCTCCAAGATACTTGGCTTTGGCCAATTTGAGGATCTCGAGAAAATTTGTTGATTATCTTCTGCGAAATACCTACAATTTCTTCAATGTTCACAATCGAGTTTTGATTTTTTCCTCTACTCCCCGTTTGCTTTTTTAGCCAAAAATCGCAATTATAATTAGGTCTATTTAGTCTCAAGCGCACGGTTTAAACACTCCATTTTTAGTCTTTATACAACCTAAAGCGTATTTTGCGCCTTATGTCTTATGTTTTACACAATTTTTATGCAGAAAATGAGATTTATTCGAGAGGGTTTTTATTGGATTCTCACCATATTTAAGGCATCTGGGTAGCTAAATTCATAGAACGTACAGCTCAACTGGTCGTAGAGCATCTTTTTTAATTTATCCTTTTGTCATATCTTATGTTTTTAAAAAGTTTTGGTTGTGCCACCCCCTGAAACAAAATCCTGAATACGGGCATGGGTAGGTGTTAAGCTGTGATCACACGTGCACATAGGGGGGTGACGGGGGTATTACCCCCTGAGGGGTCAGCTAGACCGGTACTGTCCGGCGATTTTGAACTAACAGGTCTTGTTCTGCATCATTTTTGACATCAAAATCAGTAAAAATGTCAAAATTTTTCCGGCGCTTCGCGCCAGATTAGTACTCTTAAGTACTTTTTACTCAAAAAGCGCCCGAAATTGATAAATTTTTGCATTTTTTAGTGTTGAAAAGTGATATAATGCAGTCAAAATGGACTAAAAATGCTTTTAAAATGTGTTATTAACACGAAAAAACGTTTTATAGGCTATTTTGACCATTTTGATCATTAAAACAGCAAAAAAATTCGTGAACGTTAAATTTACTGTTTTAGATTTTTGGCATTTCACCCCCCTGCCGACCCTGACCTTGTGCACCTATGGCTGTGATGTGAAGAAGAGATGAGAAGAGGGAATGTCCTTGGTAAATTTTTCAATTTTCAGTAATGGGGCTATGCGGTTGCGTGCCGCTGTACTGTGGTATTAGGTAATGGCAAACTTATAGTATCGGGGACTGGCCGCACAGCCCGTTTTTGAGGCGAAGCTTCGTTACAGAAGGGAAGTCATGATTGGTCAGAGGAATAAGTGGTCTACTGCGTATTCTCACACGCAAAGTAAACAAACGCAGGGCATTAATAATTTACGACCGGTAAAGTAGTAGCTACTTTAGTAATAGTAACTGCTTTTAAAGCCAAAAATCGTTCGCAGTAGTGTCAATTGCATTCCATGCAACGGAACCTATAGTCTGATCAAAGAATCGGCTAAATTGAGTGGATATGTCTCGAGAAGTTCAAAGTGGAGGTCGAAACAGTCGGTTCTCAAGGGCAGTTTCATTTAGGGCGCTAAAATTTCGCCGACAAAGTTTTTATATGTCTGACCAATCATGGCCTACCTACCTTCTATAACGAAGCTCCTCTCCCAAAAACAACCGTGCGGCCGATCATTTTGGCCCAAACGCGACCAAAAAATGACATTCTGTATTGCTCTTTCAGTAGGAAAAAATTTTTGCAAAAAACTGATCATAATGGATAGAGGATGCCGAAAAACGTTGACAATCGCGGTTTTCGCGAGCTATTCCGGCGAATTTCCAGAGGTATACACCAACTTATGTTGAGCTCGCCACCCCCTTCCTTCCCTTTGGCTGAATCCCGGAAAGTAAGCTGGATACATGGGTATTCAGGTGGTCTTATTCGTACGTACTTGATTTCGAGATTGTCTATTGGATTTTGACTTATCTGATTTTCATCATACCTACCAACCTACGATTTTTAGCGAAAACCGTTACGCATCTTGAATAAATATTTTTACGCCGTACTGGAATGAAATAGAGCCATTAGGTAAAAGAGCTGCAAAATGAGTGACTCGGATGAAGGAAAATCGGTGGTCAGTTACGATTCGCGAGTTACTACAGATAGTTCCGGTTAGTAATCACAAGATAAAGTACCTACCTGTATTTATTTTTATGTTGTCAAGGAATTTTTGTCGTCAGATTTGTGTAAAGCTGTGTTTATGTCCTCATAATGAATTAAAATTAACGAAATATAATTGAAAACACTTCATTCACTTGAGAAGGCATTTGTTTATTATATTGTTTTACTGATTCCGATTCATATTTTTTCAAAATCGGAATTGACTAAAAAATCGGATAAAAACCAATTTTTTCAAATATACCGATTCCAATTTATACTGTTTTTAAATCAAAAGCGGCTGGGCGAGCAGTTAGGACAAATTTGATTAACTGTGGGATGAATGAATATTCTTTTGAACGAAGCGTAGCTGATGTATAAAAACGGTTTTTGTTTTTGTCTTTGAGAGAACAAAAGTGGTGAAACAAAAGGCAAGCATTAAAGTGATAAAGTTTATGTATTTTAATTTTTAAATAAAATAATGTATGTTTGACAACTTGACCTCAGTCAGTTAAGTCTTGAGACATAATTTTTTAACGTTAATTTTAAACGAAGAGCTTTTTACAAAAAGAAGTGTTAAGTACCAAATACAAATAATTCTTGAAAAGAATGATTGATAACTAAGTTCGATGTTTAAATACATTCGTCGCTTATTGAAGCACTGCTCATGTTAAGGGTAGGGATGTCCTGGGGAAGACTGTTTAGCCTGGGCCGGGGCAAGATGTTATGTACACAATGTATGCAGACCCTATATATGTGTACACTTAGGATTATTAATACTATTTTATGCAATAGTACTTATGAATTTAGTGCGGAAAAGGATTAATTAAAGAGTTCTTGTCTTATAAAGGCTTTAAATTAATACATTAAAAAGTGGGAAAATAGCAAAACTGTTTGGAAAGTATCAATGATGCTTCTGATCCTGAATCAGTCGATTTAAATGATAACAATTATTCGCGCAAAATCTTAAATTTGAAATTATCTTCAGAGTTTCAAAATATAGTAACTGCAGAGCGACTGAGTAGGCCGAGCATTGCATGAAAATTTTTGAGTTTATAATAGAACAATCACATCAGACAGTAATCCAATCTCTCAGTAAACGATATTAGTCATTAAAACATGAATAATAATTTTTTGTAATGCTTTTGGTTACCACGTCTGCAGAAAAATTATTCAAAATTAGCATTTTAGCTGATAGCACGTATTTTGAAATTTAACCATATTCTTTTTACGTCAATTTTCCTTTTTTAAGAGCGAAATTTTAAAGACTTCTTAGATCTAAGTAGAAAAGAAGATCATATCATAAGTACTTCATGGATTTACACCGCCTATTTAAAATTATCCATGTCTTGTCTTCCATCCAGTTAGTGTTTTTTGTATTCGGCAAAGATTTTTTCCCGATGTACAAAGACTTTTCGGGATCGTCTTTGTAGATGTACAAGGATGTTTGGGAAGACAAAAATTGCAAAAAGATCTGAAATTCGTAAAAACTTTCGGCGCTTCGCGCCGAAATGAGCAATTGTGTTCTATATATCTTTATAATGGCAGAAATTGCATTTCAAACGGGAAAATATCAAATTTTTTGGCGCTTCGCGCCGTTTTAAGACGATTCTTAGTGATTTTTGCCTTTAGAGATCATAAATCAGCTAAAATACACTACCATTAGTCATAGGTGGGCAATGCCGCGCCACCAGCGCCACCGAGTGGCGCCAGAAGGTACTTCGGTACCTTCAGAACCCCAACTGGGTGGCGCCAGAAAAAACAGTTTTTGATTGGGGGGTAGAATTTTTTGACCCAAAAATAGAAAGTGAGAAAATGATACAACCAGCCAACTAGCCAACTGGTCAACCAACCAGCCAACTAGCCAACCAAACAACCAACCAACCGGCCAAACAACCAACCAACTAGCCGACTAACCAACCAACTAACCGGCCAACTAACTAGCCAACTAGCCAACCAAATAACCACCTCCCCAACCAAACATCTAACCAACTGGCCAAACAAACAAACAACCAACCAAGCGCTCAACCAACCAACTAGTCAACCAAACAACTAGCCAACCAAACAACCAACCAACCAGCTAAACGACCAACCAGCTAAACAACCAACCAACTAGCCAACCAAACAACCTACCAACCAACCGGCCAAACAACCAACCAACTAGCCAACCAATTAACCAACCAACTAACCGGCCAACCAACCAACCAAACAACTAACCAATCAAACAACCAACCAACCTCAACAAAATGGACCCCGGTACCTTCAGAACCAAAATCCATTGCCCAGGTATGCCATTAGTCGAACAACTCGGTTTTTACAACACAAAAATCGCTACTTTACCATATTTTAGTGCCCAAAAATTGGTGTGCACAAAATGTACAAAGACTTTTAGGGACCAGCTTCGTACATGTACAAACGGACCTTGTACAAAAAACATTGCATTTAGCTCTGCTACGCTATAAGAATCTTGATTCACGAGCTTTAGGCTTCTTTTCCTGTCAAATTGCGGCTGCGGCGTAAATAATTTAGAACAGCACAAGCTTGAATTCCAAAAAATTCTTAAAACTGAATTTCGACAAAAAATTACTAATTGGTGCGAAATAGTAACAGCATAGATATTTTGTCAGGGCCCCAATTAGTGCAATCATAACAAATAATCTTTATTCCTTACATAGCCGCTCATTCAATTAATTTTCTTATATTTTATATATCCGGTTAGAGTTAATAGGTCGTATGAGTCTGATTTATAAGATCTAACAGAATGAAATAAAAATTAATGCATCCTCTGATTCAGGCCACTTATTCTGAGAGATGAACTTTAACATAAAAAAATAGATCACGAATATGTTAATATCCAGTAATTCGATTTTAAGTTTCTATCACTTCTTCAGAAGTAAAGCGAAAACACTAAATTTGAATCGCCTAAGTTGAATACAAGTCTATATTTTTGCTACAGAAACAGTTCAACTACTGAATTTTGCTATTCGAATCCGCTGATTCTTAAATAGATCCTTTGTGTGCTTCCTTCAGAAGAGGATTTTAGATTTCTACTCTTAATTATCAATGTTTTAGCCCCGGCCCGTGGCAAGCCTTGCCCCGGATCGGAGCTCGGGACATCTTCTTTTAACACGATCTTTCACTTAATTTTGATATCACTGACCTTCTATGTCATGTTAAAGTCAGCAAAATATTACATTTAATTTACATATGCAGTGTAAAGCATACGTGGGCAGCAAGAAAATTCTGGGGGGGTCCAAGATTTTTTGAAGGTCAAAAAATGGCCTTAAAAATGGTGGTATGGCGATAAAAACACCATTTTTCGACGTTTCTCATCAAGCACTATCCATTGGCATCAAAAAATTGCGAAAAAAACGAAAAAAATTTTCAAAAATTGAATTCTGGGGGGAGGTCTTTTGATTTCTGGGGGGGTCTTTTGGTTTTTTGGGGGGGGGGGGTCTTTTGGTTTTCTGGGGGAGGTCCAGACCCCCCACGCCCATGTGTGGTGTAAAGCTAAAGATTATATCTTGCTTAATATTTCTGCATCCTAAGAATATTTAATGCCGTCTTAGAATTTTTTATGCTAATTTCAAATCTGTTTTGCGTTTTGCACTAGCACGTCTAGTTTTTTAGAAATCCATGTTTTAGCTTATTGCACATACAAATTGTCTAGTTTAGTTTTAGGAATTTTGCATTTTTTTAAATTTTAGAATAATGTTTTCAAGAGAAAGAAATACTCATAAGCATTGCCAAGCATTTTTCTCTTCTAACAAAGTATATTCAGGCTTTTGACGTGGTTGAGAACTCAACAGTCGGCCAGTTTTAAAAGTTTTTATTCCGTTTAAGTTGCATTAAAAAAGCATTTTTGGATTTTTGCTCGTTTTATAAATTCTCACTTATTTCTTAAATCAAATGTGCCAGCGCAAAAAAAGAACAGATTTCAAATCTGCGTCAAAAATCACATAAGAATCTGTTTCAATTATTTAGATGCAAGGATACTGAATTGATAATAAGGTTCAGTCAGGCTTTAAACTTTATTACAAGCAAATTAGGCGTATTGTGTTACGTATGACAGCCCAATAATTTAAGAACTAGATGTGCTGGGAAAATTCTAAAGATGTATTCAGAATCAGCGCGGAAAACTGTTTTAGGATCACTTAAAATTGTTTTGGGAGGAAAATAGTCGTAAGTAAATGCTATTTATTATTTATTAGATTTCTTTTAGGTAATATTTATTTTATTTTCGTTTCCTATGTTATTTTATTATTTTTATTCTATTTCTCCGATTAACATTAACTTGATATATTTATTATTATGCGATTTGTGAGTTTTTTCGCTATTAGTTCATTATATACGGGAATGTTGGTAATAAGTGATGAATTCGTTTGTTTGTTCCGCCCGAAGTCATAAAAACGACGGTACGAATGTAAATAGCGACGATCGTTCTTCCAACTATTGTGAGTTTGTTTTCGATCTTTGTTGTATTGGTTCAAAAGCATTCTAATGCTCTTTTTTATTTTATTTTTCCGTCTCACTGTATATATTTGTCTCTTCTGAGAATATATTGATTTTTTCAGTTTTGTCCCAAAGCGGTATAATTTCGAATCTCTTTCGATCTGAGGTTGCTAATTTAACAAAATTTGTGTGGGTGGATAACAAACAATCAGATTTTTTGACCGTTTGAACTTTTTGAATTTGCGAAATTAAAATTTTATTTTTTTCTACGAAAATCTTATAAAAAGCTTCCATTACAATAGAAATGAAACAAGATTCGAGATTGGGATGAAATTTTGAATAAATGACGGCTTATGTTTCAGTGAAATACTTCTTCAAAGACACTGGGGGGATGGAGAAAATTGGGGGGGGGATTTAAAAATTTTCTGAGGGTTTACCCGCTCATCTCTCAAGATCCTGTACGTTGGGTATATACCGTACTTGCCGTCTATTGCAGAAAATCTACTCAAATATCCGATTAACATGTACTTATTATATGCACATATGTACATATTTATAGGAGTAGTATCCTTCAGTGAATGACCTTAATTTTAAATTATTACATTATTCTCCATAGGTGCTTTTATTAGATTTATTTTGCGCGCTTATTTGCATTAAAAATAGATTAATGTAAACAAGTGCTTTGCGAAATTAGAAGCAATCAAATATCGATAATCCGTCCACGAAACCTTGCGACTGACTTGGCTTAGATTTTTTTGTTCATAAATTCGAAAGCTAATATACGGTTCAAAATGAAAGAGAAATTTATGTAGCGATATTCTATTTTTGGCTAAAATTGGGGAAAATCGTCTAAAAAGGTCTAATACGCCAAAAATGGAGTACTATAATTCACAATAGCTTCCGTCAGTGGGGGTACATGATCTTTTAATTTTGGCAAAAAGTGGGGGAAAACACCTCAAAACGGCCAAAAAAGCGAGTTTTGCCGAGAATCGGGTCACTTTTATTTGATTAGCAAGTGCGATATAGCTTCTATCGATATATACTTACTTATGCAAGCAAAGTTCATTTTTTCTAAATTTTAAGCCCGCTACTGCCCCGTGCGTTGCACTATTTGCTCCAAGCAAATAAATCCATTCTTTGGAAATGACCTCTGCTGCCACCCATTTTTGGACGTTATAGTGTGTCGAGTGAGTTCATGCATTTCTGTGTCGAACGATTTAATGCCTTGTTATCATGCATATATGGATAGTGACCGAAATCTGGGTGTCTTGGGTGAAGAAAAATTTCAAAAATCCTAAGAAATTGCCAGAAAATTCAATTTTGGGGGTCTACTTCAATATAGGAGAAAATTTTGGAATCTCGGGATGTAACCCCCTAGCCGCCACGCCCACATGTGATTATTACCGTAGATTCGTAGCATGGCCAATCAGGGGGGTCAAAAAACTGAGTTTTTTTGGTCAAAATGACCTCAAGAACTGGTATGAATGCTAAGATAGCCTTGAAACTACATTATTCCGCAGTTTCTCATTAATTTCAAGCCCTTCTAAAGAAAATTTTCAATTTTGATTTATTTTTGGCCTTCGTTTTGCCTCATTTTCACAGAATATTTTCCACATTTCCATTCTGGGGGTCTAGCTAGACCCCTTGAAACCTCCAAGTGCATGTCTAGTTTTTACCATTACACAGCTTGAACAATGTAGGGGTCAGTCGGATAGCTTTGTCAGGGTTAGATTACCTTTAAAATTCGTGTAAATAACTAATTCACAGTCTTTCGATGATTTCAAGCATTTATTTTTGGAAAAAAAATTTATTTTTCGTTTTGCCGTAGTTGTTTATTTTCTGAAAATTTCCTGTTTCCTTTAAGGGCTCTTTTACCGTATGCATAGGCGCTCACCCAGACATGTAACGGTTCAAAATTTCAGGAGGTTCTCGGGCATTTTTTAGGGGGGGGGGGTAAATGACCCCAATTTCAGGCCAAAAATTGTCAAAAAATCGCCTAGAAACGGTTGAAAAATTCAATTTTTCCTAAAAATCGGTAAGGAGTGGGTCAAAAATTTCCTGGCTTTGGGGATGGGAGACGACCAACTTTGAGTGGGGGATCCGCCATTCCCCTTCTTACATGCATGCGCTCACCGCAGTATGGTCGGCCAGAGTTTTAATTAGCTAAAAATGGCATGAAAATTTGGGGTACAATGTAATTAATACTAAAATGGCCAAAGTTTTACTTCTATGTACATATAGTTGTATTACGTATATTTAAGTTTTCGAACATCTTTACAGATCATACGTGTACTTATTCAAATTTATCAGGAAAGATGACAGCTTTTGGAAGAAGTTTGACGCAGTATGTGTAATTTTTGCAGCAGTGGGAAACTATAGAATTAGTTTTCGATAAAAAATTGAACACTATGTACACATGCAGGGGCGTACGCAGGATTTTTTCAAGGAGGGATGGCTTCAAAATTGGTGACCCTATATTTCGATGTACGTTCGCCGGGGCACCAAATAAAATTCATTTTCTGACTTTTCCGAAGAAGCTCTATCCGTTAAGCTGATAAAATTCAAACGTTTCGAAAAAGTTTTTCTTTCTGCTCAATAAGCTATGAAAAATGACGTTTATCTGGACGCGCATACGTTCTAGAAGGGAAATGGGAATGTAAATACTTTTGTATTTTACCATTCGTGTCACGTCTAAATTCTACTTACGGTATGTCAGAACATTTCAACGAAAATATCTTCATAGGAGCTGAGGAATTCATAAAAATTATTTTCCGCGTGTAGCGTATGCCGGATTAGATCAGAAAAAATCAACAGTAATGAATAGGTAGGCCTGAATCTAACGGGTGTTCCGTTCCCTGAATTCAGAATTGTTTTTCTTTCCAAACTAAGAACTATAGTCAGGCTGAAACCGCGGCACACGCATGTGTATGCCCTAGATTCCTGCTTTTAAGTAATTACAGTCGTGTAGAAATTTTTGGCGGAGATTAATATTAATTACATTTAAATGTTTTAGTACTATTTCATTATTTATTAGTACTTATTTATTTTATTATTATATTTTATATAATTTAAGATATGATTTTATACATTTGGTTTTATACATGGATGGGCAATTCGCGGCTGGCCAGAGGGAGTAAAATTAAAAAAGAATCACATTGCAAACATGCGTTTTTACCAGGTAATATATTGATAATGTTGTGATCCACTTAAGCATATTAAAATGTTATTCTTTTGGTCAGAACTATGTGAATTACATTCTAAAATGTATTTTTTCGAAATACTACCGATTTTAAGCAATGTAAAGTGGATAATTCACTATTATGTGACAAACAATTAACAAAACTGTAAGACTGTGGAAAAATAGATGGATATTTTTGCAGTAAGCTGACTAGGTTAAGTGAACTTTTTGTTAATTGAGATGTATTTTTTCCATATAATATCGAAATTTTTCGGGAGCAAACTATACATCACCAAAATCGCCCGACAGTGCCTACCCCCTCTCCTCACTTCCCAATGGCGGATCTAGAATTCTCCTAAACGGGGCTGGTACCCCAACTATTCCTAAAACAGTCAGAAATAGGGCCAAAAAATATACCCTTCATGCGTTAAATAGGTTTATTCGGCGTTTTACGTTGTTTACTTTTATTTAAAATCTTTTTTGACGCAACATTTCATCGAAAAATTTTGAAATTTTCGACAATTTTGTGGGAAAAAATGATTAAACTTCTTTCACATCAGCAAAAATCTGGCGCAGAGCGCCGGAAAATTTTGTTTGAACTTAAGGCGGCAGAACGTTTAGAAGCTTGATTTTCTGCTCGATTTTCTGTATTTGCAGTTTTTGACATGGAACGTCAAAAATTTTAGAAAGTTATTTTTGAAAATAGAATAAATCTATACTGAAATAGTCGTTTATGCACTTGAAATTATTTTGAAACCTAGAACTTGAGCAAAAATGGCTTTTAGGTCGCCAAGAAAGTAAATAAATATCATTAATAGGTATTATCCAGCGCGAAGCGCCCGAAAAATCAGAGAAATGATCATCATTAACGGCCAAAAATCATTGCAAATTACATATCCATTCCTTATCACGCCAACTATTTTAGGCCAATTTGGGGGTGGGGCGATCGCCCCTCTGTTCCTCCCTATGCCCTTGTGTGGTTTTGTAGATGTAATTTTTGCTACATACATACGTCACTTAAGTATATTTTACAGCGCTGCTTTAAATTTTTGACCAACGATTCGTGGACGCTCGGCGAGGACGGCAAGGAGGAACACTGCTGCTGGTGCGGCGAAGGGGGCGAAATATTTGTCTGCGACTATTGCCCCAAGGGTATTTGCAAGATGTGTTTGAGAAAAAATTTGGGTCGCGGCTACGTTTCCAAATTGGAACAAAATATAGACCAGGACGAACAGTTCGCCTGGCATTGTCTGGCGTGCGACGCGAAAGATATAAAATCGTTTCAATTAAATTACGAAAAAACCGTCCAGATGGTTAACCAGCAGCGTTCGCGACGACAAAAATCGGCCGCGGCGGCGGCCGCCGCCGCCAAAAAAACACCGAGCGCGCCGTCGGCCGACGACGACGACGGCAACCCGCAAAGCAGTTTGGCCATTTTGAAGCGTCGCGTCGAAGGATACGAAAAATTATACGCCGACGCTGAGCGAAATGGGCAATCGTTAAAAACCGCCGAATTTTTGGCCCCCCTGGTCGACATTGGCGCCGAATTTTGCCGCTCGCTGAAACGCATCAAAACTATGGCCCGGCGCGAGCAGGAGCAGGAGGACTTTCGCGGCTACGACGACGCCGCGTGCCCCGAATCGGCGTTGAAAGTGCGCCAGGCGATTCATCACGTGACCGACGGTCTAATCGTCGCGTCGTCGTTCTACGAACGCGTCCTGCAAACGCATCGCGTCGAAGAAACTAAACTCGACGCGACGCGATCGGAGCGAAAATCGCTCCGCCGCCGTAAGCGATCCAACGGCGGCAGCGGCGGCAAAGCCGAGCGTATTCCGTCTGACGTCATCAATCAGCATTTTCAAGACGCCATCGATAGCTTGACGACGGGTAAATCGGATATTCCAAAAACTATCGATCCGCCCGTCGCCGATTCGACCGCGATGGACTTCAGCGTTATTGAATTGGACCAATCGCGATCCAGCGACGAAAGCGATTCGCGCCGCGCGCATAAACATGAAGCGAGTGATGCCGTCGCGCGATCTATCGTCGACGCGCCGCTCACCGCCTTAGATATTCGCGACGAGACGGCACGGACCGTAGCGGATTATAAATTTATTCGAGGGACCGTCTCAAAATTCGACCCGGCGCCAAAAATCGATTTCAATGAAGATTGTAATAAGGAAAAAAAGAGAGTTCGTTCCAAGACTACCGCGTCGAAATCGAGCTCAGCTACTGCGACGAAATCGCTCAGCGAATCGGCGATTGAAAATTATGCGCAGGAGAATAGAATTCGCGACGGGACCAACAAAGGGACCGAATCCATACATGTAAACGCTCAAAATTTTAGTTGGGGTTCCTCGGCCGTTTTAAGGGGGGTGGGGGTGAATGACCTCCAATTTTTGATTAGAAACGACCAGTAAACAATTAAAAACGTCAAAAAAATTCATGTCTTGTCAAAAAGGGGTTCGAAAATTTTCTGGCTTTAGGGAACGGATTGACAACCAACAAGGTGGGGTACCATCCCCCGTCGAATTTTCGGGTAAGGAGTCCCCAGCCATTTTTTACGGGTGGGCGTGAAGCATTTCCAATTTTTGGCCAAAAACGGCCAATAAATACGTAAAAATTGCCCAAAAAATGCAACTTTTTTCCAAAAATTAGGGGGTTCAAAAATTTTCTGACTTCGGGGGACATCCAATTTTGGGTGGGGGTACAAACATGATCTGAGGGGTGTTTTATCCCGCTGAAAAATTTTTACCCCCGCAAAAATTTTTTATTTCCCCCCTTCCCCAGAATGGTGATTTTTTAAAGTTCCCGAAAACTTCCTAGAAATATGTAGAAGAGATGCTTTTTTTTAAGCGTTTTTAGCTAGCCATATGCTCAAAAGTGCCAAATTTTATATCATGCTTTGACTATGTTTTGTTCAATTTGGTCCCACTTTTTTGATTTTTTTAAAATTGTCTTCATGTTTTTACGCTCTAGAAAGATACAGCATCGTCAAAAACACTAAAAAACGATGTTTTTGACGCATATCTACCATTTTTGGATCCAAGAAAGGCATTTTATAATTTTATGCCCCCCTACCCAGAAATTTTATGCTGTGCATGTATGATGGGGTATCCCTCCAAACATACATGTAGCGATTCAAAATTTTTGATGAGATCCCCGGCCATTTTTAGGGCATGAGGGGCTTTTATCCTCTAACTTTTGGCCAAAAAACACCTAAAAACGGTCGAAAATTCGATTTTTACGAAAATGGGCGGGCGGTTAAAAATTTTCTGGGTTTGGGGGGTCGGCCGATATAGGGTAAGGGGCATACATGGGCAAGGTTATGGTGACCAGAGGAGGGGGTGAAATTCAAGATCAGTCACAAAGTAAACACAGTTCTTAACATGGGTTTTTACCGGGCAATATATTGATATTGTTGTCTGCTTAAAAATATTAAAGTGTCATTTTTGAGGTCAGGGGTAGATGGATTTAATTTTAAAATCTTCTTTCGGAAATGTTTATCTAAAACAATGTATTTCAAAAAATGCTTATTTAAAACAATGTATCAAGTACTTAATTTATCATTAGGTGACAAACAACTGACAACAAATGTATGACCGGAAAAAATTATACTTTTGCAGTAAACTGACTGGGTTGACTGTACTTATTGTTAAGTCAGCTATATTCTTCCTCTAAAAATTCAAAATTTTCCCAGCAGCTACTTATGTATCACTAAAATCGCCTGACAGTACCCGGCATGTCCAAATTTGAGGTAAGGGTAATACCCCCTCTCACCCCCACACCCCTATGCCCTTGTGTGGTAGGGGATCCCCCATCCCCCTCTTACATGAATGGCTCCAAACTTCCCCCTGTTACATGCAGTGTTTTTTTGTACAAGGTCCGTTTGTACATGTACAAAGATGATCTCCAAAAGTCTTTGTCCATTTTATATATGCAAATTTTTGTGTATTATAATATGCTTTAGTAGCGATTATAGTGTGACAAAACAGGGTTTTTTTCGACCTTTGGTAGTGTATTTTATGTAGCTAATTTCTGGGTGTCTGACGCCAAAAATTACTAAAAATTGTCACAAAACGGCGCGAAGCGCCTTAAAGTTTGACATTTTTCTATTCTAAATGCAAATTCGGTCATTTTAAAGAAATACAGGACAAATAAATACTCATTTTGGCGAAACTTTTTTGGAATTTTACACCTTTTTTACAATTTTTGTCTTCCTAAAAATTTTTGTACATGTATATACAAAGACGGTCCCGAAAAGTCTTTGTACATCGTGAAAAATATTTGCCGAATACAAAAAAACACTGGTTACATGCATATGTATGTGTGTATGACGGCTTCCATATTTAAGTCTGCGAAGCGACGAGCTTGGAAATCCGAACCGGACGACGATGATTGCGTTTCGGATTTAAATACTGACCAGCCGATTGTCGTAAACAACGATAAACGACTACGGCTAAGCGACGATTTGATCACCGTTGATCTCTTAGACGCTGGGCTTACTGTAGATTCGGTTCACGGCGTTGCCAAGAATAAAATCGCTCCGGCCGATCGCGAGAAAAAACGCCGCGCGAGCGACGACGCGTCGGAATCGGCCGACGGCAACGACGACGACGCGTCTAAATCGAGCGACTGCCCATTGGACGTATTTAATTTGAACGAGGACGCCGGCGACGTCATTGGGGGTCAAGAAAAAAGTGCCAAAAATTCCATCGCTAGCAGAAAAATTAAACGCGGACGCGATCGCGTCTCGGACGACAACGCCAGCTTAACAGGCGATGATGGGTTGGACGAACAATTGAAACGAGCCGATCGGCTATTGAGAAGCATGAATAACGCCCTAGGCGTCGGAGCCGGCCGAAAAAGTTCGAGCAAGGAACAGGGGAAGAAGAGTGTAAAGAAGAGGCAAAATGTTATCAAAGATACTTCGTCCACCGACGACATGGATTTGGGCGATGACGATTTTAAAACGCGCGACTTGAAGGACGAGGTTACGAATGCGTGGTCGGAAATTGAGGTAAGAGAAATAAAAATATAATAATTTAAATTATCGGTGTAAACAGATATTTATATACAGGGGCGGATTTAGGGGGCGGGGCGGTGGGGGGGGGGGCGGCCGCCTCCCATTGGCCCAAAATAGTGCGCAAAATTAAGCATTTTGAGCGATTTTTAGCGATTTTCGGGTTTAGGCGGCTAATTTTTCCGCCCAAGTCAGGGTTCCGCCCCTTAGGGGTACCGCCCCCTAGGCGTACCGCCCTCTCCCTTAGGAAAATCCTGGATCCGCTACTGTTTATATAACAAACAGCTCAAATTTTGGGACAGGGTATTCGGCCAATTTTAGGCGACAGCGTCTCTAGTTTTTGGCTAAATATGGCCAAAATGTATAAAAATGGTCAAAAAGCACAATTCTTTGATTGATTGGGGTAAAACAATAGTTTTTGTGGGACGGGGGCCGAGATTGGATGGGGGCAGGGGCGGATTTAAGGGGTGGGAGTGGGAAATTGGCCCGAAATAGATGGCGAGATAAATAATGGGTACGTAATTCGCAATGATTTTTGGCCGTCAGCGATCATAATTTCTCAAATTTTTCCGACGCTTCGCGCCGAATAATACCTCTTAGCAGTGTTTTTCTTTTTTGTATAAGGTTCGTTTGTACATGTACAAAGATGGTCCCTAAAAGTCTTTGTACATTTTGTGAACACAAATTTTTGGGTACTATAATATAGTAGGGTTGCGACTTTAGTGTGGTAGAAACAGAGTTGTTCAACCTTTGGTAGTGTATTTTAGCTGATTCCTGGATTTATGCGGGCACAAGAATGGCCTTAAAACGGCGCGAAGCGCCGAAAAATTTGACATTTTTTTCGAAATGCGATCTCTGCTATTATAAAGATATATCGACACACAATTACTCATTTTGGCGCGAAGCGCCGAAAATTTTTGCGAATTTTAGACCTTTTTTGCAGTTTTTGTCTTCCCAAAAATCTTTGTACATGTACAAAGATGGTCTCGAATGCATAGCTGGGCAAGCCTTAAAGTCTCGGCTGGTACCGGAGCCCAATTTTTTGGTTGGTTGCCTAAGTCAGAAAAGTGGTTGAATTTTAAACATGTTAGTCTTGCTTCCACGCAAAGTCCATTCATAATTTCACTCGAAGTCGCACTATTTCTCGCGACATAAGTTTTTGATTAAAAATGGTGTGTCAAAATTAGTATGGTGTAAAAAAATAGTGCAATCGATAATTTGCGTAGCAATTATGTTTAAAAACTCATTACTTTAGTAACAATTGACCTTTGAACTTGAACAGACATTCACCGCCTTCAATATGCTTATTTTTTATGCAATTCATTGTGTAAAAATACAACTTCTACAGAGTTCCTCATTTTCATGTCTTCAAATAGTAAGTTTTCATTTCAAATATAAATCCTGCTTAAAATGCACGAAAATTGTCATAATTCAGCGCAACCTATAAACATCAATAACGAATAATAAAATTAAATCAATTCGGCGCGAAGCGCCGGAAAATTTTGAGATTTAACGGCGCGGCTTAAGCATCAAGAACAAGTAATAAAATTAAATCAATTCGGCGCGAAGCGCCGTAAAATTTTTAGATTCCACCTTTTTGAAACGCAATTTTGCATTACAAAAATTGTCCAAATTTGGCGCGGCTTAAGCATCAATAACAAGTGATGAAATTAAATCAAATCGGCGCGAAGCGCCGGAAAATTTTTAGATTCCGCCTTTTTAAAACGCAATATTGCATTACAAAAATTGTCCGAATTTGGCGCGGCTTAAGCATCAATAACAAGTAATAGAATTAAATCAACTCGGCGCGAAGCGCCGGAAAATTTTGAAATTTAACCTTTGTGAAACGCAATTTTGCATATACAAAAATTGTCCAAATTTGGCGCGGCTTAAGCATCAATAAGGAGTAATAAAATTAAATCAACTCGGCGCGAAGCGCCGGAAGAATTTTTAGATTCCACCTTTTTGAAACGTAATATTGCATTACAAAAATTGTCCAAATTTGGCGCGGCTTAAGCATCAATAAGGAGTAATAAAATTAAACCAATTCGGCGCGAAGCGCCGGAAAATTTTTAGATTCCACCTTTTTGAAACGTAATATTGCATTACAAAAATTGTCCAAATTTGGCGCGGCTTAAGCATCAATAAGGAGTAATAAAATTAAATCAATTCGGCGCGAAGCGCCGAAAAATTTTTAGATTCCACCTTTTTGAAACGTAATATTGCATTACAAAAATTGTCCAAATTTGGCGCGGCTTAAGCATCAATAACAAGCCATAAAATTAAATCAATTCGGCGCGAAGCGCCGGAAAATTTTGAGATTTATCTTTCTGAAACGCAATTTTGTATCACAAAAATTGTCCGAATTGGGCGCGGCTTAAGCATCAATAACAAGTAATAAAATTAAATCAATTCGGCGCGAAGCGCCGGAAAATTTTGAGATTTCACCGTTTCGAAACGCAATTTTGCATCACGAAAATTATCCGAATTCGGAAAATTTTGAAATTCAACCTTTGTGAAACGCAATTTTGCATTACAAAAATTGTCAGAATTCAGCGCGGCCTAAACATCAATAACAAGTAATGTATGTATAAAAGACTAGCGTTTATTTACACATAAAACAGGTGGACAGACAAGTACATATGTATGTATTTTTAATACATCGATGTGTAGAAGATCACAAAAATACATCATGTGTTTTATTTTGATCTGACGAATTATTATTTTCTCTAAATTAGGCATTACTTAAGTATAATCTCTGAATTATGCATTACTTACGTACCGATTTTTAGAGAGCCCAGTAACCGATTCGCTTGCCGGGATTTAAAAATCGGTTGTTGAGATCTAAAAAATGATTGCTGAGCTCCAAAATCGGTTGCTGGACCCAAAAATCGGTTGCTGAGGTCTCAAAATCGATTGCCGGGGTCAAAAAAATCAGTTGATGGGATACGGAAATCGGTTGCTGGGGTCTTAAAATCAGTTCTTGGCTCCGAAACTCGGTTGCTGGGGTCCTAAATCAGTTGCTGGGCTCCAAAAATCAGTTAGTGGGGTTAAAAATCGGTTGCTGGGGTCTAAAAACCAGCTGGTGGGCTCCAAAAATCGGTTGCTGAGGTCTAAAAATCGATTGCTATGGTCAAAAAATCAGTTGGTGGTGTCCGAAAATCGGTTGCTATGGTCTGAAAACCGGTTGGTCGGCTCCAAAAATCGGTTGCTGAGGTCTATAAATCGGTTGGTGAGCTCCAAAAATCGGTTGCTGAGGTCTATAAATCGGTTGGTGAGCTCCAAAAATCGGTTGTGAACTCCAAAAATCGAAAAATTGATTTTTGGGTCCTAAATCGCTTATTGGGCTTAAAAATCGCCTGTTGGGTTCCTAAATCCGTTATTGGGGTGCGAAAATCAGTTGCTAGGGTCTTAAAGTTGGTTGGTTGGCTATAAAAATCGGTTGCTGGGGTCTGGAAACCGGTTGGTTGGCTCTTAAAATCGGTTGCTGAGGTCTAGAAATCGGTTGGTGAGCTCCAAAATCAGTTGCCGGGGTCTAAAAATCGTTAGTGAGCTCGAAAAATTGATTGATGGGTCCTAAATCGCTTAAAAATTGCTTGCTGGGTTCTAAATCCATTAATGGAGTAAGAAAATCAGTTGCTGGGGTCTAAAAGTTGATTGGTTTTCTCCAAAAATCGGTTGCTGGGGGTCTAGAAATCGGTTGGTGAGCTCGAAAAATTGATTGATGGGTCCTAAATCGCTTATTGGGCTTATAAATCGCTTGCTGGGGTCATAAATCCGTTACTGGGGTCCGAAAATCAGTTGCTGGGGTCTAAAAATTGGTTGGCTGGCTATAAAAATCGGTTGCTGGGGTCTGTAAACCGGCTGGTTGGCTCCAAAAATCGGTTGCCAGGGTCTAAAAATCGGTTGCCGGGGTCTAAAAATCGGTTGCCGGGTCAAGGAATCGGTTAGTGAGCTTCACAAATCGGTTGCTGGGGTCTGAAAACCAGTTGGTGGGCTCCAAAAATCGGTTGCTGAGGTCTAAAAATTGATTACTATGGTCAAAAAATCAGTTGGTGGTGTCCAAAAATCGGTTGCTGTGGTCTGAAAACCGGTTGGTTGGCTCCGAAAATCGGTTGCTGAGGTCTATAAATGGGTTGGTGAGCTCCAAAAATCGGTTGTCGCGGTCTACAAATCGGTCTGTGAGCTCGAAAAATTGATTGTTGGGTCCTAAATCGGTTATTGGGCTTATAAATCGCTTGCTGGGGTCATAAATCCGTTACTGGGGTCCGAAAATCAGTTGCTGGGGTCTAAAAATTGGTTGGTTGGCTATAAAAATCGGTTGCTGGGGTCTGTAAACCGGTTGGTTGGTTCCAAAAATCGGTTGCCGGGGTCTAAAAATCGGTTGCCGGGGTCTAAAAATCGGTTGTTGGGGTCTAGGAATCGGTTAGTGAGCTCCAAAAATCGGTTGCTGGGGGCTAGAAATCGGTTGTTGAGCTCCAAAAATCGGTTGTTGGGGTCTAAAAATCACTTGATGGGCTCCAAAAATTAGTTGAACCTAGGAGCAATTGATTTTTAGAGCCAATCAACCGATTTTTAAACCCCAGCAACCGATTTTTGGAGCCCATAAACCGACTCTTAGACCCCAGCAACCGATTTTTGGAGCCAACCAATCGATTTGTACACCAAAAAAAGTTTATGTACAAAACATAGGGTGCAACTGGTGGACCATCCGGCTGGTACCGAACTTGCTCCGGCTGGTACCCGGTTGAACCTGGTTGAACCCCTTGCCCAGGTATGCTCGAATGGTCTTTGTACATCGGGAAAAATCTTTGCCGAATACAAAAAAACCGTGCCTCCTAATGACATTTATTTACTTTCTGGGCGATCAGGAAGCCATTTTTTGCTTAAACAGCTATTTCAGCATAGTTTTTTATATTTTTTAAGCATAACTTTTCGACGTTTCGCGTCAAATGCTACAAATGCAGGAAATAGTGCTGTAAATCAAGCTTCTAAACAAACTTCTGCCTAAATTTCACAAATTTTCCGCGCCGAATTCTTGCTAAATTCAAATTAATTTAATAATTTTTTCGCAGGAAATTGTCGAAAATTTCGAACTTTTTCAAAAAAATGTTGCGTCAAAAGTAATTTTAAATAGAAGGCAACAACGCAAAACGCCGAAAAAATGCTATTTCGCATTAGAAATTCTCACACCTATTTTTGGCTGTTTTTGGAAAAGTTGGCGTTCTGCCCCTATCCCCCTCTTAGAAAAAATTCTAGATCCGCCCTTGGATGGAGGAGCCCTCATCCCTCCTATTACAACTTTCAGTGTAAATACGCCGTATAGTTGCATGCATCCATTTGATTTTTTATTCTTCATTTTTTACCATAAGAATCTTTGATTCTTTTTGGTAATTGCTTCTAATGGATTAACTAATAGTGCGAAATTCACTCATGCTGGGCCCATTTTATAGCTCTGCCAGTGAATTATCGTTATAATGGTGTAATTTATGCTCTGACATTTTTTGCCATTCGTCGCCATTGCCTGTCGTAATGTACGTGTTCTTTGATAAAATAAGGATTAGCTATTAATGAGAAGGGTTCTGCGATGATACCAAAGTGATTGTTCTATAATACTTGTGCTTTTTCAAGTTAACTAGGTGGTTTTTGATTGATAATCATACATTATTTGGGGGGCTTCAAACCCCAGGAAAATTTTTACCCCTCGCAAAAATTTTTTAACCTCCCCCCAGAATTGGCGATTTTTTGAAAGTTCCCAAATGATGCTTTTTAAAGCCTTTTTAACTATCTATTTGCTCAAAAGTACCATATTTTCGGCGCTTCGCGCCATTATACTCATAATTTGACTCATTTTGTTAAATTTGTTCCTACTTCTTTGGTTTTTTTTCGAAATTTTTTCATATTTCATGCCCTAGAAAGATAAAGCATCGTCAGAAACGCTGAAAAACGATGTTTCTGACGCGTACATATGTATCATTTTTGGACCTAAAAAAGGCACTTTATAATTTCACCCCCCCCACAGAATTCTCATGCTGTGCATGTATGTTGATAACTCAAATACTTTCGTATACCCATTCAAAAGCGACCTCATGCATACATACATGGTTATCCAATGGTCTTATATGTTTCAACTTTCAACTTACATGGGCAAGGTAGAGGTGGCAGGGGGATTGAAGTCTAAAATGGTTATATAGTAAATAGTACAGTAGCACGTTCTTTTATGCGGTAAATTGGGTTTATTAACGCTTATTAGTGAAGTTTAGCCAATTCATGAGTTTCTAGCGATGACAAATACAACAATATTGTCAATACGTTGCAAAACCCCAAAAATTTTTATATATTTTAAGTGTTTTTAGGTAGAATTTTCGGTTTTTCCCGTATTAATCTAAAAATTGTCTTGCTGCACCTTTCGTTTTCTCAAAGTCGCATGACAGTACCTGATTTTTCGAAATCGTGGGTAGGGGGTGAACCCCTCTCACCCCCTTGTGCCCATGTGTGACTTTCAATAGAAATGTTAATTTTTATTCATTCTTATAGTTTAATCTGACCAGTGCACGAGTATGCAGCAAATATAGGAATTCTAGCTGATACCAGTGTTTTTTTTTTGTACAAGGTCCGTTTGTACATGTACAAAGATTGTCCCTAAAGGTCTTTGTACATTTTCTACATGCAAATTTGTTTGTACTATCAAATGGTACAGTAGCCATTTTAGTGTAGTAGAACAGGGTTTTTCGACCTTTAGTAGTGTATTTCAGCTAATTTCTGGGTATCTTACGCCAAAAAGTACTGAAAATTGTCTCAAAACGGCCCGAAGCGCCCAAAAATTTGACATTTTTACATTCTAAATGCAAATTCTGCCATTTTGAAGATATATAGGACAAACAATTACTTATTTATTGGGAATTTTACACCTTTTACAGTTTTTGTCTTCCCAAAAATCTTTGTACATGTACAATGACGGTATAAAAGTCTTTGTACATTGGAAAAAATATTTGCCGAATAAAAAACGTGGCTGAATCATTTTTATTACGTTTATTACAATTGGCTATAATGTAGCACTTTATGCGCGCCTGAGCCAAAACATTAGATTGGTACAATGGTTGCAGTCACACAAGATTGCTGTGGTCTTTTATTTTCCGCTGCAGAGTTTCTCTTAGCAGCAGTTAATATTTTAATTTTTTGTGGGCTTATTGTAACTAATTGTGAAGTAATATGAGTTATTTGACCATCGGACGAGCAAAAGCAGCGGCGATGGTAAAAAAGCAGCAAGATCATCCAAAGAAAATTTCGCCCAGATTTTTCTCGTTTCCTTTCAGGCGGCTCAACACTCCCCGTTTCCTTTAAAAAAGTATACCATTTCGAAAGATTAAAGTCCTTCCCAAAATCGGCGCAAATTTGTTTGGACGATGTTATTGCCTTTTGTCCATTCAAACGAAGCCGCTGCTCTTCCTTATAAATGACCGAATAATTTATTATTTGATAATTAATAATGTGTAATTAGCCTACGAAAGCTTAAATTGTTAGCTGCTGCTAAGAGAAACTCTGCGGCGGAAAAAATAAAAGGCAGCAGCATTTGTTCTCGTGCGACTGCAAACAGTGTAATATTTTAGCTTGAGCAGATAAAAACAGGACCCGCACATGAAGTGCTACAGTATAACCAATTGTTATACAAAGATAAAAAATCTGTCAGCTGAAATTCTAATGTTTGCTTCATACATATGTATGTATACTGGTCAAATTACGTTATTATTAAATCAAAATTGACAGTTTAATAAAAGTTGAAACATAGAATACTTAATTGGATAGCACTGTATATCTTATCCTTCCCTTTCAAACTTATTCTGAAGGTATTGAGCTTTTTAGCAGTAATGAATATGAATAAACGCCAAATGTCTACTTGTAAGCCGCGGTCTATTCGAAATACATCGATATTTTGCGAATAATGGGAATTAACGCGATTTAACAATTGTTCTTTATTCTTAAATGATAATTCAATATCTGTTCTTTAGAGAATCTTGTGATATTCTTATTAAAGTTGTGCTATTTGTATGTCATTGCTTTCTCTGTTTTATCTTGGCAATATCCTGATATCGCTAGTTATGCAACGCAATGCTTATTGTTTTTACTTCACATACCTGTACGGAACGTATGTGAGTGTTAGGCATAATAGGCGTTTTAGAGAGCCCAGTTTATGAAGAGCAGGCCAACAACGTAAAATCCATTGAAAATACTCAGCTTCAAATATTTTCTACTAGTATTGGAACAAAATGGAAAATTTAAAAAATGTCATTCTTTCAAAGAATATGGTAATCAATTTGGAATTAAAACCAACCAGTGGAGAATTGTGCAAAGTCTTAAAACGATGCAGCATGCGAAGTTTTGATAAATTTTATTAAATAGGCGATAATGAGGAATTTTCTATCTTGAAACACATGCAACATGCAGTCAGTGATCGGACCGAGGGTACTTTTTGGATCCTCGGCCTCGGCCGAGGCCGAGGCGCCTTAAAACCCTTGCCTCGGCCGAGGCCGAGGCCGAGGGTAATGCCGAGGGTCAAGCTTATATACCTATACCCATAAATAGTGCTCTTAGAAAATTTTGTATGCACATGAGCTAGAGAATAATCGTAATATTGAACATCTTATCGAATGTCATTTTCAATAATACATAGTAGATTAAATGTGTGAAGGATTTTTTGAATAAAGTCAGCAGAATGAAAGCATACTTAATTTAACAAGTTGCCGTTGAAGACTTGGAAAAGTTAATAAAAAATATGGCTGAACAAGCACTTAAAAACTTTTATTACTATACATAAATAAGAAAACAGTGTCAAAGAAATAAAAGAACAAACGAAATAAGCTAAGTAAAGACAGAACTGTAGCCATTGTTGTGCTAGCTTTTGCAGTAATGCATGTTTAAACACGCTTTTTCAGTCATCCAATTCTGGTGTGGCAGGTAATATGACAGAAACTGCACTGTACTTTCCGATCATAGTTTCCCACGGTCCAGAGTTGAGGGAAGGGTGAAATCCCAAAATGGGGGACCAGTAAATTAAGTAGTGTCTGTGTATGAGCGAACAAATTTTTGTAGATATTTTATATGAATATATTTTTAAACATACACATTTTTACATACTGCCAGTGTGTGACCTGCAACCGGCATGCAGTCCTAAACAGTGTTTTTTGTGCAAGATACCTTTTTACATGTACAAAAATGGTATCCAAAAGTCTTTGAACATTTTTTACATGCAAATTCTTGTGTACTATTATAGTATGGTACAGTAGCGATTTAGTGTGGTAAAACAGGGGTTTTCGTCCTTCGGTAGCGTATCTTAGCTAATTCCTGGGTCTCTGAATATTTGACATTTTTTCCATTCTAAATGCAAATTCTACTATTTTAAAGATATATAGGACAGACAATTACTGATGCGCCGAAAATTTTCGGGAATTTTACACCTTTTTACAGTTTTTGTCTCTCCAAAAATCTTTGTGCATGTACAAAGACAGTCCTGAAAAGTCTCTGTACATTATGAAAAATCTTTGCCGAATACAAAAAACCGTGGTCCTAAATGTGATAATTCGGCCTGGATATAGTTCATAAGATTATTTGGCGCGAAGCGCCGAAATTTTAATGAGCTTATGATGAAATTTACACATAAAACTTGAGTGAGAAAGCTAAAACAACTTGTACTACAAAGTCAGAAATATTACAGATATTGTAATATGCCAATTCAATCTTGTAATAAGCACTATTGTGCTTAGAAATCCAATGCAACATCAGGATAAATTAGTCAATTTTATCTTTGAACGGCTAAATGTGCTGAGTTATTAAATAGTACTTGTTTTGCATAAAATTTTTAAAAACAGTATAAATGGATACAAAAGATATTTAAATCTGCATAAAGATGCCTAGATTACACAAAAATTGACTTTTGAGTGTTTAATGCCTCTGCTTCAATCTAAATACAGTATATTAGCGATATTTTGCGCGAAGCGCCGAAAATTTTTTGAAATTTCGTAAAAAATTTTGAAAAACGATATAATTAATATCACTTTGTCCAAGAAAGTATTTTAACATTGTATAAAAATGGCTCCAAAAAATGCACGAGCCAAAATTGATTTTTGGCAAAACCTGCATTTATTGGCCATTTTTAGGTGCGTTTTTGCGATTTTCGGCCGAAAATTCGTAATCATGTACGCCCTCTCCCATAAAAATGGCCGAAAACCATACGTGTAACAGGAAGGGCTTTGGGGAATTCCCCACCCACCCAGGGTTGGACGTCCTCCCTACACCCTTCCCTCCAACGTCAGAAAATTTTGACCCACCCTCCCCCCTTTTTTGGCGAAAATTTGCGGAGTCGCTAATCCCCCACCCGAAATTTCTAGCCGTTACATGTATGCCGAGGAGCCCCTCCCGAAAATTTTGAGCTGTTACATGCATGTTTTATAGTGACAGTTTGTCTATTTACTCTTGCTTACGTTCAAAAATACTGTATCACTTCGGGAAATTCTAATAGTTAGCTGCACTTTTGCCATAGTAAAAATTAAGTTCAAAAATATTCAAAAGGTTTTCACCAAAAATCGTCTGACAGTGACTTGAGTCTTGCACCCTGAGAGGGGGGTAATAAACCGCCCTCACCCCTCCCTTCGGGAATGTGTGTTTCCGATCCATGTAGCAAGCATGAGAATTAAAACTTAGTCATCACATGAATAATAAATTGGCACTTTGCTGTATGTAACTTTGTGTAACTGGGTACGCGACTAAAACCACAAGAAAAGTCTATAGGTAAAAAATAGTCTTTGTACTGCAGATGCATTCTAAATAGTTAATATTCAACGGACATATTAAACTTATTCAAATTTGATTTTAACCCTCGGCGCCTCGGCACTTTTCAGCTTCGCCCTCGGCGCCGAGGCCGAGGCTCCAAAAAACGCCGAGGCTTGCCGAGGCCGAGGCCGAGGCCTCGGTCCGATCACTGCATGCAATTTCTATTTCTGCTCAGAATTGATAGACTTTTGAGAATGGGCTAATTACTCTAGGTTCACAGCGCGGCGGATCTCGATTTTATATTCAAGACTGGTGTGGTGCTGATGGGGCGAGTGAACCAAGTTTTGCAGATGATTGAAACAATTGAATTTTTAAGTTCCTGAGTCTAGCCATAAATGCACGGCTTATAAATTCTTTGGGGGCGAAACTAGCAATTTTTATAGTGCCTTTTTAAGCTCAAAAACGATGGATACGCATCAGAAACACCTTCTTGCTTTTCTGACGACGTTCCTTTTTTATGGACGATAAAAACATAATTTTTAAGAAAAATCCACCAAAATTCAGCAAAATACATATCGTCAAAAAAGGCTGCTTATTGCGAAGCGCCGATATATAAATGCTTCATACTCTTGAAGTAAATGACTACCAGAAACGCTCAAAACACGACGTTGTTTACAATTTTTTGGAAAATCAGAAGTTCTGGGTGTGAATCCCCGAAGCTCATGTTTGTTTCTGACCTTTATTCGCCTCACCTTCTCATTTGTCATTTCAACAAGTTCAGAACCGAAGCCCGCTAGTGCTTGTATGGCAAAAGTAAACCCTGTTCCTGCAACTTCTTAGTTGCGTTTTATTTTCGTCTTATGCATTCCTTTTTTACGTTATCTCTTGAACGTACGCGTAAAGGCTGAAATATTTAATTAACAGTAATAATCGGTCGACCAAGGGTGTTGAATTGAGTGGCCTCTTTTTTAGTAGAAATGGCTAAAAGTTTCTAAAAAGGCCTGGAATAGCAAGTTCTTGCTTAGAACTCTGGAGGAAGGGAGTGGAAATGTAAACTTTTGGTTATGGAAATGACCGATTTTAGGAGGATAACTGTCCCCATTACATGTATGCTCTTCATACATGCACGAGGTCAAAAGTTAGAGGGGGTAAATCGAGTGTCCTGGAGGTAGGAGGGGTAAATGCGTAATTATTATTTAATGTCACATTTTAATACTTAATTTGTTGTATTTTATTATTCATGAATATTTGCGAATAAATTTGCATTAAAATAAATGACATGACAATCAGGTCGAAAATAAATGACCTATAACATCAAATATACTGCTTAAAATAATCAGTCCACTGCTCAAAAAATGAGTACCTATATGCGCTTGAAATTATACTTTACGTTGTGTTACGCTTTTTCATGGTCCAAGCAATAGGTTTTGGGCAAAATGGCCTGAGGGGGGTGTGCTTTCCTAAAGTCTTGCTCGCGGGGATACCCCCTATCCCTCCCCAGTGTGCGTGTGTGATGCTCTTGAATAAATTATTCCGACCGATCGTTTATAATCAAACAAAACCGGCGTTGTTTTTTAGAAATAATAAAAATGCTTAAAATAACTTTCTGGTGCAGCGTTCTTTTGTTACAAGATTATTATTTGTAGACCGGAAAAGGCGAAATTTAATGGGCGGGCAATCGAACGCTGCGACTCTTAGTCGCCTTGTGGGAAAATGAAAAACGGACCAAGTTTGTTGTTATACTCGTTTTCCGTACGGTTCGAAACACTGGTGATTTCATGTGTGCTCTATAGTCGCTTTTTCAGTCTTTTGGTTTATTAAACACGCCGGTTTTGTTGCTTTGTCGTTTAACTTGCTTTTCTTTTTCGTAATATCGATTAGTTATATGATAGTGGTTTTTTCGCTCGATTTCAGGCTATGTAATGTAAACTGTATCTAATGTATTGCCTGCTTGTTTATGTGCAAGTTAGCATCCAGAGTTCGCCTAAACTAATCGACCATAATTGCGCAGCAGGGTCGGTCTGGGATCAGCTCAAATTGATATTGCCTGAATCATACATTGGCATGGGGAATGAGGGGGTTATTAGTCCTCTTGAGCTTTTAAAAATTCATAGCTTTATAGCCATTTTGCTATAGCCTTTTTTGGACTCCAAACATACCGTGTGAGTTCAGAAATGTTATACAGTTGTTTTTTTAGCTTTTTTTCCGACTTTAAAATAGGCTAAATATATCTTTAGTCAATAAAGGCTATGTAGCTGTGTTTGTGAGTTATAGAAATTTATCAATTTTATAGAAATTTAAATTTATAGAAATTTATCAATTTTCCTATGAAACTAAAAGGTTGACTCCTGAAGGTTTCCTACTTAATTTCTATAATTCTGGTCATACAATTAAAGGCTTGAAAATTTGGGTGGGGGTCCCGGGGCATTTTTAAGGCGGAAGTGGTAAATGACCTCCAATTTTTGGCCAAAAATGGCCAAAAGGCACCTAAAAATGGCCAAAAACGCGCATTTTCACTAACAATCGGGGGTGGGTGGCGTCAAAAATTTTCTGAGTTTCGGGGATGGAGATAACTAACTCTGCGTGTGGTGGATTCCCGTCCTCCGCTACATGTATGGATCTAGTTCTTTGAGATAGGTACAAATCAGTGTATTTATCATGTTGCGGCTATAGATGCACCGCATGATTGATTGGGGGGGGCAGCTGGTCTGGAAGTTAGAAACTGACTTTTTTTTGGAAAAATGACCTCAAAAAGTGGCATTAGCGCTGAAATAGCGTTAAAACTACGTTATAACACAGTTTGTAGTCAATTTTCAAGAAAATTTTCAATTTTAATTTATTTTTGGCCTTCATTTTGTCTCATTTTTCGAAAAAATTTCCCATGTTTCCATTTTTAGGGTCTGTTGGACCCCCAAATTCCCCCACGTGCATGTCTGGTTGCCACCGTAGATGCACAGCCAACATGACCGATCTCAGGGGAAGGGGTCAGCCGATCTGAGTGGTCAAGAATTCGATTTTTTTGGGCCAAATGACCTCAAAAATTGATATAAGCGCTAAAATAGCGTTAAAACTACGTTATTGCACTGTTTGTGGTCAATTTACAGCAGTTTTAAAGAAAATTTTCAATTTTAATTTATTTTTGGCCTTCATTTTGTCTCATCTTCCCGAACAAATTTCCCATTTTTCCCATTCTGGGGGGGTGTGATGGACTCCCTGCACAGCGTGAGAAGTCCGGAAGAAAAATTTAAATTTTTTCTAAAACGCATTTTGTGGGTTCAAAAATAATGAATGGGTATGCATCAAAAATACTATTTTTGTTGCCTTTATACTGGGGCTCTTTCTTTCTTTTTTCGAAAATAAAAATACGAAAAAATCTCAGTCGAAAAAAATTTGAAAAAATCGAGTAAATTGAACAAAATATAGTCAAAAAATGAGTACTCAAATCGCACGATTCGCCGAAAATTTGACACTTTTGAACCAAAAAACTAAAAATGCTAATGACAGCACCGTAATTCAGTCACCTTAAATTTGGTTTCTTCATTATCTTTATCCTTTATTGCATTTTACGACTGAATTGATTAATACCAACGGGCCTCCATCAACCTTTTTACTTGGAACGTAGTTGTGGGTCGAAATACGCGTGGGGGACTTGGAGGTCTAAGGCCCCTCAGAATGAAAAAATTGAAAATATTCTGGGGAAATGGGGGCAAAATGAAGGCAACAATGGATGAAAATCAAAAATTTACTTCAAAAGTGTTTAAAATTGATCAAAAACTGTAATAACGTAGTTTCAACGCTGTTTTAGCGCTTATACTAATTTTAAAGGTCATTTTGGCCCAAAAATCTGAATTATTGACGCACCCAGACCGGCTGACAACCCCTCCCCCCGATCGTCCATGCTCTGCATTTATGATTGTGGTGGGTGTCGTAGAGGGTCTTATCCATAGATTTATTGTGTTGCCCGTCTGGGGAAGTCAAATAACAAGATTGTCAAAATTGACCTCAAAAACTGGTATGGATGCTAAAATACGAGTAGTTTTTTAAATCTTTGTAAATCTACAGGTTTCGGTCAATTTCAAGCACTCCTGAAGAAAATTGTTGCTTTTTTACCTTCGTTTTCCTCATTATTTGCAGAGAATTTTCTATTTCTTCGTTCAAGGGGTCTAAACCATACGTGGGCAGCAAGAGATTTCTGGGGGGGGGTGCAAGATTTTTTGAAGGTCAAAAAATGGCCCTAAAAATGGTGGTATGGCGATAAAAACACCATTTTTCGACGTTTCTCATCAAGCACTATCCATTGGCATCAAAAAAATTGCGAAAAAACGAAAAAAAATTTTCAAAAATTGAATCCTGTGGGTATTTGATTTTGGGGGGGTATTGTGGTTTCTGGGGGTGCATACCCCCCACGCCTCCACGCCAGGTGTGGTCTAAACTCCCCAACCTCCCTCCGCACGTTCCCGCGTGGTCATATTCCAAAATTTCAAAAATGGCAACAAATAACTTATTACGTTATTTAATGTTTTAGTGTAATTTCGAACGTTAGTCTGCGAAAAATAGATGCCTAGCTAAGCTATGTTAGGTACTGACTGTTATTGACTGGCCTCTCATTGTTGCTAGGTAGGCGAAAGTTTATCCATTGTCCAGATGTGTCATATATGCATTATGTGCTTTATATTTCTTCGATCTTACTCTTAGCAGAATTTTTGATGACCCTTCAAACGGTGCTGACTGATTAGAATTTTAACGCTCAAAAAGATTTTATCCACTGTTTGAAAAAAGGTTTTTTGTTCGTACTTGGTTGGCTGCTATTGCAAACATTAGTCAGGTTTGCTTGCAGTATCTCATTCGATTTTTTAAAAATCATCATGTCTTCATCTTAATTAAGCAATAGCGTTTAAAAAATTAAAGAAAAGTCATATTTTCTGTTTTTTAGCAACGCTGCTTGAATAATTGAGAGCAAAACGCTCGTGATTAATTGATAGTAGCTAGAAGTGCTTCAATATCTTCTGTGTATTAAAGTAGTAACTACTACTATTAATATTATTAATTCTGTTAATACTTAATTAGTACTTACTTAATACTGTTAATAGTAATGCGATGGCTAATACCCAATGAGCTACTCGTTTTTATGCATAGTATTGGCGGATATCTCTGTCGCGATATGAGGTTAATGATATTGTTAGACGTTATTTCGTCTTGTTTCTTTTCAATGCTCTAGTAACGAAACACGTCGTCATTTAAAATTGTCTTTTGTAGGAAATTTGTCATGCTATTGTCTAACGTACAAACGTATTTCGTTCACGGTTGCATTTATTTCGTGCACTTGATAAGATTTGGGCGTCTTTTAATAAAAATTTTACGTGACTTTTCACAACTCGTTTTTCTTAACGTGCTTTATCTCATCTATTTCCTCGTAGTGTGACCTGCTAATTTGAGTGCAAAAAAATCACTTTTTTCTGAGAGCCCTAGAAATAAAGGAGTTTAATTTTTCAAATGTCTCAATTTATATCAGGATTGAGATATACGTTAAATTTTGAATCTTTCAACCCTGCTAAAATTTGCATGTGTTTATTGTTAAGAGATAATGTTATTCCTTAATATTGAGTTGCCAAGCTTTTAATAAGTAATTATTATTCTCAAACAAGGCGATGCCTATGATTTGTCTCACTGGTCGTGCACAAGGGCACAAGGTCAGGGCCGGCAGGGGGGTAAAATCTCAAAAATCCAAAACAGTAACTTTAATGTTCACGAATTTTTTTTGTTGACCTAATTGGTCAAAATAACCTATAAAACGTCTTTTCGTGGCAATTTCGCATTTTTGAAGCATTTCTAGTCCATTTTGATTGCATTGTATCATTTTTAACACTAAAAAATACTGAAATTGATCAATTTTTTGCGCTTTTTGGGTAACAAAGTACATCAAAGTACTAATCCGAAATTTTTTTTACATTCTTATGGCTTTTGGCCTGAAAATAATACAAAAAAAACGTTCCGTCAGCTCAAAATCACCGAGCAGTATCTGTCTAAATGACCGTTTAGGCGGGAGGGGTATACCCTCCCTCACCCCCTATGTGCATATCTTTGTACCAAATAATTTGGAAAGGCAATGTTCTGAAATTCTATTTGTCGAAGTGCAGCAAAATATTGGGCAATCTGTCAGTTTGATTTAAGTATATATTTTTTTGTTGAAGGGTTCCGTTGAGAACAAAAGAAACGTGATTTTCCTCAGAAGTTTTTCATGGCCGTTGTGTATCTTTAGTCTACTATTTTTGTCTACTTTCTAAAATTTCCTTAATAATTCACTTCAAATTTTGAACTAAATATATAAATAAATAAAATAGATAATTAAAATGAATGAATAACCTTAGATAATATGATAATGAAACGAAATTTAAATCCGGTTTAAATCGTTTACGATGTCAATGCATTCAATAATTTTATAGTTAGAATTCTGTCTTAAATACTCTCATAAGTACTTGGCTGGTTTAAGCTCAGCACAGGCCTTTTTGTATTAGAGCTCTTCCTAGATGCCGCTAAAAATAAGTTAAGTTTCCGTAACATCTTGTCATGTTTTTTCTTCTCTTTACGTGATCGATTAATTTCCTTGCAAACACTAATCCTATGCATTGCTTACAGTGTCCTGCTGAAGGTAGTTTCAAGGGATTTATTGATAGCCGAATTTCTCTTGATCAAAAGCCAAAAAGCTATAGTTCGGATTCATCTGACTCGTCCGATACGGAATTACTCGCATCTAGTGGTAAACATTACTATTCTATTCATACACATAATCTGAGGATCCCTATGAAGAATTTTTTAGTACTTACTTAAACTTGATATTTTCATTCAGAATTATTTTATATTTTAAAGTTTCTCGTAAATCAAGACTTTTTAAATTTATTTCACATTGAATGGTGATTTGAAGGTCATTTGTTAAACGTACTCACTTTTATTTTTTCGGTCACGCATAGTTGGATTGCCAACCTTTTTGCTGAAATTAAGCGGTTATTTACATTTTATGAATTTCTGGCCTATTGCGCGTGTTGACACTGTAATATAAATATTGGCAATTCGTCATAAATCAGGTATTGTGTTATCTTCTTAATCAATTGTAGTTGGTTTTGAAGTTGATAATGAATTTTCAGTTGTTTCCCTTTTTCAGCTAATTATTTGTTGGGCTTAGGAACTCATAGCTATATTATTTTAGATTCGTAAAGTTTTCAAAAATTCCAATAAGGATAAAGCTAAGCGAATGACTTAATCAGTAATTTTCATGTTTTTTATATTTATTATGTCATACCAGTTTGGGAAAAATTTCTGTAATGTAAACTTCTTAGTGTGCTAGAAGATGGAAGAAGAATGTCCATTTTATGATGGGCTTTCTTCGTTGCCTGATCTTTCAGACACACTTCTCTTTTATCGTCTCTATCAGTTTCTATCCTGAAATTACCTAGCTTAACGATAATTATTAACAACATTGATCAGTCTCTCAAAAAACGGAACTTCTTTACAAATTTCTACCTTGTTCTGAAATGTTGAAGGGGGATTTGTCCGTTTTTTAACAATTTGTTTGCTAGAATTGCGTTCAAATTTCACTCCTTCATGTATATTAACATTTTGACCAAAGAGGCGTACGCAGGATTTCTTAAGGGCGTGCGGAGGTTGAGGGTCGTAGAATGGGTATTTCTATTTGGGAAACATTCGGGGGTACCACAAATTTAGGTGAATTTTTGTTTTTTCCGACTATGCTCTGTCAATTGAAGCTAAGAAAATAAATTTTTCGCAAAAAAATTCGATGTTCTTTGCACCTATATACACCTACATCAACATTTTAGCCTCAAAGCGGTTTTAAAGCACTTTTATATTAAATTTGGCGTCGTGTTTAAAAGGGCAGTTTATAATCGAATTTTGGGCCTAAGGAATTGACTTTTTAGGCTGGAATAGGGACTAAATATAATTGTTAAAATAGAGGGATCTTGCGGCGCGGAGCCACGAAAATTTTGAGTGTTTCAGATAAAAATATGCAAATTTTATTATATTCCCTGCATTATAATGCCCCCACAATTGTTATGATTAGACGTGGACGTCGGGGGTTGGGGAATTAGATCCCAAAATGGAAAATGGGAATTTTCCTGAGAAAAAAAGAGGCAAAATAAAGGTAAAAAAGAGTTGAAAATTAAAAATTTCAAAGGTGCCTGAATTGACCAGAAGCTATGGAATAACGTACATAGCTGTAAAGCTATTTTAGCATTTATACTAGTCCTTGGCGTCATTTTAGTCCAAAAAGGCTTAATTCTAAACACCTAGACCGACTGGGCTCCCAAATTAATCGGCCCTTGGATCGATCATGCTGTTCATCTATAATTATGACGTATTCAAGACGAATAAAGAATTCGGGATTTTGAGGATATAATTTTTTAAACTAAATAATTTCTTCTAGAAGCCAAAAAAATGGCTACGACGCGTCAGATGAAGCGAAAAGCTTTGGGTGAAGAGGAAGGGCAGCAATTGAGCGTTGTAGATGGAGTGGCTGCTGAGGAAATTATTTCGACGTCCGATGACGTCGCGACTGTCGCGAAATCAAAATTCGATACGAATGTAGATAAATTATTAAAAATTCGACTAAGCGTGCGTCTGGACGACATTGGAAAAATAAAGGACGCGAAGAAAATTAACGGAGATGCGTTGCCTGCGACCAAAAGGTATTTTTTATCCATGAGTGTAAGAGGGCGATCCCAACCATGCACGGGCGTAGGAGTCTGGACCAGACGTGTTTTGGGGGTGGGGGTTTGACCTCCCCGCAAGAATGACAACTGACCCCCGCAAAATGGCTGCGACCCCCGGAGTTGTCGATTTTTCGTAAAAGTTGTTAAAAGATGGAAAAAGTTTGCCTTTTTTAAGCGTTTTTAGCTCATTTTTGGCTCAAAAATCTCAAATTTTCGGCGCTTCGCGCTATATACACATCTTTTGACAATATTTCGTTCAATTTACTCAAATTTTTTGATAATTTTTTTACGTCTTTATGTTCATAAAAGAGCGAGCATTGCCTGAAACGTCAAAAAACAGTGTTTTTGACGTGTACCTTTCGTTTTTTAGCCCAAAAAGGCACTTTTTAAAATTTTTTGGCCTGACCCCCCTTCTAGAATTCCCATGCTGTACATGTATGGTCTGGACTACCACCGAGAATCCGGTGAACCCCCTCCAACCAATAGACCCCACAATTGAATTTTGTATGCTGGCGATTTTTTATCCCCACCTGAACAGTCGTCGTCTCAGTGTTTTGACGGATTTGAGCGTGTTTTGAGCAAACACGACAAAAACATGAATGAAAAATTTTGACATTATTACTGTTTTTTCCTCAAAAATAGTGCGAAAATGTCCCATCTGCTCGAAATCGCCTGACAGTATGTGCCATGTAGCGGCTATAATTTTGAATGGGCGTCTCTGTTCATTTTTAGTGGCGAAGTTTTGATGAATTACCTCCAATGTTTGGCCAGAAACGGTAAAAGAACGCATAAGAACGGCCGAAAAACGCGAATTTTAATCAAAATTAAAGGGATCAAAAATTTTCTGGTTTTTGGGAAACCAACTTTGGATAGGGACACGTAAAAACGGTCGAAAAACGCGAATTTTTATCAAAATCGGAGGGGTCAAAAATTTTCGGCTTTCTGGGGACCAATTTCGGATGGGGATCCCTATCTCCCTGTTGCATGTATGCGTATATGGGGTGCTTAAGGGCTCAATTCTTGTATTAATTACTTTGGCTGGTGCTTTTATTTACTTATTTATTTATTTTTTATAAATTTTTCTTATTTTAGACGGCATGCCAAAGCTATTGTCGTATCATCTTCGTCTAATGACAATGACGAAAATAAGAACGATTCGCTGACGACGTCCGACGAGGAGGACGACGACAATGACGATTTTAAGCCGCGTAGTAATCGCCGTCTCGACCGGCGACCGAAAGTCGGCGGCGACGCCGACGACGACGTCGATGACGACGCTGATAACGATGACGAAGACGACGATGCGGATTTCAGTAAAAGACCAAAATTTTTTTGGGGGTTTTCAAACCGCCCCCCCCCCCTCCGTGGAAAGGTTTTCACCCCTTCCCCAGAATTCGCGATTTTCCTAGAAATTCACAAAAAAAACGCTGTTTTTATCGTTTTTATTCATTTGATTTTGGCATTTTGCGCTATTCACTCTTGTTTACTTTACTTAGTTTAATTTATTCAATTTTTTGATATTTTTCGAAATGTTTTGAAAGCGTCGAAATCATCGAAAAATTATGTTCTTGACTTACATCCGACGTTTTTTGAGCCCAAAATTACAGTTTAGAAAAATTGTGTGGTTTCACCCCCTTAGAATTCCTATGCTTTTGCATGTCAGCACACGACCCGCGTTTTATCCTTTTTTCTGTCTTACTTTTCTCGAGTAGCAAGCGGTTTGATCGAATGGATGAATGATGAATGTATATGAATATGCTTATGAACATGAACATTATGTAAATATGAATTATTGAATATGAATTCATATGAATAAAAAATATGAGTGAAAATAAAACATAAAACATATTCATCCTTTCGGAACAGGTCGATTAAAGGATACGTAGGTTGCAACCAGACATGCACTTGGGGGTTCGGAGGGTCCTGATCCACCCCCCCCCTGGAGAATGGAAAAATGTAAAATTTTGTGGTGAAAATGAGGCAAAATGGGGGTCGAAAACGCATAAAAATTGAAAATTTTCTTTATAAGTGCTTCAAATTGGACCAGAAACTGTGTGATGTAGTTTTAAAGCAATTTTTTGCGCTTTTACTAGTTTTTGAGGTCATTTTGATCCAAAAAGCTCTATTTTTGACCCCATGGACCGGCTGACCCCACTACCCTAGATCGACAATGCTGTGCACCTTGCAACCATACGTGTTCTTGGGAGACGGCAGCGGGGGTTTGCCCCTGAATGGCCACTGACCCCTGCAAAATGGCTGTGACCCCAGAATTGTAGATTCTTCGTAAAAACCTTTTAGCTCGTTTTTGGCTCAAAGGTCAAATTTTTGACCTTTCGCGCCATATGTGTACACAAATTTTTTGACTACCTTTTGTCAATTTTCGATTTTTTAGATTTTTTAAAGATATTTTCATGTTGTTTGATTCTAGGAAAACTAGCATTGTCCTAAACGTCAAAAAACAGTGTATTTGACGTGTACTTATCACGGTTTTCTTGTATTCGGCAAAGATTTTACCAGATGTACAAAGACTTTTCAGGACCCTCTTTGTACATGTACAAAGATTTTTGGTAGGAAAAAACTGTAAAAGGTGAAATTACCAAAAATTTTCGGCGGTTCGCGCCGACATGCATAATTAAGTGTCCTATATATCTTTAAAATGGAAGAATTTGCATTTAGAATGGAAAAATTTCAACTTTTTCGGCGCTTCGCGCCGGTTTGATACAATTTTTAGTATTTTTGGCGTCAGAAACCCAGAAATCAGCTAAAATGCACTACCAAAGGTCGAAAAACCCTGTTTTACCACACTAAAATCGCTACTGTACCATATTATAGTACACAAAAATTTGCATGTACAAAATGTACAAAGGCTTTTGGGGGCCATCTTTGTATCTGTACAAACGGACCTTGTACCAAAAAAACACTGGTACCCACCCATCGTTTTTCTTAGCCGAAAAAGTGTTTTTTCTAATTTTTGGCCTGTTAGCCTCTCCCCAGAATTCCCATGCTGTACATGTATGGTAACAATGTTGGATAATGACGAGGGACAAGAGACTTCGGTCTCTTGTTTTGTCCAGGGGCAAAAACCATTATCATAACGTAAAATTTTGTGCTAAAACCTTTATTTTCCCGATGCGATCTGCGTTTTTAGACGTACGGAAGACAAGGGGCGACCGAAACGGCGTTAAACGTCGTCGTGAATCGTCCTCGACTACGTCGCAAGACGACGACGACAGCGACGTCGTTGTCGTCGGCGGTCGGCGACGGCGCGGCGGCGGCAAAGCCAAAAAGGCGGGCGGCAGCCGCGGGCGTCCTCGACGCCGAGTCGCCGTATCGACCGATGAAGAAATGGTACGATTTGTGTCATGGTTGGATTTAATGGGGGTGCCGCCCCCCGCCCCTCGATTGGCCCAAAATATTTGGCGAGATAAAGAATGGATATATATAATTTGCGACGCTTTTTGGCCTTCAGCGATCATAATTTCACAACTTTTTCCGGCGCTTCGCGCCAGATTTTCGCTAAAATCAAAGAAATTTAATGATTTTTTTGGCAAAATTGCCGGAAATTTTGAAATTTTTCGAAAAAACGTTGCGCCAAAAGCGATTTTAAATAAAATTAGGCAAGGCAAAAGGTCGAAAACCGTTATTTCGCACGTGAAGGGCAAATTCAACCTATTTTCGACTTTTTTGGAAAAGTTGGGGCATAGCCCCACCCCTGGGAAATTCTTAGATCCGCCACTGGTTTGTGTGTAACGCATAAATATAATGATTATTCTATTATTATTATTATTATTATTATTATTATTATTATTATTATTATTATAATTATAATTATTATTATTATTAATATTATTATTATTATTAATAACTGTTTTAATTATGACTTACTAATGATTATATTTTTCTTAGGTTTTGATTGCTACATATTTATGTATGTACGTTCGGACTTCGGTCTTTATCTTTTCTCCTGCGTTATTTTTATGATTAAATTATGGATTTATTATTACTACGTAGTACGTACTTATGTAATCATATGCATGTACGCAGTACGACAATTCCGGGGGATGCAACTAAAACATTTTTCTAAATTGTCTTTTTTGGGCTCAAGAACGATGGATACGCGTCAAACAACATTTTTAGCGTTTCTGACTGTTCTTTCTTTCCAGAATTCGCAGCAATCTTATAAGAGGTACCAAAACTTTCAAAAAGTTCGTAGAAATGCAGGCATGTAGCTGTTGGGGGACTGGGGGGTCCGGACCCCCCAAAATTCAGAAAAAACCGGAAAAATAGGACTTTTTACTCGTTGTTTTGTGCTATTTTCGGCTTAGACCCCCCAAAATTAGTGTTGGTCCCCCCAAAATAGGAGGGCCAGCTATGTGCCTGTAGAAATGGTGCTGTTTTAAGCGTTTTTAGTTAGTAGATATTTGCTCGAAGGTCTTGAATTTTCGGCGCTTCGCGTCATATACTCATATGTTGACAATGTTTTCTTCAATTTATTCCAATTTTTTTGTTAAAATTTTCGCACATTTTTAGCGCTGAAAATCTGACACTTTTGAGCAAATATGTAGATAGCTAAAACGTTTAAAAGAGCACTTTTTCTTCGAATTTTCAGTAAATTTTCGAAACTTGAAAAATCGCTGATTCTGGGACGGGTGAAAAATTTCCTGGAGTGTGTAACCCCCAACCTCCCCCAAGATCATGTACAGTGCTAGCCACGAAGTTTGAACAATAAAGAACGATTGTGTTTATTTAATTTCCCTTATTCACGACCTTATCGCCGGAGGCCTAAAATGTATCCTGACATGTTTTACTTTAACAAAACGCGACCCAAAAAGCGTGAAGCGCTGGCTAGTTACAAGAAAATTCTACCTGAACTCTTAGGTCGGACAGTTTACGACTCAGCGCGCGTAGAGCATATTAATATTAATTATGCTCGTGCAATTCATATGCATATGGTATTGTGTACGTAATGCGCGCACGCGCGCTATCATCACACGTCTATTTAAGTATATACGCGCACTGAGTTATAGACGGTCCGACCCAGTGTTTTTTGTACAAGGTCCGTACATGTACAAAGATTGTTCCTGGAAGTCTTTGTACATTTTGTACATACAAATTTTTGGGCACTATGTATGATATGGTACAGTAGCGATTTTAGTGTTGTATAAACAGAGTCGTTAGACTTTTGGTAGTGTATTTCAGCTAATTTCTGGGTCTCTAAAGGCGAAAAATCACTAAGAATCGTCTTGAAAATTTGACATTTTTCCTTCTGAAATGCAATTTCTGCCATTATAAATATATATAGAACACACAATTACTCATTTGGGCGCGATGCGAATTTCAGATTTTTTTTGCAATTTTTGTCTTCCCAAAAATCTTTGTACATGTGCAAAGACCGTCCCGAAAAGTCTTTGTACATCGGGAAAAATCTTTGCCGAATACAAAAAAACGCTGGTCCGACCGAATCGCTTAGGTCGAGTTTTATTAAAACCAAAGTATGTTAGGATACTCGTTAGGTCCCCGGCATTTAGGTGGTGAAAAAGCGTTCCTGAATAAACGCAATCGGTTCTTCATCGTTCAAATTACGTGGTGAGAACTGTATGGTATCTACCATTTTCGAATCCTAAAACGGTACGTTAAAATTTCACTCCACCCCTGATTCTCTGTGCACACTAAGTATCTCTTACATATTGCATGTTTTAAGGATGACGACCCAGCTAATGCGTCCAAAACCGGCAGAACCAATATAAGAAAAATCCAGAAGGCCAGCGCATTGCAACTGGACGCGTATGAAGAAGAAAAAGAAAGGCGTAGGAGAATAAACGAAAAGCAAAAAATAGTAAATAAGCCAATTAATTGAATACATGGCGTGGTTATCGGTCAATGCTATTGAATTGTTGTTCTAGTTTATTTTTAGTCTCAGTCGTAGGAAATATTCTGTGGACAATAAGGGGAAAATTAGAGCCAAAATTTGACAAAAATCCAATTTAGCGCAAAAGTGTCCATAATACTGTGATAAGGAAATCAATTCGTCCATCTCCTTTTTTAACGTTTTTTTGACCGATTTTCAAGGGCGCCTCATTTAAGATATAACGAAAAAGTCGCTGTTTCGAGTAAACATCGTATACGTACTTAAATATTAGTTTATTTTTCAAGCAGACTTGTACGTTAGACAGCTCTAAATTCTAGGTGGGTTGGGCGCCCATTTTCAGAGAGAGTAGGGATAAATAACAATCAATTTTTGGTTAAAAATGGTAAAAAGAGATCTAAAAATGGTCAAAAACGCAATTTTTTTGCCAAATATCTTAGGTTTAAAATTTTCTGACTTTAGGGGGAGTACGATCCAATTTCAATGGGGAATTCCATTCAAAAGATCGACTTCAAATTTTTTAGTTTCTAATAATAAATTGTGACCTGGCTGGTTGATGTAAAGTTCATAATCCAAACCTTAACTAAGGAAGCTACTGCTCAGAGAATACGTAGTTTGACCATCTATGTATCTTTGCTCCTACATAGTTTAAAAACGTTGCATTGCCGATTTGTGCCTTTTCTATCGTACGCATTAAAAGGCAGAAGAGATAATTGCAAATAAATAATTAAATCGAGTATCAAAATTAAAATTGCTTTAAATTGAAAATTTTGAGATTTTATAAAGGTACCTTTGCGTATATTGCCGAGTGTTTGAAGCGCGCGCTTAGGGCTAGGTTAATAGTACCTGCATACCTGATTAAATCGACTTGATTATCGCGCCGAAACTTTTCCCATTTTTTTGCCGGAAAATGCCCAAAAGTCGTTGTAATAATCCTGTATGCTTTCGAGCCCTACCTAAGCCTTCCTACCAGCTTCAAATTCGGTCTTCGATCAAAAACGGCCAAAAAAGGTGCAAAACAAAGAACGAAAACTACTTTTTTTAACTTTAAGTACAACGAAATGTCCGCATCGCAAGAAGCGTCGACGTCGGCTATTCCCACCGAGTGCACTAGCTTGGTTTTGGATCGACACGAGGAAACAAAGGATGTGCTAGTGGAAGTGCATCCAAGCATTTGTAAGCGATTGAAACCGCATCAAGTCGAAGGAGTGCGTTTTATGTACCAGTGTACCGTAGAATCGGTGGAAAAAGCAGAATCGGCTGGCACCGGTTGCATTTTGGCCCACTGTATGGGTCTTGGCAAGACCTTCCAGGTATCACATCTATTAACGCATAGTACTGTCGCCTAAAAAATCCTGAAGCATTTGTATCCCAGCGTTTTTTTTTGCACAAGGTCCGTTTGTACATGTACAAAGATGGTCCCCAAAAGTCTTTGTACATTTTGTACATGCACGTTTTTGTGTACTATAATATAGTGCAGTAGGGATTTTAGTGTGGTAAAACGGGGTTTTCGATCTTTGGTAATGTATTTTAGCTAATTTCTGGGTTTCTGACGCCAAAAATTACTAAAACTTGTCTCAAAACGGCGCGAAGCGCCGAAAATTTTGACATTTTTCCATTCTAAATGCAAATTCTGCTATTTCAAAGATATGTAGGACAAACAATAACTCATTTCGGCGCGGAGCGCCGAAAATTTCTAGGAATCTTACACCTTTTACAGTTGTTCTCCCAAAAATCTTTGTACATTCTGTACACACAAATTTTTGGGTACTATAATATGGTACAGTAGCGATTTTAGTGTGGTAAAGGCAGAGTTGTTCGACTTTTGGTAGTGTATTTTTGCTAATTTCTGGGTCTCCAAGGGCAAAAATCACTTATGATTGTCTTATAACGGCGCGAAGCGCCGAAAAATTTGACATTTTTCCATTCTAAATGCAAATTCTGCCATTTTAAAGATATACATATAGGACAAACAATTACTCATTTTGGCGCGAAGCGCCGCCGGAAAGTTTTTCGGATTTTAGACCTTTTTTTGCAATTTTTCTCTTCCCAGAAATCTTTGTACATGTACAAAGATGGTCCCGAAAAGTCTTTTGTACATCGGGAAAAATCTTTGCCGAATACAAAAAAACAGTGATCATAAAAAAATCCACGGTCCACGATGTTTTGGCGCCGCCGTTTTGGCGCCAGCAACTTATAAATTATTCTAATTAAATCAATTTCAAAGCAATTTTAAAATAAATTATATATTCAGAAAGCAGGTTCTACAAGCTACAAAATAGCATATTGTTCTTTTCGATTCGATGAGTATTCATTTGTGTACGACTGAAAAAGTGTAGGAAATTCAGTGTATCTTTAGATGCATTTAATTATCTCACTAAATTCAAAGATATTCTAAAAGTAATTTATATCATCACGTAGAGAATTGAATGGGCTTTCAAAATCTGTATTATATTTCAATAATAAATGAAATGTAAATAATTAATAAAATAACAAAGAGTGTGGCGCCAAAACGGCGGCGCCAAAACGTCCCATTCCGAAAAATCCACCCTCTACCTTTACTTGCATTTGACTTACAGTATCCAGCTTTTGCATGTACTTTGCTAAACCCTTATGTAGCTATAATATTGCAACAGAAAAGTTAAGGCGCAATGCAGCTTTGAGAAAAAAGTGTTATCCTGAAAATACGTTGTTATCCTGAAAAAAAGCATTGTTTCTTGTAGGTGATGTAAAATTGTGGGGGGGTCAAAAATTTTCTGGCTTTGGGGGAGGGGGATGGGGGACGTCCGACTTTTGGTGGGGGATCCCCCGTGTTACATGTATGGTTCCCCCTGCTACCATGCATGCAATATTGCAGTATTATTCGAGGTATGTATGTGTGGATGTAAATATTTTGATTTCGTTTTATTTCTAATTCAATTTATTTACCCGTATGTAGGTTGTAGCCTATTTACACACTCTGCTGACGCACGAGCGTCTTAAAACGAAAACGGCGCTTGTCTTGGCCCCTTTGAACGTAGTATTAAATTGGGAGCACGAATTCAAGCATTGGTTGGAAGACGAAGACGAGGAGCTTAGTTTAAACGTGAGATTTATTCACAATAATTTCTTTGAAGATTTGTGTAAACAGTGGCGGATCTACGATTTTCCTAAGCGGAGCGGGCGGTACTCCAACTTTTCCAAAATACATAGGTCCAAAAATCTGCCTTTCACGTGCGAAATAGCGTTTTTTGGCATTTACATTCTACAAAAATTACTTGACGCAACGTTTTTTGGAAAAAAATTTTAATTTTCGACAATTTTGTGCGAAAAAACCATTGAATTTCTTTGACTCTAGCGAAATCCGGCGCGAAGCGCAGGAAAAATTTGTGAAATTTAGGCTGAAGGACGTTTAGAAGCTTGATTTACTCGATTTCCTGTACTAATGTCGAAATTTTTTCAAAGTTATGCTCGAAAATGGAAGAAATCTGTTCTGAAATAGCTGTTTTTGCTCTTGAAATTGTTTTGGAAGCTATTCCATGAGCGAAAATTGGCTTTTAGGTTGCTAAGAAATTAAATATGTAAATGTCTTCAATCAATAGGTAATTATGATCACTGACGGCCAAAAATCATCGCAAATTACATAACCATTTTTTGTCTCGCCAAATATTCTTGGCCAATGGGGGGGCAGCCGCCTTTCCTCAAATCCGACCCTGTGTGTAAAGTCTTCTTTTAGTTTTCTCATTATCTTTTGATGTTATTGTTATTTTTCAGACTCTTGTGTTTTTGTTATTACGTATTTTAGCGGCGAGGTGGCGTTTTTAGATTTAAATGTACGGTGCACGTTTAAATCTTGTGTCGGGTAATAATAAGCCGACGTTTACCTGCGGTTTGGTTGGAGTTCAGCTCGGAAAATAATTAATTTCCGCATTGTTTTGCATTGCTTATATGTATTAGAAACCCATTAATGTTCGGGTTAATTAGGCTTAAGTGGCATCAAAAAGCGTACATAACATAGGCAGTGGCGGATCCAGGATTTTCCTAAGGGGGGGCGGAACCCTGACTTGGGCGGAAAAATTAGCTGTTTTAACCCGAAAATCGCTAAAAATCGCTCAAAATCCTTAATTTTGCGCACTATTTCGGGCCAATGGGGGGGGGTGGCGGCGGCCCCCAGCCTCTAAATGCGCCCCTGAACATGGGTTATATGTATACGTAGCAGCATAAAAAAAATTTTTGGTGACTTAGAATACCTCTGTAAATTTTTTCACTTCTATCTGTTTTTTAGTCCTAAATTGCTCTCTTTTGTAAGGTTTCCCTTTTATATGTACCTCTTGTATTCTAGGTCAGTTAACTTGCCAAATCTACATTATGCCAGAGCCTAGAGGTGTTATTAAATGTCTTCTGCTTTTACAGTAATTGACAAAAATGGACTAACATGGCGAAAATTTTATTTTGTTTGGCAGTTTTGGAATGCATTTCAAGACTTTATTTGGACAAAAGAAGTTGAAAGTTTTATCGTTCTCGCGTACGAAATCGAAAGAAATTTTTTTAACAGGAAATTTTCACACAGAGTAAACGTGCGTATGTATTATGCTCACTTTGCACAGTCTGTCCTGATAATATGTGCATCAACCCTGCAGCAAGACGTACATGCGAACTATGTATATAAAGGGTGGTGACCACACCTGGGGTTTGAGTGTATGCACCCTTCCGAGAAACCAAACCCCCCAGAAACCAAAATATCCCCCAGAATTCTATTCTTGAATTTTTTGTTTTTTTTCCGCAATTTTTTGATGCCAATGGATAGTGCTCGATGAGAAAGCTTTAAAAATGGTGTTTTTTCGCCATACCACCATTTTTAAGGCCATTTTTTTACCTTTGAAAAATCTTGCAACCCCTTCCCTCAGAATTTCGGTGCCGCCCGCCTATGGTGGTGGCCTTACTAGAAGGGCTACTTTCCGACATAACAGGTCATAACCTTGGCTGATATTGAATAAAAATTCAGGACCGGCTGCATTAGATATACAAAAATGCTCTTTCAAACTGTAAACAATTTTGGCCAGATGGCAACGGTTTGGATGCTACCGCGATTTGTTTACATCCTACTGTGATATTGTTTAGACTTCGAAAACGTCATCTGTTCTATCATCAATTTGCTCCCTTTGACGATATCCTGGAGTTTTGCACTTATTAGGACGCATATCTACTATGCGGGGGTTTGAATAATGCGCTAATTAATTTTTTTGACTGTATATACTCGTATTGTCATAAAAGGTACAAATATGCGCAGCAATTGGTACAATGCAAGAATTCTGGGGTTTGAACAATGACGTGTAAACAAATCGCTGTAGCGCACAAACGCTTGTAGCTGTCCAAATTTTTTACGCGTTTTAAACAAAAACACGTGTATCTATCTAACGCAGTTGGTCTTAAAATTCTATGTCAATATGTTATTGCCCTAGCTATTATGTAACCTCGGGCTTTAGCCCTTTTGGGCCACCCTGTATTGCAGGACTAAACAGAACAACTCGTGTAGAATCCTATTCTGTGTTTAATGTGCTAAACTAAAAATCATGATATTTACCCAAAATTGTTTTATTGCCAAAAACAATACCTCAAAAATGTAAAAAAAGCTATTTAAACTTTAGAAAATCGATTTTTAGTCTCATTGCTATTAGAATTTCTAAATTGCACGAAACGCCCTATCATCGATACGTAATCTGTTGGAATGAACCCTGATTCATTCTTTGTTGGGCATGACAAATTCCATTCGATCTTTTGCTGTTCGCCAAAATTTTCAGTCGGATTTAGGGACAAGCAGCAAAGACTTAATGAGCGCTCGCTAATTTAATCAAATAACATTAGATTGCTTATTAAAAGTACTTTGATCCAACCTTCTTGTAATTCTTTAGGTTTAAATTATTTACATAATTGAATTTAGTAAATTTTTAATGTTTTTGGTCGTAATTTTTTCTAAATTTTTTTAATATGGCTGAACTATGGTATAGAGTCATACAAATTTTGATTATTTAGAATTTTATTCATTAAATTCAAATTTTTCAAAAAAGCACTGTTTTTACCATCTTTTTGCACGATCAGCATATAATTTCATGGCGATTATACATAATGTATGTAATGCAGTAAAAATTTTACAGATTACATATCTGTTTTATCTTGAATATTTTATTTTTTATTTTTGAATTTTAGATTTTATGTTTTCAGATTTGGGAGTTGGCTTCGGTGAAAAATAACGAAGATCGTGCCAAAACTGTCGACACTTGGCAAGAAAATGGAGGCGTACTCATTCTGAGCTATAATCTTTTTTTGATGCTAGTCGACGATTCGGATAAAGCTAAGAAAAAGATCAAAAAGGAAAAATGGCGACAAAGCTTTCTGAAAGGATTCCTGGATCCAGGCACGCACGCCCCCTAATCCTTTTAGAACAATTATGACCAAATTTTTACATTTGATGAAATATTTTAAAAATATTCATATTTATTTATTCTCGTCGCTTGAACAAAAAATTTTTGGAGAAATACCAAAAATTCAGTAAATCGAACGAAATATAGTCAAAAAATTAGTACATACATACATTGCACGAATCGTCGAAAATTTGACTCTTTCAGGCAAAGAGATTTGTAGCCAAAAACGCAAAAAACGGCACCTATTCTGCGAATTTTTTTAGAAAGTAGCAAATTCTGAGGGGTAAAAAAATTTCTTTAGGATCAAACTCCCCTCAAATCATGTACGTGCATATGTGCATTGTGGCTATTTCTGTAGCTTTGTCAGCTTGCAATTTCAAAAAACAAAATTTGATTATAATTAGCTCGGTCTAGCCACTTTTACATCCGATTTACTTTGGATTCATACCAGAAATTTATATTCATTTATATTATTTATATTTATAATAATATATATTATTGTATTATAATAAATATCATACACATGGGCGTAGGCAGGGGGGGCGGGGGGGCGGCCGCCCCCCCCTTAGCCCAAAAATAATTTTGGAAAGGTAAGGAAATGCATGAAAATTGGCATCATTTTATCGAAAATTCTCAAAATTTTCGGCGCTTCGCGCCGTAGAATCATTATTTTACTTTATTCAGGCCCAAGCGCGGCCAAAAAAACGTCATTTTTTATAGCTGCTCCCCCTTAGCCCAGAAATAATTTTGGAAAGGTAAGGAAATGCGTGAAAATTGGCATCATTTTATCGAAAATTCTCAAAATTTTCGGCGCTTCGCGCCGTAGAATCATTATTTTCGTTCACTTAGGCCCAAGCGCGGCCAAAAAACGTAATTTTTTATAGCTGCTCCCCCTTAGCCCAGAAATAATTTTGGAAAGGTAAGGAAATGCGTGAAAATTGGCATAATTTTATCGAAAATTCTCAAAATTTTCGGCGCTTCGCGCCATAGAATCATTATTTTCGTTCACTTAGGCCCAAGCGCGGCCAAAAAACGTAATTTTTTATAGCTGCTCCCCCTTAGCCCAGAAATAATTTTGGAAAGGTAAGGAAATGCGTGAAAATTGGCATAATTTTATCGAAAATTCTCAAAATTTTCGGCGCTTCGCGCCATAGAATCATTATTTTCGTTCACTTAGGCCCAAGCGCGGCCAAAAAACGTCATTTTTTATAGCTTAATAGGAGAAAATAAAAATTTTTCGAAAAAATTGAATGTTATGAGCTTAACGCATAGAGCATGTTCGCAAACGTCAGAAAATGCACTTTATTTGGCGACCCGGCGACCATATCCCAAAATATAGGGTCACCAATTTTGGACCGCCCCCCCCTTAGAAAAATCCTGCCTACGCCCCTGATCATACATATTTGTAACATTTAATACAATATTATATTATAAAATTTATATTTATTTATATCAGAAACAGAAATTTGTGGTACATGCGTATGTATGTATAGACAGTCTAGCGTTGCTACTTTGCTTAAGCTAGTTTCGATCATTCAATGCATAAATTTTAGTATGGATTATAAATTATTCTAAAATATTAATTAGTCGGATCGTTTTTGCTAAATCATTCAGTTTCATCGTCAAATCGGTTTGAACTGGTTTTAGGTCCTGACGTCGTGGTTTGCGACGAAGGTCATATGCTCAAGAACGAAAAAACCGGTATCAGCAAAGCGGTCAATAAAATTCGTACACTGCGACGAATTTGCTTAACTGGCACGCCATTGCAGAATAACCTTAAAGAATGTATGCTATAATAATAATAGTAATCATAATAATAATAATAACAATAATAATAATAGTAATATTAATAATAATAATAATAATAATATAATAAAAAATGATAAAATGAAGCTTTTCTTTTAAAATCAATTTTTTGAAATTTTTTCTCAGGAAAATCTAAATATTCCGTTGTTTTCCTCGATTCTAAGCTTTATCCTTGGCACTAATTTTTTCGCAGACTACACTATGGTGCAATTTGTGAAGCCGAATCTGCTCGGCACTAGGCTAGAATTCTCGAATCGATTCGAAAATCCGATTAAAAATGGTCAATATCAAGACTCGACGCAGGCTGACGTACGCCTGATGAAGAAACGGGCTCATATTTTACACGAGATGTTGTCCGGTTGTGTCCAGGTATGAATTTCGACACGTACATACATATTTTCATCATTATACAACTGCTATTGAAGGCCTTACTTAATAAAATTTAAAAGAAAATATATTCAAATAAAACGGAATAAACAAAATAAATTTGAAAAAAGTGAAAAAGAAATAAAAAATGAAATATTAATAAAATTAAATTTTGAATAAATTTGTGCATACGGAGACGTGTAATAGTTTAAAGTAGATTCCGTCCTTCAAATACCATGCTTCAAGGCTGAAAATCGTCATTTCTCTATATTTCTGAGAGATCCTTTACAATTATAACGTAAGGTATCATTAGTGTATTATTGAACTTATTCTTTAAGAATTTGATTAAACAATAAAAAATTACCGCATGTTTCGCTACGAAATGATTAGTAATCCTTTACATTGTATATGGGGAGTGGTTCAAAAAAACGAATTGCATATTTGTGCTTATAACTTCTCCAATACTGGACCAAATTGAACGCGGTTTGCTTTGTTCAAGAGCCTATTACGCTTGTAAGAACGTGATGGCTTTTTATTTGTGCAGGTTTAGCTTCTTTTTTTATTTTTTCATTTTTTTTATTATTTTTTCTTTTTGTTTTTTACCTTTCTTTATTTTTTTACTTTTTTCTACAATAAATTAAGCAGAAGTCGTGTTTTAGTCATGAAAGCATCTGTTAGAAGCATTATTTGCTTTTGTAACCCTGTAATTTCATAGAATATTAAGACATCTGAATGAAACTTCTTCGATTTTAAAGCCCTTTCAATTATCTATCACTCACATTATTTGCTTTGAGGTGTTTAAAGTTGCTACAAAATAATTGAACTTCAATCAAACATTGCACATTTTGTCAACTGATAGCGAATTAAAAACGTAGATGTATAAATGCAACAACCCGTAATAAAAATGCTGCTGTTCATCTCAGGCTGAACCAATAAAAATGAAAATAAGGAGAGCAGTCAATAAATAAGTTTGGCTTCTTAGGAAATAAATTGCATTTATTTATCTTTTTGGTGAATAGCTTCTTTTAGGCCAAAAATCAATTAAAATTACAATACTTACTAAGCTTATTAAAGAGTCCATCTAAGCTAAGATGAGATCTTACAAAAAGATGAAAAACGACTTCTGCTCAATTTAGCATTAACCAACAGCAGCTAAAACAAGCATAATTGAAACTTTAGCACGTTCTTACAAAGGTAATTGACTGTCAGAAAAAGTAAACTTTGATTAAGTATCGGCGAAGTTAAAGGGATAAATATGCCATTCGGTTTTTGAGCCAACCTGTATCTACTAAATTTTCTTTGCCTCCATAGATTTCCCTGATTTGATTGAAATACAGAAACTGTCCTTCAATTTGATCAGTGTATTTTTTGTACACGGTCCGTTTGTCCATGTACAAAGATGGTCCCTAAAAGTCTGTACATTTTGTACATGCAAATTTTTGTGTAGTATAATATGGTGCGATTTTAGTGTGGTAAAACAGGGTTTTTCGACGATGGGTAGTGTATTTAAGCTACATGATTTTTGGCTTTCTGACGCTAAAAATTGTCTCAAAATGGCGCGAAGCGCCTGAAAAATTTGGCATTTTCCCATTCTAACTGCAAATTCTGCCATTCCGAAGATATATAGGACAAACAATTACTCATTTCGGTGCGAAGCGCCGGAAATTTTTGGAGTTTTACACCTTTTTACATTTTTTGTCTTTCCAAAAATCTTTGTACATGTTGTACTACAAAGACGGTCCTGAAAAGTCTTTGTACATCGGAAAAAATCTTCGCCGAATACAAATAAAACCGTGTATTTCATGCTGTAAAACTTGGTTACTTTCACCGCTCTTAACTGCTCTTGCTGTTTTTCTATTGAAGACGAATTCATCTTTTCAGCGTGCTTAGGTACATATGTATATGTACATATGTTGATATAGCCCATGCTAAAAAATATTATTTATTTCGTAATTTTCTCTTTATTTTTCGCCAAAATTTTTTTCATAAATTTCCGCAGTCAAAGCAACCGCGATTCATGGTGCTTCTTTCCTGTTTTACGCAGAACGCCTGAGGCAAAATGTGCTGGATTTGTTGAAATATGAAGACTTCCGATTTTAATAATTTTCTGATAAAGTTGTTTTTTATTTTTTTATTTATACGCGTTTTACGAAGTGTACTCATCGGAAGTTTGCAAATTACCAAATCAACGAATTCTGCGTGGAACTTAGAAGCAGGAGGGCAATTCGATTCGTTCTTTTATTTGAATTATCTTACATTAAGTTATTTGCAAAGGTAATAGATTAATAATTGATAAATAAATAATAAATAATTAAACAACTAATAATTAATAATTGATAAATAATTAATTACTAGTTAATAATTAATTAATCAATTATAAATAATTACAGCGTCAAAATTATACCGCATTGTCGACTGCTTTACCGCCCAAGTACGAATACGTGTTGAGTATAAGTTTGAGTGAAGAGCAAATAAAACTTTACCAAAAATATTTGACCGAAGTGGTGGTCAGCTGCGATGCTCAGTCTCTGAAAGAAAGACGTGGTCTTTTCGCCGATTATCAGGCATTGCAACGCATTTGGACCCATCCATACGCTTTATTGTTGCATACGGAAAAAATGGACGTCAAGGTTAATTTTAATTGATTTATTCTTTTTATTAATAACAATTAATATTAATAGTGATATTATTAATAATATTGCTGATATTTTATTTAATAATCTTTTGCCATTTATTTGCATATCGTACTGCGATTCATTTTTGTTTTTTATATCGCAAACTTATGATTTGCTATGTATTTTAGGATTGGCTTAAAATCGTACACGTAACGACTCGAATGGCTAAAAGTTGCAAAACAAATACCTGAAATGACCAAAAAGGCTAGTTTTTTCAAAAGTTTTAAAAATCGGGTGGGGATAGGGGGTCAAAAATTGTGGGGGACGACCAAGTTTGAATGGGGGATCCTTTTACCCTCTATTGCAGGTCTGGTCAAAATTAAAGGGCTCAAATTAAATGAATGTCGAAAGTTAAAAATGAATAAAATTTAATATTAATTAATTAATCAATAATATGTACGTAAACTCGATTTGTCCGAATTTTGTGCTTTTTGTTTCATTCTTAAAATTATTTCAGGAGCGATTACAGGAAGAGAAAGATTTCGTAGTCAGCGGTGACTCAGATTCATCCGAGTTTTCGGTTTACGCAGATGCTGACGTAGAAGTCGGAGAGAAAAAGAAGTCAAATAAGGATTCTAACTCAAACGAGTGATTTATTTTTATTTTTGTTTACTTTTTATCAACGATCCATCCTATTTTAATTATTAAAATTATCATAAATTTCGATTAATTGCATCTATGTAATTATCGCTGACTTAGGTTTATTTACATTATGTAATTATTTATGTGTTACTTTTTTGTAATTTCTCCGATTTATTAATTACTGTCGATCTTTTTATTATTTTTATCTGTTTTCTTTAATCCGACTTTTATTCTGATAGTTTGGCTTACTTTTTAGAATCTAGTAGCTGAATACATTACAAACATCCGCGTAACTATTAAAAAATTCGAATGAAAGGTGGCTGGTCACTTCTGATGGAAGCGGATCAGTGAACTTTTAATTTTTGTCTATTAATTTTAAATATTAATTGGTTCGTTAAATTGCAAAATTGTCCAAAAAACGAAAAAAAATTTGTTTAAAATTTAGAGCGCAAATTTATTAGAAAATTCAAATTTTTCAAATCGAATTTTTTTTCTTAATTTTTTCGAAAAAATTCAAATCATTCAAATCAATTTAATTCAAATTCAAATTCATTATTATTTGACTTGACGGCGTAAGGTTTTTGTTGATGGGCCGATCATATGGCTCCTGTTGTATAATTGTCATTTTTGTATTTATTTTATTTATACGTCAATATTTATGTAAACGTCATTTCGTTTTTTATTTTATTTTATTTTTTGTCCATTTTCTATTGTATGTAGTATTTTTTATTTTATTTTAATTTATTACGCTTCATTGTAAATGTGTATGTTCCACGATTATTTAATGTGTGAGTTATGCATGCTTTTGCGTACTAAAACATAAAAAATGATAAAAAGAATAGGATAATAAATATATTTAATAATGTTTATTTTTGTCGATTTCTATTCTCTACTCTATGTACTTAATTTTTCTTCAGAAATGACGAAGATACTAAATCGAATGAACAAAATAACGCGGATGATGATGATGTTGAAGTGATAAAGCCTTGGAAAACCCGTACGAGAGACGGTAAGTTTAAAGTAGTTTAAAATGTTTTAAAATCGCTTAGACCTTACATATGTGTAAAATGAATTTAACAAGTAAAGCGAGTTATTTTTATTACGGTCAAGTCGTTATACATATTTGAGCTGAATAATTATCGAAATTGGGTACTTTTTGATCCTTCGTTTTTAGAAAATATTCGCATTTTTCTGCCAGTTTTAGTGCTTTTTAAGATATTTGACCAAAAATGGGAGATTTTTATGAAGATATTTAATTTTTCGAAAATAGGGAGATCCCGCACCAAAAGTTGGTCGTTGCCCTACCCCCGATCAAGTCGGAGATCTTTAGCTCATCCTCCAGTTTTGTCGGAAAAATTTTTTAGGCTATTTTTAGGTTTTTTACCAATTTTGGCCATAATTTGAATTGCACCCCTTCCCCAAAATGGCCGGCTACCCTTTTAGAATTGTTAGCCATTTATGTACACATGTATGTACATATGCTTGCTACATATTTTTAGAGTGTGCTTTTGGAAAAATCGCGTTATAGGATGATGAAATCATAATTTAGTTTATCATGTATATGTATCTTCTCTCATGTAATGGCTCGAAATTTGGGGGTCTAGCCTATTTTTAGGGGTATATGACCGCCATTTTTGGCCAAAAACAGCCAAAAAACGTTTAAAAACGGTCAAAAAATTCGATTTTTCCAAAAATCGGGGTGGGGGGGCTCAAAAATTAGCACTGTATGTTCATATAAAATTGGGGTTGTTACATACGTACATAAATAAAGTCATACATCCAATTCAATTGTGTTTAGTTTAAATTTTAGTGAGCAGAACTTTATATGCTCTTTTCAGTTCTGAATTTTGATTCTGTTATGGAGTGTTGATTGTCCTTTCATAAATTCTCTGTCTACATATTTTAACAATTAAAATCTGGCTATATTTAAGCATTTCGTTTTATTTTATTCAATTTATTATCAACTTTTTCGCTTTTACTAATTTTTTGGAAATATTTTCTCATTTTATTCCTTTATTTTGCTTTTTAATTCTCCTGTTTCATTTTCCATATTTCCACAATAGTCATTTTACCCGTATAGGAACCACGAAAGAACCAGTTGCCGATAATTTCGCCGATATGCCTAAATTACCCTCCGAAAATCAAGACTGGTACGGCGACGCGGTGACTGAAGAAGCTAAAGAGAAATTGGAAATTTCGGGCAAAATATTCTTGCTATTCGAAATTATTCGAAAATGCGAGGCCATTGGCGACAAATTGTTAGTTTTTCTATATTTAACATATGCAACTTCAGTTATTTTTGTTAGCATTATTGTTCGAGTATTTATCGCAACTATTAATTGCTGATTTTAATTATAATTATTATCTATTTTACATAATTAATCAATTAATTAATTGTGTATAATTGCATTAATTATAATTAATTATATAATTATTTAATTCCACGTAATACCTTTGTTTCCATTTATTTGTATAATTATTAGGTCGTAAACAAGTATACATAAATAGTTTCTGCTGTTATCGTCGCTGGTTCTCTTTATTTTTTGTATAACTCAGTTTTTTATTTACTATTTTGTTCTGGTCGTCTAGTCTTCTTTTAAGAAAATTTGACTGGCTATAAAAATGCATTTAAAATAGCTACAGTAGTGCGACTGTCAACTACAGTAATGTTAAGCGTGTATTTTGATTTTTTGTTGAACGTATGTACGTACACAGCCTCATGCCAGTTTAAACCAGTTTTTCTAACGTAGGGCACGTCCCAGTACGATATGAGGAACAATCGTTTAGAATGGAACAGACTAAAATTTGTATTATAATGGTTGCCTTCATGGTTTATCTTAATTACTGCTAGATAGGGTCAGGTTAAGGTCCAGGTTAGTTTAGGTCAAGTTAGGCTAGGATAGGATTAAGTTAATTAATGTTGAATTAGGTTAGGATAAGTTAAGTAAGGTTAAATTAGGCTATTCACTTAAGCTAGGTTAAGTAATTAGCGTTTGGTTAAGTTGGTTAAGTGAGGTTATGTAGATCAGCACTTTAAACTGTAGCTGTGCGTGAATAAACGCCACGTCATGAATGTTCTAAAGAAATGTACTGTACCAGCTACTTATACTGTGTATATTAAGAAGCAACCGTTCCATCGCAATCCAATTTTTTCTCGCTTTTATTTGATACTATTCTTAAGCTTAATTAAGCGGCTTACATATCACGCAAGGGCATATGAAGTGTGAGAGGAGGTTTTTTTACCCCTACTTCAAACTTTTAAAGATCGGGCACTGTCGATCGATTTAAGGAGGACGTACATATACATGCTTACATATGATAATGCTAGAAAATTTTCGAGTTTATTTGAGAAAATCCGAATTTTTTTAATCAACTTGGTCAGTTAAATAAAAAATTAATTATGGAAAGTATGCTTGTTAAGAATCTTCTAGTTACACTTTGAGGTTTTTTATGGTTAAAAATAGGCATATGGTCCGATAAAATGCAGTTTGAAATTGAATTCAATCATCTTTTGTCGTCTAGAGTGGCATTCTAAGAGGCATGAAAAGGATTGTTATGATAAATAAAACTGTAAGGCACATGTAGGACCACTTTTACTGTAAAACCGTTTTCTTCGATTTCACCCTCTGTGGATACCATACCTGGACTTGGGGGTTTGGGGTATGCACCCCACAAAGAAGCAAAGTACCCCCCCCAATTCAATTTTTGAAAATTTTTTTGTTTTCTTCGCAATTTCTTGATGGCAATGGATAGTGTTCTATGAGAACCGTTGAAAAATAGTGTTTTTCAGAATTTTGGTGCCGCCCACTTACGCTGGATACCCCTACCTTGCCCGCGTACGTTGCGTATGTATATAAATGTATGCACCTACTTAGAATTTCAAGATTTTACGATTTTATTTAATAAAATTGTTAATTTTGAATTTGCAGGCTCGTCTTCTCGCAAAGTCTGGTCGCGTTGGACATAATTGAGAATTTTTTGGAATTTTATCAAAAGAACGGTTGGACGGCTGGCGTGGATTCGCTGAGCTCGTTGTACGGCTGGAAATGGCGGAAAGATAAGGATTATTTTAGATTGGACGGGTCGACGCCGGCCGAACGCCGCAAGGCCCTGTCCAAAATTTTCAACGACCCAGCTAATTTAAGGTAAGTTTTATCTAAAATTTGTATTTAGATTTTTGTTTGAAAATTCAATTATTTCATTTAGTTTTTCGGATTCATTTTTATTTTCTGTTTTTCCGTTCAGTTTTTTACCAAATTCGTTTTGTATATTGGATTTACCTCCCTTTTTTGAGCTCAGAAGGAGTTAATACGCGTCAAAAACATCGTTTTTCGGCGTTTCTGACAATGCTCGATCTTTCTAAAGCAAAAAACAAAAAAATTTCGAAAAAATCTCGGAAAAACTCGATTAAATTGAACAAAATATAGTCAAACAAGAGTATATGGCGCGAAGTGCTGAAAATTCAGCGCTTTTGAGCAAACAGATGGTGAAGAACACTCAAAACCGCCGAATATTTAGCGCTTTTGAGCAAACAAATAGTGGAAAACGCTCAAAACAGCACCTTTTTTTGCAAATTTTTTGGAAATTTTCGGAAAATAGCAAATTCTGAGGTACCATCCATGATCATGTATGATGACGAGACGAATCTTCCCTCACAATACTTTACACTACATTCACAAAGGTTGAAATTTTTACCCCCCCACCTCAGTTTCTGGGCAAAAAATTGCCTCCTAGGCAGTGCTTTTTTTTGTACAAGGTCCGTTTGTACATGTACAAAGATGGTCCCTAAAAGTCTTTGTACATTTCGTACACACAAATTTTTGGGTACTATAATATGGTACAGTAGCGATTTCAGTGTGGCAAAAACAGAGTTGTTCGACCTTTGGTTACGTATTTTATCAATTTCTAGGTTTCTGAGGGCAAAAATCAGTAATAATCGTCTCAAAACGGCGCGAAGCGCCAAAAAATTCGGCATTTTTCCTTTCAAAATGCAATTTCTGAAATTATACAGATATATAGAACACACAATTGCTCATTTCAGCGCGGAGCGCCGAGAATTTTCGCGAATTTCGAACCTTTTTTGCAGTTTTTGTCTTCCAAAAAATCTTTGTACATGTACAAAGACGATCCCCAAAAGTCTTTGTACATCGCGAAAAATCTTTGCCGAATACAAAAAAAACCGTGCTCCTAGGCAATTGTTGGCGGATTTTGTTAAAACCCCTTCCCCAAAAATGGTCGACTACCACTGTTTTCTTTTTTGTACAAAAAACTTCGATTTTTTTGTACAATCGAAAATCGGCCAAAAATTGTCTATGCTTTATGAACAAAGATGTACAAAGATGGCTCACAAATCTTTGTACCAGCCTCAAAATCTTTGTCCCGTACAAAAATTAAAAAAACAGTGTCGACTACCCAAATCAGAAAATTTGAACCTCTCCGTTTAAGATCGCGGTTGTTTTTAATCTCTACGCGAGCCGGGTCGTTGGGCATGAATTTATTCGGTGCCAATAGAGTAGTGATTTTCGACACGAACTGGAATCCGACCCATGATACTCAATCGATGTTCAGAGTTTACAGATTTGGTCAAACCAAACCGGTTTACGTGTACAGATTTATAGCGCATGTAAGTGCATTGGATGTAATTTACTTATATTTGCATAGATTTACCGAAATTTTGGGTAATTTATTTTAATTTTAATTTCCTTCGCTTACTGTTACTATATTAACTGGCATCGGAGAATTTCAAAAAAAGCGACAAAGCTTTTCGAGAATAAAATTTTGGAAATCTAATGACATGTACAGCGTGGAATTCAGAAGGGGTGGGGGAGGAAATTTTAGTGTAGCTTTTTTAAGCCCCAAAAATGGTGGATACGCGTCAAAAACATCGTTTTTCGGCGTTTCTGGTGATGCTCTATATTTACAGCGTGAAGACAACAAATTTTGAGAAAATAATTTAAAAATTCGAATAAATTGAATAAAATGTATTTAACAAATGTGTGTATTACGGTAAACGCCAGCAATTTGACAATCTTGAGCAAACGGATAGCTAAAAACGCTCAAAACAGCACGTTTTTTTTACCTATTTTAGGAAACTCTGGAAAATCGCGGTTCCGGGGGAACGGGTGGGTGTGAAAATCATACCTGGGTGTGGGGGTATGCACCCCCAGAAAACAAAATACTTCCCCCCAGAATTCAATTTTTAAAAATTTTTTTGTTCTTTTTCCGCAATTTTTTGATGCCATTGGATAGTGCTCGATGAGAAACGTTGCAAAATGGTGCTTTTTCGCCATACCACCAATTTAAGGCAATTTTTTGTTCTTTGAAAAAATCTTGCACCCCCAGAACTTTGGGGAAGGAGGGTCTTCAATTTTTGGCGAAAAACGACCAAAAAAACACCTTAAATCTTTCGGAAAATCATTTTTTCTCAAAAAAATGGGGATCAAAAATTTTCCGGCTTTGGGGTGATTGGGAGGACAATCATGTTTACGTGGGGATCCGCCCATTTTCCTTCTTGCATGTACGATTGCAGCTCTTACGGTTTAGGGCACTATGGAAGCGAAGATTTACGAAAGAGGCGTTACGAAGCAGTCGTTGGCTTGCCGGGTTGTCGACGAGCAGCAAATCGATAGACACTTTTTAGGCAAAGATTTGGAAGCGTTGTACGAATTCACGCCGAAAAGTTCGGGCAAAGAAAAGCTTAATACTTTAGCCGTACCGAAGGATCGATGAATTTTTTTACGATTTTCGGCTAGTAAAATTATCCGGTTTTTGAGATATCTTTTTTGCTAATACCTGGGCGTATTACATATGTGCATCTGCGTACGCAGTGGGCGGGGGTGGGGCGGCCGCCCCCCCGGCCTTAGCCCAAAAATAATTTTGGAAGGGTAAGGAAATGCATGAAAATTGATATCATTTTATCGAAAATTCTCAAAATTTTCGGCGCTTCGTGCCGTAGAATCATTATGTTCGTTAATATAGGCCTAAGCGCGGCCAAAAAGTCATTTTTCACAGGTTATTAAGATATAATTAATTTTTTTTCTTGAAAAATTTGAATTTTATGAGCTTTACGGATAGAGCATGTTCCGAAATGTCAGAAAATGTACTTTATTTGGTGCCGCGGCGAACATATCTCGAAATATAGGGTCACCAATTTTGGACCGCCCCCCCCTTAGAAAATCCTGCGTACGCCCCTTCATATGTACGTATATTTATTACCTTTGTGCTAAAAGTTTGATATTTTGATGCTGCTAGCCTGAAATCCTTGATCTTCTGTCATATTAAAATTCAAAAATTTTCTCGGCACGTCAAAAAAAAGTCGAAAAATAGCCAGTTTCGACCAAAAATTTTGAAAAAGTCCAGTGTCTTCATTAAAATTTGGATAGATTGAGAAACACTTAATGACGACAGATTGTACAGGGTGGCTCAATAAAAAGGGTCATTTGCATAACATTTATAAACTCGTCCTCATAACTTTCGCTCTGCTTGACTGGCGTAAAGTAATGCGGCTTATATCGTTTGGTAGGAAAACAAACCCCTTTGACTGCCGAATGCTTAATTTTTAGCTTTAGATTATCAGAATTCGTTAAATGCACGACATCTTTGTAAATTCAACTTTTTTCGTACATACATTGCAAATGCGATTGACTGGAGACATGAAGAGAAGTCACAAAACTGAACCGAAATAAATGACAAAATTGACAATGCTGAATGTAAGAACAATATGCAAAAAGTAAAGACGCTTTTTATATTTATTTTAAGAAAAAATTTACGTTAACGTTTCATGCAGAGATTTACTTACGAGCTAAGACCTATACATGCATAACATACATAGTCATGTATGTAGTTACATATGTACATACATAATATGATCAAAACAGTTTGTACCCTTTTTATGTACTTCCGCAAGAATCGTCAGCTTTACACTTAATTTGTAAAGTATCTCAAAGTCGCTGAAATTTCAGAGTCATAGCGTCAAAGGTTCCTATATAGAGTCAAACAAACTACAGTCTCCACAAGCATTGCATTGTAGAATGTAAAAGTTTACCAATGTTCATTTGGGAACATGTAGCGGGTCACTTTCCTGAAATCAGATCACTTGACATGGAAGGGTCCTGTATTACAATACATAATAATGTAATTATGTAGGACCAGGCCCCTTGTTCAGGATTCGGCCAACGGGGCGGGGGCGGACCCATAAATTGGTTTATATTTCGAAAACTAAAGTTCGTTGGGCTAGCTCGCAAAAACCGCATTTTTCAATTTTTTTCGACATGCTCTATCCATTAAGATCAAAAAATTTTTCGGAAAAAAATTTTCTAACTCAAAGGGCCATAAAATTGTCATTTTTTGGTCGCATTTGAACCAAAATTATGGAAAATACATCGCATTTGGCGCGAAGCGCCGAAAATTTGAAGAGTTTGTCACAAAGAGATGCAATTTTTCCATCTTTCAATGCATTATTCTACCTTTCAAAAATATTTTTCGGTCAAGGGGGTCCTCCCCTTCCCCCGGAAATTCGGAAATACGTTCCTTTAGGGACTACTGTGATCTGTTTCAGCATCTTAAAGCAAAAAGTTTAGATTATTAACTTGTATTATCTTTTAAATTTTGTATTACCAATTTGTTAACATCTATCTCTATTAATATTTAACTCATCAATTTAGAAAAATACGATACGACGGCATCGTGTGTTTAATTGGATTAACAAACTTGATCGAGGACTCAAATTTTGTCAATTATTTAATTTAATTTAATTCTCAAATTTCAAATTTTCATATTTTATATGTACTTGGTACATTTTCTTAATATGTTTGACATAGTTTTTAGGATCGCCTCTTGGCTGATTTATTGTTTGAGCAAAAGCAATGGGTTGTTACGTATCACGAGCACGATACTCTGCTGCAAAATATGGAGGAAGAACAGCTGACGAAAGAAGAGCGGGAATTGGCGTGGGCCGAATATGAGAACGAACGAAAAAATCCGCCCAGAGCGGCAGCCTTGCAGTTGCCCACTGGTGAGTTTATTATAAGCAAATTAAATTGATTTAATATTTAAATTTATTCATTATACATAATTATGTACATTCTTAAATATTTAATTTTTGAATTTATTCGATTTAATTATGTGCATTATTAAATATTTGATTTTCAAATTTATTCAAATTTTTCATCATGAGGATCCAACGGTTACCCGGACGCGTTATTGCCGGTCTTTTTTTGATTTGGCTTACGTTACCGGATCCGCTATTTGAAATTTTGAGACCCGGCCAGACTATGTGAAATTTTTTTTTTTGAAAAATGTCGGGTAATAGCAACTGCAAAAGTGGTAGAAAAGCACCTTAACGTGGTCTAAAAAACACAAGTTTTTACCAAAAATTGGCAGGAGGCAAAAAGTCTCAGCTTTTAGTGTTTGGGGACGACTGATTTTGGGAGGAAGGATCTCCATCCTCTATGTTACATGCACGCTTTGTTAGCACCTTCAAAAATTTTTATATATTATATAAAGATTTATATATATAATTATTTTTTTAAATTTTTTTCAATTTCATTTATTTGTTTTATTTTTTTACTTTTTTTACTTCCTGTTTATTTAGCCTCAAGCGCGCGATTTCAAGACTCTACCTCAATCTACGTATTTAGCAAAAATCTCGCCTACTTGTTTAACGATTTCTAGCACATAATAAATATTTTTTGTTAACTTTGCACTGTTTTATTTTGTTTGAAGACAAAATTGGCTTCTTTATGCTCATTTATCATTCAATTCATAAGTGCAGTGACGTCTGTTTTTATATAAAATCGGTATATGGCAACCACATTATCATTTTTGATGTTGTAATGTCAGTTTCTAAGGTTATTGAGCATTAGGAAGCCAATAATTGTGATTTAGCATGAATTTCTTGATTTATTTAAAGAAAAAACATTGATCTGCAAATATCATGGCATCCTTAAACAGCTAAATTAAAAAAAAGAACATGCATTACTGACACTATGTGTAGATATTATACAGGTAAAAAACTTGTCTGCCAATGTAATCTATGCCGTGCTAATGGATAAAATTCTTATTAGCTCTAGTGCTAATGGGGTTACTAATGGGTTTAAGTTAAACACTGGTAACCTGTATGGGTAACAACAAGTACTAAAAATTCACGAGGTTATAAATAAAAATCAAATGGGGATCTGACATGCACAGTATGGAAACGGGAGGTGAAGTTTTAAAGTGCTTTTTGTGGGCTTAAAATAGTGCATACGCGTGCCTTTTTGACGATGCTCTATCTTTCTAGAGCATAAAAACGTAACAAAAAGTTCAAAAAAATGAAAAAAGTCGAACAAATTGAACAATATATAGGTCGCTGAAAATTTAACACTTCGAGCGATTAGATAGCTAGAAATATTTGCGGATTTTCAGAAAAATTTTGGAAAGCTTTTAAAAAATCGCCAATTCTGGGGGAGTGAAAAACTTTCTGCGGTGGTTAAAATTTTTCTAGGTGTAGGGTGAAATAATCCTCCCCCAATATCATGTACGATAGTGACTAAAGACTTTCCAATTTAAGCTCGTATGGATGATGCAAAATCCCTCCATCTAGTTAAAATTGTCCGAAATATTGTTCTTTCATTTAAATCTACGACAGTATTTGACCATATTTTTTCACTTCTATTCGAATCGGGGATGGGGACGTCAGATCCCCAACTCCAGAGTCGGTCGTCCCCTTATCCCTCCAATGACTGAGATTTTTAATCCGGCCTCCTCCTCCATTTTTGACAAAAACTTGCATTTTTAGAGCAATTTTCGGTCGTGTTCTTCATTTCTGGCCAAAACTTACAGCTCTATTACTCTCTCCTAAAAATGGCCGGTCACCATTGGTGGGTGGCACCAAAATTCTAGGGGAGTGCAAGATTTTTCATAGATCATAAAATGGCCTTTAAAATGTTGGTATGGTGAAAAACATAATTTTTCAACGTTTCTCATCGAGCACTATCCATTGGCATCAAAGAATTGCGAGAAAAAAACCAAAAAATTTCAGCTATTGAATTCTGGGAGGTGTTTTGTTTCTCGGGGTTGCATACTCCCCCAAACCCTACCCCCACGCCCATGTGTGCCGGTTACCCCTTCCTAAAGTTTTGAGCTGTTGTACGTGTCGGATTCTAATGCTTCATTTTTCAAAGTTGTCAAGACCCTGCCTTTCGGATCCCAAACTCCAAACCCTTAGACTTTGGAGCGGACTTGTTTGAAGGTTTTGTTTGTCAAGTTCATCCTTATTTTATGTTGCACTCCAATGTCTTTAGATGTGGGGACTCCCAAACCCGGCCTGTTTTAAGATAATTATCCCCCAAACCCCTCTGAACCCCCATAATTTACGCCTGAGTGTGGTTTGCATCACATATGGGCGTGGGGGTCTGGCTGGATCCCCCAGAATCCGGCGGACCCTCTTCCCAAATCGATAAACCCCCAGGATTGAATTTTGGCGCTATTTCTGACAATTTTGTACTGTGTGACCCCCAGAATTTGGCTGCTGCCCATGTTGGTTTACACTCGTTTCGTGCCGTTTTGCAGATAAATATCAAGTTTACTGTCAAGCTATGCCTCTGTTGACAGTTCTCGTCGCCGAAGGCGATAGCTTAATACGAATGAGCGGAGAAAAGGTTGAACACAGCATGGAATCGATTATTCGTAATTGGATTAATACGGTAATAAATTGCATCGTTGCTTATAGCAGCAAGTCAGTACTCCTGGGCGCGGGGGGATTCTTTTGTCTTTTTCGCAGAGTGTTTTTTCGCCATACCACCATTTTTAAGGCCATTTTTTTACTTTTGAAAAAACCTTGCACCCCTTAGAACTTTGGTGCCGCCCACCTATGGTACTCAGTATTATTTCTGATTCAGTAAGATTAACAATTTTTCTTTTTTCTGAGTGTATCTTATGTGTTTTTTAAATGAAAAGGCTTAAGAATTTCGCGTTATACTATATAATTTAGTTTAGGACCAATGAATCTCTTCTTAGACTTCTTAACGGTTGTGTATTCAGTCAAAAAATTGATATGTCTTGTAACAGTGCGCCTTTATACTAATGTACAAAAACACTTTTGCTCGTGCAAAATTTTTCAGGAGATCGTTCAAAAGAAGAGTTGTGTCAGTCGAGTCTTCTCTGAAAGTTGGCATGATATCCTTTTATTCCCATAGGGGGTGTTGGGGGAGGGGGTTGGGGGTATCTACCTTCCCCCCGAGAAACCAAAATACCCCCAGAATTCAATAATTTTTTTTTTGTTTTTTTTTCGCAATGTTTTGATGCCAATGGATAGTGCTCGATGAGAAACGTTGAAAAGTGGTGTTTTTTTCGCCATACCACCATTTTTAAAACTATTTTTAAGACGTTTGAAAAATATTGCACCCCCAGAATTTTGATGTCACCCACCTTGTGGTGTACCCTCAGGCTCCAAGACTCGAGTCACTGCCAGACGGTTTTGAGGTATCAAACATTTTCTGTATAATGTTCGGGAACAAAAATAGCAGAGATCTTAGATAATTTTTGCCGCAGTACATTTCCGTTTTGTTTACTCATGAAATGCCTAGAATGAAGTTGAAATGATCTGAAAAGTCAAAATTTTCGAATGAATTTTTATATATTTTACTGATAAGAGTGACAAAACGAGTCAGAATTGGGTAAAAAGTTCTAAAAAATGCAGTTTTCTACATTGAAACATTTCATATAGGATGTTCTAATCATTTTTCATATTTCACTTGCGAATAAGGCTCGAACTCTAAATTTACTAGTTCCGAATTTCGGGATTTCACCCCTCTTAACTTTCGACCTTGGGAAACTACGATGATATTAGACATGTATATACGTACGGAACGGCCTGAAATTTCTGAAGGAGGGTCGTGGTAGTCGGCCATTTTTAGAAGGGTAAACGAATTTCAATTTTTGGCAATGGGCCTGAAATGGCATATTTCCCAAAGTTGAGAGGAAGAGTGAAAAATCGCAGTCTTCGAGGGATAGGTAATCCCTCCACTCATTGCCCAAGGCACGTAGCTGGCCGTCCTATTTTGGGGGTAACAACACCAATTTTGGGGGTACTAAAGCCAAAAAGAACAAAAATAGCACAAATTAACGTCTAAAAAGTCATATTTTTCCGATTTTTCTGAATACTGAGGGGGTCCTGACCCCCATTCCATTCCCCCCAGAGCTACCTGCCTGCATTGCCCCTGTTATGTATGTACTTGCTGTATCAAGTAAACTCGCATTTCGTTTGCAGCTGGTAAGCCGATTCAAGGTGAATAGTTTTCTGTAATTCATCAGCGGTAATGTTGTAAGAGATTAGACAACGGTACAAAATTTCTGCCCGTGTCAACCACCAATTCTGGAGTGGAAATGACTTTCTCATTTTTTTAAAAATCTTATCGTACAATTTTTCATTTTTTACGGTAAACGGATCTTTTTAGACTTGTGTTAGCCCCTTCCCTACTTCATATTGGCTGATTGCATTGTTTTTATAGCTATTCAAGAGGCGTATCTAACGGAGTAGGTCAGGTTTAACATACATACTCGCTCGTAGCAGGAGCTTAGTTCATATTTGAGATTTAATCCTCATCTTGTTATTCTTTATTCTTATCTTTTACAATCATTTTGAATCCAAATTTATTTCAAATTTGCGTTTATTTCGTTCAGGACCAAGAAATTATGAAAAATCCGTCGTTAGTTGTATCGAAAGCTCAGCAGTTGGTAATGACCCTGCGCGACATGCTTTCTGCCAAAATGACGCAGATAAACGCGGCTAATCGTAGCGCGGCTCCTCCAACTTACCGTAATCCATTTTTTTATTTTTCTTCATTTTATCAGAATTACCGTAATTCTTTGTTTCTTGATTTTTTCATTTTTTCCATGCTCTACGCAAAATTTGAGCTGTTGGAAAATTCTCAAATTTTGCCAAGTATCCTCTCTGGTACATGCGTGCGTATAGCATATCACGACGTCCTATGTTTTAACGTAGGCCTTTGTGTTGCATCCTTAGCAAACAAATATCGTGGCGAGTACTATATGTATTTGTACCACCTGGTCGCGCTTGGTCTTTGCTGCCCTCTTGCTAAAAGTAAAGCCACGAATGTGCTTAATGTCCTTCGCTTGTGAAATTTTTTTTATTTTTATTTCGAAATAAAAAACGTATCTAATCTAGTTTCTGATAAAAATTTGTATAATATTTACAAAAATGCTCGAACGAACTTCCTTGAAGCCCTAAAATAATTTGAAGAATATACTTCGTTTGGGCTCCATAAGCGGCTCTATTATATACAAGTAAATACATGATGCACAAAGGTTTACAGCCACCCTGCAAACTTAGATGGGTACGTGTAATCAGGCTTGTATCCAGGATTTTATTTCGGGGGAGGGGTGCCGAAAATTTTGAGGTCACTTATCTCGAGAACCATTAGGAGATAGGCAAAAATAAAGGCATTTTCGAGCGCATCTCGGTGACCTCTATGCAATGATGAAAGAAGTTCAAACAAGTTTTCAGTTTATGTCTTACTGAAATGAAACAAATCTGACATTTAAACCATGTATATGAACATATGTATACAACTGATTTCACATCTTCAATTAAAAAATAAAATAAACGTGACCTTGTTCCCGTGATGGAAGCTCTGTTGCTTACCTTTTCTCATTTGAAATCGCCCAAATAAGCCACAGAACCAATTCGTCTGTTAAATACGTGTAGATACCTAGAATAATTGATATACGAAAGAGTGCATGTATAATTTTCAGTGTCTATAGTCTTTGGCATGCATGACCATACGTGGGAAGCACCAGGGTGCAAGATTTTTCAAAGGTCAAAAATGACCTCTAAAATGGTGGTATGGCAAAACAACACTATTTTTCAACGTTTCTCATCGAGCACTATCCATTGGCATCAGGAAATTGCAAAAAAAAACAGAAAAAATTTCAAAAATTGAATTCTGGGGGGTATTTTGGTTTCTCGGGGGGTGACCCCCAACCCCACGTCCAGGTGTGTGTATGACAATTTTTATTTTCCAGTCATACTATACATAGGTGTGCAAAGTCAAACTTTCAGGAGGTGTGAAAATCAAAAACTTGGAGATAAGTATACATTGTAAAAAACGATAATTAGCGAAGAAACGACGATATACATAGCTTCAAAACCATCGTTTTCGAGTATTTATGGCAAATGCTTAGCCTTCTTGAAGTCACCAACATAGCTGCATAGCCTTTTTGAACCACAAATAGATATTTAGCCCTTTTTGAAGTCAACAAAATAGCTATAAAGCCTTTTGAAACTCTGAAAAAACTACTATTAGCATTTCTGACTTAACACGGTAAGTTTTTGAGTTCAAAAAGCTATATAGCTATTTTTGAGCCCAAGAAAAGGCTCGATAGCAATGTTCGGCCAAAATGTCTATATAGCTAAAATATTGAAAGCGAATTCATGAAAAAACCAGCACAATATGTTGAAGCAGTGCACGATCAAGTGAATTTCGTTAGTTAAATTAGGTCAGGCTCGATTTATGGGCTTTAAATATTCTGCTGTGTCTTCCATTTGGCAATGCTTGCAACCAGACATGCACAGCATGGGAATTCTGGGGGGCATAGGTATGCAAGGTCAAACTTTCAGGGAGGGGCGAAAATCAAAACCTTCGGGATAGCTGATTGGCTTGTAAAAAACGATTCTACAGCGAAAATACGACGTTATCGCTTTATCGTCTTCTAGCATTTCTGGCAAATATATAGCGTTTCTGAACTCCTAAACAGCTATTTAGCGTTTTCGGACTCAAAATAGCTATAAAACCGTACCTGAAAAGAAAAAATGGCCATGTTTCCATCCTTTTTGAAACCCATAAAAAACCACTATATATGTAGCGTTTAACTCATACGGTATGTTTCTGAGTCCAAAAGAGGCTATAGCTAGCTTTCTGAGCTCAAAAAAGGTAATATGGCAATGCTATTTCGGCTAAAATGGCTGTATAGCTATCAGCTTTATAGAGCCCAGGGGGTGATACCCCCTCTCACCCCTCCCCATGCCAATGTGTGAGAGGGTGAAATCCTAAAGTGCCTTTTTTGGCCCAAAAATGGTGGTTACGCGTCAAAAACATTTTTTGGCGTTTCTGACGATGTTCTATCTTTCTAGAGCATAAAAACATTCAAAAAATTCCGAAAAAAGTCAACTCAATTCAGTAATATATAGGTTAAAACATGAGTATGTGGCACGAAGCGCTGAAATTTTTGCACTTTTGAGCAAATAGATAGCTAAATACACTTAAAAAGGTACTTTTTCCACCGATTTCCTGGAAAGTTTTGGAAAAGTTTTAAAAAATCTTCAAATCTCGGAGTTAAAAAATTTTTACGGGGGTTGCAACTCCCCTCCTAACCCCCCTTCCCCAAGATCATGTATGTTTGCAACCAATTTTCGATCTTTTTCTTTCTCGAATTTTAAACAGTCTATCTCCAATAACTTAATCAGCAAAATCAACCATAAAATCCGAATTATTTAGAAAGTCCTCGAGTCATGAGTACAGAATATTCGTAAAACGATAAAACAATCCATTCACATAGCCTATCAGTGTCTATTGCGCGGCGCAAAAGTAGCTCTTGCTGCAGTAAGAAAATTTTTTTGGTATTTTGGCTTCAAGAACTACTTGAATAATTTTGACGTACGAGTAACACAGGAGGACTGCAGGACCACTCGTTGGCGTGGGGGTCGCATCGCACCCTTTCAGAAGTTGAAAACCTCTCGCAGATTACTGTACACCCCAGAATTCTAATTTTAGTAACATTTTTGGCGAATTCACCCAACCAGCGCCCCAGAATTTCCTTGTTGCATTTTTTTCAATTTCCATTTCTAATTTACAATAGCAGGTTCAGGTCCTCTGACAAAAACTGATCTATAAACTTGTGATGTTGACTTGCTATTTTTTCAAGGTCCATCACAAGAAGGCGTGTGTAGTATAGATGCGCAAGGTCAAACTTTCAGAGGGGGTGGGGTAAAAACAAAAAATTGGTAGATACGAGTTGCTAAATGCTTCGTAAAAACGGTTACATAGCCTTTTTTGGCTAAGAAAATTACCTACATATATAGCCTTTTTGGACTCAGAAAACTAACTATACAGCCTTGTTAGAGTCAAGAAAATAGCTATATATGTATGTATATCCTTTTGAAACTCAGAATAGACAACTATATAGCATTTTTGAGCTCACTCGGTAAGTTTCTTAGCCCAAATAAGGCTATACAGCTAGTTTTCTGAGCCCGAAAAGGCTACATAGCTAATTTTCTGAGCATAGAAAAAGCATATGCAGCAATGCTTTTTCGGCCAAAATGGCTGTATAGCTATCAGTTTTTCAGAGCTCAGGGGGAGTAATACCCCCTCTCACCCTCATGCTCTCATCTGGTGCGTAGGTTGCTGTTTTATTTGAGCATTTATTTGTTTATCATGCATATACGTTACGGCTCTAATTTTGGTAGTGAGTATGGGGTAGTTAGTCATTGCTTTGGATAGGTGGCACTCTATCTTTGGCCAAAAAACTCAAAAAGCACCTAAAATGCATCAAAATTTTTCACAAAAATCGAGGATGGTAAAATTTTGATCTTTGTGAGGATAGAAATAGGCCAACTTTGGGTTGGGTCCTAAAGCAAGAAGTGGTAGGCACAAATTGGCGTGGGGGTCTGGAATCTATGTACCTAGAATCCCCTTCCCCGAAATCGATAGACCCCCAAAATTGGATTTTCGGTGTTATTTTTTGGCAATTTGTCCCATCCGACCCCCCTTCCCCAGAATTTGGCTGCTGCCTATTTATGGTAGTAGGTGGACAAAGTGATTTTGTGACCTCTTCCGCCGAATTTGTGAGATGTTATTATTTGTAGGTACTTACGCACATTTTGCATCCTGTTTTGCAGCTGCGACATATCGCTGATCGACGCGAATGGAAATTCGATGGACGAAACTGTCAAATGCATAGCTAAATTGTGCAGTGAAACTTGAACGCCATTTTGTGAATTATATAATTGTATCAATTTATTGTATTGATTTCTTTATTTGTTTGTACCTAGTTGATGTTTTAAACGTGTCCTGTGTTATTATCAAATGTTAACTGTCGAGCGACTTGCATATACGAGCAAAAATCGCGATTTTTACCGCTCGTTTGTTTGGCTTAAGATTGATAATCTTTCTCAAACTCGATCGCTTTTTTTAAATCAAGATTTTTCTTCAAGAGAAAATTATAAGGGTTGCATCTAGTGATGTAAAAGATCATCTGGATCTGATCTTTTTATCCAGATTCAGATCCAGATCCAGATCATCTGGATCTGGATCTGGTTATTTTCTGATCTGGTTATCTGATCTGTATCTGGATCTGCCAGAAAATCAAAACCCGATCTTTATCTGGATCTGGATCTGATTAGTCAAGTTATATCTGGTTAAACAGATCAGAAAGTTATTTTTGCACGATGGTATTCTTTCTGTTTTACGATTTATTGTAGGTAGGTTATCTAATTAGTTGTAGCCTTACATGCATGGATTGTGTCCCAACAGCCCCACCAGTCCCAACAGCCCCACTTTCCCAACAGCCCTACCATCCCAACAGCCCCACCAAAAATCCCAACAGCCCCACCCATCCCAACAGCCCCACCAGTCACAACAGCCCACCGTCCCAACAGCCCCACCAATAATACCAACAGCCCCACCGATCCCAACAGCCCTACGAATCCCAACAGTCCCACCGTCCCATCAACCCCACCGTTCCAACAGCCCCACCGTCTTTACAGTCCCACCAATAATCCCAACAGCCCCACCAGTCTCAGGAGCCCCACCAATTCCCAACAGTTCCACCGTTTCAGCAGTCCTACCGTTCCAACAGTCGCACTGTCCTAAGAACACATAAGCGTGTGGGAAGGGATGTTTAGAGTTTAACCCCCACCGAACCGAAATTCTGGAAATCGCCCAAATTATGTTAGACCCGAGAACTTTATTTTTAGCACATTTCTGGTAACCCAACAGACCCACAGAATTTGTTCGCTGCCAATGTTGGTTCCAACTGCCCACTGTTATAATCATAGATGCACAGCACGACCGGTCTGGAGAAGGAGTTTTGGGCCAAACATTGACCTCAAAACTGGTATGAATGTTAAAATAGCGTAAAAACTACGCTAATCCACATTTTCTGGCTATTTTGAAGCAGATAGTATGAACGTTTTGATTTTCATTTAATTTTAACACTATCTTTCCTTTTTCACTAGAACATTTTTCATTTTTTCCTAACAGTGTGAAGTAGACCATAATGAGCAGGAATCCAATCTTGTGAGATGATTCGAATGAGGCAAAATCCTGGATTGCGCACAAATGCTGAAGCTTCAATTCTGGCAGGTCTACCAGTTTCTCAGGTAGACTTATTCTGAAAATGTAAACCTGCACACTCGTTTATGGTCCTGATGAAATATACGAATTCGGAAAATAGGCAAAAAATATCTGTCATAAAAAATTAATATTGCCTGATTTTATTATATCGTATAATAGCGATTGCAGTAATGGTGAGGCTGCTGGGATTACTGGTGGGGCTGCTGGGTAGGTGGGGCTGTTGGAACGGTAGGGCTATTGGGATTGGTGGGCTGTTGGGATTGGTGGGACTGTTGGGATTTGTGGGGCTGTTGTGATTATTAATGGGGCTGTTGGAACGGTGGGGCTGTTGGGACCGGTGGGGCTGTTGGGATTTTTGGTGGGGTAGTTGAAACGGTGGGGCTGTTGGGACGGTGGGGCTGTTGGGACTGGTGAGGCTGTTGATACATCACCCATGCACGCGGGAATGGGGAGAGGGGTCTGCTGGGGGTTTTGACCCCCAGATCCGTGCTGACCCCCCAGAATAGCCAAAAAAGTGCCGCTGACCCCCCATAATTTTTTGCATTCAGAAAAATTTTTGAAGCTCTGCAGAAAAGCAACTCAAGTGATAAAAATGTATTGAAGGTTGTTTTTTCACATAAATGATCATCAGAATTGACCTTTGAGAGACTTTTTTGCCTAAAAATGAGAAAATCTTAAATTTTTTCGAAACATTTTTGTTAAAAAAGTTGTTTTAGTCGATGCGCGACATCGAGAAACGTCTAAAAACAATGTTTCTAGTGCCCATGGGCCATTTTTATCGCTTTTTTGATGTTTGAAAAAAAATTTGACCTTGATCTCCCAGAATTTCTATGCTGTACATGTATACTTTTAATAGTTGCATCTGTCATTTTTCAAGAATTTTAAGAGCGTTTTTCTTTGTTGAGCTGAAATTAAGCTGGTTTCTTCATAGTATTGCATTTTGTGTTGTTAGGTATATGTATTGTTTGTGTTATTTGACAGTGATATCCCCCTGAAATAATACATTCTTTCTTTCTTACAAGCGATCGAAAGAAGCATTTGTTTCTCTTGTTTAACCACAATGTTGCCAAATTCCAGACATCTCACGTTCCTGTGAATATTTAATGCCGTTTCGTTTATAAAGTTGTCAATTAAAGCTGTTGTAATAATTTTTACATTTTTATGCCTCAATTTCATGCCCATTGGTAAATGTCTAAAGTTGTGAGTTTTTACTTTTTAGACAATTTTTACTGATATCATTTTTATGTAAAAGCTCTAAAATGCAAATTTTCCTCGGCTCTGCCCCAGACCCCTCTGGGGGCTCTTATATTAGTCCTGCCACCCGAGACCCCCCCAATCCATGTGGGCTCGGGCGCTTTACGCCCTCCTTTTCAGCAATACAAATTGCTGCACAAAAAATATTTTTATCTGGATCTGTATCTGTATCTGGATCTTTTTAAATTTTGATCTGGCAAAACGATCTGGATCTGGATCTGGTTATTTTCTGATCTGGTTATCTGATCTGGATCTGGATCTGCCAGAAAATCTGAACCCGATCTTTATCTGGATCTGGATCTGGGTAAAAATCTGGATCTTTTACATCACTAGTTGCATCCATACGTGGGCAGCAAGAAAATTCTGGGGGGGTCCAAGATTTTTTGAAGGTCAAAAAATGGCCTTAAAAATGGTGATATGGCGAGAAAAACACCATTTTTCGACGTTTCATCAGCACTATCCATTGGCATCAAAAAATTGCGAAAAAAAAACGAAAAAAATTTTCAAAAAATTGATTTCTGGGGGGTCCAGACCCCCCCAGATCCCCCCACGCCCATGTGTGGTTGCATCCACACTACATACGTATTTGCATTTTTTCGAACCCTGAAACCCCCTCCATTGGGCGAAATTTTGCCGGAAACGGGGTTGGGGTTTTCACTATGATGGGTCCTACCTGGGGAAACCCGGTTCCGGCACTTTGGACCACCCCAGGGCGGAGAAACCCGACGGAACCGAGGTCAGCTTCGCATATGATTTATGGGTTACCCCCGCTTCCGAGCCCCTAAATCCCTCTTTAGTGGGTCAAATTTTGCCGGAAACGGGTTTGGGAGGGAGACTCCGGTCAAAAACTAAGTTCAATAGCGGGCCAAAATAAACGGACCTGGATGTACCAACAGCCGAGAAGCGTAGCGATCTGGCAAGCCTGAATTGATTAATTTCTGAAGTTTTTCCGCTCGAAAAGTCGTGAAAACGACAGCCAACACGTGCTCTGGAGTGCTCTTTTATTTGTAAACGTCTGGGACTACATAGTACTCTTTCTAAGACATTTCTAAACGTCAAGCTTTATAATTTATCTAGCAATCACACCCAACTTCAAGATGATATCGCAAAACTCGTAGTCTGGTCCAAGGATTGGCAGTTAAAAATTCCTACTGAAAAATGCTACGCGTTATATCTAGGTTTTGGAAATCCTAAGCATTCTTATAGAATTTCTGACCTGACTGTAGAACAGAGTGTAAATTCTGTAAAGGATTTGGGTGTTAACGTATCAAGTAAACTTGATTTTAATTTTCACTATAATGATATAACGCGTAGAGCTTATGCTAATTTCAAAGTATTCGCTTCTAAAAATCATAGGTAGCGCGATAGCGCTACCTATAACTGGCCATCCTTTTTTCTTATATGTTTTTCACAGCGAGTGCGAAATTTGTGTCCCCCCTCAACTATAACGGCACACATCTGAGAGGGTCGGTTTTTTAAAAGGTAGATAATAAAACTTAGTGCCCCCATTTTTTTTCTTGTTTACACTCAAAACGGAGCGCGTCGTGAAAGTAAAATTTACACAAAAATTCAAATGGCCAATTTTTTTTTAAAACTTTTCCCTAATTAGTAGGTTACGAATCTGGTCTTAAAATTTCTTTACACTCATTGGTTGTTGCACAGGAGTGTAAATTAGACAGCTTTTTACAGTTTTCATGTGGCCAAGCATATCTAACTCAGTTTTACATTCTGGTCTGATTGGTTTTCAAAATGTAGACGGTTAAAATCTAGGGAGACTTTTTTTAATTTTTTTAAAGTAATATTCTCGAATTTAGAGGCGGTTTATTGTTAGCGCGTACCTATAATATACTTGGGTACCCTTAACACCTGTGCACGCCCCTACAGCTATAACGGGACACTTCTGGAAGGTGCGGTTTTTAAAGAAAGATAATAAAAAAATTCGCTGCTTGTGTTTTTTTGTTTTCTTGAAACTCAAAACTGACTGTGTAAAGAGGTTTAAAGTTTTTGTGTAACGTTATAACATGGGACAAATTTTGGGACATTTATAATGCGGCATATGGACAACTGAGTATTGATGACTCGAATTGAACAGCATAGGATAATAGAGGATGAATTCTACAGATGGCATTTCTTTTGTTTTTGAAATTCGCATTAATTATCGAATGGCAATTGTAAAGAATACGAAAATCTGGGGTAAAAAAGCACTTTTTGGTCGAGTTTTCAACCTGCTTATGTCCGATACTAAGTCCGGTTATGAGTTTTTTCCAAATGTTTTCTGACAGAAATGTAGAGCGGATCAGGGCTGCATTCTGCATATAAGCAAAGTCTTCTATGCTCTATGGTGAGTTAGATCCTGGGGTTTAAAGTTTACACTCTAGTGGATGATGTAAAAAAACGGATTTTGACTAAGATTTCTCTGCCAAATTTTCCCGCTTATGAGTCAGCGTGAATTGAATACGGCAGTAATAAAGTGATTCTCTGGGGCTACACATGTAATAAAACCGCATTTAAAAAAACGCAATATTGAGTTATTTATAGGTGTAAAGTTCGAAATTAGAGGTAAAAAATGGGCGGAAAACACGTTTTCCGGGTACGATTAATAAATCATACCAAATAATTTTTGCAAGAGAATTTTGGCACAGAGGAATGTACACTACGATTTAAAAGCTACAAATTGTACCAAACCGAATTTCTTTAAATTCAATGGGAGTTCGGTAAAATTTTAAAGTTTACAGTGTTCTAAATGATGGAAAATACGTTTTTATTGCGTTTTTGTTCCACTTTCTCCGTCCAGAAGTCGAGATAAGTCTAATAGAATAAAAATAAAGTGCTTTATATCGGGTGCATGTCAAAGCAAATTGTCTATACATTAATATTTAGCGAGTGTAAAGTCAAAAATTTGTGTTTAAAATGCGTTTCTGTCTTGTTTTCTGCCTGCTTCTCTGGTTATGAGTCAGGGACACGATTATCAAGTCTAGAAATGGACCAGGAACCAAAATTGATATGCCAGTCTGGCGCATATGTTTACACTCTACAGTGTTGTAAAGTGGTTTACACCAATTGTTAGTTTGCACATAGAACATTATAGAGACTTAATTTTTCATAAATATTAATCGTAATATCGGAACAATATCAAAATTACGAATTGACCAAATTTTCTTTAAACTAGGTGTTTACATGAAGTTTACACTACATATGTATTTATCTTGGTTTTTGAGCATTCCAGAAACCCAATTTTTTCTGGTCAAAATTTTCAAAGGATCAAATGTGAGACGTCACGTAGGCGCGTTTGTTTACATCCAGCAGTGATGTAAAGTAGTTTACACTCATTGTTTATTTGTCCTCAGACCCTTGTAGAGACATAATTTTTTCATGAATGTTGATCACAATATCGGTAATTTTTACACTGCATATTTAGCCTTTGTTCTGACATTGCAAAACAAAATTTTTCCTGAGATCTAAAAATTTACAGGGAATGAAATATATACGTCAGTTGGGCGCGCTTGCTTACACTCAGCGAGTATTGCAAAGTGGTTTAAATCTAATATTTATTTGTCTTTAAAACATTATGGAGACTCATTTTTCCATAAATGTTGAAGCTAATATCGGAGCGATATCAAAATTACGAATCCGACTAAAATATTCTTTACGCAATGTGTTTGTGTAAAGTTTACATTACGTGTTAAGCTTAATTCGATAGACTTAGAGACTTTGTAACTGGAGTCAAGAAATTTTCAAGGATTCATATGTGAGACATCAATTAAGTGAGTTTGTTTACCCTCAAAAGTAATCTAAAGTGATTTAAAAATTATGTTCAAGTGTCCTTAGATCATTGAAGAGATGTAATTTTGTCTTAAATGGGTTGCATTAAACTTAAATCATTCTTAGCCGTGTTAAAAATATGTTTCACAAAATCTTGCACGTGGAGAGCAATCATTTAATTGATGTAAATTGCCTGCAAAAGTGGTTTAAAATGAACCAGCAATCACTACACTGTGCACAGAGTCAAACAAGATATGCAGCTTTATTGTAGTCATGTACATACATTAATAAGCCGTAAATCGGAAATACACCATTTGGAATGGAAAAGACTGCCGATAGCGCTACCTATAATATACTTGGCCATCCTTTTTCTTATATGTTTATCACAGCGAGTGCGAAATTTGTGTCCCCCTCACAGCAACAACGGCACACACCTGGGAGGTGCGGTTTTTTTAATCGATGGATAATTAAAAAATTCGATGCCCGTGTTTTTTCTTTTGTTTACACTCAATACTGAGTTAGCAATGAGCGGGTCAAGTGTAAAGCAAAAAATTAAATAATTTGCGGAGGGCAAAGGTTTTTAAATGTTGCCCCCCCCCAGCTGTAGATTACGGATCTGACCTTAAAAATTACTTTACACTCAATGGTTGTTGCACAAAAGTGTAAAGTATACGTGTTTTACTCTTGGCGTGTCCTTCAGCTTATCTAACTCAATTTTGGTTTCTGTGCAGTCCAATCGGTTCTATAATGTAGAGGGTTGCAAAATCTCAAATCGATTCTTTTTCTTTATTATAACGCAATATTTCTTGATCTGTGATCGTTTTAGTGTAAAGGGTTCGAGACGAAAAACGATATCTCTTCAACTACTTCGCTAAGTAGGCGGAACATGCTAATTATGCTCAAAGGTGCCCTGACCTTAACGTTACAGATCCCAGTTTATTTTGTTTTATACACCCAATATTGCGGTATTAGCACACGTGAAGTTTACACCTAGAAGCATTTTGCGCCCAGAGCGTCGTGGATGATGAATTTTTTTAAATGTTCTCCGTAAGGTCAGAATAACGAATCTGACCTTTAAACTTTTCTGCAGCCAGTGTTTGTTGAGGTAAAAGAGGTGAACTTTGAATTATACCTACATCTATTTTCTAATGCCGATAGATAATTCCGTATTACATATTTTTGATCAGATTTTTCGTATTTCAGAGGTTTTTGACTCGTCTTAAATAAATAATTATTTTATCATCATAAATGCACTATTCTTAAACTTCAGTAGAATGATGAATATCTTTCAAGATAGGATAATCAAGCTGAAATCTGCTGATATGTCGAGTTGGCGCAGTGGTTGACAACTCCGTTCTCGAATGCGGTATTAAACAAAGAATGATGGGTTCAGATCTTCTGAATGCTGACTTTTTTCATTTTTTTTTAATTCTCTTGGCAAAACCATGTACTTCATTTGACTCATATATCTATTTAGGTTCTGCAGATAACACTTTTTCGTTTTTGAATTTCGCCTCAGTTCTCGAATGGGAGTGTAAAGTCACGAAAATCTGGAATAGCGAAAAAAGACACATTTTAGCCGAGTTTTCGACATGTTTATGTCTGCCAACAACTCCAGTTATAGTTTTAAGGAAATTTTTTCTGACAGAAATGTACTTCGGATCAAAGGGGCTATCTTGTGCTTACCAGCAAACTTTTCTACAATCAATACGCAGTTAGTACCAGGGCTTTGAACTTTACTCTCTAGTGGATGAGTAAAAAAAACAGATTTTTTGTCCAAGATTTCTGTGCCAAAAGTTGGGGTTGATTAAATAAAATAGAAATAAAGTAACTTCTAATGGCTACACGTCGAAGCGAGCCGCGTTCAAAACGTTATATTGAGTTGTTTATGGGGTGTAAAGTTCGAAATCTGAGGTGTAAAGTGGGCGAAAAAACAGGTTTTTCGTATTTTGATTGATAAATCATATCAAATATTTTGCGGAACATAAGTTTGGCACATACAAACATACTACAATCAAACGGCAACAAACTGGACCGAACCGAATTTATTTACATTCAATGGGCGTTAGGTTCAGATTTTTAAAGTTTACAATGTGGTGGACAGTGGAAAATACGTGTTTGTACACATTTTTTGTTTGCCACTTTCTCTGTTCAGAAGTCGGGCGAGGTCGAATAGGATAAAAATAAAGTAAAGTTCTAGTTTTTTTCCACGTAAAATCAAAATTGAGAATCTGACTGTTAGTATTCTCTACACTTAGTAGTTTTGTAAAGTTTGCACAATTCATTTGTTTTTAACATGTAGTTTATACTACAAATTTATTTTACTACCAAATCTGAGCGTTAGTGTTCCTTACACTTGATATTTGCGTGAAATTTTGGAATTTTTGCGGAAAACTTTGTTTTTTAATTTACCAACATCCCACCTTTTCAATTTTCATAAAGTTTAAAATCTTTTACCATTCTCTTCATAATTTAATGAGTAGCTTTAAACCTTAAGTTTCTCTTGGTTTACAACTCTCGCTTAGCAAGCTCATTTTTCAAAACTTTTCCATAGTGATCAATCGCGTTTAGTTCGGAATTGGTGGACGGCCCTTATTTTATTACTTGGCTTAAATAATCCAATTTACTGTCTTTTGATTATTTTCTTTATCACAAATTCAAACACCCAAATTTCAATTTAAAAATCATAAAAATTATTTCATAATTTTTATGTAAGATAACTGGCTAGTTTAGAGCTCTTTTTTGTTGTTTTTTCTGTTCATTGTGCTCGTAGGAACCAGAAAAGAAATAGTTTTTCGCCATAGGTATTCTCTGGCGAAAACAAGTTAACAAAGCTTTTGCGTTAATTATTATTTTGGTCCAAAATAGGTCAACTGACCTAGGGCAAAATTCCGGGTTACTTAATTACTACTGCGTTAGGTTTTAGGGCTGTATAACAGCTCCGTAGGTACGGATAGATTAGGTCGAAGGAGTTTGAGACAGTAGTTTTGAGGGTCGTGTGGTTGAGTCCGGCGTTTCGCCCTAGCAACCTGACCAGCGCTAAGTGTAGCCAGGTACTTAAGTAAGTCCCGTAGGTACGTTATGTCGTTTCAAGTTAATTTAAATTTGGAACGACCTCTACCACAGGACTGTTTAGAATGTAACATATATTTACTATAGCTAATAAAAAATAGTAAACTTTATACTTCCGACTAATCAAGAGCATAAACTCAGTTTTAAATTCTATGCAGTCTGATTGATTTCAAAGGTAGACGGTTATAAAATCTAGGGAGTCTCTTTTTAAAATAATATTTTAAATTTAGAGGCAATTAATTTATGTTAAGAACAATATTGTTTTCCGCGTTCTTGGACTGCTGTCATTATTGTAGTATGTTACTGTATGTGTTTGCTGACTGATGCACTGAAATCATGCTAATTAAAAGTGGGGGTACTAGCAAAGAAAAATGCTCCGATGGAACAAAAAAGTCGATATACTTGGAATTGTGGATTACTAAGGATGTAAAAAGGAGGGGACTAGGAAGAATCTACCTAAAAAGTCGCAAAATCTGCTAAAAATCACACTTTCTCTAAGCAACGCAAAAAATCGAAGTATATTCTGCGGTCAACACATTAGAATAAATATTTAACCATAAAAATGATTTGAAAAAGCAGCACGTTAGCTATGCAGCAACTATGGGAAATGATATCGAGTAACAGTCTTTCTAAGCCAATTGAATGAAATAGCAAACATCGATGCATCCAAAACAATTGCAAGAATTGTTGGTTCAAAACAGTAGGAAACGCGTGAGTTGACTTGAAACAGACTTAATGTAGATACACTAGCATGCCCGTAACGATTGTGCACTAATCAATCAGCCCCTGCTTTCGCTTGCTATAATGCTCATAGCAAAATAAAACAACTTTAAATACAATACCACTAAGTTTTCTTTCAATCAGGATACGAAGCTAGTCAGTCTTGCTACTTGCCAGCAATTTAAAAAGGAAACATTATAGATTTCGTTTATTATCTGAAATTTTGAAAATTATTTAAAAAGGCACTTTTTAGAGGCCGCAGAATATACTTCGATTTTTTGCGTTGCTTAGAAAGTGTGATTTTTAGCAGATTTTGCGACTTTAGGTAGATTCTTCCTAGTCCCCTCCTTTTTTACATCATAGTAATCCACAATTCCAAGTATATTCATCTTTTTTGTTCCATCGGAGCATTTTTTCTTTGCTAGTAAACTAAATATGTCTAGGGCTTTTACTGTTTACGTCAGACCGCTTCTTGAGTATTGTAGCACTGTTTGGAATCCATACCGTAGGACCCATGTTTCAATTATCGAAAATGTTCAAAGGAAATTTACACGTAAAATTATTGAATTTCGGGGACTTTCTTATGCTGAAAGACTCAGTTCCTTAGAATTGGATAGCCTGGAATTCGCAGATTGCGTAGTGATCTGTGTATGATGTATCAGATATTGAGTGGTAGATGCGTTTTGCAGCAAGCCGACTTTTAACTTTTTATGAAAACAGCACGCGTGCTCAAAATTCAATATGTGAATGCATTCCTTTTCGGCTTGATGTTCGTGGGTATGATTTATCCAATAGGTGGATTCACGTATATGGAATTCCCTCCCTGAAGCTGTTGTAAAATCTTCTAGTGTTGCTTCCCTCCGTGAAAAGTTGAAAAAAGTTGATCTAACGGGGTATTTGCTAGGGGGCGTGTTCTAAGTGCATAATTTATTTAGCCTGCGCGCCTACCTTCGTCTTTTGCACTAATCTCGTATAAATGTGCTTTAATTAATAATTTCTTGCTTTTAGAATATGTAAGTGATTTTGTATGATGATTCATGTCGAATGTTTATTTATAATTGTATTGCATTGTATGTATATTAATGTTTCTTTTCTTATTGTGTTCTTTTTTGTGCGACGAAAATAAAATATTTGTATTGTATTATCCATTAAGTCAGAGCACAAAAGCAAAGCATACCAATCGTAGCACAAGCCATTCCAAAAACGAGAATGAATCAATGTTGCAGAAAGTACAAAGACCGATAAAATTCAAAAAGCAACTACATGCTAATTAATTACAAGTTTTGATAAAAGCGGAAACCGTTGACGTAAAACGAATAAGTGTATAGTAGTATACATCAAATAAGCATAATGTAAATAAGCGATAATTTAGTGCGTCTGGGCCGACTGAACGAGGCCAATCCAGGTGGATAAAGCCTTCTAGACACCGTGTATGTAAAGTGGCAGGCAGTGCACCCTTACAATTACGTACATTAGTGATAATTAATTAAATTGGTATTGACATTCATGCAAATCAACAAAAGGTATTTACATACAGTAAGATTGTATAATGACATTTGCTACGGTTGCACTATACTCACCGGGAAACTACAGTAAGCGACTCGCACAAGTGGACCTATAGTCTGTTTCATTTATTCGGAAGCTTTTTTGGTCAATTTTTTAAGGGCGACAATAATGCAACGGGGGCGCCGCCTCCCACCGTTACGTGAGCAAAATTTTACCCGCACCGGTTTCCCGGATCTTCCGCTCTGATTCGCGTGTATAGTACTAATCGACTACTCGGGCTCTTGCTCACAACTGCGCGAAGTATTGAATAATATTGAGAAACAATGAAACATCAACGTCACGGGTTAAAGTTCAAAGTAGGCATTTCTAGCCGTGCAGTAGCACTCCTGCTACAATAAGCAAAACAAGACGAATTACTGTAATTCATTAGATCAGCTCAATGAAGGCGAGTAGCTGGAATTCTTCCATTCGTACTAATCCACCCATATAAATTTAATTTAGGCATTTATTCAGTGCCGACATACTGCAGTAAGTGCGCTAAACAAAGAGCTGCCGGCTGGAATCGAAACCGGGTTGCTCCGACTACAAACAGAGGTTTTACCACTTAGCTATGCGGGAATTAGCGACGTTTCTTAACATCTTACTCTATTGTGTTTAAAAGGTCAATTTAGAATACCTAAGTTAAATGCGCGAAGATTTTATCTGTAAGTAAATTGATCTGCTGGAAGACGAGAATACATTATGCCGCAAAAATGTTATTAAAAAACCCTTCTTTACTACGTAGCTTTAGTGAACCTACAGTAAATAAGAAAGAAGGGGTTACTGTAACCTCCGAAAACATTTACTTAAAAGCTCTCATATAAATGAAACAGACTATAATGGCGAACACCCATGGAAAACGCCGTCTAACATTATTCAAAATAGCAGTGCTGATTTCGATGAGTGCGTAAGTACCGCTTCACTTACATATATCATCACTTGGTACATATTGCCTTATAGAATTACAGGCAAAAAATAAGCGCACGAGAAGCGAAATGCATCGTTCAAATTAAATTTTGAATACAAATCGAAAAAATTTGTAGACAGCGTGCTGTTAATTACTCATTGCATGATTATCTCGTTCGAAAAATAAATGAAAAGCATGTTGCTCATCGTTGCTTGTAAAGAACTACATGTTTGATTACTGTATGGCAAACATTTAAAATTCGAATTTACCTACTTTTTGCAAGCCGCTCGCGTTTGGGCCGGTTATCGGGGTTGTCAAGTTGGGGTTCCCCTCATTGTAGGGTTTTTTGGGGCCGTTGGAGGCATTTATTAGCGATAGAGGTTTTTTGCGCCTATGCTTAACCATTGGTTGGGGGGTTTTGAAGCAGTTTGAGGCTAAAATTGGGGGTTGACAAGAGCAGTTGGCTTGACATCCCTTGGGGGAAAGGGAATTCGAAATGTCGATGTAATTTGTATGCATGGTTAAAGGCCTATTTGTTTAATCGTTCCCAATGTGTTCGCGTTAATCAGTCTTTTTCAGATTATGTGCCTGTTACCAGCGGTGTCGTCCAAGGAAGTGTCCTTGGACCTACGCTCTTTTCGATTTTTATAAATGATATATGTGATAATATTTGTTGTACGGTTTATATGTTCGCAGATGATATCAAAATTTTCAATATTAGTCGTAACTGTAAATTATTACAGTCCTGATTTAGATAAGATTATTGACTGGGCAATTGCATGGGATTTACCTTATTTCTCGAACCAAAAGTCAAGTTCTATATTTGGGTAATAATAATCAAAAAGCTGTTTATAGACTAAATGGGAAATTATTTCTAGTGATCCGTTTGTCCGTGATTTAGGAGTTTTGATTCCTCGAAATTTAAAATTTAAGGAACATTATAATTCTTTGATTAAAAAAAGCTTTCTTTAGATGTATTTTAATACGCAAATCATTTTTTTCGCGTGATAAAGGTAATCTTGTTAAAGCTTATAGTTGTTATGTTAGACCTTTATTAGAGTATTGTTGCAGTGTATGGAACCCCTCTTATCTTAAGGATATAGATAGATTGGAAGCTGTTCAACGTAGATTCACTAAATATATTTTTGGCTATAATAATATTCTTTCTTACGAGGATCGTTTAACACAACTTAAATTGTGCAGACTTGAATTAAGACGCTTGCAGATTTGTCTGTGTATGATGTATCAAATTATTTGTCATAAATCATGTTTGGACGCTGATGATTTTTTTGTATTTAATCATAATATTACCCGTAGCATTAATAGATTTAAATTAGTCATACCTATTGTACATTCTAATTTAGAAAAGTTTGATTTCTTTTACAAATACATCGCAGTTTGGAACGATCTTCCTGACTTCATTGTTTTACCCCTAGCCTAAACATATTTAAATCTAGATTAGCAAACTTTGATTTATCTAGATATCTTGTGGGAGCGCGCGTAAAACTTGTCATTCCATTGACTCGCATGTCCCTTTACTAATTCGTAATTGCATTTATTATATATCTTGTCATTTTGTATTTTAACTGTTGATATTAGTAATAAAATTTTCTTTCTTTTTGTAAAGGCGAGCCTAGGTAGAAAGAATGTTCAAAGTGATCATCATTGGACAGTTTGTCGGCATTGGTGTAGCTGGTTCACATATGTATTAAGATAGCCACGTTATAGGTACGTATACAGCAAGTAGTATCCGGTGAAAGCTGCCACCTAACTGGTTTGATTTGAGTCAAGTCGAAAACAAATAAGGCAGTCATCAGATTTTTCCCGTAGATTCATGTGACTGACCAAAATGTTGGTGCCAGCGTTTAAAATAAGCCTAAGTGATGGGATGCAACCATACATGGGCAGCAAGAAAATTCTGGGGGGGGTCAAGATTTTTTGAGGTCAAAAAATGGCCTTAAAAATGGTGATATGGCGATAAAAACACCATTTTTCGACGTTTCTCATCAAGCTCTATCCATTGGCATCAAAAAATTGCGAAAAAAACGAAAAAATTTTTCAAAAATTGATTTCTGGGGGGGGGGTCTTTTGATTTCTGGGGGGTCTTTTGATTTCTGGGGGGGGGGGTCTTTTGGTTTCTGGGGGGTCCAGACCCCCCAGATCCCCCACGCCCATGTGTGGATGCAACTCGCGTCGCTCGCTAAGCTCGCTCCGCTCGTTGCATCTCATTACTCAGGCTTATTTTAAACGCTGGCACCAACATTTTGGTCAGTCCATGATACTAAGCCTAAGCCTAATCAGCTGGTAAACCAGCAAAACATCACGAATACCTTGCAATCTTTATCGAAAGTAACCAGCTTTAGTCGATTGGCTATGGTTCTGGACTTTAGAGCAAGGAGTCCACGTTTCGAATCCGACTGCCAGCAACTTACTCTCGTTTCCTCAGATGCTATCGACCGCACACATACGCCCTTATAATATGACCATGTTAATACATATGTGAACCAGCTACACGAATGCCCAGTTTGTCGAACATTTAAAAAATCAGCCGAAATTCATAAATTTTACCTACGGCTCTTCGGGCGAATTATAGAATACCTCCATGTCCCAAATTCTGAAAAAACAGCGTTTTTATGCGATTTCAAGCAGGTATCTTCAACATAAAGCGGAAAAAATAGACGTAAAAGCATATATTGAAAAAACAATTTTAAAAAATTTCATTTTTTTACTTTCATTTCCGTCTATTTTTTCAACTTTTATATTCAAAACTCCTACTTGAATTCGCATTAAAACGCTATTCTCTATGATCGTCGTCTTCGCTGTCGCTTGAGTCGTATTCTGTTAATTCTACCTCTCGCTGCTTCGACGGGTCGTACAATCGGGCCGCCAACTTTAAAAATTCCAACGTCAGTCGAGTTGGCTTTCTTGACACTTTTTGAGGAACATGTACTTTGCCAGATTACCGGGAATGTGCGTTTTTTTGCGGTTTGACAATGTGCACACTGCCTTTGCCGCTCTGCAAGTAGACTATCACATAGTGATCGACCAGGGCGACTTTTTTGGCCGGGGCCGGGGCGGTACCGGGGCTGGAAAAAAATCCCGGCCCGGCCGGGGCCGGGGCGGGGCTGGCCGGGGTCAGACAAGGAAAATATTATTGCATGACACATACTTGGGGTGGGCATAGGAAAAGAAATAATGAGCGACTGCTCCATTCAGTAGTAAATGGCAAGCGCAAAGTTAGGTGCGCCTTTTCATATCAAGTTTTATTACTATTTATGTCACAAGAAACAAATTTAGTTCAGTGTTTCATTGTCTGAATCATCAATAAAGTCTATGTCGCTACTATTAGCATACTCTATATCATTTGAATCTTCGCTACTGCTACTGCTGCTGTAGCGATTGGATGCAATAGGTATTGGATGTAATAAATGAGACATCACACATTCCCATAAGGGGGAGGGGTATAACCCCCTCAGGGTCCAAGACACAAGTCACCGTCAGACGATTTTTGGTGAAAACCCTTTGAATTTTTCGAACTTAATTTTTTAGTATAGCAAAAGTGTACCTATCTATTAGAATTTCACGAAGTGATATATTATTTTAGAATGTGAGCTAGATTAAATAGAGAAACTATCACGAATAAAACATGCATGTAATCGCTTAAAATTTTATGAGGGTCCCTCAGTATACATGTAACGGCTGGAAATCTAGGATAGGGGTCCCTCGCCATTTTAGAAGGAGAGGGTTAGCGACTAAATCAAAAATGGTAAAAACACATAAAAATAGCCAAGAAAGCGCAGGCTTTCGCCAAAAAATGGGGGAGGGTGATCAAATATTTTCTGACTTTCAAGGAAGTTTGGGGCTTCAAAGCGTGGATGGGGGATGGCCCAAACCCCCTGTCACTTGTATATTTCTCGGCCATTTTCAGGGGAAGAGCAGCCGCTTACCCCCTGAAAATCTTTAAAATGGTAGAATTTGCAATAAGGAATTCTACACTTTTTTACAGTTTTTTCTCCAAAAATCTTTGTACATGTACAAAGATTGTCCTGAAACGTCTTTGTACATCAGCAAAAATCTTCGCCAAATACAAAAAATTGTGGTTCTAAATGTGATAATTCGGCCTGAATTTAGTTGATAATATTAGTTTGGCGCGAAGTGCCGAAATTTTTATGAGCTTTTGATTGAATTCACACATAAAACTCGACTGAGAAAGCTAAAACAACTTGTACTACAAAATCAGAAATATTACAAAAATTGTAATATGCGAATTAAATCTTGTAATAAGCAACACTGCGCTTAGAATGGAAAAATGGAAAAATGTCAAATATTCAGAAACCCAAAAATTAGCCAAATACACTACTAAAGGTCGAAAAACTACGTTCTACCACACTGAAATCGTTACTGTACCATATAAAAGTATACAAAAATTTGCATGTACAAAACAGTGTTTTATTGTATTCGCCAAAGATTTTTCCCGATGTACAAAGACTTTTCAGGACTATCTTTGTACATGTACAAAGATTTTTGGGAAGATAAAAACTGTAAAAAGGTGGTAAATTCGAAAAAATTTTCGGCGCTTCGCTCCGATATGAAAACTTGTCTGTCCTATATATCTTTAAAAGGGCAAAATTTGTATTTAGAATGGAAAAATGTCAAATTTTTAGGCGCTTTGCGCCGTTTTGAGACAATTTTAGTAATTTTTGGCGTTAGAAACCCAGAAATTAGCTAAAATATACAATCAAAAGTCAAAAGACCCTGTTTTACCACACTAAAATCGCTACTGTACCATATTATAGTAACCAAAAATGTTTAAAAATATATTTATATAATATAGCTACAAAAATTTGTTAGCTCATACAAAGACCTTTTTGGAGATCTTTGTACAAGCACAAGAAGCTCGTACAACAAAATAGAGTCGGCTAATAATAGTCCACACTTAATTTTCTGGTCCTCCAATTTTGGATTTCATCCCTCCCTCAACTCTGGACCTTAGGAAACTATTTGAGACATATTAAGTTTATCGGATCGGACGCAATTCTGCAGCGTAGTTTACATTCGCCTATAATTAACCTCCGTCCTAATAACTATTACAAAAGAAACGCGTTTTAAAGCCCGTGGTTCCCATTCAATTAAATATAAAAGTGTTTTTGTAAAAATAGTTTGTTGAAAACGCACAATTTCCAACTATAAATAGAACGTATTTGTCAACTCTAAATCTTTTAGCCATAGCTATGAATGAATGAGTTAAAAGTAGCATTTAGTTTAAATAAGTTAAGTGGAGGAATCAAAAACATGAAGATTTTCCTGAACATTTTTTCAGTAAAGGATTAAGTAAGTATACATATGGTCTAATCAGTACAGTTCTCAAAATTAATACTTGCTCATTGATAAATAAGAGCCAGTATCACAGCCTGTATCAAAATACGAATTACACTAAATTTTTCCTCGGCCCTCGGCCATTTTTTGACCTTGCCCCGGCCGGGGCCGGGGATGCTCAAAAATGGCCGGGGATTGCCGAGCCGGGGCCCCGGTCGATCACTACTATCACATTAGCCAACTTGTCATAAATCGTAACTGCACATCAGTAAAATGTAACAAATGCCAAAAATGGTGCCATTTTTGCAAATGCTCAGGCCTAACTAACACTGCTGATTGGAACAACAAGTTCATTGCTCGATGTTGCCTTCAGCCTTCCAGTGATCGATCATCCCTGATAAAACACCAACCTGCAGCCTTTCGTGTCCTGCAACTTGACTGCAATGGTCTATCCAATAAAACTGCAGAAATCACCAACTATTTTGAACGCAATAATATCCTGCTTGGTGTTCTTCAAGAAACCAAATTGACCGCTCGGTCAACCCTAAAATCATTTGACAACTACACAGTCGTTTGACAGGACAGAGCAAATGCTGGCGGTGGCCTCGCTTTCATGATACATAAAACGGTCAAATACCGTTTAATCAACACGCCTGCACCGAACAGACATGATCAGTTCCTCAAACAACAAGCTATCATCATTACATCTGGCAAAATTGATATCATTGTTTACAATGTTTATGTGCCACCAACAAGCAGCTGTGAACCTGGATACATTCCGTCCATTGAACACCTTCTTATCAGCAATGATGCACTCATTCTGGGTGATCTGAATGCTCATCATGATGCTTGATACTCAAAACTTGGTAACGACCAACATGGTATCAAATTTGCCAGACAAATTGATGGCTCAACCTTCAGCATTCTTAACAAAAACAGCATACCAGAATCTCTGAAACTGCTCTAGTTCACCCGACATCAGTCTCGCCAATCCCAGCCTCCTGACCAGCATCTCTTGGTCCACAGCACTTACACTCGGTTCTGATCATCTACCAATCACAATCACCATCGAACATGCTGTTGACTTGGCAATCTCGGAATGCTGCACATATGTCAATTTTAACAAAGCTGACTGGGCATCATTTACTACCGAGACTGAAAAACATTTCTCCACACTACATGCACCCACCAATATCTACAATGGTGAATGCATGTTCCAGAAAATTGTTTGCTAATCAATGACACATAACATACCAACTGGACGAATTCCTAAAATTCGTCCTTACTTTCCCACATCTGCTGCATTACTTGCCGATGAACATGATGCAGTTAGATCAGCTGATCCTTCAGACCCCAGTATACAGCAGCTAAACAATGAAATACGGAGATTGGTCAATGATCACAGACGGAAAAATGGTCTGAACACCTGAACAATTGCAACCTGAGTCATGGTGTCTAGAAACTTTGGAAAACCGTCATGGCATTATCTAATCCTATCATACGCAATGATAATATTGCAATTGATTTTGCTGGCACTGAAATAAATGACCCCAAGAAATGTGCCAAAGCATTTAATCGTCAATTTGTTGAACACCCATCAAAACTTGACCCAACATGGCGCGCTACAATTTGAGCTTTTCATGCTCTTAACAACAATGGAAACATCGAGTTCACAACCGATGAAGTAGCTGCTGCGATAAAATCATCTAAAAGTTCAAGAGCCATAGGCCTTGATGGCATTTCCAATATTGTGCTCAAACACATTGGTGCAAATAGTTTGAAATACCTAACCTACCTTTTTAACATTTCCTCTATCGTCATTGTTCATTCCCAGCATTTGGAAAATTGGGCGTATCATCCCGCTACCTAATGCAGGAAAACCAATAAATCAGAGCAAATCATACCATCCTATTTCCTTGCTCTCGCTGGTAGCCAAAACACTTCAATCACTCATTCTCCCATTGCTGAATGAACATCTGCCGACAATGCCACACCAACATGGCTTTCGGAAACTGCACAGCACCACAACTGCACTTCATGCCATCACAAATCAAATGAAAAATGGCCTTAACCAACAAAAACCAGCCCATCGTACTATTGCTGTTGCTCTTGACCTGTCAAAGGCCTTTGACACAGTTAGCCATGCAACTCTACTGCAAGACATTCTTGTCTCTACACTACCCAACATGATAAAATGCTGGCTATGCAACTACGTACATGGTCGACAGTCATTCAATGAATTTAGAAACGAAAAGTCAGAACTCCCGAAAAGTCAAACAAGGCGTCCCACAAGGTGGTGTGCTGTCACCAACACTGTTCAATCACTACCTATCAAAAATCCCACCGCCAGCAAATGGCATCAACATTGCTAACATATGCCGATGATTGCACAGTTTTTGCAACTGGTCCCAATGTTGCAGAACTCTGCATCAAAATCAACAACTACCTTAAAGTCCTACACAAGTTTTCCACTAGTCGAAACATGAATCTCTCGACCAAAAAATCAACGGCTACACTTTTCACCACATGGTCGACAGAAATCAAAAATGAACTTGATGTGCAAGTTGCAGGACATCGCATTCCAACAGTGAAGAATCCCAAACTGTTGGGTGTTGTGTTTGACAACATGCTCACTTTCTCAACACATGCAAACTACATTTGCAACCGCCTCTCGTACACGCAATAATGTACTGAAGTCACTAGCGGGTAGTACATGTGGCAAAGACAAAGAAACACTACTGACAACATGCAAAGCTGTTTGTCATTCTGTTGCTAACTATGCCGCCCCAATCTGGACACCTCAACTCCGTCCAATCCACTGGACTACCCTACAAACAACACAAAATGCAGCTATGAGAACTATCACTGGCTGCCATCTGATTACCCATGCAGATCATCTGCAAACTGAAACTAAATTGCTGCCCATTAAGCAACACAACAAAATGTTGTCAAGACAGTATCTACTGTCATGCAATTTGACCAACCACCCAAACCACAACCTGATCACACAAGCCCGTACACCAAGAAATATCCGCAAAGATATTTCACACTACCAACCTGACATAGACCCAAACACTGAGCGACTCAACGCTGACAATGCAAACTACAAAGGAGCCCTCAAAGATATACACAGCAAGGCAGTTGCAGACGGAATTGCAGGCTACAGACCAAACCTGGTGCTGGGCGGCTACCCACCTCCTGTAACATCAGCCGAACTTTGGCTTCCACGTGCCACAAGGACCGTGTTAGCTCAACTTTGCTTAGGATGGTGTCGGATGCTAAACACCTATCTGACACGCCTCAACCCAACCATTGACAATCTATGCCCGGACTGTGAAAATGGGCCACATGACGTCCACCATCTTTTCCACTGCCCTACAAAACCGACCAATCTTCGTACAATCGACCTATGGAAACATCCAGTGGAAGTAGCATGCTTCCTGGGGCTGGATTCGACTGATCAATGATTGAGCACTGCTACAACAACCAACTATTGCATTAGTGTGGGCGCCCATGTTTTATCTTTGAACGTGATGCTGTGATTAACCTGCATGAAAGAACTCATTAGGTATGCTAGGACTTAGTGCGTCTTCAGATTAGTGCCAGGGGATGATCTAAGCCTAAGAAAAAGATGGGGCAAAATACACCTTATTTGTTTTGCTTTATCCTTTTATTATCAGATTATTAATGGAAAATCACACATTCTCTGTGATGAGTTTTTTCGCTTTTAATTGCAACTATACTTGCTCGTCAATAACCTTAAATTGACTGTTCCAGTAGCTCGTTCAGATATTCTTAAGTATGATTTCAGTCATAGATATGTGAATCTGTGGAATTCACTTCCAGTTGATGTTGTAAATTCAACTAGCTTAGAAATTTTTAAACGTAAGCTCAATGCTTTTGATTTTTCTGTTCATCTGAAGGGGCACGCATAAGTTTTCACTTTCGTGACTGTGTGTCGTGTTGCTGACGTTTTAGTCATATGTCGTTTGATCATATCTTTGTATCGTACGCTGTGTCTTTATTTTTACCATGTCTTGTACGTTTTGCAATAAAATCTTTGTTGTTAGGCTTAGATCATCCCCTGGCACCAATGTGAAGGCACATAACTAAGCCTAAGCCTAACAAAAATATATTAGAAGAGACATAGGAAGAACATGACGCATGTACCTTCATTTACTAATACTAATACTAATACTTAATTCGAAAAAAACGAGTAAAACAAAGTCACATCATTTGTAATCCTTCCCTTTTAACTAACTCTAACAACAAAAGCCTAACAAATATATATTAGAAGAGCCATCGGAAGTACATGACGCTAGCACTTTCATTTTCTAATACTAATACTAATACTTTATTCGGCAAAAGAAGGAAAAAAACGCAAGGGTAAAACAAAGTCACATTATTTGTAATCCTTCCCTTCTTAACTAACCCTAACAACAAAAGCCTTACAAATATATATTAGAAGAGACATCGGAAGAACATGATGCTAGCACCCTCATTTGTCACATTATTTGTAATCCTTCCCTTCTTAACTAACCCTAACAACAAAAGAATGATAATGGGATGGTTTGCTCCTCTTGATTATTATAATTACTAAAGTATAATTTCCCACTCACTTTCAAATGCTGATATCCTCCTGATCGAAACAGTCATACGCCTTCCAGCAGTCGCTAATAATCATCGTTCCAGGCAAGACCCACTCCTTTATAATAGGAATCAGCACTGCCGAACTTCGCTCATTTACTGCAATGAGAAATACTCGCCCGGTGCCCCGCTTGTAACCACCAAATACCCACTGGCCATCAACGGGATGCCCCTTATTGTACTTCCATTTACCAAATTTGGATTCATCAATTTCTACCATCTGTCCAGGGCCTCCAATCAGTGTTTTTTTTTTGTACAAGGTCCATTTGTACATGTACAAAGATGAACCCTAAAAGTCTTTGTACGTTTCGTACACACAAATTTTTGGGTACTATAATATGGTACAGTAGCAATTTTAGTGTGGCAAAAACAGAGTTGTTTGACCTTTGATTACATATAGTGCTGGCCTCTAAAAACCATTTTCATGTTTTTGGCTCATAACTTCAGAACAAATAGCATTGAAGAAGTCAACAAACACCTATTTTTGACAGCTGCCCTAGGCCTATAACTTGCTGCATGGAAGAATTTTTAAGCGCCATATTTCATAGCAAGCTTGCATGAAATACAAAATTTTGAATAAAAACCACTTTTTCCTAAAAAAACCATGGGAACTGAAAAAACCACCCCCAAAATGTTATGCAAAGTGCATGGTTGGTAGCGTGAAACAGTTAGTTGACCTTAAATGATCACAATTTTGAAAAAAATTCATTTTTTACGATATTTCCGTTCATTTTATCACATTTATATAAAAATCAATAATTTTTTCTGAATTTCATTAAAAATTCTATAAATTTCACAAATAAAGTCTTCGAGTGATAAGAACGACTCTAGGTAAGTCTTTTCTACATCCTCTGCAAGAAATCAGTGCAAAATTATGCAACTTGTTGAAAAGTAATTTCGTTGCCATGGCAACGTATACTTAGCATTGGTCTTTTTTTAGGTTACAGTGGTTTTTTTAGGTTACAATCAAACTTTTTTCGCAGTTCTTGGGGTGATTCTTATTTTTTGTGAAAAATAAATATCAGGCATCATGAAAGGTGCTACAAGGCACATTCCTGCTAAGTTTTGTAAAAATTGGCGCTGGTTTTTTTCAGGTTACAACTGGTTTTTTTTTAAGTTTGGCTTTGAAGGTATACTGTAGCTATGTGGATGACATTGGACAACTAAATTTTTTTCTGACAGTAGTCTGCAAGGGAGCCTAACGTGAAAACATAAAAGATTCCACCAAATATGAATACGGGTAGAAATACTGACCCTCAAAAATGCTTTAAAAAAATCATTTAAAAAAATGGCAATTTTTAGGAACTTTTCGACAAATTTATATCTCAAGTTTCTGAATGATCCGGAAAGCGAACAGGGGTCAGTTGTAATCCTCACGGCATAGCTTGTTCGCCAGTATAATATCATCAGTCATCTCCATTTGGTTATGGAAAAAAGGGGTGGTTTCTTTAGGTAACAAATTGACTGGTTTTTTTAGAGGTCAGTAGTGATCGACCGGAGCGGCCAAAATGGCCGGAGCCGGAGATCCGGCCGGAGCCAGATTGAACCATGTTGCTCCGGCCGGAGCCGGAGGCCGGAGCCGGAGAAATATAATTTTACACGTGCGGATAGATAAGACATCTTTGTGACCAAGACCTAGACCATAGTGCACATGCATCTTTACTGCATATCAGCTAGTTAGTTATATGAAATACAGGGGCGGATTTAAGGGGGACGGTGGGGGGAACGGCCGCCTCCCCCATTGGCCAAAAATATTTGGCGAGATAAAGAATGGATATGCAATTTGCAATGATTTTCGGCCGTCAGTGACCATAATTTCTCAGAATTTTTCTGGTGCTATGCGTCGGATGATATGTACCTATTAATGAGATTTATTTACTTTCCTGGCGACCTGGAAGCCATTATCTGTTCATGTAGGTTTCAAAACAATTTTTACAGCAGAAACAGCTATTTTTGCATAGTTTTCTTCTATTTTCGATTAAAAATTTCGATGTTTCGCATCAAATGCTATAAATACAAGAAATCTAGCAGTAAATCATGCTTCTAGACACGATTTTTTTCGTATTCGGCAAAATTTTTCCCGATGTACAAAGATTTTTTGGCACCGTCTTTGTACATGTACAAAAATTTTTGGGAAGACAGAAATTGCAAAAAAGATCTGTAATTCGAAAAACGAGTGATTGTGTGATCTATATATCTTTATAATGGCAGAAATTGCATTTCAAAAGGAAAAATGTCAAGTTTTTTGGCGCTTCACGCTGTTTTACGAATATTAGTGATTTTTGCCCTAAGAGACCCAGAAATTACCTAAAACACACTACCAAAATTCGAACAACTCTGTTTTTACCACACTAAAATCGCTACTGTACCATATAATAGTACCTAAAAATTTGTGTGTGCAAAATGTACAAAGACTTTTGGGGACGATCTTTGTACATGTACAAAGGACCTTGTACAAAAAATACTGACTGCTTCTAGACGTCTATCCGCCTTGATTTCACAAGTTTTCGGCGCTTCGCACCAGATTTTTATAAGCCAAAGAAAGTTAATGATTTTATCGCACAAAAATGTCGAAAATTTCAAAATTTTTAGGAAAAATATTGCATTAAAAGTGATTTTATGTAAAAGTACACAATGTAGAACAACGAAAAAACGCTATTTCGCGTGTTAAGGACATTTTTGCACCTATTTTTGACTAATTTAGGAAAAGTAGGGATACCGCCACACCTGGGCGTGGGGGTTCGGGGGGGGTATGCACCCCCCAGAAACCAAAATACCCCCCCCCCAAAAAAAATCAAAATACCCCCCCCCCCCAGAATTCAATTTTTGAAAATTTTCTTCGTTTTTTCGCAATTTTTTGATGCCAATGGATAGTGCTTGATGAGAAACGTCGAAAAATTGTGTTTTTATCGCCATACCACCATTTTTAAGGCCATTTTTTGACCTTCAAAAAAATCTTGCACCCCCCCCCAGAATTTTCTTGCTGCCCACGTATGGATACCGCCCCCCCTTAGGAAAATTCTAAAGAATGGATATGCAATTTGCAATGATTTCTGGCCGTCAGTGACCATAATTTCTCGAATTTTTCAGGCGCTACGCTGCGGATGATACCTATTAATGACATTTATTTACTTTCTTGGCGACCTAGAAGCACGGTTTTTCTATGTTCGGCAAAGATTATTCCCGATGTACAAAGACTTTTCGGGACCGTCTTTGTACATGAACAAAGATTTTTGGGAAGATCAAAACCTGCTAAAAAGGGCTAAAATTCGCATCAAGCAATAAATCATGTTTCTTGACATCTATCCGCTTTAATTTCACAAATTTCCAGGCGCTTCGCGTCAGGTCTTTGGTAAAGTCAAAGAAATTTAATGATTTTTTTCTCACAAAATTTTCTAAAATTTTAAAATTTTAAGGTAAAATATTGCGTCAAAAGTGATTTTATGTGAAACTATACAATGTAAAACCCTGAAAAAACGCTATGTCGCGCTTTGAGGACTAATTTTTGGACCTATTTTTGGCTGTTTTTGGAAATGTAGGGACACTGCCCCCTTAGGAAAATTCTAGATCCGCAACTGGTAAAGTAGACTACATTCAACAAAATTTTATTCAATGCTTTTATTTAGAAAAAAGCTATCGTCAATAGGCAATATTTGATGTTAAAGCATGATTGTGTGTGACCGTATATACATAGGTACGTTGCATACTATATTATGTTCAGTGAACCGCGAATATGATGTACAGAATGGACAGCAACATTGTCTGGAAAATCAGTATAGCATGTGCAGTGCAGGCCAGACTGCATCTTATGCTACCCTCTGACTTCCAGTGTTAACAGTAATTTACTGCAGCAATTTTCACAATTTTTGTTTCATTTTCATTTTCGTTTTTTTCCTGAAAATAAATATTTTACGATTGTGGTGGTGATAGACACTTTATTTGGTGTCATTTCCTTTTTCTGCTGTTATGTTGTGCTCTGACTAAATTAATAAAAGCATAATGTTAGCAATTAATACGTTTGGTCACTTTGCGAAGAACGAAAAAATTCTCCGGCCTCCAGCCGATTTCTAAATGTCCTCCGGCTGGAGCACCGGAGTGGAAAAAATGGCCGGATTTGCCGGAGGCCGGAGCCGGATCTCCGGTCGATCACTAGAGGTCAGCACTATATTTTAGCAATTTCTAGGTTTCTGAGGGCAAAAATCAGTAATGATCGTTTCAAAATCGACGCGAAGTGCCAAAAAATTTGGCAGTTTTCCTTTCAAAATGCAATTTCTGAAATTATAAAGATATATAGAACACACAATTGCTCATTTCGGCGCGGAGCACCAAGAATTTTTGCGAATTTCGAACCTTTTTTGCAGTTTTTGTCTTCCAAAAATCTCTTTACATGTACAAAGACAGTCCCCAAAAGTCTTTGTACATCGCAAAAAATCTTTGCCGAATACAAAAAACCGTGCCTCCAATCCTTTCTGGGTTCTCCAACAGCGTATGTAATAAGACTTCGCGACAAAACAACGCCTATTCCAATAGAGTCTTTGGTACTAGTCTAAGCTGTACCGCAATTAAGTCTAATCCAGCACCATATACCCACAGATTTACAAATGATAAAATTTCGTATATCGATAGTTTAGAGCATTTGAAAAATGTGCCACGTCAAAATGATATTTGATTTCCGCATAATCTTCTTTTCTGCTTATTTTTTGAAACCGTATTTATTTGGACAACGCCATACTCGTCCATCAATAGCTGCTGTCAATTGAGACAATTTCAATGCTCCGCCACACTTATCACATTTATAATTGGGCCCTTTTGCAGTGATCGACCGGGTACCTCCGGCCCGGCCGGTCAGAGCAGGGCCTCGGCCCGGCTGAAAACCACCGGGTCTCAGCCAGGCCTCAAATAATTATTGTTAATATTTTAGACGTTTACTATTTCAGCTGTTGTCCGTATTTCTTATGAATTTGCTAGCCTGTGATTCTATTTAAATCCATTAAAGATGTATCAATGACAATTTTGTTCTTATCGTTTTCAGGCCCATTTGTGGCCTTCTTATTAACAAAATATAATTCAGAAAACAGAAAATGCGCAAAAGCATAAGAAAATTTGGCCATTCCTTTCATTTAAAATAGGATCATGTGTCCTGTCCTTGTAAAGAAAGACAAACAAAGCAAATAATAGACAAACTGGTACACAATCATTTTCTGCACATTTACTGGTATGCTTAACAAGCATGCGCAGTTTCATTCAACAAACAAATAGAGCAATAAATCACTAAAGTGATGTGAATTGATCGATTATTTTAGCTAATTTACGCTTTTGAACTCATTGGATCTATATAACAATAAATATAATAAAGACTCGGCATGAAGCGCCGGAAAATTTTTGACGTTTTTGCCTTTTTGAACTCAATTTTCTGGACACAATTATAACACTCAAAAAATTGGCTTCAATACGTGTGCTATCCTTTACACTACACTATTTCAATTGACGTCAATGTACGCTATAGTTTGAGTTCTAAAATCCAAACAGCATATCTTGTATCCGACCATATCATAGTCGCTGTTATGTCTGAATGCATAAATTTAATGCTCAATTTCCTTTAAATATCTACATGTAACCTTGTGCTTTTTCAAACCGTGTTTAGTTGCACGTGCATTTTCATAATGGAATTGCGCGCTATTGTATTAAAAACTTTGTTCTTGCTTGAATAATGCTACCAAAATCCTTGCTAACTACTTAATTTATTTTTAGAAAGATTGAATAATTAACAGAGCTTATAATTCAAAAATCTTCTTGATACAGCAGTAAGCCTTGCGTTTGACAAATGACAAATGTAAAATCGGTCTAAATATGTATCTTATGCATAACATTATATTGGAAGCAAGTCATGTTGTTAGTATATAAGCCCGGGCCCGGTACCAAGCCCGGCAGCAAAGTCTGGGCCTGCGTATTTTTTGAGCCCAGTCGATCACTGCTCCTCTAGTACTAATCGTAAATCTTGTAGCCACTGTGACAGTTTCTGCCAAATCCTTGGTTAATTCATTGGTAATTTCTCTAAGATTCAGAAACATGATTAGTCGCCGTACCAGAGCAACGCATAAACAACCTTGATTAACAAATCAAACACATAGGTATTATGTGCATCACTCATAATTGAAAAAAGAAAAAAATTTGCATAGAAAAATAATGTCGACTTCCACCTCAGCATATGGTTACTAATCCAACACCAACCGTTATCAACAATTCTCGCATCGAAACCCGAGCCTATTACGTAAATCACTCATGATTAAAGAAAATTTGCATAGAAACCCTACATTGACTTCCACGTGAGCAAAAGATTACTGATCTAACATCCTACAGTACATAAGTATTGTCAGTTAAATTTACTCCACAGATCACCTGCCTGTCATGTTAAGCACAACTTTTATCAAATTCATTAGGAACGGAGTGTTCTATCAAGGTAACAGCAACTGCGCATAAGTTCCATTCTTTTATATTTCAGTCCTGTTAAAAAAAATCGACCATTCACAATGTATATCAGTACATCAAGCTCTACATAAAAACCAATAAATGCATTGTGGTTAGTTTCCTATGTACGTACTTCATATATGCTACTCTTGTGCCCGTCTGTACAAATAAACCTGTCTTTTCCTTCATCATAGAGTAATCTATCATCAGCTTTGTTGCCGTCGCTCTTCGCTAATGTATGTACATACTTCCTATGCACCTACTTACATACATACATACATACATACCTATGTAATAGGGTTGTGCCGGGTACTCGGACCCGGACTTGAAGAGCCGGACACCCGGCTAAAATTTTGTACCCAGACCCGGACCCGACAATCCTTAATTTGTGACCCGGACCCGTACCCAGACCCGGCTGTATCCATAAACTTGGACCCGGACCCGGACCCGCCTTCAATATGGTGTCAGTTCCAGGTCCAAACATATAATGCACACATGCTGCATTGCTGAAATATTGAAAAACAACGAAAAATGACGTAGACTTAAAAACAGGCAAATGGATCATTTTCAACATTTTAATCAACTCAGCAACAAACTGATGGCCTCATCAAACATTAAAATTCAAGGTGACAAATAGTAACAATGTGACAAATATTGGCGCTATATTAAAGCCGAAGCCATGTCTCTTGGGCGTGACACAATTGCAATATAAAGCATGGTTTAAGTTATTTATAGATGCACTTTTAGTAACAATACGCTGTTAGCAGAGGCGGGGGGCGACCGCCCTCCCCCATTGGCCAAAAATGTTTAGCGAGATAAAGGATGGATATGCAATTTGCAATGATTTTTGGGCGTCAGTGACCATAATTTCTCAAATTTATCCAACACTACGCGCCGGATGATACCTCATTAATGACATTTATTTACTTTCTTGGCGGTCTGGAAGCACGTTTTTTGAATCGGCAAAAATTATTCCCGATGTACAAAGACTTTTTGGGACCATCTTTGTACACGTACAAAGATTTTTGGGAAGTCAAAACCCGCAAAAAGGTCTAAACTTTGCATAAATTTTTGGTGCTTCGCGTCGAAATGAGTAATTATGTGTTCTATATATCTTTATAATAGCAGAAATTGCATTTCGAAAGGGAAACTGTCAAATTTTTTGGCGCTTCGCACCATTTTAAGACGACACTTAATGATTTTCGCCTTCTTTAACCCTGGAATTAGCTATAATACGCTACTAAAGGTCGAACAACTCTACCACACTGAAGCCGCTACCGTACTATATCATAGCACCCTAAAAATTTGTGTGTACAAAATGTACAACGACTTTTAGGGACCATCTTTGTACATGTACAAAGGGACCTTGTACAAAAAAAGACTGCCTGTACGCCATTTTCTGTTCATGTAGGTTTCAAATCAATTTTAGCTGCAGAAACAGCTATTTTTGCATAGTTTTCTTCTAATTTCAATTAAAAATTCCGATGTTTCATATCAAATACTATAAATACAGGAATTCAAGCAGTAAATCATGCTTCTAGACGTCTATCCACCTTAATTTCACAAATTTTCCGCGCTTCGCGCCAGAGTTTTGTTAAAGTCAAAGAAATTTAATTATTTTTTCGCACAAAATTGTCAAAAATTTCAAAATTTTCAGAAAAAATATTGCGTCAAAAGTGATTTTATGTAAAAGTATACAATGTAAAATACCGAAAAAACGCTATTTCACGCGTTAAGAGCAAATTTGTGGACCCATTTTTAACTGTTTTTGGAAAAATTGGAATCAGGCTCCGTAGCTGGCCATTTTATTTTGGGGTGCCACCAACACCAATTTTGGGGGAACTAAGCCCAAAAGGGCCAAAAATAGCACAGAATAATGTTTAAAAAGTCCTGGGATACCACCCTCCCTTAGAAAAATCCTAGATCCGCCACTGCGCGTTAGCATATTACAAGCATCTATGGAGACGTTCTTTTGGGTTCATGCTGCACACACCAACAGGCATCAGACACAGTCGCAACTTAGTGCACTGCTGTTTGTTTGCTTATTCCTTTGTTGCACCATTCCTGAACTGAACCTATCCTGGAACAAAGAAACTAACAAATAAATGTGCAAGCATGCGGACATGAGGGAAAAATTGATAGGATATGGTAGTTTGGTAGGTACAACACAATGTTATGTTAACGGACCCGGACCCGAGGTTGATAGAAATTTTGGACCCGGACCCGTACCCGACTTTCTAAAAATGTTGGACTTGGACGTGGACCCGGACCCAAATTTTCAAAAAAACGGACCCGGCACAACCCTACTATGTAATGTACACACAGTCGATTCGATCAATTGTTGCAACGATTTTTGCAATCGCCTTCCCAAAACATTGCGTACCTACATTCAATTCAATGCACCTTGTGTCAGTATACATTAAATAATCAATGAACCATTTACGGCAATTGCCTTCCCATGCTTTGTGCTTCTATCACTTTACAACTTCATCATCGCATTTCTCCCCTTCTATATGCTTTCCGTCGATAATTTCTTTTGAATATCTTCTTTACTACTTATTATCTTTTGATGAATACCCATTAATTTAAAGTCTATTACTTCTATCTTTTCTATAATTTAGCGCAGCTCTTCTTAGGTTCATTCAGTATTTTCCTTTTTTTTTTGATTTGCCAAGCAAATAATTCCAATTAGATCGTGCATTACTTCTTTGCATTTGGTCAATTGTAGTCTTGGTTTCGTATGGCATGGCTAAACAACGGTAGTAATTATTTGCAGTCAACTGCAGGTAATATAGCACACAATGTAAAATTATATGCAGTCAAAAACCAGCGGCCTAGACTGCAGGTAATATAGCACACAATGTAAAATTGTATGCAGTCAAAAACCAGCAGCCTAGACTGCAGGCAATATAGTACACAATGTAAAATTATATGCAGTCAAAAACCAGCGGCCTAGACTGCAGGTAATATAGCACAAAATGTGATATTATATGCAGTCAAGTTGAATGCTTATTGATATGGGAAGCTGGCGCTTTTCTCGAATTTCAACCTGTAGTAGATGGTTTTAGAAGGCACTTTTATTTGAGATGGTCTGGCAGATTTGCTTCCTCAATAGGGAAAGTTTTTTTGGGAGTAACTCAAGAATATGGTACTTTCAAAATATTATAAAATAAACTTCAGAAGAGCGGATATTTTTGCTCAGCACTTAGAACATGTTGAAAGAAAGCGTGAAAAAAATTTCATCCGTTTATGAGCAATATTATAAAAGCTATGGGTTTCGTTAAGTAGCCTCTTCTCGACCTAAGCAAGCATCTTCACGACCTAAGTATTTAAAGATTCAAAAGCTGAATGCAAAATCACATGTAGATACCCAATTTACGTCGACCTTAGCATCTATACATTGACCTAAGCATCTATACATCGACCTAAGCATCTTTACATCGATCTAAGCATCTATACAACTTTTCAAAATTTCGAACAGGTTTCCGCGCCTTTTTTCTTTTTCTCCTTCATTGCTATGCTTCCTTCCGTAATTCCAGCCCATATTATTTATTTCTGACAAATGTGTAAGTCCTTATCGAGCCGTTTAATTGTCCCACCCAACACTCAAATCGAGAGTTGCCTGCAACTTTGCAAAGTCTAGCTGTTTTTGCGCTGCATGGGTAGCAGCTTCAATAGCTGCCCAGTCACCCATTAGCGCATTTTGATGGGCCAGCGTAAGCTCTGGTCCTGCATGATAGATAGTGAATAGCTGTTACTGTTCTTGTCCTCATTCTGGGGAATTGTTCTATTTAAGTGGAAATTAAATGCCTCAAGTTTATTCGCCAATGTGAAACAAGGATTCCGAAAAGCATTTGGGAATGTTTCAGATTAGTCTCCAAAGTGTTGGGGGACTGTAACTGAGTGGGGTTACCAATGTCTTTGGCTTAGGCTTAGTTATGTGCATTCACATTGATGCCAGCGCATGGGCTAAGCCTGAGATGAATGGAGCAAAATTGTGGAGTGAGCATCGCTCACTCTGCAATTTTTGCTGCATTTATGCCATAGGCTTAGCCCATGTCTGGCACCAATCTGAATTCGCAATCAATTGCTGTCGCCACACACACCATCCTTACCAGTATCCATATGTACCTGCTGTATAATTTTATTTCCACTAAAGTAAAACAATTTCCCAGAATGAGGACAAGAACAACGACAGCTGCGCAATATCTATCATGCAGGAGCAGAGCTTACACTGGCCCATCAAAATGCGCTAATGGGTGGATGGGCAGCTATTGAAGCTGCTACCCATGCAGCAAAAAAATTCCACATTGATGAAGCAAATCTGCCAGACCATCTCAAATAAAAGTGCCTTCTAAAACCATCTACTACAGGTCAAAAAGTGAGCAAAGCGCCAGCTTCCCATCAGTGATCGGACCGAGGGCTCGGCCTCGGCAAGCCTCGGCGTTTTTTGGAGCCTCGGCGCCAAGGGCGAAGCTGAAAAGTGCCGAGGCGCCGAGGGTTAAAATCAAATTTGAATAAGTTTAATATATCCGTTGAATATTAACTATTTAGAATGCATCTGCAGTACACAATGGCTATTTTTTACCTATAGACTTTTCTTATGGTTTTAGTCGCGTACCCAGTTACACCAAGTTGCATACAGCAAAGTGCCAATTCATTATTCATGTGATGACTAAGTTTTAATTCTCATGCTCGCTACATGGATCGGAAACACACATTCAAAAAGGGGGGTCGGGGAGGGTTATTACCCTCCTCTCAGGGTACAAGACTCAAGTCACTGTCAGACGATTTTTAGTGAAAACCTTTTGAATAATTTTTGAAGTTAATTTTTACTATGGCAAAAGTGCAGCTAACTATTAATTTCAGTGATACAGTATTTTTGAATGTAAGCAAGAGTGAATAGACTATCACAATAAAACATGCATGCAACAGCTCAAAATTTTCGGGAGGGGCTCCTCGGCATACATGTAATGGCTTGAAATTTCGGGTAGGGGTCCCTGGCCATTTTTAGAAGGAGGGGGATTAGCGACTCTAATTTTATGTCAAAAATGGCAAAAGCACCTAAAAACAGCCAACAAAGCGCAAATTTTCGCCAAAAATGGGGAGGGTGGGTCAAAATTTTTTGACATTGGAGGGAAGGGTGTGGGAAGGACGTCCGACCCTGGGTGGATGGGGGATTCACCAAACCCCTGTTACACGTATGGTTTTCGGCCATTTTTATGGGAGAGGGGGTAAATGATCACGAATTTTCGGCCGAAAATCGCAAAAACGCACCTAAAAATGGTCAATAAATGCAGGTTTTGCAAAAAATCAATTTCGGCTCGTGTATTTTTTAGAGCCATTTTTACACAATGTTAAAATACTTTCTTGGACAAAGTGATATTAATTATATATTTTTCAGTATATTTTAGGAAATTTCAAAAAATTTTTCGGCGCTTAGCGCAAAATATCGCTAATATACTGTATTTAGATTGAAGCAGGGGAAATAAACACTCCAAAATCAATTTTTGTGTAATCTAGGCATCTTTATGCATATTTAAATATCTTTTGTATCTATTTATACTGTTTTTAAAAATTTTATGCAAAATGAGTATTATTTAATAACTTTGCACTTTTTTGCCTTTCAAAGATAAAATTGACTAATTTATCCTGATGTTGCATTGGATTTCTAAGCACAGTAGTGCTTATTACAAGATTTGATTGGCATATTACAATATCTGTAATATTTCTGATTTTGTAGTACAAGTTGTTTTAGCTTTCTCAGTCGAGTTTTATGTGTAAATTTCATCAAAAGCTGATATCAACTAAATTCAAGCCGAATTATCACATTAAGGGCCACGGTTTTTTGTATTCGGCAAAGATTTTTCATAATGTACAGAATCTTTTCAGGACCGTCTTTGTACATGCAGAAAGATTTTTGGATAGACAAAAACTGTAAAAAGGTGTAAAATTTTCGAAAATTTTCGGCGCATCAGTAATTGTCTGTCCTATATATCTTTAAAATAGTAGAATTTGCATTTAGAATGGAAAAATGTCAAATATTCAGAAACCCAGGAATTAGCTAAGATACACTACCAAAGGTCGAAAAACCCTTTCTTACCACACTAAATCGCTACTGTACCATACTATAATACTACACAAAAATTTGCATGTACAAAATGTTCAAAGACTTTGGGATACCATCTTTGTACACGTAAAAAGGTATCTTGCACAAAAAAACAATGTTTGGGACTGCATGCCGGTGGCAGGTCACACAATGGCAGTATGTAAAATGTGTAGGTTTAAAAATATATTTATATAAAATATCTACAAAAATTTGTTCGCTCATACAAAGACACTACTTAATTTACAGGTCCCCCATTTTGGGATTTCGCCCTTCCCTCAACTCTGGACCTTGGAAAACTATGATCAGAAAGTACAGTGCAGTTTTCGTCATATTACCTGCCACACCAGAATTGGATGACCGAAAAAACGTATTTAAACATGCATTACTGCAAAAGCGAGCACAACAATGGCTACAGTTCTGTCTTTACTTAGCTTATTTTGTTTGTTCGTTTATTTCTTCGACACTTATTCTTATTTATAGTAATAAAAGTTTCTAAGTGCTTGTTCAGCCATATTTTTATCAACTTTTCCAAGTCTTCATCAATGGCAACTTGTTAAATTAAGTATGCTTTCAGGCTGCTGACTTTATTCAATAAATCCTTCACGCATTTAATCTACTATTATTGGAAATAAAAATGAATTGTTTGACATTTGATAAAGTATTTAATATTACGATTATTCTCTAGCTCATGTGCATACAAAATATTCTAAGAGTACTATTTATAGGTATAGGTATATAAGCTTGACCCTCGGCACATAGTTTCCCAAGGTCGAAAGTTCAGAGGGGGTGAAATCCCAAAATTTGAGACCACTAAATTTAGATTTCTAGCCTTTTTTGCAGGTCAAATATGCAAAACGCTTAAAACATCCTATATAGCATGCTTTAATGTGAAAAACTGCATTTTTAACGACTTTTTGTCCCATCTTGACTAGTTTCGTCACTCTTGTAAGTGAAAAAATATAAGAATTCATCGAAAATTTTGACTTTTCAGATCATTTTAAGTTCATTCTAGGTATTTTATGGGTAAATAAAACAGAAATGTAATTAGTCGGCGCGAAGCGCCGAAAAATTTTTAACATCTGTGCTGCTTTTTGTACCCAAAAATCATTGCAGAAACCATTTGATAGCTCAAAATCGTCTGACAATGATTCAAGTCTCAGACTCTGAGGTGGGGGTAATACCCCCCTCACCCCCTATGGGAATGTGTGCCTCAGCATTACCCTCGGCCGAGGCAAGGATTTTAAGTCGCCTCGGCCTCGGCCGAGGACATGAGTCCAAAAAGTACCCTCGGTCCAATCACTGCTTCCCATATCAATAAACATTTAACTTGAGTGCATATAATATCTCATTGTGTGCTATATTACCTGCAGTCTAGGCCGCTGGTTTTGACTGCATATAATTTAACATTGTGTACTATATTGCCTGCAGTCTAGGCCGCTGTTTTTTGACTGCATATAATTTTACATTGTGTGCTATATTACCTGCAGTCTAAGCCACTGGTTTTTGACTGCATATAATTTTACATTGTGTGTTACATATATTATCTGCAGTTGGCTGCAAATAATTACTGCCCTAAACAACTCGCTGACTTTCTTTGCACTTGCACGCTATAGCACATATGCGTGCAATCGGTATTAAGGGTAACATGGGGCTACTTTGATCATGGAGCAACTTTGATCACTTTTGCGCGAATGGCTGAAAAACTTTAACCAACAGAGATAATTATGTTCTAATTTTTGTAAATCTTATATAAGTGGATGTCCCACTCACTACAGAAACCTTAATTCGCATAATCTCATTGGTTTTATGTTATTTGCAAAATAGTAGAGAAAAACTTCAGTGCAGAATTTTTATTTTTAAGTAAATTATGATTTTTAACTTTTTCATGTGAAATTCATATTTCGGTTTCAGAAAGTCGTATGTTTTTAATCTATCTGGGTAAAAAAGTTTAGTTTTTAAACAATGCTGGGTGGGTAACATTGATCGCACACCAATTGTGCTGCTCTTAATTTTTTTGTTGGATTGCGTTGATCACTCTACTGCTTTGATCACCCTGTTGTTATGTATGTTCACCATGTTAGGTGATCAAAGTAACCCACCTAAGTGGGTTGCTTTTGATCACACAACAGATTTTAAAAAAATAGCAAATAAAGCTCAAAATGATCATTTCAGTTTTGAAAAGGTCATCTCATTCAAAAAGTCGAGTTTTACTGACAAACAATAATTATAAGCTGAGAAAAAGGAAAAAAACAAGACAGTGATCAATGTAACCACACCAATAAATACCGGTGATTACATTGCCAACATTTTTTAATTCTCTGTGCAAGTGATTTCATGAAAGTTTTCTTCATCATCTACTTGAGAAAAAGATTGGTCTTTCTATTTATATCATCTGAAATCGAAATTCATTCTCAGTGATCAGCAATTTTAATGGAACTGACCATAAATCAAATCAAAATGGGTTTGGGGTCGCCATTTAGGCGCCTGACAGTTTGGCGCCGCCGTTTTGGCGCCAGCCCACTTTGGCGCCGCCGTTTTGGCGTCAACCCAATTTGGCACCGCCGGTTTGGCGCCTAGACAGTATGGCGCTGCTGTAGAGAAAAAATCAAAATTCCTGTGCAATAAAGAAAACATTTTTAAATTTTTTCCATGTTTATGTTATCACCGTGGAAGAAAGCAGATTTTAAACAGAAAAGCTGCAACTTTTACGGGCATGATTTCTTAATAGAGGACCCGTGCTTTTCACAGCATATCCTTTCAATCCCTTTCTTCAAAAGATCGAAAATTTATTTTGTACTCATTATATACATTCTGTAAGTGGAAAGCACGGGTCCTCTACTCCAAAATAAATTATGCGACTTTTACGACTGAGTAAAATGTTACGGCATGGTTGACAACTACAATGTATTCCATATGAGGAGAAACACTATTTCGTTTGGAAAAAATCTATGTCAAATGAATCAATGTGTTTTTGACCGAAATTTTCAGCTAAAGTCAATGTCAACTTGTTGCATTGATTGCAAGTATGTTATCTGTTTTTTCGTGTAATATGTTTTCCGTTATTTCATGCAGTTAATGAAAAACCTTTTCCAACTTTCAGAAAAAGGCAGAAAAAACCTGGCAGGATGAGAAAGGAAGCAGTATAAGAGATACATATGGCGCCAAACTGGCAGCGCCAGAAAGGGTTGGCGCCAAACCGGCCTGGCGCCAAAACAGCGGCGCCAAACTGACGGCGCCAAAACGTCGTAGACCCAAATCAAATTTATGGCACTGTTTAGCATTGCAGTCAAAGTAATCCACCGGGTGGGTCTCTTCGATCACAAGAATGGTTCTTGAAAAATGAATATTGCACCCTAAAGAAAATGTAGTACAGGGTGCCAACTATGTAGCATGTTTGATAGAGAAGATGTAATACTTAAAAGTAGTACCACTATGATCTAATAATCTCTCGAATTTAAAGTATGGCAAGTGATCAAAGTAAAATTAATCGAATTTTGATCTAAGTAGTCCCACATTAAGGTGCGCACCTACCTTTTGTATGTGCAAGTACTTTACTTGCAGTAAGTCGTGTAATAGCGCTTGGCCACGATTTCCCTTGGTTTTTGCTTGCGCTGCTTTCATTAGTGATCTTTTATGCTACAAAGTTTAGCGCACTAGCGAAATAGACCTTCAGCATGATAAAAAATATCATGTCTCGACAGCTGTGGCAGCAGGGTGCTGGCAAAATTCCTTAACTTAGGAATGGTCGTTGTTTCCATTGTCCGACACTTAGGCTTAGTTATGTGCACTACCATTGGTGCACTGCCAGCGCATGGGCTAAGCTTGTGATAAATGGCACAAACCTTGCGAAGCGAATGAAGCGAGAGTAGCATTTTTACCCCATTTATGCCTTAGGTTTAGCCTATGTCTGGCACCAATCTGAATTCTCAAGCAATCCCATAAATCTCCCTGATCAATAATAATACAAAAGTCATTAATAACGTTTTCTCCATATCGAAATGAAACGGCTCTCGTCGATTGGTGGAAACATCGGATTTTGAATTAAGAGGTCCACGCAGGCCCATATCCAGGAAGGGATAGGGGGCACGTGCCCCCTACCCTCCCGAAGCGTAATATGAGAGTGATTTTTTCCTTTGATCCCCCTCTGCTTTTTTTAGCCGAAAATAGCGAAAAATTTCGGCTCTTCGCGCTCAATTTCACAATTATTATTAGAGTCTTTGTAGTCCCAAGCGTGTGGTTTGAACACTCAATTTTTAGTACCTATACTACCTAAAGCGTATTTTGCATCAAGGTTTTCTGTTTTGCACAGGTTTTATGCAGAAAATTAGATTTGTACAAGAGGGTGTCCAATGGATTTACACCATATTCAAGGCTTTTGGGTAGCAAAATTTACAAAGTGTTCAGCCCTAGTGGTCGTAAAACGTCTTTTTTAAGTCATCCTCCTTTGGTCCCGCCTTATGTTTTAAAAAATTTTGGTTGTGCCCTCAAATAAAATCCTGGATACGGGCTTAGATTTACGGTTCGAGTGCAGCAAGCAGCAGTTTTCTCTTCTTTCCTCAAACGAAGTACGATCTATGCCATACCTTTTGTTTGTGCAATACTTTACTCGCACTAAGCCTTTGTAATAGCGCTTGGCCACGTTTTTCCTTAATTTTTGTAAAATCATGGCCAAGCGCTATTTAATTTGTTGTTCACAATTTTATAAATTTAAAATTATTATCGTTAGCTCTTTTATTAGATCGAGCATATAAGTCCTCACCTGAATGGCCGCAGCCGCAGGAAACGAAATTAAATTGACTCCATCCGTCAGTTCTGAGTTTAATTTAACCCCAGCCATTCAGAAAAAGGGTGACGATTCAGCTATCGGATCGTTACTTAGCACTGCATCGACAGATCAATTGCCTTGCAGTACTCTATCGGCGTCGAGTACAAGAGTTGATAGTTTTGCTGTGTTAAACCAGAATGATAAGACATCGGATATCAAAAGCTTGACTAATCGTAAAATGAGCAGCGCGGACGATGAGATATTTGATCTGGCACGCCTTGATCTTAACGATGACCAATCATGGTACTCCTTTTTCTAAGTGTGAGGCTCGCCTGAGCATGTGATAATTGGGTGTTCATCGTGTGCAGAGAGATGGAGATCCTTTAACTAACTCAGTCGCACCCCCATCCCCTTCCAATGACTGAGAGGTTTTACTCCCTGCCATGCCATTTGTAAGAAAAATTTGAAAATTTAGGTCATTTTAAGGTGTTTTTTTGTCATTTTTTACCAAAAATTGAAGGTCATATACCCTCTTCTCCTCTGATTATCCCACTCTTCCTCCACTTTTTAGCTGTTACGTGTATGCTGTATGCATCTGACGCATCTGACGGCTCAAAATTCTGGGTGGGAGTGGGTAGTTGGGGAGGCACAGCATGGTCGGTCTTGCGTTATAGTCTGGTCTTCGGTCACGGGTCAACTAGAAAGGTTTTCTTAGCTATAATGGTCGTAATATTGAATATAAATCACAAAACTCAAGATAGAGTAAAAAATTACTCTATCTAGCAGCTTCGGGCCAATTTTAAGCACTTTTGCAACAAAAGTCGATTTGTATGTTTTTTGGCATAAATTTTGCCTTATTTTGCCAAAAAAATTTCTTCTTTTGCCTAACTGGGAGACGATTCGACGAGACCCGAACGCAACTCCCACATTCACGTTTGTCGATTTTATGGTGGAGAGGCGTATAAATGAGCAACCTTAGTCGGGTGTTGAAAATGGCAAAAAAACGCTTATGAAAAAAACATGATATTGTTTAATAGTTCGTTCAAGGAAATAAAAAATCTTGACCTTTGACCTGCTATCATTGTTGCATCTTATCATCCGCATCTTACGTGTTTTTAACTATTCACGTTCAATTTTGAAATAGCTTGGCTGTCGAATGATCATTGGGTGAGGATTTGATTATTGCATGAAAATACTCTATTTAAAATTCATAGGATTGATGAAAAATGAATAATGTCGCAGCATTTCGGTGCTTGTATAAAATTGGATCGTTCGGTTTTTTTGGCTTAAGCTAAATATACTGAATTAGCTTGGGTATGTATCTCCATAAATAATTTTTGACATCACTTGTTAAAAATTTTTCACAAGATTTTATTAAAAAACTTTAAATTATCCTCGCCGGTGGTAAAACAGGTTATGCGCTGCACCCGGTGAAGCGAGAACAAGTGATGATATATTGGACTGGCTATACAAAGATCTGAATAGGACTGATCTGAGGACGAGAAAGGCATTAGCAACCAGATTGGATCAAATTTTACACAGCAACAAAAGTATGATTTTTCTGAAATTATTTTATTAAAAAAGTTGTATCTTTTTTATGTACATGTACAAGATCATTTAAAAGTCCTTGTACTAGGAAATTGCTAGGAGAATCAACTTTTGCATTTTTCTCATTTTGTATCGAAAATTGATTTATGTTTCAGTTTTTTATGCAGAGAAATTTGGGTTGTTTTTCGATTATTTAATTATTATGTATATTTACTTATTTATTGTTTTAACTGATGTAAGATATTTTTATTTGCGAAGACGGTTACCAAAAATTTTAACATACTCTATCGCTAGAAATAACTATTTACCGTTACAAAGTTCTGAGTTTTTGCGCGCGTTCATACATTTAACGGTTAAAAAATTTAGTAGGAGGATAGTCGGTCATTTTCAGGGGAGAGAAAGAAGTTAATGATCTTTTATTTTTGCAAAAAGAATTCGGGGGAATAAATGGGGGTCATACGTGGGCAGCAAGAAAATTCTGGGGGTGCAAGATTTTTGAAGGTCAAAAAATGGCCTTTAAAAATGGTGGTATGGCGAAAAAACACCATTTTTCGACGTTTCTCATTAAGCACTATCCATTGGCATCAAAAAATTGCGAAAAAACGAAAAAAAATTTCAAAAATTGAATTCTGGGGGGTTATTTTGATCTCTGGGGGTATTTTAGTTTCTGGGGGTGCATACCCCCCCAAACCCCCCACGCCCAGGTGTGACGGGGGTGCATTTTGTTACAACTAATATTTCATTATGATCAATATCATTTATTGTTTATTCCTTTGTATCTTCTATATTTATTGAAGTATTATTTTCATATTTATTATTTATTTTATTATTGTTGATTTTTTGTCAACTATTTTCTTATTATTCTGTTGTTTATTATGCATTCAATGATTTATGTTCGTATTATTTTGACAATTTTGTCTTAGGAGACGCTCAACTATCCTCTTCATTACCGGATAGCCATGATCGTTTCAGAACCGTTACTAAACGACAGTCCGACGAAGTTGCCTCCAGAACGTACAAAATTAATAAAATGGCCGGTACGGCGTCTTACTGAAGCATTTTTGTTTGTTTTTTTCAAATTTTTGTTTCAAATATTTTTAACATTTTTTCTTTTCTTTCAAAATTTATTTTTTATATTTTTTGAACAGCGATCGATAAATCGACGAATGATAATTCGATTTTGAGAAAGTTATCGTACGACGATCAGTTAGAAAACGATCCCTACGCCAATAATACTACTAATAATTATAATAATAGTGATATAACGTTGAGCGGTAAAAAATTGAGCTTACAATCGAAAACCCAGGGCAAAGAAGCTAACGCGGATATTGACGAAATTTGGTTCCTGGCCAACAAGCAAGAACAAGGTCATTGTTAAATTTTAATGCGAGTTATAGCAGTGTAAAGTCAGGAATTATATTTGCATGACTTTCATACATATAACAGGGGTTTCGGGAGTCATTCCCACCCAAAATTGGTCTTCCTCATCCTCAAAGTCAAAATATTCTTGATCCTCTCCCCTGATTTTAGCAAAAACTTGCGTTTTTAGCCATTTTGAGGTATTTTTTGCCACTTTTTGGCCAAAATTGGAGTCAGTTACCCTCTCTTGAAAATGGTCGGTGTGGAGAACCCCACTTAAAATTCCGAGCCGTTACATTATGATGATCTTCCATTTTCATCGATTTTTCTACTGAAAAATCGATCGAACTCTGGACAGACTACTAATTTGAATTTTCGCTGAAATTTAGCTTTTTTGGCTTTATTCGTTTAAAGCTTTTAAAACTATATTTAATTGAATTTCAATGTTTAACACTGTATATTTATTATGAGAAATAATTATTTAAGCAGTTTGCGCTTATCATATTTGGATGTAACTTTTCTTGTTAAATTATCTGATTTTTCAGCTTATGAAGACTTAATTTAATGTCGATTCGTTTTTCCTCTTTTGCAATTTCTCGTCTAAAAATCAAGTTTAGTCTGTCACAATCACGGTTGTTTTTTGTATTCGGCAAAGATTTTTTGCGATGTACAAAGACTTTTGGGGACCGTTTTTGTACATGTACAAAGATTTTTTGGAAGACAAAAACTGCAAAAAAGGTTCGAAATTCGCAAAATTTTCGGCGCGCATCTTTATAATTTCAGAAATTGCATTTTGAAAGGAAAAATGCCAAATTTTTTGGCGCTTCGCGCCGTTTTGAGACGATTATTACTGATTTTTGCCCTCAGAAACCTAGAAATTGCTAAAATACGTAACCAAAAGTCGAACAACTCTGTTTTTGCCACACTAAAATCGCTACTGTACCATATTATCGTACCCAAAAATTTGTGTGTACGAAATGTACAAAGACTTTTAGGGACCATCTTTGTACATGTACAAACGGACCTTGTACAAAAAAAAACACTGGTCACAATTCTTCAGATCCATGGGTTTTCGATTTTCTAACAAAATTGAACATAGCCCTCAAAAAGAAGCCCATAATCTAAATAAATTCAACTATTTATTTATGTATGTATGTGTACATATGTATCGATATTTTCCTAGATTTTACGATTTTCTAATTTGTAACCTACTGACACTATTACAGATTTACGAAAATGTATGCAAGAAACTCAGTTATCGCATCATCAACGGCGAAAGGTTTCTTCCGATCATCCAGAAATTTGTAAGTATGTACGTATACCTTTGCCTTGTTTTCGCGAATTCAAACGTTTTTGACTCCGCCCAATACCGGTGTCACGCCCGGTAGTGGGTATACATAACCACGACATATTCATTATAGCGTGGGTCACTCCGCGTATTTACGTCTGTCGAGCCCCGTAATAATATTCATTTTGTAATATACTCCGCGTGTCTTTGTGCACGTCAGTCGAGTTCAATCAATAATTTAGGTCAATATACTTCGACCACCTACCAGACTGACCATATGTTTGTTAAAGTCACTAGCTCGGACTGAGCTGTCTTGCGGATGGTGCAGCTGTATATATCGTCTGTGCGCACATGCATACAAAACCGTTGCTATTGGGCGAACCCAATAGCATTTATCAGCGCTGTCTCCTCACTTAGCACTTAAACGTGCTGAGCTCGGACCGGTTCGCTTCAGTTGTCATGTCCCTTCAATATATGCGTTGAATTCCTGTTGTTTTGACGTGCGCATATAGCTTACAATAGTAGCGTGTCGCGTTTTCACCTGACACCGGGATGGCAATTTAATCCTAGGATAAAATACTTTAAACGAATTCGAAAAGCTTTAACCTTATTGTAGGATAGGATAGTTTGAACGCAGTTGTAAGACTTAACCTAATCGTTGGATAAAACAGTTTAAACGATGTTGCAATATACACCTGACCATGGGATAAAACACTTTAAACCAAGTTGCAAACTCTGAATGTTATGAAGTTGCAACGTTTGAGCCTAATCGTAGGATAGAACAGTTTAAACGAATTTGTGCAGCTTAAACCTAATCTTAGGTTAACACAGTACAAACAAAGTGAAAAAGTTAAAACCTAATGGAAGGATAAGACTGTTTAAACGAAAGTGCAGAGTTTAACCTGGTCATAGGGTAAAGCAGTTCAAACGAATTCGCAAAGCTTAACCCTAATCGTGGAATAAAACAGTTTAAACGAAGTTGCAAAGACTTTTCATTAAATTTTTAATCGCGGGCGATGGAATGTACTGATTTTTGAATGTGTCTATGTTTACTTTCCGACGTTTTATTTATGGAATCCGTGTGCAACGACTTGAAAAATTTAAGCTGTGATTTTTATCAATTTTGGGCATCTTTTTGAACTCTTCCTGAAAGTAGAAATGAAGAAACGTCCGTACACAGGGCTGTATATAACGGGGACGCCGGCGGCCCCCCCCTTGGCCGGAAAAAAATTTTTTGAGAGGTAAGGCAATGTATGGAAAGAGCATGTCGAAAAACGTGGTTTTTGCGAGTCATTTCGACGAATTTTCCGAGATATAGACCAATTTATGTTGGATCCTTCCCCATCCCCCTTGGCCAGATACTGGATACGGGCCTGTATGTACATACATAAAAAACATTAAGGATTTAGCTTCAATCTTCGGCTAAAAGTCAGAGGAAAACAGTATGGTAAAAAATTTGCACTCTAAAGAACATATACATGTACAGCATGGGAATTCTGGGGGTAAGGCCCAAAAATTTTTTAAAAAGTTCCTTTTTGGGCTAAAAACCGATGAATACACGTCAAAAACACTGTTTTTTGGCGTTTCGGGCAATGCTCGTTCTTTCTAGCACAGTAAATGTAAAAAATTGAGAAAATTTGAAAAAAAATTGAGTAAATTGAACAAAATACGGTCAAAAAAATATGTGTATGGTGCGGAGCGCCGAAAATTTGAGATTTTTGAGCTAAAAATGGGCTAGAAACGTTCAAAAAGGCACACTTTTTACAACTTTCACCCACTTTAATCCATAATTCTAGGGGGTCGCAACCATTTTGCGGGGAGTCAGATGCCATTCTGAGGGGTCAACCCTCCCCCAAAGAAGACGTCTGCTAAAGAACCCATTTTTTACTTTCCATGCGATTTCTCTTCACGCGTATTCTCCTGCCTGTGGTTTTTAAGCTCGTTTATCGCGGCTACACTATGGCTAAGTATTCCACTACTTAGTTTGATTCAATATCCCCTCATCGTTCAAATACATTTCTCAAAAGAGTGCAATTTTAAAAACCCTGCCGTACCCAACTCTCTTTCACATGTATGCTTATAAGAAATTAATTATATATTTTATTAATTAAATTTATTATAGCTCACAATGTTACGCTTCCGCCTCAGAGAACCCGTGATTATCACGCAACAGCGGCCAGGAGACCCGTTGTTGCTACTGCGAAACTGTCTGTTCCTAAGGTCGCGCCGTCGGTCAGCAAAAATAATGTCCTTAATCAAAAAGGTACCATAAGCATTAAGCACATTCGATACGGACTCTTTACCTTAATCTTAATAAAAGTCGGCTTATTTCCTTACTGTATTATTGCTTTAATCATTTAATGCTTCCTAATATGTTTAGTTATTTATTGATGTATGTATTTTTAAAGTCAATCGATAGTAGTCATACCTGGGCGTGGGCGGATTTGGGGGGCATGCATCCCCCTCCCCCAGAAACCAAAATAACCCCCAGAATTCAATTTTTGAAATTTTTTTGTTTTTTTCGCAATTTTTGATGCCAATGGATAGTGCTCGGTGAGAAACGTCGAAAAATGGTGTTTTTTCGCCATTTTATCATTTCTAAGGCCATTTTTTGACCTTTGAAAAAAGCTTGCCTACCCTCCTAGAACTTTGGTGCCGCCCACCTATGGTAGTAGTGTTTCTACCTCTGTAGTCTTAAATTTTTCTGTTTATTTCGCGAAATTTTTGTTGCTTTGTTCCGTTATGTAGTCAAATTTTAGCATTATGATTTTGCGGTCCCCAGTGTTTTTTATGTGTGCGAGGTGTCTTTTATGTACGTGTACAAACACGGTCCCCAAAACTCATTATACATCTTGCACTTGCGAATATTAGTTAATTGTAGTATGGCGCAGTAACACGGTCTTATAATAAAAGAAGATTTTGCTACCTTTATTAGTGTAGTTTAGCCAATTTATGGTATTCTGACTGTTAAAAATACAGAAATTTGGAAAACCTTTTAGAGACTTTAAATTTTAAATTTATTACATTATTAAACTTATAAGTGAAATTTCCAAAAACCTTTTAAATTTAAAGTATTTACTTTTAACACTTTTATGTTACAAAATTTTCTAGCATTTTATCTTTTTTGTTCTTCCTTAAATCTGTTTGCTTCGGGAAAAAATATTTGTGAATTCAAAAAGTATGTATATTATGATGGTGAATATGATGATTATGCTATATGGTCATAATGTCCCAAGATCGAAAGTTCAAAGGGATAAAATTCGAAAATTTGGGACCGCCAAACTTAGGGTTATAGCCTACTCTGCAGGTCAAATATGAAAAATGGCTAAAACATTATATATAACATGTTTTCAAACGAAAAACTGCATTTTAGAGTACAATTTGTCCAATTCTGAATAATTTCGTCACTCTTGTAAGGAAAGAATATAAAAATTCATTGAAAACTTTGACCTTTCAGATCATTTCAACTTCATTCTAGGTATTTCATTGATAAACAAAACAGAAATGTTCTCGTAGGCACGAAGCGCCGAAGAAATTTTGAGATCTTTGTTGCTTTTGTACTCAAAAATCATGCTGAAAAGCTTTGATGGCTCAAAGTAGGGATCGGACGAGGCCTCGGCCTCGGTAATCCTCGGTCTTTTTTGAGATCCCTCGGCCTCGACCGAGGGTCAGGTGAAAAATGGCCGAGGGACCGAGAGTTTTTCTAATTTTGCATTTTTTGTGTGATACCGAAATAGCACAAATACAGTGAAAAGACGCATGTGCTACAAAAGACCCATTGCCTCAAATGTTATGCTAAGTCAATGCTGTAATATGCCAGCCTATAGACGGCAGAGACAAGACGCGTATGCTGATTAAAGGATTGTGTCTCAACAGCCCCCACCAGTCCCAACAGCCCCACCGTCCCAACAGCTACACCAAAAACCCTAACAGCCCCACCCGTCCCAACTGCCCCACCATCCTAACAGCCCCACCCAAATTCCAACAGCCCCACCAATCCCAGCAGCCCCACCAATCCCAGCAGCCCCACCAATAATCCCAACAGCCCCACCAGTCCCAAGAGCCACACCAATCCCAGCAGTTCTACCGTTCCAAGCAGTCCTACCGCTCCAACAGTCGCACTGTCTTAACCAAACTACACATAGCGTGGGGGAGGGAACGTTTAGAGTTTAGTTCCCTCCCAACCCGAAATTCTGGGAATTCCCCAAATTATAGTAGACCCCCCGAATTCTATTTTTAGCACATTTCTCGGTCACTTTACCCCACCAGACCCACAGCATTTGTTCGCTGCCAATGTTGGTTCCAACTGCCCCACTGTTATAATCATGGATGCACAGCGCGACCGGTCTGGAGAAGGAGTTTTTAGCCAAAAATGACCTCAAAACTAGTATGAATGTTAAAACAGCGTAAAACCTACGCTAATCCACATTTTCTGGCTATTTTGAAGCAGATTAGCGTGAAAGTTTTCATTTTCATTAAATTTTAACACTTATCTTTCCTTTTTTAACTAGAACATTTTTCATTTTTTTCTGGCAGTCTAGACTAGGCCATAATGAGCAGGAATCTAATCCTGCAAGACGACTCGAATGAGGCAAAATCACGGATTGCGCAAAAATGCTGTAGCTTGAATTCTGGCGGGTCTACCAGTTTCTCAGGTAGAGTTATTCTGAAAATGTTAAGCTGCACGCTCGTGTATGGTCTTGATGAAATATACGAAGTCGGAAAATAGTCAAAAAATATCTTGATCAAACGGAGCCCGTATAGGTTCTATGTTTATAAAGTACATTCGCCAAGCGCATTTCTCGTATAATAACGACTTCAGTAATGGTGAGGCTGCTGGGATTACTGGTGGGGCTGTTGGAACGGTGGGGCTGTTGGGAAGGTGGGACTGTTTGAACGGTGGGGCTGTTGGGACTGGTGGGGCTCTTGAGACATCACCGATTAAAGTTGGTACATTATGTGGGCGTTTTCCGTGTCCATGCATGCAAAACCTACTTAATGCATAAGCCCAAGTTGGGCATGGGTAGAAAATTCAAACGTTTTTCGCGATCGCGTTTTCGTTCCTTTTTTGTGAGCTGCATGGTGTATTATGCACATCGCATTTTGCTTCTCTTGCTCAGTGGAGCAGCCGAAAGTATGAGCATCTTTATAGAGAATTCAGCTCAGACAAAAACAAGACGGATTCTGCATTATGAACTCGATTAGCAATTTGTCACTACTGTGCCTGTCATTTGCATACCTAACGTTGAATAAAATTTAAATAATAGCTTGTTAGCTTTGAGCTATATTACACTAATCAAACCTATCGCTACTGTACCCACATCACATGGAGCATATATGTCCTATATTGTTTGTACTCATATACTCATATTATATCTATAACAAATCCTCGGCCCCTCGGCCTCGGCCGAGGTGAGGATTTCAAAGATCCTCGGCCGAGGGAAAAAAACCCTCGTCCGATCCCTAGCTCAAAGTCGTGTGAAAGTGATTCGAGTCTCGGACCCCGAGGGGCGGGGGCTAATACCCATACCTGGGCGTGGGGGGAGTTTGGGGGATATGCACCCCCCAGAAATCAAAATACCCCCCAGAAACCAAAATACCCCCCAGAATTAAATTTTTGATTTTTTTTTGTTTTTTCGCAATTTTTCGATGCCAATGGATAGTGGTCGATGAGAAACATTGAAAAATTGTTTTTCCGCCATACCACCATTTTTAGGGCCATTCCTTGACCTTTGAAAAAATTATGCATCTCCCAGAGCTTTGGTGCCGCCCACCTATTGTAATACCCCCTCATCCCCTTCCCCCTACCATGGGAATGTGTGTATATGCTTATATGGTTTTGTGCTCATCAGACTTACACACCTATGTACTATCATTCGGTTTCCCTCAGATGTTTATCTGGCGTGTTTCTTGTCCAGACTCGTATACAGGATTTTATTCCAAGTGGGCTGAAAATTTTGAGGTTAAATATCTCGAGAAACATCGGGAGATAGGCAAAAATAAAGGCATTTTTTTAGTTAATATGTGCGAACTCTATACAATGATGAAGAGAAATTTCAAAACAATTTATAACATTTTTACTTTATTTCGAACTGAAATAAAAAATCTATTTTTAAACTATCTGTTCAACCGATTACACATCATTTAATCGACAAACAAATTTCTTAGCTTTTATTTTTTTATTTAACCTTTGTGGTTTGCAATGAATAACAATACAGGAAATGAATAATTAGGCGCGAAGCGCCGAAAAAAATTTGACATGTTAAACATATACATATCTAACTCAAATTTGAGCGATTCGAACGGATAGAATACCGAAACTTCAAATAAACAATAAATAATTTAGCGTTTCCTAGCTTAAAAGTACCCAAAAGAAGCTGTTTTGACTGCGTTTTAGACCTACTATTTTTCCCTTGAAGCAACTCTTGCTTGAATCGTGAAAAAGCGTAAAACGACGTCTAAACGTATAATCTCAAATCATTTATTTTTCGAGCTGTTAATTGGTCCATCATTGGTGACCTTACATTTCGGGATATGTTCGCTGGGGGGGCAAAATAAAGTGCATTTCCTGACGTTGTCGAAGATGCACTTCGCATCAAGCTCATGAAATTCAAATTTTTCAAAAAAAATTTATCCCCTCTAATTTGGTATGAAAATGACGTTTTTTTTGACCGCGCTCGAAACAACCTTATGGAAAAGAATGAATTTATGGCGCTAAGCGTCAAAAATTTTGAGATCTCCCGGCAAAAAGGTGCCAATTTTCATTATTTTTTATGCAGGGCGGCCGCCCCGCCACGCGTACGTCCATGCTCACAGGTCATTCCATCGCCCTTATTGTTATTTGTTTGAATGCAAATTTAAGCAAAAATATTTATGAACAATACACAAAATGCAACGAATTAAGTAGGTAAGTTTGAGAATTCGGCATTAAATTATAACAAAATTACTCATTTGAACCCCGCTTACCCCGCCCAAGGAAACTCGGTTACACTGTACATGTATATATGTAATTATGTATATTGCATTATATTTCATTTTGTATTGTTCTATTTATGATGTATTTGACTCAGCGATCTTAAAGTTCTGTTTTATCGAAGAAATTGGCCTACAAAAAAGTATGCCAAATTTATTGGACGTTAACGCAAAGCCCGCCTTGACTGCCAGTTGTCATATAAATGGCCTGAATGCGTCTACGTATCGCAATCTCGACGCTTGTATGTCGTCGAGTATAAGCGAAAAGGGTTCCTACAGTAACATAAGCAACAATGGCATGCGGTGTACTGCGCCTTCTGTTACAGTAAACTATTTTTTTAAACTTTTTTCTCTCTTTTATACTTTTAATCCTCTAATTTGAGGAGATGCACATGCTGATATATTATGTACATAGGTTGCTTTGTTTCCCTGGACGTGCTTATTTTTACTTTATTTCGCCTACGTTTTTAAGAATATATTTACTACATAACGTATTGTTAGCTCTGTGCTCGAAATCTTCATGGAATTTATACGTGACCTTTTCCGAATTGTGAATTTTTACATGGGATGGATAGGTCCTGTTGAGCACAGCCGAAGCTTTCTAGTTTTGAGATATGTCCGCTAGGCTTCTTTTTGCATATATTTCTATTATTATTATTATCATCATCATCATTATCATCACCAGACATCCAAAGCTTGAAAATTCTGGGGGGTTTGAAAACGAAATATTCTTGTAAAACGCCTTTGAAGGGTTTAAAAGAGGCGAATAATCGTCAAAATAATGTTTTTTGGCTGTTTTAGCTATGTGTATTTTTTTAAGGACGTAAAAACAAAATTTCGGAAAAAAATAATGATTGAAGAGATTGAGATTGAGACTGAGAAAAGATGAAGAAAAGATCAAAGTATGGGCGCGAAGCACCGAAAAGTTTGATTCCTTGAAACAAACGGATGGGTAAAAACGCTCACATCAGCTCCTTTCTACGAATTTTTCGAAAAATCACCAATTGTTGATAATTTATTATTATTTTTTACTATCATTATAATTAATGTTATCATTCTTATTGTCATTAACATTATTATCATTATTTTTTATTTGTTTATGTTGATTTTCAGGCGACAAAAAACGAATTTAAGAGGCCAACCTCCGCGTCGAGACTGCCGACCCCCAGAAGTCGGTTACCAGTGCCCGGTGGAAAGTCCAGTCTACCTCTTAAATTAGCTGTTCCTGTGTCAAGGCCTAGTTGGTAAATATAAGAACGATGTACATTTATCAAATTTCTATTGGCCGCCTAAAATGATATTTTTATAATTTTTCTTTATTTCGTGATTTTTTAGATGTCTTACTCAGTGATCGTACGGGGACCCCGACCCCGACCCCGACCCCGAAAAACCCCGGCCTAAACCCCGACCCCGACCCCCGACCGGGGGCATGATTTTTCGAGTCGGGGTTGAACTTTTTCGGGGGTGAAATATAACATTTTATTTGTTGGTACATAGAAGAATTGTATAAATAACAAATAAATTCGGAACAAGGACGATTCATTCACCAGCAAAATTAATATGTTAAACTCGACACTCGCAATATTTCATAAAAAGTAAGCCTGGTCGCCATGTTGTTATGACGTGTACATACATGTTCGCATATTTTCCATTTTGAAGTGCGCCGAAATTGCTGCGGAATCACAGGCGTAGCCGGGGGGAATGGAGGCACATGCCGCCCGGAATTTTTCAGAAATTATGTTGATTTTTCTGGCGCAATGTGTCCAGAACATTGAGTTTAAAAAGGCACACACGTCAAAATAATCCGGCGCTTCGCGCCGAGTCATTATTATTTATTGTTATACAGATCCAATGAATTTAAAAGCTTGAATCTGTTAAAATAATCCAGCACTTCGCAGCACTTTAATGATTTAATGCACTATTAGTTCATTGAATGAAAATGCACATGCTTGTTGAACATAATAGTAAAAGTGCGAAAATGTTTGCGTACCAATTTGTCTATTCTCTGCTTTGTTTATCTTTCTTTACAAGGACACATAATTCTATTTTAAATGAAAGGAAATGCCAAATTTTCTTGTGTTTTTGCGCATTTTCTGTTTTCTGAACTAGTTCATAAGAAGGCCACAAATGGGCCTGAAAATGGTAAGAACAAAATTCTCATTGATACATCTTTCAATGACTTATTGGTTGCGACCCGTTGCTGCGCTACATACTTAGCCAAGGTCGAAAAACGCATTTCAGCTCAGAAGTTTTGTGCAGTGGTGTTCATCAATTTTAAGTTTTTTTTGACTTAATTCAGAACCGAGATTTTGCCGATTTGCGGAAATTTTAACTTTACTAATTAAAAATTAGAGTGCTTTTTTACAAAATTTTCGGGGGTTCTGCTCTGGACCTCGCTGGTGGCGCTTGAGCGCGCCACCCCAGACCCCCAGCCGTACAATCTCGTTCTACATGTTAAAAGAGATTTTTAGGAGGACAGAAAAGGTAAAAGGATTAGGAATTTTTAAAAATTTTCGGCGCTTCGCGCCGCAATTAGTTTATCTGTGCTGTATGATTTAAGCGGTATAAATTGAGTTTAAAGATTAAAAACGTCAAAATTTTCCTGCGCTTAGCACCGTCGATTATTGTCTTAGAGCGGTAAAATATGACTGAATTTCTTGATGCTTTGCGCCACTTATGATTTTCGAACTGTTTGTCATTAAAAAGGCGTAAATTCTACATGAAAACGGTAAAAATTTCGAAAATTTCCGGCGCTTCGCGCCATTGGCTCCTCTACAATCAGTGCGCCATAGAAAACCGTTATGAAAAAACTGTGGAAGAATACGAAAAAGCGAGAGCGATTAGTGATTAAAATTGAAAGTAATGCTAAATTGCTAAAACCATGCTTGAACTTGGAATGAAAATAAAATGTTGAACATAACCAGCTTTATTAGAATGCTGTACAAACAAGTGAAGGTATCGTTTTTATCCTTTTCAAATTGGTATGTAATCATGCAATGTTGATTGTTAATCTTCAACCCCGACCCCGACCCCGAAAACCGGGGTTTTTCATTCCCCGACCCCGACCCCGATCGGGGTCGAAAATCTGACCCCGTACGATCACTGGTCTTACTATATAATCGTTAATTAACACTAAAGAAATAGTTTTATTTGATATAAGTGAAATGTGTAAAGCATTTTACATTTTATTTTGATAAACACGCATATGCAGGGTCGACATTGGCCAAAAATAATTGGTTGTATAAAGAACGGATATGTGATTTGCAATAATTTTCGGCCGTCACTGATCATAATTTATCAAATTTTTACGTCGCTTCGCGCCAGATAATACATATTAATGACATTTATTTACTTTATTTGCGACCGGGAAGCCATTTTATGCTCATGGAATAGCTTCCAAAACAATTTCAAGAGCAGAAACGACTATTTCAGCATAAATTTCTTCCATTTTCGAGCATAACTTATAGAAAATTTTCGACGTTCAGCGTCAAATGCTACAAACACAGTAAATTTATCTGTAAATTAAGGTTCTAAATGTCCTTCAGCCTAAATTTCACAGATTTTTCGGCGCTGCGAGCTGGATTGTCGCTATAGTGAAAGGAATTTAATGATTTTTTCGCTTAAATTGTCGAAAATTTCAACATTTTTTGAACAAATGTTGCGCCGAAAGTAATTTTAAATAAAAATAGACAATGCAAAAGGCCGAAAACACGCTATTTCGCATGTGAGGGGCCAATTTTCGGACCTATTTTGACTGTTTTTGGAAAAATTGGGGCACCGCCCGCCCCCTTAGGAAAATCCTAGATTCGCCACTGCACATACGGTTGCTGTTCAATAACAATAGAAAAATTTCATAGATAAGTTTAGTGAATTATTTGCAAGCAACGTGTCTTATTGTAAGCTATAAGTTTTAAAATAAACTGTTCTGTTAAGGATTCGAGTGTAATTCTGGGGGTCTAATTCCCTCTCAAGCCTTCATGCTCATCTGTATATATAAGTGATATCGGGTTCGAGTACTGAAAAAAATCAATAATAATCGAGTTTTTTGCGATTTTGCCCCATTAAAACTCGCCGGAATTGAATTTTCAAAGTAAATTTTCGTTTTTAGCGATTTTAAAGGTCGTATATTGAGATTGATAAAAATAATCTAAAATTAGTATTTTTTGCTCCCAAACGGTCAATTTTTCGGCAGTTTTTTGACCAGTAAAATTTATGGACCCTCTTAATTCAGGCCGTCCGTGCACTGGTACGTATGACTCAAATTTTTGGCCCAATGAATCGTTACGTCCTGATGTAATGTACAACCATACATGTAATGGCTCAAAAGTGAGGGGGTCCTTGGCTATTTTTAGAGGGGTAAGTGACCTTTTTCGGCCAAAAACGGCCCAAAACTTTGATATTTTCCAGAATTTTCTAGCTTTGGGGGATGGGGAGGGTGGCCGACTTTGGGTGGGGGATCCCCATCCCCCTGTTACATGTATGTGTGCAACCCATACTACGTTTCATTTAGCTCATTCGGTAGGCCAACCAGATCGGATTTGAGCCGAACATGCACTAGCATGAAGGACAGTTGGAAAGAGGGCTGCATTTGAATCAATAACGGTCTTATTTGGCTGGATAAAAGAAGCATTTTTCTGTTCTCCGTCTATTTATTGAGACGAAGTCGGCATTTTTCTTCGAACGTGTTCGTAACAGTTCGGTAACTCGGTCAAAAGCTATTGTTTTCGATATATGTACATTTAACAGGGGTATAGGATCTCGTTTCCCAGAAAAATCGGTCACCCCAGCCAGACTGAAATTATTCACCCCCCCCCAATTTTTGGCAAAAACTTGCATGCATATTTAGGCAATTTTTATGTATTTTTTGCCATTTTTGGCCAAAACTAAATCAGTTAACATCTTTGTATATAAAAGGGGATGAGGTGCACACCGTAGGTGGGCAGCACGGAAATTCTGGGGGTGCACAGGTCTAAAAGTGGTCCTAAAAATGGTAGTATGGCGAAAAAATCATTTTTCAACGTTCCTCATCAAGCACTATCTATTGGCATCAAAAAATTGCTAAAAAACAAAAAAATTTCACAGAATTCAATTGTGGGGTATTCGGCCTTCTGGGGGTGTATACCCTAAACTCCCCACGCCTGCGTGTGGTGCACGTCCGAAGTTGGTCTTTCACCATCCAACAAAGTCAGAAATTCCCCAGTCCTGATTTTCGGCAAAAACTTGCGTTTTCGGTCATTTCATAGGCTTTTTGTCCCTTTTTTGGTCAAAAATTGAAGGTTATTTACCCCATCGTAAAACTTTCTACTGCCGCATAAACCAAATTTCGAGTTGGGTCGCGTCTGGTTGACCCCCTAGAAATACGTATTTTTTCCTCCCAAATTTTAGAGCAATTACATGTTTGGTTTTCGCTAATTCACCCTGAAACCCGCGCCTTTAAAATGGAAATCATGTATGAAATTACGATTTTGATATTGTAAACTGATTCATAAGTTTTTACCTGCAACTTTTTTGAATGAGTCGACTGCCAAGAGTGCAACAGCAGTTTACACAGCTCGCCTATACTCATGCATTCATTGAAAAATTACAATAAAGCTTTTGCGGACGTTTTTCATTGAAAGCCTCAATCACATAGGTGGGCGGCACCACAGTTCTGGGGGGTGCAAGATTTTGTCAAAGGTCAAAAATGACCTAAAAAATGGTGGTATGGCGAAAAAACACCATTTTTCAACGTTTCTCATCGAGCACTATCCATTGGCATCAAAAAATTGCGAAAAATATATTTCGGTTTCTGGAGGGTATTTTGATTTCTGGGGGTGCATACCTCTCAAACCCCCCACGCCCAGGTATGCTTAATGAGCTTGCAAACTGTACATGTGTTATTAGAACAACAATGAAATAAGAGGTATTGGAAAAATCGATATTGCCTCCATTTTCTGATACGAATTATTTACAAAAATATAAATTAGTTTGTAAATCGTAATATTTGTGTTATTCATTTATGAAAATCAGTGTTTGGTTGAAGTTCAATTGATTATGGTATTGAGTAAAAATCAAGCATAGCTTATCTTTGATTAAAAAAGTTTAAGCTTGCAAATGACAATGTCTTAACGTTCTTTTTTGGTTAGAAAGTCGGACATTGATAGCCATACTATTTTTTAGTGGAATGCTGATTGTCCACTTCGATTTTTTTACACAAAGTGACTTCATATTTTGGGAGAAAAAGCGAATTTTTTTATTTTTCCGCTTTCAAATATTAAACGAGGTACTTAGACAGGTTTGAAGCATTTACGTTGTATGTTTTTTCATCATTAAAAATTTCAGAAAAATAGCAAATTCAGTAAAAACTCAATTAAACGTGAGTTTGGCGTCACTGGTAGATACAAACCGATGTAGATCAGCTACGCCCTAAACTTCTTGCCCCGAAAATGTTGTCAAAAAACTCGACAAATTTAGGGAACCTTTACGAAAAATAAATCCCCAAAAATCTATGGACCTGGTAATGGTCCACATAGGGTCTTGTGGGCTCATGAGTCGGTGCCAAGCACGCGTGGGCGTGGGGTGTTTGCATGCACCCCCTCAGAAGGCTGAATATCCTCCCCCCAGAAACCAAAATACTCCCCAGAAATTCAAATCTGGGAATTTTTTCTTTATTTCGCAATTTTTTGTTGTTAATGGATAGTGCTCGATAAGGAACGTTAAAAAATTGTGTTTTTTCGCCATAAATTATTTTTCAGGCCATTTTTTGACCTTTGAAAAATCTTGCACACACCTCCCCCCTCGAATTTGGATGCTTTATTCATGTATGAAAGTCTCAATTGAACTTTAATAATGAGAAGTAGCGAATTTGTAAGGCGATATATACTACTTGTATATGTACATATATCCATCGCGAGGTTTTTTACCTAATAAACGCGAGCTATCAAATTTTTTATGAAATATTTTGTGGTTAGCTCAGTCAGGTTTTGCAGCCTCATCTTTTTGTTTAATCTCGCGTCATCTTGCTCAAGATTTCGTAATGAAATCAGCAGTCCAGAATTTAAATTAAAAACATGTCTATTTTTAACTACTAGTTAGTTTATTAATTATACAGAAATGACGAGTTTCGCCGTTTTGAATCGGTTTGCTTACTTTTATTCTTAGCGATGTGGTACGAACTGCCTTTTTGTTGTACAATATCCTTGAACATCCTCCGCGTTAGTTCTTTGTCTTATTCGAAATCCCGCTAAATTCCACGAATCGCATTTGTTCATAATATTTGCGTGTAATAATAATTATTTATCGAGTGCTTATCCGCGTTTTAATGGCATAAAATTTTCTGCTGCTGCGTCTTCGTTTGTCTGTTTTATCAGCTAGATCTTATCCGCTATTTTTGTGCATTGCGTTGGTGTGTTTTTAGTTAGTATTGCGAATTTTAGCATATTTTTCTTGATGCAATTAAAGCGGAAATACGTGAGCGCATCATCAATGTTTTCTAGGCGTACCTAATCATGTTATATAAGAGGAATAGTGGGTTCCCGTACAAATTCAAAAGTCGGTTGTCCCCATAGAAGCTGGGATAAAATTTATGTAGGCTTAGACTTTTCGGCTGTTATAGACTACAACATCTATGAAACTTTTGCATGGAATCCAATTTTCGGTGTCCATGCACTATAGTCTGCTTAACGAAACTTTGTGCCTGAATCGCAATTCTTGAGTAAATGTAAATTAATTGGAAAAGCGGTTTAAATTAAAGCAGCAATTACGATTTTATGCATATATGCAATGAATAAGCGTCGGCGGCACGAAGTTTTACTATGCAAAATTATGTTGCAGTACGCTGCCTAGAAACTACTTTTGTAACTGCTCGATAGGGCGCTGAAAATTGAATTCCGTGAACAAGGCTACGTGAAATGGAATATAGGCAAAAATTTATTATTGTCTGTTTCCCTAATCTGGTGCATGGATCCGCTCGGAAAACTAATGTCCTTATTACTGTAGCACTCGATTCTTCCCTTGCTCGACGGAGTCGGTGGAAAATTGTTTCATAGATATGGTGTGTCTGGCGATAAAGGATTCTTGTGTTACAGTAATAAGAAAAATGGTTTGCCGAGCGAATCTACTCGCCTGAGTGCTAAACATTGATTTCCATGCACAATTCGTTAAATAGACTACGGTTAAAACAACTATTATTTTTTACGCTCGTACCGCCTCTCAAAAAATTCGCTACTTATTTCGTTGAGCAAGGTATAAGTAAATAGCTACAATAATAAGGAAATTACTTTTCCTAGCGAATTCATGCACTTGTTTAAACTTCTCTGTCAGAAGTCTGATTTTGCTTTACAATCTTCAAGGCTTTACACCTCTAAACAGACTATACTCCGGCTAAGTATATGCTTTACAATCATTGTATGTGAAAGCTGACATAAGAAGATACGAAATTAGCATCTAAATAGGTAGCCTGCATGCTGTGATACGATTTTGCATTGCTAAGCTTCATATCCTTGTCACTTTCTACGCACAGAATTTCGATTTTTGCTGCTGTTTTAAGCCGCGGTCAATTTGTACTCATTCAGAAATTATGATCCACGCACAATGTTTCGTGAAATAAACTAAGTCCGTTTCACTTAACTGAGGTTTTTAAAAAAATTAGTTGCTACAAAAGTTTTTGAACTAATTTAATGAATATGATATTCTACAGTATATCGAGCCGTATTGAGACGTATGCCATTGTAACGCCGCATTGCCGCATCAAAATTTTAAATCACTTTTGTAGCCTGATCCTTGCGAGAAACATCAACAGAAAAGCACAAAAATGAAACAGACTATAGAGTTCTCATTTTGAAGAAGTACAATGTCACTTTCGTTTGCAACAAATGAAAATGATCATCAGTGAAAACTAATCCCACTTTCAGTTATTCACTGGTTTACAGCTTGGAAATGCAAATTGCTTTACAAATGAAAATTCGTTCCTTTTCCGCAGAACTGGCTGCTTTTGGTTTTTATTGTAGTTTGCATTTACATAAAACCCATGTTGTTCGAATAGTCTGTTTCGCACTTAATGATATCACACGCAACGCAACCAGCATGTTCTGTGATTGCATAGCGTCACTTCACTCTGATAAAAATTCTTCAAAGAAAGCCGAATGATTATGCGAAACAAAATAGTGTGGACATACTAGCAATGAAAAATGCTTCGATGTAACAAAAAGGACAAACATCTTGGAATACCAGATTATTAAAGATATAAAACGAGGGGACTAGGAAAAAGTCACCAACCCTCCGTTTATGTATCATGTTTTTGCATTCGGAGTCGTAGGTGGGCAGCACCAAAATTCTGGGCAGTGAAAAAATTTTCATAGGTCAAAAAATGGTCTTAAAAGTGGTTGCATGACGGAAAAAACACCATTTTTCGACGTTTCTCATCGAGCACATTCCAATGACATCAAAAAATCGCTAAAAAAAGCAAAAAAAATTCAAAATTTGAATTCTAGGGGGGGGTATTTTGATTTCTGGGGGGGGAATTTTAACTTCTGGGGGTGCACACCCCCCCAAACCCCCCACGCCCATGTGTGGTCGAAGTGCACCACCATGGCATAAACTCCTAGTGCATATTAAGCTATGCCTTCTAAACATTCTCTGACAGCTATTACTTTCATTTAGTGCAATTTTTTATGCTCTTTCTGAATATGTATGTTATTTTCTGTGAAAATCATTTTTGAAAGGTATAATTAAAAACTATCACAATGCAAAAGAATAGGCACATGTTGGACATTATGCAAAAACAAGAAAAAGTAGATTTCTGTTGTGTTAAACACATCCAGGGGATGCATTTAAAGGGCTGGAAAGAAATAAACCACTAAATTTTCTTATTAGAACCATATTTTGCCATCTTGAGTTTTTGTGATATCACTGTAAATAGGCCAAAAATGCCTATTTCTTACTACTTTTTAACTCCTCTTTGAGCTAAATCATTAAAAACGATGTAACTGAAGCTAAAACGAGGCTAGACAAAGTTTTGGACACATGGATAAGGTAGAACAGAAAAAAATGCCACAAGTGATTCATTATGCCTCCGGCATAGGACACACGGTAAACGGAGGGTTAAGGGCGCAAAAAATCATTAAAATCTGCTGAAAATCAGATTTTCTCTAAGCAACACAACACTTGAATTATATTCTGTGGCCTACAGAAGGTAGTTGGCCACAGATGCATACGGCCGAGCTGGGGGAGGGGACAGCCGGTCTGGGGGCGGTGGGGCGGAGTCAAAAATTGAGCTTTTTAGGGCTAAAATGACCTCAAAAACTGGTATAAGCGCTAAAATAGCGTTAACAATATTATTCCACAGTTTCTGGTCAATTTGAAGCACTTTTAAGGAGAATTTTCAATTTTCAATAATTTTTGTCCTTCATTTTGCTTCATTTTCCTCACAAAATTTTCCATTTTTCCATTCTGAGTGGTCTACATTATATACATGGGCAGCAAGAAATTGCCAAAAATTGCCAGAAATCGCCAAAAATGTTGCTAAAAATAGAAGTCTAGGGTCTATAATAATCTGCGGGAGTATTTCAGCTTCTGAAGATTGCAAATCCCCGAAACCCCTCCGCAACGCCCATGTGTCGCTTACACCCTCCAACCCCCCCCCTCACGTGCATGTATTGTTGTGGCTCTAAGTCGAGAAATAAATAGCACAACACTTTATTCCTTAAAAGAACTGGTCGATCTGAATTAAAACACGACAAATCATTTTGTTTACCAACCTTGACTGAACACAAATTCGGATAACCACTTTGCAATGGTATCTAAGTGCAGCAAGGCACTAAACATGCACGAAGATGTTAGCATCAAAGAATTTAGGATTGTGGTCACCCGCTTGACCCACCGTCCCGCTAGACCCACCGTCCCGCTAAACCCATCGTCCCACTAGACCCACTTTTTCGTCCCGCTAGACCCACCGGAAGTCTCGCTAGACCCACCACGTGCATAATGAGGTGTCCCGCTAGACCCACCGTTTTGCGACCGTCCCGCTAGACCCACTAGAGAAGAAAATCATGTACGCTTATAAGCAAAAACAGAAACGCTTGCAAAGTGATCATTAATATATATGTTTAGTCAAATATTTAAATAATTAATCAAAAAATAATTACATTCAATTAACCACCTAATCAATTAAATTTAATATACGATTTTTTTGAAAAATATAAGAAGTTTCGTTATTATCTGCTTCACAGACTAACATAGCTGACTTCATGTAACGAGTTAAAACGAAATTAGCGCGACCGAAATTCATGGCTCGATTCTAAATCAAAATTTCTATATAGTCTTTGAAGCGATGAAATAAACTGAGCACATGGACATTAGCCCTCTTTAGTCCTCATTTTTAAAAACAGATTCGGATTTATTGACAATGACCTAATTAACATTTTCGATTTTTTAGTGAGAATTTGTAACATCCGTTCGGCCCGATTATTGTTGAGCCGTCTTTGTGAAATGCCTACATGCAGTGTGCGGAATGAAGTGTCAACGCTTCAATCTCTGTGCCTACTTAGTATGCAGAAATTCCCTGATCAGAGGATGCAGAGTAAAATACCATTACGATAAAAAGCAAAAAATGCACTCTGAAATGTGTTTGACAAGAGTGTATTCATTGACATGAAAAATAAAAATTTATTCTTAAAAAATAATCGGTCATGGCTGGTTACTTACCATTGCCACACACATGCACGCACGCACGCACATATCTTCTTTGCATGTTATAATTTGTAATGTACACAATTTCATGCAATAATGTACAAAATTCATTTATTTATTAATTAAATCTAATTGATTAGGTAATTAATTAAATTTAATTATTTTGTAATTAATTATTTATATTATTTGACTAAACATATATACTTGAATGGATACACTTTGCAAGCGTTTCTGGTTTTGCTTATAAGCGTACATAATTTTCTCCTCTGGTGGGTCTTCCGAGACAGTGGGTTTAGCGGGACGGTCGCAAAACGGTGGGTCTAGCGGGATACCTCATTATGCACGTGGTGGATCTAGCGAGACTTCCGGTGGGTCTAGCGGGACGAAAAAGTGGGTGTAGTGGGATAGTGGAACGGTGGGTATAGCGAGACGGTGGGTCAAGCGGGACGGTGGGTCCAGCGAGACGGGACCATTTAGCACTGGTCAAATTTTCCTTCTACGCTCTCTACGCTAAAAGTGAGAAATGTTTTGAAGATTTGAAGACATCCTACTTTTTTTAGAGGTCGCAGAATATACTTCGATATTTGTGTTGCTTGAAAAAAGTATAATTTTCAGCAGATTTTATTTATTTTTTGCGCGCATAGGTAACTTTTTTCGGATCTAGTATACAATTTACCCGCCACCGTTTTTTAGCCGATTCAAATAAGCTACAGTGACCAAACTTTACACAAAAATTACCAAATACGTTCTGACTCGTATCAATAAAAATAGTGTTGGTCACTGTAGCTTATTTGAATCTACAGTGTTGGTCACTGTAGCTTATTTGAATCGGCTAAAAACGTTGGCGGGTAAATTGTATACTAGATCCCTTTTTCTAGCCCCCCCCATAGGTAAGCAGCACCACTATCCATATGGCATCAAAAAATTGCGAAACAAAAACAAAAACGAATTTCAAAAATTGAATTCTGGAGTGGGGTATTTTGATTGCTGGGAGGGGATATTCTGCTCTTCCGGCAGGGGTGCATACCCCAAACCCCCCGCGCCCAGTTGTGATCCCCTCCTTATATTCCTTTACTAATCCGATATTCCAAGTATATTTGTCCTTTTTGTTACATTGGAACATTTTTCATTGCTGGTAACCAACTTTTAATCAGTAAACTCATGCCGAATGAAATATGACACTTGAACAAGACAGAAAACAAGATTGCTCATTCACATCTACATTACATTGCAAACAAGACTTTTTTACTAATTCGCCATCATGATGCTATTGTGAAAAATTTTTTAATAAAAAGTTACCTTCTCTAACAATTTAAAATTAAAATTAATTGTCAGTTTAAACTCTACGCTGCCATAGAGTCACGATAAATGAAGTTTGATTCGTAATCCTTATTTTACGTTGAACACTTTGTAAGAACCTTGTACAACCTACAATCTCCTGAATCAGAAATAACCTGAAGTATAAAGTTTACTCAAGTAGCGGGGTGGAAAAAAATTGCAGTCAAGTTCGTAATCCTGATAGTACGGAGAAATCCTTGTGTTTGGAGCATAAAAACATTTACCTTCGGCAATTCTCTGTGGAAAAAGTTGATATTCTGTGTAAACTTCACACAATAGATGAGTGTAAAGAATGTCTAAAATCTCATTCATAATCCTGAATGTTCAGAATTACATTTTAGAAAAAATTGACCCACCACAACACCAAGGGAGCAAAATAAACCTTTAGTGTTAATTACTTCACACCTCCATTTTGTGCAAACTAATTCATCCAGTAAAATGTGTGACCCTTTCGCGCGAGTGGTAATCGCCGACATGTGCTTCCATTTTAGAGCAGTTTGCACAGCCTGATTCATAATCGAAGAAGTTGACTGACAAAAAATCGGCAAAAAAGCGTGTTTTTTTGCATCAGACTTTAAACTTTACACCCTCACACCTAACTCAGTGTTGTGTTTAAAGAAACGTATATAAATGCGATTTGTAGGTAACTTTTGAGGCGTACTTTATCTCTAGTATAGTTTGCGCGTCTTGATTTATGACCGGTGAAGTTTGCAAACTAAAAAATGGTAGAAAAACGTGTTTTTTCGCGCACCGGCAGAGTGAAAACTTTAAAAATCAAAAGCTAACTCCCCATTGAGTTTAAAAAATTCGCTTTAGGCCACTTTGTAGCTTTTGAGTTGTAGTACATTTGTGTGTGAAACACTTTAGTTCTTCATCCGATCTGATATATTTACCAATCAAAAAGGGGAAAAATGTGTTTTTTCGCCTAATGTTACACCCCTGATTTCGAACGTTACACCTCCGGAAATAGCTCGATATTAAGTTATTTAAACGCGGTTTGCTGTGTCGTGTAGCCCTTGGAACGTACTTTATTTTTATTATTTTCAACTTGTACCGGCTTACACCCGGAGAAGTTAACGGAAAACTTTGAGACAAAACCTGTTTTTCACACCATCCACTAGATTGCAAACTTTGTACCTCTGGATCTAACTCCGTATTGAGTGTAAAAAAGTTTGCTGGTAAGCCGAAAGTAGCCGTTCGGTTGTAGCACATTTCTATCAGAAAAAATGTTTAAGGACTCATAATCGGAGTTGTTGGCAGATATAAAGAAGTCGAAAACACGACCAAAATCTGTCTTTATGCTAACAGATTTTTACACTCTTTACACCCCCTCTCGAGGACTATTGCGAAATTCGAAATACGAAAAATTTCTACTTTAGAAAATTTAATTTTCCACAATTGTATGCTATTGAATTGTATGAGTCTTTTACACTGAGTTGTGCACGCACTGCCTAATGATACCGTCAAAAATTTGTCTACGCTATAACGTTATGCCAAAACTTTACACACTCACAACAATCAGAGTTTGAGTGTAAAGAAAAACAAAAAAAACACATGCGGCGAATTTTTTTATTATTCATCTTTTAAAAAAACTGCACAATACAGAGTGTCCTGTTGTGGCTGTAGAGGGGGAATCACTTTCTAGGGGTACCCAAGTATATTATAGGTACGCGCTAACGCGCTGCGCAACGTATGATTAATCTTATAAAATTATTGATAAAGTCTCTCTCATGACATAATCATTCGAGCAGAAGACGACAAAGGAAAGGAAGTTTCACATCATTCATGAATCGCCAGGCACGAACATAGCTGTGCGGGAATAGGGGGCTTCGTAGTCACCGCCCCCAAGATTTTGAAAGTGCGAGTATTTTTTGTAAGGGTCCCCCAAAGGAAAAAATTTAAATTCTTGAAACTTATTTGAAAGACCGTCAGAATAGATTTTAGCATGCTTTTGAGTTGATTGGCCCAAAATTTTTGGCGCTATCAAAATAAACTTTGTAGAAATGATTTCTTCTCCTGTAATTGAAGATCGCTGACAAACGCTCAGAACAACATTATTTCCATTTATCTACAAGTATTTATTGACATATTTGACTTCAAAATTTTAGTTCCCCCAGGCCAGCTACGTGACTGTGAATCGCGAATAATGAAAAAACTGCTGAATTTTCAGAAAAATTAAAAAATAATGAAAAAAGTGAATTCATTATCTCGAATTCAGTTTCTATTTTTTTAAATTATTTTCAAACACAAAAATAGCGAAAACACTTCTGAGAAATTTGATAGTGTTAACTCTAACAGTTTCTTTGCATGCCCTATCAAAATTGTACACAATGGATGCGCCTTGACTAAAAGTTAATAAATATACATTGGTACATATACATAATAAATGAATATATATATATATATATATATATATATATATATATATATATATATATATATATATATATATATATATATATATATATATATATATATATATATATATATATATATATATATATATATATATATATATATATATATATATATATATATATATATGCAATGCGCCGTGTACTTCTAATTTAGATTGCTTTAATTAGTTAACAGAAAATAAATATGTCCAACAATCAAAAATACAACGTTAAATCAAAATCAGAGAAACTATTTTAGACGCTCTTTCATGACGCCGTCCAAACCAACACCGTCCTTATTCCTTCTCTTACATGCAGGCTGACAACGATGCTGTCACCTACTTTGCATGTTTTTCACCATTAATATTACAGAATTGGCGTCCCTTTTTATTACCACACTAGCGTCTATTAAGATGAATCAAATCAATCGTTAGAAAAGAATTCGAACTGATTTTTGAATAACAATAGTCTAATTTCCGTAATAAATGAGAGACTGTGTGTCAATATGTTTGTAGCATATTGCACTCCTCCCCCTTCACTGGAATACGTATTAATTTATATATAAGTAAATAATACGAAAACAATGAAAATATAATAATGCAATATCGTATCATAAGCGTTTAATGCGCTTTTCAACGTTAATAAATTTTCGTGGCTGCACTTTAAATCTTTTGCACACGTATTTCGTTGATCCCTGATGACGCTTTAAACATAATGTTTGTCGTGCCGTTTTAAGTTTAGACGTTTCCTCGCCGACTTGGTTGGCTAGGTCTACCCATGGAGAATAGCCAACAAAGTTCTTTAATCGTTTATCAATCAGATTATGCAATAATTCGCTCATCTTTCCCTGCGAATTTTTGAATTTATGCGTATAAAAATTGCTATAATCGTCGTATAAGCCGTTCAATGAATTATTCCACGTTTTGGTCATACAGAATTTATTCGCTGGTAACCATGCTGTCATAATTTTGCGATAATGACCATAAACTAAATTCTTCAGATGGTTAGCTAGCGGTTTTACTGTAATTGACTGAATGATTGGAGTCCGATCAATCGAAACCGTTTTAGTTACGTCGCGCGTTTTATTATGTTCATAATCAATTGCCCAGTCAGCTTGCACGTTTGATACGTTTTTGTTGGAATTTACATTTTCCTCGTTCATTTCCCTCAGCGTAAAACCAATATCTTCTGACGTTATAGTCACTAAAGAAGTATTTAAAAAGTCCGACTGTTCTTCGTCACTTTCAATGACTTCTAATTTCTCGTTGCTTACTGCTTTTTCGCAAATTTCATCATCACTCGAAATTTCCTCTCTGTCTTCGCTGCTTTTGTTAAATTTAATTTTGCCGTCATTGAGTTCAATTAATTTAAAGCCAATACGCGTAATTCGTTCAGCAAATTTGCCGTCTATTAATCCTATCAGAACGAAGTAAATTGCGACGTCAAAATGGACGACTGAATCCCTTAAGGCGTAATTTATTTTACCGTCCGGTAATTTTACAATACTCGGCTCCCAAGATCGGGGGCTTCCCCGGTCTTCTTTTGGTAATTCAATACCAAATGCCTTTCTAGTCATATTGGCTAGACTCGGGGACAAGATATCAAATAATTTCAATTTATCGTCGTTTTCTTTATATTTTCGATCGTAAATTTTCTTCGGGTCGATAACGTCTATTTTATCGAAAATCTTACGCTCGAGTGGGGAATATTCAGCTTTTCCTTTCCTATTGTACTGTTGACTTATACATTCGCCGAAAACGTTATGCACTGCGTTATGATCGTTATTAAAATCGAATCCGACGATGATAGTTTCATCGTCTCTAAGAATGTTCAGAATACGCTGCGGGAAGTGGTCGAATTCGTAAGCGTCGAACAAGAAAGTGGCACCCGAAGCTAAGCAAAATTGGATGAATCGAACGAAGGGCCCTTTAAAATACTGATGAGTCGGCAAACCTTTTTTAAATTCTGATACCGGATTTCTCCAGTATCGAAACTCTGAGGCATCCGACATAAATTCCGTGTCTATAGAGATAACGTTGGGCAAAATAGGATCATTTTTGACCGACCAAATAAATTTATCGATGGATTTTGAATCGTGAATAATTTCGAAGGAAGTAAAAATAGTTGGTTTGCGTTTCAAAATTTTATCGAACGTTTGACGGAGGAGTTTATGCCGTAAATCCATTTTAGGTATAAAATTTCCGTTTTTAATCAATTAATTGTCGAATAGTCAAAAAAAAAATTGCAATATTAATGACGTATAAATTTGTTTTCGGCTAAATTTATAGCTTGTGCTAAACCTTTCCTTTTGGATAATTTGAATCTCAGTAAATTGTCAACAAAAGACACAATATTCGAGTCATTTATAAGCGCATATCGACTATTCGTGCTAAAAAACCGTACAGGTACTAAATCCGAATGTTTATTTCTCTGATAATGTCGTTTGAGGTTACGTGGCAGAGAATCGCCACTTATTATTTCGGCCGGCCAAAAAGGTTGATTCGCGTGTTTCGCGAAAACGATAGACTGAGCATGCAAATTTTTCTCCATATATTCATACCTACCTGATGTTTTTCTTAGTCTGTTAACATGCGTATGCTTCACCTGACCTGTTTCAAGTGATATTATTTCACAGTTAACGCCGTTGTTCGAGTCTGTAGCATCTTGGTAGCGAATTTTGACTATTCGGTATGGCCCATCATACCTAAACGCCAATTTCTTTGTCATCGGGTCTAGTACTTCGTTTTTTAGAAAAACGCATTCTCCTATTTGAAATCGATAGTTTTTTGCGTTTTTGTCATATTGCCGTTTTTGCCTTTCTTGCGCTCTTTTTATGCGCTGATCTACCACAGTTTTTACCTGGGAAAGATTTTTCGTTAATGTTTTCTTGTATACATCTAAGCTTGAAGGTTTTGCAATATCTGCTGTTAATTTTATATCAACTGGCAACATAGGTTCTCGACCGTGTTCTAAATAATAAGGACTTTCTCCCGTTGATGCTTGAGGGCTTGAATTATATGCAAATAATGCTCGACTGATAAATTTATCCCAATTCATTATGTCGTCTGATGCAATAGTGGATAAAATGTCAGCTATTGTTTTATTAAATCTTTCGACAAGACCGTCTGTCTGAGCATGATAAGGGCTTGTGAAAATTTTTTTAATATTTAAAATTTTGCATACGTCGCTAATTAATTTCGATGTGAAGTTCGTTCCATTATCACTTAATAATCTATTTGGCACTCCATGGCGCATTATAACTTTATCGACCAATAAATCACTAATTGTTTGAGCTGTTATATCAGACACCGGAAAAGCTTCAGCCCATTTAGTGTAATAATCCATAAAAACGACTAATTGAGTATTATTTGACCTCGTTACTGGTAGCTTCAAACAATCTACCGCAATCATTTCCCATGGCCCATTCACAGGTATCGGCTGCATTGGGGCTACGGTAGCGGGGTAAGATGCTTTTCTACAGTTACATATATTGCACGATAGACAATGCTTTTCGATATCGTTTGCCATATTTGGCCACCAGTATTTCTTTTGTATTTTTCCCATGGTTTTTGCAACGCCTAGGTGTCCCCCAACTGGATCATCATGATATTGGGTTAAAATAAGTTGCACTAATTTCTTTGGAATAACTGTTTGTAAATAAGCTTTCTTTGAGAATTTCGGGCGATATTTTCGAATCAAAATATTTCGTATTATTTCAAATTCATCTCGGTATTGTTTTCTTGTGGTTAAATCTAACATTTTATTTTTCAGCTCTTTGATATAATCGTCTTTATTTTGTGCATCTTCGATTTTTTCATCTTGCCAATTTATTTTTTCTATATTTTTCGTATGCGTATTTACCATGTGCTTTCTCGATAGCATGTCTGCGGCTTCATTTTTCTTACCTGGGCAGTATTGAATGCTGAAATCGAATTCCAAAAGCTTAAGTGACCATCTTTTTAACTTTCCGCATGTATCTTTCGTATTTGCTAGCCATTGCAATGGCTTATGATCGCATTGCACTATAAAGGGTCGACCTAATAAATAATGCCGAAAGTATTGCAAGGCCCACACAATAGCTAATAATTCTCTCTCTGTTGTTGAATAATTCTGTTCTGATTTTGATAATTGTTTCGAGGCGTAGGCTATAATCCATTGTTCTTTATCATTTTTCTGTGCTAAAATTGCGCCTAACGCTTGACCGCTTGCATCCGTTACTACAATAAATTGGTCATCTTTGTCAAAAGAAGGAAAACGCAATATTGGTGGCGTTGTGAATGCGTTCTTCAATTTTTCGAATGCATTTTGTTCCTTTTCGGTCCAAATAAATTTTTTATCCTTTTTCAAAAGAGAATAAAGTGGAACTGCGATTTTCGCTAAATTTGGTATGAACCTACGAAACCATTGGACTAATCCCAAAAAACGTTGTATTTGTTTCTGGTTTTTCGGTGCTGGATAGCCAGCTAATTCTACTGTCTTTTTGGGATCTGGTTCTATACCGTTTTTTGAGATTAAATGGCCTAGAAATGTAACCTGCTCTTTACAGAATGAGCATTTCGATAATTTTAATTTAAGATTCGCATTTCTAAGCGCCGTAAATACTTGAGTCAAATGCATTTGATGCTGTTCGAATGATTTTGAAAATATGATTATATCATCTATGTAAACAAGAGCTGTTTTCCACTGCAGCCCTGCTAATACTATATCCATAAGCCGTTGAAAATCCGATGGAGCATTTTTGATTCCAAAAGGCATTACATTAAATTCGAAATTTCCATATGGAGAAGAAAATGCTGTTTTTAATTTGGATTTTTCTTCTAAAGGTATTTGCCAGTAATCCGAACGCAAATCTAATGTTGAAAATATTGTAGCTTTATCTAAGCTATCCAAGTATTCATCGATGCGTGGGATGGGGTACACATCCGGCTCCGTTATTGTATTTAGGGCTCTATAATCAACTACTGGTCTAAGTGATCCGTCCTTTTTCTTTATCAGAAAAATTGGACTTGACCACTCTGATGTAGATGGTCGAATTATGCAATCCCCCTTCATTTCTTCTATTGTATTTTTCAATGTATCGCGATATGCATAAGGGGTTCTAAATTTCTTTCCTTTAACCGCTTTGGCGTTTCCAGTGTTAATTTTGTGTTCTATCAATGTCGTTCTTCCTAGGTCTTTGTTACTTTTTGCGAACAGATCTCGATTATTATTTAATACTTGTCTTAATTCGACTTTCTGAGCTTCCGAAATGTCTGCTTGCTCAGCACAAACCGATATATCCTTATCAATGCTGTTTATTTCTGGAAGCTTTTCATTACATACTTCAAAATCTTCGCTAACCGTTCCTATTATCGACCCTGCTTCAATAGCTATTGGCTTTTTCGTCGGATTAAGTATGCGACAAGGTATGACATGTGTCTTGCTTTTAACAAGAGCTGTAGCGACATAAATTTTATTTGCTTCGCAAAAATTTTCATTTGATTCAAAAAGGAGCTCATTCTTTTCGATTTTGGATAGTATTGTACACGGCAGCATGCATTCAGATCGTGCTGGTATTTCGAAATTTTGGCATAAGCATACAAGTACTGGCGACTCATTAAATGTGCTCGTATTCGCCGTACCATAATTAATTGAATTTTTCTGACCATACACTATCGGTATTTCTCCCTGTCCGATTTTTATGCAGTCCTCATTGGGCACAATGCTTGCACCATATTTCTTTATAAAATCATAACCGAGTAATGTAGTATATGGTAAATGATTAACTACACCGGCAGATATAATATATTCAATACCATTAATCTTAAGTGAGAAAGGCAACATAGCAAGTATTTGGAAACGCGTTCCATCGACCGAAATTCCTGAATCTGATGTTTTAGATTTAGGTGGATTGATTTTCAGCGTATTTTCGACAAATGATTTCGTAATTAAAGTTATTTGTGAGCCAGTATCAATTAAGGCTCTCGTTGGAAAATCGTTCACAGATATGTCTATCAGTGGTAACGGAATATACGTGTTTTTGCACGCATTTGTACTTTTAGAATAAGAATATGTCTTCCTATCGCTGCTTGAAGTTTCAAATGATACTCGCGTAGTTTTATTTTCATCATTTACTACTTTCTCCATATTATAATTCCGATATTTCTTTTTATTTCGTGTTAAATTTTCGTACGGTATTCGATGAGAATTTTTATATTTGACTGTTGCTGCAGCCATGCCATAAAATCTTCGCGAGAAGTTATGTACATAATAATAATCGATAACAGTTCTATCCCTATTTTTTAATATACTTTTTAATGCTTCCACCGAATTCGAACTTACAGCTGATGTTTCTGCATCAGCTTCTTCATTTTCGCTGTCGCAATTGTGCCTCTGACTAGAATCCCTTATCGAGGAATGGCTGAACGAAGGTGAATTTGTCCAATATCTTTCATTGGGTTTATATAATACGCGATTTCGATTAAAATGCGGCGAATTAAATTTATTCGGCGAACGATTTCTCGAACCACTTGCTCGATACCAACAATCACGTGCGAGATGTCCCATCTTTCCGCACTCATAGCATTTTCTTTCATTTTTGTAAGTCGAATCGTATCGCGAATTAGAATACTGATTTTTTTGTGTATTAAAATTTCGATTGTTGAAACGATTTGGAGGCGCCGCTGGTTTCCTGCGTTCGTAATTAGTATAATTACTCAATTTCACTTCATCTTTTTCCCGTCTAAGTGCTTCAATTTCTTTTCGTACTTCTAGCAACGATTTAGATAACTCTGCTACTGATGAGTTAAATGTCGATGTATCCTTATCAATACTGTTTGTTGCAGTACCTTGATCGCTAATTAGCGGATATTCCGCATTTTTCGCAAGCTTCATTGCCTGCTGATATGATTTTGGCGTGCCGAATATCTGTATTTGCGATTTCAATTTTGGTAATAGCCCTTTAATGAAACTAACTTTCAGTTGATCTTCCAGCTGATCAAACGATAAATTAGGAAATGCGCGCTTCGCCAATTTTTGCAAATTATGTACGTAATGATCGACCGATTCATTTTCTTTTTGTCGAATCTCTTGAAAATCTAAAATCGTTTGGTCCTGAAAGCCAGGAGGTAAAAATTTTTCGATTAATGCCTTTTTGATTTCCGAATAACCTATTTCTGCTGCTGAGCCTAAGTCTTTAAATACTGATCTGGGATAAGCGTCAAGGAAAAATGGCAAAATTGACAACTTACTGTCATTTGTTGCTCTAGCAGCTAATGCTAACGAATCGAATTCCTCGAAAAATGCGATTATTTCTTTACCTGCCGTACCACTAAATGGATTTAATCGCCAGCGAGCAAGTTCTAAAAATTTTGAGTGTTGCAAGCACTCCGCTAAATCTGAATTACGTTCGAAGGAGTCAACTTCTCCTTGATTTTCTTGATTTGGATTTGGATTCGGCATTTCGTTTTCTGATTTCTCTACGTTTCCTGCGCTACTTCGCGATCGTGTTATCATCCAATTATTACCGCAAATTGACGAGGTTTATTCTCGTTTTTATCGAATTAATTAACGAGGTTTATTCTCGTTTTTATCTAATTAATTAACGAGGTTTATTCTCGTTTTTATCTCCGTGGGACCTCCATTTGCAATGCGCCGTGTACTTCTAATTTAGATTGCTTTAATTAGTTAACAGAAAATAAATATGTCCAACAATCAAAAATACAACGTTAAATCAAAATCAGAGAAATCATTTTAGACGCTCTTTCATGACGCCGTCCAAACCAACACTGTCCTTATTCCTTCTCTACATGCAGGCTGACAACGATGCTGTCACCTACTTTGCATGTTTTTCACCATTAATATTACAGAATTGGCGTCCCTTTTTATTACCACACTAGCGTCTATTAAGATGAATCAAATCAATCGTTAGAAAAGAATTCGAACTGATTTTTGAATAACAATAGTCTAATTTCCGTAATAAATGAGAGACTGTGTGTCAATATGTTTGTAGCATATTGCATATATATATATATATATATATATATTTATATATATGGCCAAAAAATCTATAGTGTGCATAAATGATTCATTTGATGAGCGAGAAAAAAATCGATCTAGTGATAAATCAATTTTTTACAGATATGTTTAGCGTTTGTGTGACTGGTTGTTTCGGCGGCTTGTGCCAGTCAATTCTGGTTTTTTATTGACTCCTGTAATTTTTTTGGACATCGTCTAGTGCCATGTCATATTTTGGCTACTTCGTTCAATTTGTTTTAATTTTACCGTCTGCACTGCACTACTTTTATGGTCTTTTACGCCGCAATCAGCATTATTTAACTATATTTTCGTAATGCTCATAAACCTATGTAGGTACCATGGCAGTTTTAAGCGCTATGAAGAATAATGCCATTTTTTGTCGACCTTTGTCTCATAAAGCAGGTGTATGCCTCGTACTACGTTTTGCGCAAATATTGAGATAAACGGCGTCTATTGAGCGTTTATTAGTCTGCGCTTTTATTACAGCAAATGTGAAAAATTCGGATTTCTTGAAAGAAGTCCACGTGAAATTCACGCTTTTGAATGATGAATTGCCAAATGATCAAAAATGGATTTTGGCGCGATTTTTGATTTTCTTGGAAGGCGGTTTAAATTTGCGGTCAACGCGTCGGTTCTGCTCTGCTTTTGTATGATCTTGTATAAAGTACATACCTAACAACTCAAAAAAAGAAAAAAGAAATTCTAATTGATGTGTAGGTGTCCATAATTTTATTTTTTACTTTTGACGTCTACTTGATTAGATTCGTGACATCATCTGCTACTCATGACAATAAACATTTGAGTTTTCGAAAAACGATGTATATGCACATAAATTAACGAATGACGAAATTGGACTTTGTATACGGCATTCGGCAAAACGGTAGTTGTCTGCGCAGTTTTATAATATTTTTGCTTTGATGTCTCATTTTATTTGTAATTTAATATATAAACTGATTTCTTGTCCTCGGTTGAGTAGCCTATACATATGTCTATTTTAATTCATTGTCGAAAATGCGTCTCAGCTCTTTATACCAAACTAAGTTTAGAGGGGGAACCTAATCCCTTTGAAACTATTCATCATCATCTAAAAATTGACTCTGTGCCGTCTGATAAGTAGAGTCATAAATAGATCATTATCTTAAGCTCGCGTAGCATTTTTTAAAAACCTGCTCGAATCGATTTTAATCACAAGTCTTACAGTCTGTCTCGTCCGGCATGTTTTGGACTCTATTTCTGGCATCGTATACCTTACGGCGCTCGTCGTAGCATGATTTTTTGAAAATATCTATTCAATATTTTGAGTAGATTGGGCCTAAGGAATCGTCGGACAGAATGCATTTTTTAAAATGAATCTTTACAGTCATGTACTTTGATTTATTGCAGTGTGGATTTCTTTTTCTTTATGAAGGAAAGAAAGAATTACGGAAAAGCGGAGGGAGGGAAAAAGAAAAGCGAAGATAATTTTCAGATCAATAGGAAAATAAGTCAAAGTCAAAAATGGACGATGATCGGAAGTTTCGTGCAAAGTGCTTGAAATTGACTGGAACTTTTTTTAAATTGTAGACCGTTAAAATTTTTCAAGCATTTATATACTGGTTTTTTAGGACCATCGGTCAAAAAACTTCTAAGATCCACCCAGGCCGGTCATGCTCTGCAAGCACATTTATGTATGAATAGCGAAAAACATTTAACTAGCCAGGACTCGAACCTAGCCTCCTGGTTGTTCATTGTTTAATTCTATCTACTAACTGCTGATAATATAGAATACTCTTGAGCAGTGTTTCGCCTATAACAAAATGAGCAACTCTGTAAATAATGAATACCTACATCAAATACTTTAGTTAATTTCCTAGTTTAACAAGTTGTTTAAAAAACCATCGCATAATACTGGTCAAATTAGCTTTTTGTTATCAGCGATTTTTTGCGTGTTTTCTTAACAATTTCGTAATTCGCTTATTGTACCATATGCTCACGTGTGCGGGCCTGATTTATATAGATTTTCTCTTTTTTTAGCTTCGACTAAAAAGGAACGTTATAAACCGAACCGTACCCTGTTTGTGCTTATTCGTAGCCTCGGCTACAAGCTGCGTTTTGATTCGGCGACGAAAACATTTTTTAAGCATTCATTTGAAATTGAATAATCGAACGCGAACGCATTGAGTAGTAAGTCATATTTGAAAAAATACATGCACGATGTGTTCATTAGATAACTGATAATTTATCACCATCATCCTACGTTGTGCCTCGAGCATTAACTTAAAAATATGCTCAGTGCTTGACTAGGTCAATTGACCAATTGTGATGTTTACTTGATGCTCATCATGTGACATGATTCGCTCTGGCACATTTTAGCATTTAGAATTCATTATGTAGTCACAGATAATTAATGAGGGGTTCTAAATTTTAAAGTTTTGAAATCATATTATTGAAGGATGCATATTTGTTTACATTTCGAAAACATTGTGCATTTTCACAATTAATCAATGCAATGCAGTTCTCAGATCTTGCCTTACTGTTCTCTTGACAACTTTGATATTAAGGAATCATCAGAGCTTATTATTGCTCGATATTTTTTTAGAAAATCCAAATTAGCTTGCGCGTTTTTAGGCGTTAATCATCATCGGTGTACGGCATGGCCTGCCTGAGGATGGATCAGCCATAAAACTTTGTTAAATAATAAATTGTGGGTTAAATGTTAAAATGGCGCAACAACTATGTAAATTTACAAATTATCGTTTGATTTGGATAATTTTGCGAAACATTGATTTTAGCCACATTTTTCTCTTATTTTTTCTTCCCCAGGAATCCGCTTATCCTTCCGGAGCTCTAAACTGACTAATGTCCTCTCATAAGTCGAGCTCTGTTTATTATTCTTAGAAGGTCAGACAAACTCAAGTATTTTCGGCGTATTGGTGTTCTTTTGCATATAACAACTTACCCTATTTTTGTACCTTTGATTTGAAGATACGGGAGGAATGGTGAAAGATATTGAAAATTGTGAAGGTATAAAAGCTCAGTATATATTGAAAAGACACGAAATTCAGCGACAATGAATTCCAGATTATAAAAAAGATTTTCTCAATTATTTTGGCTTAAAGCATTGTCAATTTCAGAGAATCAAAAAAATTATTCGATGGATATGCAAAGCATCGCTGCTTAACAATCTGACGAAGTTTTATTTGATAGGAGTAAAAATTGTAAAAATTCCGAAAAATACAAAATGAAGAATTCATCAATTTTAGGTAAATAAGTTTTAGGTAAGCTTTCTTCAAAGCTATGAGGGAAATTGGGTCTTTAGTGAAACGATGCAAACAAAAGTGAATATCTTTAAAGCGTCGCCTCAACTAAATTTGATTAACAAATTTTTTGCATAGTTCACTCATTTTTATTATATCAAGCCCATAAAACAGCATCTTCGTAGTCAGCCCGATTAATTCAGATTTATGCAGTGAAATTCGGACTGATAAGATATTTGACTAATTAATTGACTAGATTGTCTGCTTTTGTGCAGTTATGTTCCTGATTTCTGATCGCCTGTGACACACCAATGAAAAACAAGTTTTTGATAAACAAACGTCATTAGACCATGTTTTGCTTTCTCGTAAAGTATTACGTGCCCACATACTGATGACGTCGCACGATTTTATAGATCGCATGCCATCTCTTCATTAATTTTTTAAAAAATTTGATCATGTTTACCTGTGACATATCTTCTAGTGATTATTGCGTTTTTATTGATTTTTGGTAATAAAATACACTTATTACCTTTAAAGAAATTTTACCTCCACCGCGTTTTTACGGCATTTCGTATGTCCATTCATGATCTTGGGGGGGGGTACTTGACCCCTCAGAAAAATTTTCATCCCCAGAATTCGCGATTTTTCAAAAGTTCCCCGAAATTCCCTAGAAATTCGTAGAAAAGGTGCTATTTAAAGCATTTTTAGCTATCTATTTGCTCAAAATTGTCAAATTTTTGGCGCATGGCGCCATTATACTCATTTTTTGGCTATATTTTGTTCAATTTATTCGATTTTTTTTATTTTTCGAAATTTTTGATGTTGTTATGCTCTAGAAAGATAGTGCATCGTTAGCACGCCAAGAAAACGATGTTTTTGACGAGTACCCACCCACCATTTATGGGCCCAAAAAAGGCACTTCAAAATTTCACTCCCCTCTGTGCATTATGTTTATGTCTGATACGTGATGCAGGCGACTTTTGTGCGTTCTCACAAAATCAACCGACTTTTCGCCTGCAGCACATAGCCAAATTGTCGAAACAAGGCTGTATTGGAAAAGCACGGTGGTAACAAAATACCTGAAACCGCTGTTCGCGTGCAAAATAAATTTTTCACCGTTGCATTGCCATCTTAAATTGAAATTCGTTTCTTGTGCGTAATTTTTTCCCAAACTTTCAAAATTTTCTGCAGTTATGTGCCAAAAAGTGCAGCTGCCCCCATAAATCCGTCCTTATACAACCATATGTATTCTTGGGAGTTGACCCACAGAATGGCTACTAACCCCCGCAAAATGGCTGCGGTGATCCTCCGAATAAACGATTTTTTGTAAAAATTGTAAAAGCGTGCTTTTTAAAGAATTTTTACCTCATTTTTGGATCAAAAGTCTCAAATTTTTGGTTCTTCGCACTGCACACATTTTTTGACTATATGTTGTTCAAATTAGTCGATTTTTTGAATTTTTCCAAATTTTATGTTGTTATAATCTAGAAAGAACAGGCATCGTCTGAAAAGTCAAAAGCAGTGTTTTTAACAGGCATCGTCTGAAAAGTCAAAAGCAGTGTTTTTGACGAAATTTTTGGGCCTGCTGACCACACATGGGCGTGGGAGGGAGGGTTTGGGGGGTATGCACCCCCCTAGAAGTTGAAATACTCCCCCAGAAATCAAAATACCCCCAGAATTCAAATTTTGAAAATTTTTTCGCTTTTCTAGCGATTTTTTGATGCCATTGGATAGTGCGTCGAAAAATGGTGTTTTTTTCGCCATACGACCACTTTTAAGACTATTTTTTGACCTTTGAAAATTTTTTCACCCCCTCCCCCTTAGAATTTCGGTGCTGCCCACCTATGCTGCTGACCCCTTCCCGTAATTCCTTTACTGCTCGCAACGAGTGTAAGTAGCTTACTTTAATCCAAACAATGGGAGTTTAGGAGCTAGGAGCCCATCCGAAATTTGAAGAAGTCCGAAATTTTTGATAAAATTAAGCAAAAACAAAAGATAAGAGCGGCAGCGATCGAATTGTTTATTTTTGACATTTTTATTGAAATTCTTTTAGGTAATATTTATTCGACGTTTGCGAGCTTTATTCCGCAGCATCGCCTTGGCACTTGGCAATAATAATGACCGATATCTTCGGACTCAAGGATATTGTTTGGGAGCTGGCCTCGGATTGTTGCGCGGGCTTCATAGGCGGAACTGTCGGGGTTTTGGTCGGGCACCCGTTCGACACTATAAAAGCCCGACTGCAAACTCAGCAACCCGGAGGGCATTATCGAGGCACTTTGCATTGTTTTAAGGAAATTCGCAAACAAGAGTCCATTTCTGCATTGTACAAAGGAGTTTCGTCGCCGATGGTAGGTAAGCGCAAAATTATCTTTTTCTCGTACATATCTTTAAACTCTTGTAATATGAATGAATTTATTTTACTTTTTATCCTTGGTTGGCATTCAAATCTCTAAATGTCAAGAAGTAGCCGAAATATTGATGTTAGGAACAGAAAACACAATTTGTCGACGTTTCTAATCAAGCTCTATTCATTGGCATCGAATAATTGCGAAAATCATGTAAATATTCTTGAAAATCAGAGTGTGGGGTCCACAGTGTTTCTTTGATTCTACGAGGGCTTCGAATCCCCCAAGCACACGAGTGGCCCATATATGCACAACACGGCCGGTCTGGGGGAGTCAAATATTGAGCTTTTAATTCAAGATGACGGTCATGATGACTAGCGCTAAAACTATCTTAATACAAAGTTTCTGGTCAATTCCAAGCACTTTTTGAGAATTTTCCATCTTCATCACTTATCATGGTTTTTTTTGTATCCGGCAAAGGTTTTTCCCGATGTTAAAAGACTTTTGAAAACCATCTTTGCACATGTTCAAAGATTTTCGGGAAGACAAAAAGTGCAACAAAAATTTTGAAATTCGCAAAAATTTCGGCGCTTCGCGCCGAAATGAGTAATTGTGTGTTCTGTATATCTTTATAATGTCAGAAATACCATTTTGAAAGAAAAAATGTCGAATTTTTTGGCGCTTCGCGTCGTTTTGAGGCGATTATTCATAATTTTAGCCCTAAGAAACCCAGAAATTAGCTAGAATACACTACTAAAGGTCGAAGAACTCTGTTTTTGCCACACTAAAATCGCTACTGTACCATATTATAGTACCCAAAAATATTGTGTGTACAAAATGTACAAAAGACTTTTAGGAACCATCTTTGTACATGTACAAACGGACGTTGTACAAAAAACACTGTTGCTAATTAACCTTTATTTTGCATCATTTTTTTCGGAAAATTTTCCATTTTTTCATTCTGGAGGTCAAGTTTACCCTAAATCCCCACATGCATGTCTGGTGATGACAACAACAAATGCAAGGCCGACCTCGCTCGGTCAATGAATGTCAATCAAGGATAAAGGAAAGGAAATTCAGCTGCAGTAATGAGGATTTGCTGAAATTAAACATTGAACAGTGTTCTAGAAAAATTGTCAATATTAAGTTTTAATTATGCTACCTGTAAATACAGAGCCGCCCTATGTCTACACAAATCGACACAGGACGGGTGTATTTGCCTTCGAGACTTACTTAGGTACGTAGGTACTTAGAACTGCACTCAGCGCTGACCCCGACCGCTTAATCTGGGATGACTTGGGTCTTTGGGTCCTTACTAAACCTACGGCGTCGATCCCCTCGGTCCTAATATTGCTGACCGGTTCTCGTCGGGTGATCTCAGCAGCTACGCCCTAAGTCCTAAGGCTACCTACCTAACTCTCGGAATTGCCGCGAAGTTCAGTTGACCTATCTCAATGCTCAAGTTGATGGATTAGCCTATTTTCACAATTAGAATAAATCATAAATGTTTTTGGTTCCTAGTGTACGTAGCACAATGAAATTTGAAAGCAACACCAACGAGCTCTATACTGATCAATCGTCATTAAAGATTAATAATAATTTTGACCAATTTTAGGATTGAGAAAAAGATTAAGACTTTTGAACGAAATAAACAAACATACGGAAATTACCTATCCTTCCACTTAGAATCTCGAAATCCTCGACGTTGGGAATAACCGACCTTACCCTCGGTATAACCGAACCCCTGGGTAGGTTTTCCAATTTATTTATACTAATATTTACACGGCCTAGGTGCCGGACAACAAAATAACACAAAACGAAAGAAAAACGTACTCCACTGTACAAGCGTACAACTGCCAACCGACTAACTAAGATGGCCACGTAGGACCATTACAGTAAAATGGAATTAACGTCAAAATAACATAATACTGGAATTCTTTTAAATCACAAAGAATGTTCTAGAATACGACAAGCGGTAAAGCATAAAATAATTACTATTATCATATACTTAATTCTATGTTACCGGACAAGTATCTTAATGTTTTTTAATATTGAAAATTGGGGAAAGAGTGGGCAGACCGAAGGCATAGCCCACAGTACACTATCATAGATAGCTACTAGTATTGGCTATGTGAGTGGCTACCGCGAACTGCTAAGGCAAGTTCGCCACACGTGTAACTCTCGTAGTTACATACCAAATTGAAGGCAGGTTTTTACATGCTTGTCATGAAATTTGACTTGAAATTATAAGCCTAGTCAGAGAAAATATAAGTTTTTTATTTTCACAAACTTCAAATTACATGAATAATCAAGCGTCTGAAATCACAATTATACATGGGCAGCACCGAAGTAGGATGGGCTGAATCGCCAAAAACGTTACTAAAAAAATAATTCTGGGACTCTACAGTAATCCGCGGGGGGTATTTCGACTTCTGGGGTACAAATCTCCCCCAAACCCCCGCCCCCGTGTATGATCACAACCATTGAAGGGTATATAAATAAGATATGGTAGGCATTATGTTACGATAAAGATTTCGAACCTTCTTATGTAAATTTTTGAATCAAATTTTATCTAATCATGCGTTAAATATTGCGCTGAAGCAATATTATAGGTTGAGATTGTGTAATATCAAGTTATAATAGATTTATTCAAATTTTATCATTGATACCCAATTTTTTATTGTTTACATACTTTTGCATGGCAAGCGCCGAACGGAGCAAGGCCAACATCGGAATGATAAGTAAAAATTAGATAAATAAATTATATAAATGATATAAATAAAATAAAATGAAAAATTATATAAATTTACAATACCGTTTATTATTATGATATATACGTATTATAAATAATATAAATAGCATAAGCTTCAATTTGCTGTATAATTATGCTTTCAAGACTTTGTTATATTTTGCCACCAGGCTTGGCGGTCATAAATGGAGCAGTTTTTGCAAGTTACAAGTTCAGTTTGGGTTATTTTTCATCGAAATATGGCAATAATGGCCTAAGTCATTTTCTCGCCGGTGTCTCGGCAGGATCTATTCAAAGTTTAGTTACTTCGCCAATGGAATTGGCCAAATTGAGGTTGCAGCTGCAGGGCGAGGGCATCATGAGTAGGCATTTGTTCTTCAGAATTGATCCTCCATTACGCTACAGCGGCCCTTTCAATTGTTTGAGAAGTATTATTCGAACTGAGGTCAGTGCAACGAAATATTAAAAAAAACATTTATAAAATATAAAAATAAAAGTACAATATATCAATAAAATCAAGTGTGATCTTGGGGTTTCAGGAAGGGTTTTACCTCCTGTGAAAAGTTTTCACTCTCCGCAAAAAAGTTTTCACCTCCGATGAATGGTCGAATATTTCAAAATAAATTTGACTTTTTCATTTTGGCATATTAAACGAACTTGGCCTCAAGACTTATTATGTTTTTGCATTTCTGAGTAAAAAACTAAGAATGGAAGTGAAAGCGAAAACTAAGAAAAGTAAAAAAGTGAAACTAGTGAGAAATTATCGGCCTCCAATTTTCAATTTAATATGCTAAACCTTATAATAGAAAAGCGTATGATAGATTAACTCTACTTGAAGATCAGCATTTTGAATTTAGTTCTCCTCCAGAGTCTCATTGATTTGGCAATTTTTTCAATTATCACTTCTAAGGAGAAGCTGATTTCCTCAATTTTTATGTGAAAAAAATAAAACGCTTCATTACGAAGAGTCTGAAAGCTAATTATTTAAATTCATAATTTTTGATTATTTGAAGCATTGTATGTAAGGTCTTATTCTTATTCTTTTGCGCTAATTGTCGTCAAATAATTTTTTGACTGTATCTCACTTTACATTGTTGAGATTTCGTGTTTTAGATCTGTCGTATTGAACTATCGCGAATGAAATCGTATAGGATAATATTAGCACACGTAATCAAAATATGAGTTGAAGCTGTAGGAAAAAATTCGAAATATATCGCTCGCCAAAGAGTACATTCTAGTAAAATCTTTCGAGGTTCAGCGCGCTGAAAAGTTATACATGTGTATTTACTGCCATTGATTTGCTAAAATCGTTGTGCGTAATTGTACACCTTAATTTTAAATTAGTTTAGTCTGGTGCTTCACGGCCTTTACTGACTGAATAAAAACCAAGTCAATAATTTTACAACCCATATTTTTTCGGAATGCTCATTTTAATTCATTACTTGTTCGAAGTTTCCAAAATCTTTTACTAAATAAAAGTACTTCAATAACAATGCTGTCTGTCAGGACCCATTTGTACATGCATAAAGATTCCAGAATTTTAATGATGTTTATTGCAGCAAGGCGCGGAAAGTATTTAAAATATTTTAAAATATCAGAAATATTTATAGCAAAACTCGAGTTCGCATTTTGCAACCCATTTTACGAGTATATCTTTATACCAACTTTTTTATTTCTCTTAAGACAACAACTAAGTAAGTCGGCGTAAAGCATCAAAAACATTTACATTTTTTATTAGCAATGTTTTCTCTGACAGGCAATATACGAATTAATTCAATACACACAGAAGCGCTTGCATAATACTAATTTTGTTTCGTAAAGTTTTTGCCTAATCATACAGAAGTAAATTATTTTTGAAAAATATTCGATGAGCAGTACAATACATAAAAAGGGAGTTGTATGAGTGTCATAGTAAAAGCATAAATATTTAAAATGATTCCTATTTTATTGAATTGTTCACCTCATTTATTGAAATTGTTTTCAGGGCTTTCGAGGCGTGTTCCGAGGTTGGCCGGTGACTTTGTTGAGAGATGCACCATGTTTCGGTATTTATTTTTGGTCATACGAGTGGCTTCTAAGATTTTGGAGTCCAAAAGGACTTGGACACGCATCGCTCACCGATAATTTCCTCGCCGGTGGCATTGCTGGCATGATGTCATGGTTATTTCTCTACCCTATCGACGTGATTAAGTCACGCTACCAGGTACAAAATGAGAAAGATATAATAAAAATACAAAAAATGCATAAAAATATTCGCAGAAACCAAAAAACTCGCGACCACACATGGGCGTGGGGGTCCGGCCGGATCTTCTCCCATACTCTCAAAGAATCCCAAAAATCAGACCCACAGAATTGAATTCTTGTTGCGTTTTTCGGTAATTTGACCCCATCGGACCCCCTAGAATCTCATTGCTGTCCGTGTATGCTCGCGCCCCCTTTTTACGATTTATTGATGTCAACGTTGTTTTTAACCCATTCCATCAATTTTTCGGCACTTTGTTGACTTTTGAGCATATTTGATCCTCCCTCAAAATTAAGGCCTTATTTTTGTTCGCTCGTATCCGCATACGGGCATGTGAGGTCCTTTTAGAATTTAAAGGACTTAAGAATTTCACAGTGTTTTCTCGTTTTTTCGTAGTTTGCACAGAGCCATTCGTGTTTATGGGAGCTTTGAGGGGTTTGACTCTCAGAATGGATACTGACCTCCACAAAAATAGCCGCTCCGCGACCCTCAGATTGTCGATTTTCCAAAAACAAAGTAGAAAGTATGCTATGTACGCGTCTTTAGCTATATTTTGGTCCTAAAAGGTGATCTTTTCGACGCTTCGCGCCATATACTCATTTCTTGACTATTATACAATCCACTCACTCAACCTTTTCATGAAATTGTTTGTTTTCATGTTATAGAAAGAACGAGCCGTTCGAAACGTCAAAAAACAGCATTTTGACGTGCACCCATGTTTTTTTGAGCCCAAAGAGGCACGTTTTTAAAATATTTCGACTGACCCCCTTAAGGATTCCCATACTGTGCACGTATGGACAGGACAGAACCATACATGGGCGTGGGGGTCTGGAACACACCTGGGCGTCGGGGGGCTTTAAGGGAGTTTGCACCCCCCCCCCCGAGAAACCAAAATACCCTCCCCAGAAATCAAAATACCCCCCCCAGAATTCAATTTTTGAAATTTTTTTGTTTTTTCCACAATTTATTGATGCCAATGGATAGTGCTTGATGAGAAACGTTGAAAAATTGTGTTTTTTTCGCCATACCACCATTTTTAAGAGCCATTTTTTTGACCTTCGAAAAATTTTGCCATCCCCCCAGAATTTTCTTGCTGCCCACGTTGGACCTCCCAATAAGCGATAGACCTCCAGAATTGAATTTTTGTTGATGCTTCCGACAATTTGGCCCCATCTGACCCCGAGAAATTGACTGCTGCCCATAATCGTTGAGAAACACGTCAAAATAGTGCTTTTGCCCCTAATGTCCTGACACTAGTATTCCGAAAATAAATCAAATATAAAATTCCGACCATTCAGGCCGACGATAGATCTCTTTACTCCAGCTCGCGGAACTGCGCCCTAAAATCCTATCGATCGGGCGGTTGGCGTTTATTCTGCCACGGGCTGGCTCCGACGCTAATTCGCGCCTTCCTCACCAACGCGGCCACTTTTTTCGCCGTCGAATTGTTTTGCATGAAGTGCGCCAAAGGCTATTTTTTGAGGACAGTCGAAAATGACCCATCGACCGATTTAGAAGTTAACAGACAATCCACTGACGTCGACTTATCGTCTTCCGCCGCGGGCTACGAAATCGTCAAAACGGCCGACGACGACGCGATCGGCGGCGGCGGTGATGACGTCATCGCGCCGTTCGCCAAAAAGCGTTACCGCGTCGTCGAAAACACGTTCGTCGGTCGCGGCGACGAATTCGCCCGCCGCGACGCTATTGGCGGAACGGCCGACGCTCATTGGTTGAAATTGTTCCAAAAAGATGACGTCATCTTTCAAAATTTGATCCACCGTCGCGTGATTACGAGGCGACGCGGCGACGTAGACGATAAAACGCCTGAGAGATCGCAATAACAAGCTTTGGCGTTGTCTTAGATTCGAAAAATTTGGCCGTTTAGTATGCAAAGACGGATATTTTATATTCCAAGTTGATATTTTAATTCCAAATCGAAGCATCGATCGATATTTTGAGGTCGAAAGAGTGCAAACTTTGTGCCATTAACGTCATTGATAATGAAAGACATTTTTAAGTACTAACATATTGTTCGAAATTCGAATGTAAGGGTCCTCCCCACACATGGGCGTGGGGGAGGGGGGTTTGGGGGGTATGCACCCCCCAGAAGTTGAAATACCCCCAGAAATCAAAATACCCCCAGAATTCAAATTTTGAAATTTTTTTGCTTTTTTAGCGATTTTTTGATGCCATTGGATAGTGCTCGATGAGAAACGTCGAAAAATGGTGTTTTTTTCGCCATACGACCACTTTTAAGACCATTTTTCGACCTTTGAAAATTTGTTCACCCCTCCCCCCAGAATTTCGGTGCTGCCCACCTATGGTCCTCCCTCACCAATTACCTATCATGGATTTCGTTTTCATCTATTTCGATCGTTATTGCTCACAATTAGAGCTGGCACGCTTCGCATTTATCTTCTATACTAAATCTTGTTTAAGTGCCATCCAGTCATTGACTACTGTCCGATTTTGATTTGAGAATGTAGAGCTTGTTACTATCTTTCCAAAAATGTGTTTCACATGCTATAATTTTGCTTCTGGACGGAGAAAATTAAAAAAGACGATAATAGGGGGCCGAAAACGACTATATATCGTCTTTGCGATTTTCTCGTGCCAGAAGTAAAATTATAGCTCCATGTAATACACGTTTTGAAAGCTATTAATGTGCTATACATTTCTAGATCAAAAGCAGTGAGTTTTCTTCAACTGAAAGCTGAATAAATGCGTTTCAATGAAAGATGATATTTCCTTCGTGCCAGACTTACCCAAAATGTCACTGGGAAAATCATTGGAATTTTATGCCTTAAGATCATATTTCGTATTAATTTTCATTTTATATGAAAGCCTATGCCATTGGTATCGTGCGAAAATCTCATGGTGAATGGGCGAAAAGTATCGTCTCCACTCGTCATCATAAGTGGGCAGCACCGAAATTCTGGGTGAGGGGGTGAGAAAATTTCCAAAAGTCAAAAAATGGTCTTAAAAGTGGTCGTTTGGCGAAAAAACACAATTTTTTGACGTTTCTCATCGAGCACTATCCAATGGCATCAAAAAATCGCTAAAAAAGCAAAAAAAATTTCGAAATTTGAATTCTGGGGGGGTATTTCAACTTCTGGGGGTTGCATTCCCCCACGCCCATGTGTGCTCGTCATGGTTTAGTGAAAGTCCAGAGCCAAAATTAAACGCGAGCTTTATATCAAGACAGCATTAGAATGTGGTATGCTTTATCGAAAACGGGACGTAACAAGAAATAGTCGGTCGCTTACATGTAAAGCATGGGAATTATATGGGTCAGCCCCAAAAAATTTTGAAAAGTGCGTTTTTGGGCGTAAAAACATGGGTACACGTCAAGAACACTGTTCTTAAACATTGAAGACGGAGATCGTTCTTTGTAGAACATGAGAAGTAAGAAAAATTTGGATAATTGATACTTTTGAGTCAAAATAAATGCTTAAAAAGCACAATCCTATGAGTTTGAAAAATTGATAGTTTTTGCTGGGAGTTAGCCGGCAGCCATGCGGGCTCAAACTCTCCCTAAAATTCCTTCGTTCAAGAATAAAGACTGTTAGCAAGATCTGGAAAATTACGGCTAGTCTTTTATCCTTACAACAGCAGAATTTCGTGCGACGAAGACCGAAATTAAGATAGATACCAAGAAACGAAATCCAAATTGGTCCACCCTGTATTTATTTATAATAGCAAAACTCGAACATCGGTCTATTTCGTATTCATATGTTAGCTTCGCGAGCTCATGTAAGCCAATGTTTTTAGCATTTTTATCTTAAAGGTGTACTTTGTACCGCAAGAGTGGACCTTGCTAAAATGGAAATCGTGTAATTCTATGCAGGTACTTAAAAGATATGTGGCTTTAAAGGGCAAAAAATCAAGTGTCATCTAATTGTCCCTCAGAAAGCTTTTTTGAGCCAAAAAATGGCTTCAAAAACTAGCATACATAAATGCGCTAAATAAACTTTTATTTTATCTAATTTCCCCCACAAAATTTTCAATTCTATCCTGAGTGTCTAGGTCTCGCAACACCCCAAGTGCATGGCTGGTTCTGTCAAAAAGCACATTCATACACATAGCTAGTTTGATTTATAATTTAATTGGCCAAAACAAAATTATATCCATTTGACCTTGCCGATCAGTTTGCAGATTGCACGCTCCACTAATAAAACAGGAACAAAAGATTATCAGTAGAAAATTTGTATTTCGTGAGAATGTCGCTGCTTTCATCTTATTAACTCGTGGTACCCGAGACGAAGTGTCAGCATTTATTGTTTATTCTATAAATAATAAGATGCAATATTGAAATAGTTCGACTTTTGATACTTTTAACGATTAATACGAGGTTGAATCTTTATACATATAGCAATAATTTTTTAAACGCGCTTTTTAAACTTGCGTTTGATGAATTGAGATAGGTAAATATGTAAAACCATAAAGAGACCACTTCCAGTATTTGAATAAATAATGTTTCTGTAAAAAGTCATTGTGTCCGTGGTTGTTCGCCTGTCGTTTGTTTTTCGACCGCAATGGTTTAACAATGTTACTAAGCTGAGAAGTGTCATATGCGCTTATTCCGTTCGTAATTATTGAATTTATTGATAGGTATTTTTCGTGAAACAAAACGTGCAGAGATTGGCAAGAAATTCTGATTGTGCCCCAGCTCTTTCAACTTCCTATCTCATCGAATGTCCCATTTCGTCGAAATTCCTACCTCATCGAATGTCCAGTCCATCGCCTTCAATGAATTTCTCATCCATACATGGGAACACACTGGGCGTGGGGGTTCGGGATGCATCTCCCCCGAGAAACCAAAATAACCCTTAGAATTCAATTTTTAAATTTTTTTCTCGCAATTTTTTGATGCCAATGGATAGTGCTCGATGAGAAACGTTGAAAAATAGTGTTTTTCGCCATACCGCCATTTTCGACCTTCGAAAAACCTTGCAGCCCCCAGAATTTTGATGCTGTCCACGTATGCATGGCAAGCAAGAAAATTCTGGGAGTAGTTGGATGGAATCGCTAAAACTCGTTAAAAATATTCTTTTAAATAGAATCCTGGGGTCTACAGTAATCTGCGGGGATGTAGTACCCCAAGACCCCCCAACACCCATGAGTGGTCATTTGCCTGAGGGTCTGGACCATACGTGGAAGGGGAGGGGGGGGTTCGGGGTCTAGAATTCTGCGAGAATCCTCTTGCAAATAACCAGATCACCCAGAAATCGAATTTTTGGTGCTTTTTCCTCGGTTTGCCCCATCAGACCCCCGTGAATTTTATTGCTGCCCAATCTCTTCGAAATCCCAACTTCTTCGAATGTTCTACTGAATCGCACGCTTCGTATCATTTCAAGAGTCAATGTCTGTAAGAATCACCTTGCTGTAATAGTGACTTACGTAAGCAAAAAAATAATTTTTCTTTGTTTTAACATATATTACACAACTTTTTACGCTGATTCCGAATCTGAAACCGTTTTACACTGACTTTTCGCTGACTTATAGGGGTATAAAGTGTGAAAAATCGGAATATGTGCCAAATTTCATATGTTGATTAATATTTTCCAGAATAATTAACATTTTTCAATGCAAATTTTTTAAATTACAGAAGATTAAATGGGCTTTACAAAAAAGTATAAAAAGTTTGTTCACTGGATCATCCCACGGGATACAGCAGTCTATAAAAGTAAAAAATATGAATTTTTGCACTTGCAACATTTTTACTTTTTCAGCCATAAGTCCAGCGTGGTCACACAGAATCGAAACTTATTTCACCACAATATATGCCACTTATGTACCCGTTTCTGTGTAAAAAATGTAGGATATGTGATAATTAGTTACTGACCACTTTTGACAAACGTGAAATTAACTCATGCGTTCAAATTTCAAAAATGATACATTTGTGCTATAAAAAATTTAATGTTTCGATCTATAAATTCAGAACTGTAAAACATTGTGCGACTGCATTATACCACAGCTTGTACCATCTATGTGCCTAAGTGCTTGCGAAAGATCATGCGTATACCTTAACTGGTTGTTGACCATTTATGACAAACGGTAATTGAACTCAATTGGTCAAAGTCGAAAAAATCGTACATATGTCGTACAAATAACTTTCCTTTTGGAGCTGTAATTCGGAAAATAAAATTTATCTTGTGGCCACATTACACCACAATTTGCACTATCTATTTGCCTAATTATATGCAAAAATCCATCCATATATGTTTGATATTTATGGACCATTTGTGGACAACGTAAACTAAGTTCCATTGGTCAAAATCAAAAAGTCACACATTTGTGTTTCAAAAATTTTTCTTTCGGCTCTGTAATTCAAGAATTGGGACACATTTTTCAAGCGCATTACACCACAGTCTCTACCATTATATGTCCCTAATTGTACACAAAAAATAATCTGTATATTCTACGTACTTATCTATCAGCCATATTTCACAAGTGTGAACTCAACCTAATTGGTCAAAGTGAAAAAATGCATGCTTTCGTTTCAAATAATTTTATTTTCTATTTCTAACGAGAAGTAAAATCTATCTGGTGACCATACTGCGGCACGGTTCGCACTATCTATCTGCCTAATTGCATGCAAAAAATTCATACATATATGTTTGGATTATATTTATTTATTATTTTTACCTGTAGAAAATCCTAACATAAAGGAATATGTTTTATATCGTCAAATTTCAATTGTCAAAACATTCTGAATGAATCTATGTGTCTTCAACGTCATCTGCCTCATCACCTAGATTTGGGTCTGGTTGGAAAAAGTCTTCTAAGCAGTCATCCTCACCAGTTTCAGTTGGGACAATTGCTTCTCTTTTTCGTGCTTCCCGCGACCAAAATCCTGCGATTCGCTGCCATGATAAAAACTCAGATTGCTTGAATTGGGGCAATCTTCGCATTTCAGTTGCAGTCTCCCTTGGATCGCAATTTCTTCGAGTCTTAATCCCATCATCAAATTTTTTAAGCAAATATTGGCGTTGGTTTTCTCTTAATGCTTTACAAGATCTTTTTTGCCTTGAAGCCCAGCCAGTTGGTAATCTTTGGATTGAATCATCATCTGCATACATCTCCCAGAATTGCTGCAAAACTTCATTTAGACTTGGAAGCCAAGGCATTAGCTGCCGATTTTCTATTTGTTTCTTGTTTCTTCATCTAGAAGAGCCCATGACAAGGGACCAGTCAAAAGAGCAACATTTGTACCAGTTTTACCAGAAGAAGACAGCTCAGCAAGATCTTTGCAACTGTTTACTTGTACTGTTCCTGGTCGCGTGAAATCATTTCAAAGACATCGATCCCTTGAAAATCACATGGAGGTAGCAAAGCACCAGTTTCAGCCTAAGCGACTGAAATTGCGTGATGCAGGTATTACAACATACAAGAAACAAATAGAAAATCGGCAGCTAATGCCTCGGCTTCTAAGTCTAAATGAACTTTTGCAGCAATTCTTGAGATGTATGCGAATGATGATTCAATCAAAGATTACCAACGGCGACTGTGAGCAAAAAGATCATGTAAAAACATTCACAGAAAACCAGCGCCAATACTTTGCTTAAAAAAACGATGATGGAATTAAGACTCAGAAGTGCGATCCAAGGAGACTGCAACAAATGCGAAGATTGCTCGAAAAGCAATCTGAGTTTTATCATGGCAGCAAATTGCAGAGATTTTGGTCGCGAGAAGCTACGAAAAGAAGCAATTGTCCCGAACTAATGAAATTAGTGACTACTTGAAAGTTTTTTCAACCAACCCAAATCTAGATGATGAGAGATGACGTTGAAGACACATTGTCATTCAAGTGTTTTACAATTAATTTTGACGATATAAAACATTTCCTCTATTTAAGTTTTCTACAGGTAAAAATAATAAATAATATAATCCAACAAATATGTATGAATTTTTGCATGCAATTAGGCAAATAGATAGTGCGAACCGTGTAGTATGGTCACCAGAATAGATTTTACTTCTCGGTAGAAAGTAGAAAACAAAACAACTGAAACCCAAAAGCATGCATTTTTTCACTTTGACAATTAGGTCAAGTTCACACTTGTGAAATATGACTGATAGACAAGTAGGTACGTAGAATATGCAGATGATTTTTTTTGTGTACAATCAGGGACATATATGGTAGAGACTGTGGTGTAATGCGGTTAAAAAAGGTGTCCTGAATTCTTGAGTTACCGAGAAACCGAAAAAATTTTTGAAGCATTAATGTGTGACTTTTTTGACCTTGGAGCTAAGTTTACGCTGTCCACAGATGGTCAGTAAATCATCGAACATATATGGATGGACCTTAGCATATGATTAGGCAAATAGATAGTTGCTATTTCGCTGGTGTAATGTGGCCACCAGATAAATTTTATTTTCGGAATTACAGCTCAAAGGAAAGTTATTTGTACCACACATGTATGATTTTTTCGACTTTGACCAATTGAGTTCAATTACCGTTTGTCAGAAATCGTCGACGGCCGCTATGAGACCTGCATGATCTTTTCGCAAGCTTACTTAGGCACATAGATGGTACAACTGTGATTTTTAATACAGTCGCACAGCGTTGCAGTTCTCGAGTTATAGATCGAAACGTTAAATTTTTACAGCACAAATGTATCATTTTTGAAAATTTGAACGCATGAGTTACTTTCACGTTTGTCAAAAATTGGTCAATAACTATCCATCACATATCCTGCATTTTTTACACACATTTCCCACACAGAAATGGCTACATAGGTGGCACATAATTTTGAGTGATATTAGAGTCCTATTCTGTATGACCACTCTGGACTTATGGCTGAAAAAGCTCAAAAATGTTGCAAGTGCAAAAATTCGCCATTTTTTGACTTTTATGAGACTGCTGTAGCCCGTGGGATGATCACGGTAAACAAACTTTTTATACTTTTTGGCTTGAAGCCCTTTTGATTTTCTGTAATTTAAAAAAAACTGCATTGAAAAATGTTAATTATTCTGTAAAATATTAATCAACATATGAAATTCGGCACGCTTTATTCCGATTTTTTTCACGCTTTACACTCCTATAAGTCAGCAAAAATCATTTTTTGTGTAAAACGGTTCTCAGATTCGGAATCGGCGTAAAAGTTGTGTATTATATGTTAAAATTAAGAAAAATTGTTTTTTTACTTACGTAATGAGTTAAGGTGGTCCTTGCGGCAGTTGACTCAATCTCTTTTTCAGTGTCCTACTTAATCATGCCTAGTTCCAGCTATTTAATGCTCATGTTTCCTTTTCTCTATTTTCCAATGTCAGTAATGAGTCTATGATTCTTATTCTTTCTGATCTTTTTGAGACGTTAGATAGCAGTTTGTATCGTTTTCAAGTGAATAATTATCTGCTTCGAAAAGGACGTTTTAAAAGAACACTTGCCGCTTATAATACAGATGATTTTCCTGCAATGAAATTGCAATCTTCCTATCCTATCAGTACAACAAGCTTTTGTGGTGAAAGATTACCGCTGGTATGGTGCCATTTGATTTAGAGTAGAGAGCAGCGTATGCATTCATTTACATGCCATAACCCTTTCACAAAGAAAACAGTATTTTTATAGCACACTATGCATTTTTAAGATTATTTTATCGAAATATGTACGAGTATTGTGCGATATTTGAAGAAGTTGTAATTGAGTTGGAGTGGGGCAACCGAAGAGACTGCAAGTACATTCGAAGTACATTCAAGTACATTCCCAAAATACAGAGAATTAAATTTGCGATAACACCACACTCCCAGAATTTGGTTGTTGTACGCATACACAACTCTGGCACGGCTTCAGCTCAACAAACTAGCAGGCCTGCTTTATGGATACAAATGAAAGAGTCGTTTGATATTCTGACTGCAATTTCTGATAGATAATTAAATACAATTTCTCTGTACGTTGAGCAGCAATCGAATTCTGGGGGTCTGAATAAAGAAACTTGCAAGTCGTAAAAAGCATGCCAAAATCAATCGGCGTAATCTACCGCAATCTGTCGGGGTCTAAATCCCCCAAACCCCGTAAAGTGCAATATTTTGCGGATTATCTTGTTTTAGGTGCAATGCAACCCAACTAGGAACATATTGTAATTGTGATCAATAATAAACCCAATTAATTGTCTTGGGAGTTAGATTTCAGCACCGAAAATTCCGTGCAGATACCAAAAATTTTATTTTTCAAAATTTGTTTCTTTGTTGTCACTTTCAGATATTTTATTTTTCGCTTTTGAATAACGAAACGTGATAAATTACTAGCGAAATCGCATCAAAAAATTAACAATAGCTATATAGATAAAATGCACCGATATAGTCGAATAAAATGCTGCAGATTCTTCGATATGGTATTTGGAAAACGCATCATAACATATCCATAAATAAATAAGTAAAAATACAGAATAAGCCACTACGCACGCTTAACGCGGCATAGAACGATCAATCAACAACAACGAATAATTAATGCGGACTGAGAATAAGCTAAGTGAGGCGAACGCAGGCTGAAAGCGGTTCAAACAGTTGATTACAAATTTAAGAGGTGTTTTAAACCTAGATTAAATTTGATTCAAAAAATTCAAGGGCGATTCGAATCTATGGCAAGCTAATTTAAATTTAATTCCTACGCTCCAATAATTTTGACACATTTACGGAATTTTGGTACATTTCCAGATCGAGTGGGCATCACACCTGGGCGTAGGGGGTTAGGGGGTATGCACCTTCCTCCCCTCGAGAAACCAGAGAAACCCCCATAATTTAATTAATTTGTTTTGTTTTTTCGCAATTTTTCGAAGCTAATGGATAGTGCTCGATGAGAAACGTTTAAAAATGGTGTTTTTTCGCCATACCATCGTTTTCTTAAGGTCCTTTTTGACCTTTGAAAAATCTCGCACCCCCACCGCCCCAGAATTTTAGTGCTGCCCACTTATGATGGGCATTAACACGGACTACTGATGAATAGTAATTTACACAGCAATTCAAATCGTTTACGATTCGCACAAGTCGAACCAATGAATCGACTTCGGATGACTTCCTTCCACTGATTATAGAGAAATTTACATTTACTACAAAAGTGCATTAAGAGAGAGCTACAGCAATGCACAAAGGAAGGTTGCCTTCATGCCTTCTATCTGCAAAACGAATGCTGAGCGCAAATGGATAGCACTTAAATTCTGGGATGTGAAAATTTCACAGATCAAAAAGTGCCGCAATTTTGACTGTAAAGGTATGAAAACACCATTTTTCTACGTTTTCCATGAGAGCTCAATCCGTTCAGGTCAAAAATTTTGCGAGAAAATTGACATAATTTATTCTGAGGTACATTTTCAACGAATATTTGAGGGTCTATTGGATTCTGGAGTCCATTGCAAATTATTGTATTACTAAAATTGCAAAGTGTGGAAGAAAGACGAGTTTAAATGAATAGTTTTGCGCAAACAAAAATGAGAAGCGAGAAACGAGAGATCTTTGTTAATAAATTTATTTTTCAAGCTTAATATAGAGTGAGAAAATTTTTTAAAATATTTTCTATCTTTATTTTATTCATAATTGCGAAACTATTATTTTATTATTCTTTTGACATTCCTCATTATTCTTGTTCTTTTAATTGGCATCAATAAATTGCGATTACATAGGAAACATATTTCAGATTAGAAGATGAGACATCAATAGAAAAATGAAAACCAACGGGAAATAAGGCAAAATGTAGACCAACAATGGATGGGAACAGTGTTTTTTTGTACAAGGTCCGTTTGTACATGTACAAAGATGGTCCCTAAAAGTCTTTGTACATTTCGTCACACAAACTTTTAAAGTACTATAATATGGTACAGTAACGATTTTAGTAAGGCAAAAACAGAGTTGTTCAACCTTTGGTTACGTATTTTAGCAATTTCTAGGTTTCTGAGGGCAAAAATCAGTAATAATCGTCTCAAAACGGCGCGAAGCGCAAAAATTTGGCATTTTCCTTTCAAAAGTGCAATTTCTGAAACTGTTAGATATATAGAATACAATTGCTCATTTCGGCGCGGAGCGCCGAGAATTTTTCGCGAATTTCGAACCTTTTTAGCAGTTTTTGTCTTCACAAAAAGACGGTCTCCAAAGTCTCTGTACATCGCTGAAAAATCTTTGTCGAATCAAAAAAAACCGTGGATGGGAATAAAAAAACTTTCAGCAAAAGTGCTTGAAATTGACCACAAACTGCGAATTAAGATAGTTTTTTGCTATTCTGAAATTTATACCAGTTTTTGAGGCCATTTTGGTTCAAAAAAGACCTCTGGCTGACCCCCCAGACCGTCCACGCTGTACATTCGCAATTCGCACCAAACAAGAGTAGCGACCAAAAGCTGGAGGTCTTATGAACCAGAATTGCGAAAAAAATACAAAATATTCAAGGTCTTACACATAGACAGTTTAGCTGGTAAAATTTTTTTTTCTAAATTAAGTAGAATGTGGTCAACTTTTATGAGCAATCATAGATATGACATCCATTTTTATCGCAGCTGAGTAGTTTTTCAATTATTCAAATTTCAAAGAAAATTTGAATATTTTATCCATTCTTTTAAATCATTTTCTTTAGGCATAGGTTTAATTATGTGCATTCATCATTATGCCAATTTTCGCTTACGTTTTGGCAGGAATAATGTAAATTTTTAGGAAGAAAAAGTTAAAATTTGATTAGGTGGACAGCTACTAAGCTTTAATAAGAGTCAATGTCAAACTAGACGATTAGCATATAAGATTTGATCTTAGCAAATTTAATTTGAGAAAAATTTGAAAAAATTTCTTCATACACGCTAAATTGTACACATGTAAGTGCCAAAATCAATTCCGGACGTCTCAACCTCAACATTACATGTAATTGCAGCGCTCAAAATTTTGTAAAATGACAAAAAACGAAAAATGGACTAAAACGCAAGTTTTCGCCAAAAATCGAGGTGGAGGCCTAAATTTTCTGATTTTGGGTGGAAATTCCTCATTTCCCGTAAATATGTATGCCCCCACGCCCGCATCATAGCTATACATATAAAGGTTCAAAATGGTTAAAAATTTCAATTGGAGATCCTAATCATTTTTATGAGGGGCGGGGGTAAATGACATCCAATTTTTGATCAAAAATAGCACAAAACAAAAAATGGACAAAAAACCGAAAATTTTCGCCAAATCGAGGGGGAGGTCAAAATTTTCTGACTTTGATGATCGGAGGACGACCAGCTTTAGGTGGGAGTCCGCCATCCCCTTTTACACGTATGATCGTAGCTAATCCATCCACGCACACAGAAGGCGCTGAACAGAACGCAAGCAGCCGCGTTTGAGTCTAAAGCGAAAAAAATGCGAAAAATGCGATAAGTAAGCAAGCTAGAAAATCAATCGATAAATAGCGTAGAATAATTTAAGATCAAAAATTGCAACGCCGTTTGGTCGTGCTGCTGCGGCGCCAAAATCGCCGCCTTATCAATCAGCGGCAGCGCGCTAGCGGCGCCGTCGGCTAACGAAAACGCCGGCGGCGGCCGCGCGATCAGCGTCGGCGCGAAAATTCGCGCCAAATTATCGGCGTCCATTTTGTTGCGCGCGCTGCGTCGCGCGATTCGCGCCAAGTGTCGCAGCAGCGCGCGAAGCGTCGCGCGATGCGCCGGCGGCAATTGGCGCAACGCGCGACGCGCCATTTGCGTCCGATCGCAGTCGTAACGCCGACGCAATGCGTCGAGCAGCTGAAGGCGAACTGAGTCGGTGATGAGGGGCTGAGGCAATGAACGTAAGAAAAGCTTGAGTAGGCCGCACACGCTGAAAACCAGGGAAAATATTAAAAATAACTAAATAAATAAATGGATAAAATAATTAATTAATTAACAATAAATGAAAAAATTCACATTATTATTAAACTAAGACGACAAAAAGTACTATACATTGTCTCAAATTTGGCATTTTTCCTCTCTAAAATCAATTTATGCCATCGCAAAAATATATAGAACACACAATTACACATTTCGGCGCTAAGCGCCGAAAAATTTCTGAAATTTTAGACTTTTTTTACAATTTTTGTCTTCCCAAAAATCTTTGTACATGCACAAAGCTGGTCCCGAGAAAAGTATTTGTACATGTTTTTATTTTTTGTATAAGGTCCGTTTGTACATGTACAAAGAGGGTCCCCATGAGTCTTTGTACATTTTGTACATGCAAATTTTTTGAATAAATTGAACAAAATATAGTCAGAAAATGAGTATACGTGCGAAGCGCGGAAAATTTGAAATTTTTGAGAAAACAGGATAGCTAAAAACGCCTAAAATAGCACTTCTTATACGAATTTTTCGCAATTATTCGAAAAATCGCGAATTCCGGGGGCGGTGGGAGCCAACAAATTATTTTGAGAGGGGTTAAAAATAAAAAGTGTAGGTCGGGCTGGCAAAGACGGAAAAACGACGAAATAACGATAGGAAAAACAATAATTTTCATGAAAACCTTAGCGTGTGCAGGTTCACAAATGGACGCCGAGACCAGCCCCTGAATTCTGGGATCCAGAAATTTTTTAAAGTCAAACAGGTGCCATAAAATTAGAGATGGCTTAGGCAAAAAATACCATTTTTCGACATGCTCTACCAATTCACTAAAAAATTGCAAAATACTGAAAAATTCAATCGCGAGGTCCTTCAGATATGGGGACTTTTCTGGATTCTAATGGATACAGATCTTCCAAACGACTCACTCTTATACAGATGGCTAAGAGGTTGAACCATATATTCTGCCGTTCAACAGCCACAATTAAAAAAATCGCATTTCCATCAGTTTAATACTTTTTCACATTTTTCTGACTCTAACCAGTAGAACTCGGCGAAGAAACGTCACAAAACGACAAAACTTTTCGGGTCGTTTTTTAACCTTTGAAAATTTTAGGGCCAAAAATTTTGAGACCCAAAAAATTCTGGCCCCGCCAGTGATCGAACCGAGGGTACTTTTTGGACCTCGGCCTTAGCCGAGGCGACTTAAAATCCATGCCTCGGCCGAGAGTCGAAGCTTATATACCTATACCCATAAATGGTACTCTTAGAATATTTTGTATGTACATGAGCTAGAGAATAATCGTAATATTTAACACTTTATCGAAGTGAAACAAATGTTTAATGGTGTTAGCCAGAATTTTTATTTCAATCTGGTGAAGCAGATAATTCATCATCGAAATCTAGATCATCTGAATCAAAGTTAAGTAGCCTCACCTATTTCGCCTTGTTGTGCTATCGCGTTATTGTCGTCATCAGCCTTTATCAGATTCTTTAAAGTCACACTATTATAACCAACTACTTTGAGATTGTGCTTTACAAAAAGAGTTTTTGAACGTTTTATGGTAGCAGACAAATGCGAGAATTACTGTACTTTCTGATCTATCCAGTACCGGGAGGGGGACGGTATACAAACTTTTCCAAAAAGTCAAAAACAGGTTCAAAATTTTGCTCTTAACCCGCGAAATAGCATTTTTCGGTGTTTTACGTTGTATACTTTTACATAAAATCACTTTTGAGTCATATTTTTCTTAAAATTTTAGAATTTTCGACAATTTTGTGCGAAAAAATGCTTAAATTTCTAAGACTTTATCAAAAATCTGGCGCGAAGCGCTGAAAAATTTGCAAAATTAAGGCGGACAGACGTCTAGAAGCATGATTTACTGCTTGATTTCCTGTATTTATAGCATTTGATGCGAAGCATTGGAATTTTTATTGAAAATAGAAGAAAACTATGCAAAAATAGCTGTTTCTGCTGTTAAAGTTGTTTTGAAACCTACATGAACAGGAAAGGGCTTGCAGGGCCCGGTCTCACCACAAAGCTACGAGTTACGAGTTACGGGTGACGGTTTCACGAGTGCGGGCTACGAGAGCTACAAATTTCCGTTTCACCAAAAACTGAGATTCACGAGCCACGGGCTACGAGTTCTATGAGTACTTTTTACGAGTGCTTTTTCACGAATAACGGCTGGGCGGTTTCACCAGATATTACAATCGAATGTTACGAATGAAAAGATTCGTAAATTTTGTAATATTATCACGGATAAAAGAGGTCCCTAGGACTCGTGAAGAAGTGGCAGACTAGTGCGTTTTATAGTTTTCTGATTTGTTTTTCTCAATTTGTTTCACTTTCGTGCACACACCTACATAATACATATACTGGCAGCACATGTAAAGGGTAAGAAGATTAGCATTAAAAAATAGTATATTTTCAAAAAATGTTTTAGAGAAATCCCATAAAATTCGATTCTTAAGCTGCATTCTTGAGTAGTAATTCGAAATTTATTTCTTTAGCCCTTGTTAGTAATGTTCGCAGCTTTTTTATGAAAAATATTACAATCACTTAGACATTTTTTCATGCATTGCGGAAATCAGACATTTTTGATTAGATTTCTGAAAATTAGAATTCCATCGCACTTCCTTCGGAAAAGAGCCGACTGCATATTTTATGTACGTATTAATGACAACTAAAGAATGATTTCTTCAATTTGAAAATTGAAATAATACGCTTTGATATACTTTTAGCCTCATAACGTCTCTGAATCTGATTTAATTGATTTCGTTTATAAATTATAATAGTAATAATAATAATAATTATTATTATTATTATTATTATTAATATTATTATTATTAGTATTAGTAATATTCTTATTATTATTATTATTATAATTATTATTCATATTTTTATTGTTATTATTGTCATTATTATTATTACTAATATTGTTATTTTCATTTTTATTTAAAGTTATAAATTTTCTGAGAAGCTCATTTATTCTTGTTGACTAAATCTTAAACATTTCTTAACACTTTCTGTTATTCTATCGAGCGGCATAAAATCTGCAATTAATTACATAATTATGCTGTTTAAAACAGAGACAATGATCAACGAAGAATGTCATACGCAACAGAAAAGTATACATTTGTATTACAGTACTCGTAAAAGGTTCAAAAGTACTCATAAAAAATGAGTTTTTATGAGTCCTACGGAAACCCTGGTGAAACCCTCGTAATACGAACTCTTAACCCGTTGCTCGTTACTCATTACCATACGTGGGCAGCAAGAAAATTCTGGGGGGGCAAGATTTTTTTGAAGGTCGAAAAATGGCATTAAAAATGGTGGTATGGCGATAAAAACACATTATGCGACGTTTCTCATCAAGCACTATCCATTGGCATCAACAAATTGCGAAAAAAACAAAAAAATTTTCAAAATTGAATTCTGGGGGGTATTTTGATTTCTGGTGGGGTATTTTGGTTTCTGGGGGGGGGTGCATACCCCCAAACCCCACGCCCGGAGTGTCATAACTCGTAGTCGTAATTCGTAACCCGTAAAAAAGATGGTGAAACCCGATTTTCCCGTAAAACGGAACTCTTAGGACTCTTAGGAGTCGTAAACTTATGGTGAAACCGGGCCCAGGTCGCCAAGAAAGTAAATAAATGTCATTAATAGGTATCATCCGGCGCGTAGCGCCGGAAAAATTTAGAGAAATTATGGTCACTGACGGCTAAAAATCATTGCAAATTGTATATCCATTCGTTATCTCGCCAAATACTTTGGCCAATGGGGAGCGGCCGCCCCCTTAAATCCGCCTCTGCATGTAGCGACTGTACTTTGCGATCCATGTAGCGAAAAGGCGCTTTTGGTTGTACAAGTTATCATTTGTGAAATTCAACGCGAAGCGCGAAAAAGTCTTTCGCGATTATTCTCACATTTCATTTCGAAAGGGGTGCTCTCCTCCAATCGCCCTGTATACGAGCCTGAGCTCTACGTTAGGGTTAAAATAGGAAGTACATATATGCTATGCAGGAAGGTCAGTAGGATACTTAATCAGTGATTCTGACACACAAAACCTCTAAAATAAAAATAATTCACGACAATGCGGTGAAAGAATAGAAAAGCTGAGGTGAATGAATGACAGACAAATGTTCAAAAACTCCTTTTGTAAAGCATAATCTCAAAGCAGTTGGTTATAATAGTGTGACTTTAAAGAATCTGATAAACGATGACGACGACGATGACGCGATAGCACAACAAGGCGAAATGGATGAGGCTAACTCTGATTCAGATGATCTAGATTTTGATCTGCTTCATCAGATTAAAATCAGAATTCTGGCTAACAACAATAAACATATAAACATTTATTTTAGTTAGATAAAGTGTTTAATATACAATTATTTTCTCTGCATTGTACTTTCCGATCCATGTAGCGAGCATGAGAAATAAAACTTAGTCATCATATGAATATTAATTGGCACTTTGCTGTATGTAACTTGGTGTAACTGGGTACGCGCCTAAAACCATAAGAAAAGCCAATAGGTAAGAAACAGCCTGTGTACTGCAGATGCATTCTAAATAGTTAATATTTAACGGATATATTAAACTTATTCAAATTCGATTTTAACCCTCGGCGCCTCGGCACTTTTCAGCTTCGCCCTCGGCGCCGAGGCCGAGGCTCCGAAAAATGCCGAGGCTTGCCGAGGCCGAGGCCTCGGTCCGATCACTGGGCCCCGCCCCCTTATTTAAATGCAACAAACCTGTTGACGTCCTCGACGACGTCGCGCGACAAGTCGGCGCGACCTTCGGCGTCGAATTGGGCCCGGAAGCGAGCGATTTCGTCGTGGGAGCCTGGAACACGGTAGAGGCCCTCCTGATCAAGGCCCCGGGCCTCTATTTCGCTCAGACAAGCCGAAACCACTTCGGGGACCGGGTTATTGTGCGCCATGCAAAGCGTAGTCAGATCTACGCCGAATACGCGACGCACGTATTTCATGTCAGGTCTGCAATACACGACGTATTTTCATCACAAATGGACGTGGGAGCATACGTGGGCAGCACCAAAATTCTGGGGGAGGGGGTGTAAGGCTTGTCAAAGGTCGAAAAATGGTATTAAAAATGGTGGTATGGCGAAAAAACACAATTTTTCAACGTTTCTTATCGAGCACTTTATTGGCAACAAAAAATTGCGAAAACAGAAAATTTCAAAAATTGAATTGAGGGGGGGTATTTTGGTTTCACAGGAGGGTGCATACCCCCCACGCCCAGATGTGCGTGGGAGGTCTGACTGGACCCCAAAATCCAAAAAACCCGCTCAACATAGATGTAACGGGGTCTTGCGGGGATACCCCTCCGATTCAGGCAAAAAACTTGCATATTTTGCAATTTTCACGTCTTTTTGCATTTTTTGGCCGAAAATTCGAGTCATTCACCCCCCCCCCCCCCATCGAGAAAAAAAGGCCGAAAATCCATTCAAAATTTCGAGCTATTACATGTCTGCCACTGAATTTAAAAGACCCCAGAATTCGAAAAATTCGGGAATCAAATTTTCAAAAATTTTTTCCGTGTTTTTTTTGCGATTTTCTAATGCAAATGGGCGGGCCCAGTTGCAGATGTCTAGGAGTTCAGAAGTTAGGAGTAAACTATTAACAGAAAATAGGTTTCCTAGCTGTGCATAGTGATCCTACGCTACAATTGAATTGCACCAAACATCTGCAACCCAATTCACTCCTAGCTTCTAACTCCTATAACTCATAAGAGCTATCCAACCGCGCCCCAGGACCACACCTGGGCGTGGGGGAGGGGGTTGGGGGTCGTATGCACCCCCCAAGACCCCCTAGAATTCAATTTTTGGAAATTTTTTTGTTTTTTTTCGCAATTTTTTGATGCCAATGGATAGTGCTCGTTAAGAAACGTTGAAAAATGGTATTTTTTCGCCATACCACCATTTTAAAGGTCATTTTTTGACCTTTGGAAAATCCTGCACCCCCAGAATTTTAGTGCTGCCTACATATGCCCAGGACCAGACATGCACACGGGGGTTCGGGGGTTTAGACCGTGAAAGTAGAAAAATGAGAAATTTTATGTGGGAAAGGAGGCAAAATAAAGGCCGAAAATGGATGAAAATCAAATATTTTCTTCAAAAGTGCTTTGAATTAATCAGAAACTTTTTGATAACATAATTATAACGCTATTTTAGCGCTTATACCAGTTTTGAGGTTATTTTGGCCATGAAAAGTTCAATTTTTGACCCCTTCCCCGATCGGCTAGCCGCCCAGATCGGCCTTGCTGTGCATCTATGGACAGAACTCGATGAGAAACGTCGAAAATAGTCTTTTTTATTCTACCATCGATTTTTCGGGAACTTTTTTATTTTTTGGAACTTTTTGAACTACCGAAATTCAGGCGCTGCCCATAAGCGATATTCGTATCGTTACGTGTTTTTATTCCTTAATTTCATACGTGGGCAGCAAGAAGATTCTGGGGGTTGCAAGATTTTTTGAAGGTCAAAAAATGGCCCTAAAAATGGTAGTATGGCGATAAAAACACCATTTTCCGACGTTTTTCATCCAGCACTATCCATTGGCATCAAAAAATTGCGAAAAAGAACGAAAAAAAAATTTCAAAAATTGAATTCTGGGGGGCATTTTGAATTTTGGGGGAGTATCTTGGTTTCTGGGGGGTGCATACCCCCCAAACCCCTCACGCCCAGGTGTGCTTAATTTAATTTTTATCGATGAATCTTATAATTTTGTCATATTGGTCACTTTTGAAGCAATTATTCGAATTTTTTTGTATACGCTTTTCTATATTATCGGAGTATTTATGCCGAGTTTGGTTTTTATAAACGTAGCTTTCAAAATTTGAGGGTAGTCTAGCCAATCCATTTCAGAAGAAATGATCGGCCTCCAATGTTCGGCTCAAAATTAATACAGCTGAATTTGATTCATTCCTTTATTACGTTATTTTAATTTATCTATTAATAATGCATTTATTAATCAATTATCAGTTTATTTATTAAACGTATCACACACTTGTACCTGCAATCTTGCGGAACTTTTTCTTCGCATTTCCGATGCGCCCCAAAACCGCAATGTTCGCATTTTACGCCCTGCTGAACCAGACCCCACATAAAATTACCGCAATAATCGCACCAGTGAGGGCCTTTAAACGTGTGCACTTTGAAGCTGTGCGATTTGCACGTAATAGAGGCCGGATAGGGCAGGGGGTCATCGCGTCCAGAAGCGACGGGTCGAACTGTCCTCTGGGCCAGGGGCGATTCGCATATCAACGCCCCGGATTCACCGTAACTTCTATTCAGCGAGCCGACTGAAAATTGGGGTAGGTCAATGGAGTGATGTATTGAAAAATATTTTCTAACCGAAAAGACAAGCAAAAAAGACTGACTATACACAATATATGTAGACAGACAGGGGTGAGAGTGAGAAGCAGTTTTTTTGTATTCGGCAAATTTTTCCCGATGTACAAAGACTTTTCGGAACCGTCTTTGTACATGTACAAAAGATTTTCGGGAAGACAAAAATTGCAAAGAAGGTTTAAAATTCGCAACGCCGAAATGATTAATTGTGTGTTCTATATACCTTTATAATAGCGTAAATTGCATTTTAAAACGTAAAATGTCAAATTTGCGCCGTTTTACGACGTTTCTTAGTGATTTTTGCCCTTAAAGACCCAGAAATTAGCTAATATAAACTACCAAAAGTCGAACAACTCTGTTTTTACCACACTAAAATCGCTACTGTACCATATTATAGTACCCGAAAATTTGTGTGTACAAAATGTACAAAGACTTTTTGGGAACCATTTTTGTACATGTACAAACGGACCTTGTACACAAAAAATACTGGTGAGAAGAGTATTACTCCCCATCCCGCTGAAGGGTCAGCCGAACAGCAGACATGCACAAAGGGAGGGGTGAGAGGGAAGTATTACAACCCACTGAAAGATCCAAAAGTCATTACTGTTAAGTCCTAAATAGGGTATTTTCAAGCTATTTCGACATAATCATAGCCAAAAACGCAATTTACTCTAGTAAAATCCGAGATTTTACTCCTTCTTGACCACAAGTTTCTGATTTTAACGCTCCCAGGCCACTTGACCCCGAGCATCTATGTCAGACAGGTACTGTCCGGCGATTTTTAGCCGACTTAATGTATTACGCATCGTTTTGAAGAAAAAAGCAGTAATAATGTCAAAATAAATGTGTTGTTTATTTAAAAAGCACCCAAAATTGCGTCAAAATGGTCTGAAAATGAAAATTTCCGCCTACTCGATCAGTTTTTGTGTTTTTTAGTGTTAAAAGCGATATAATGAAGTCAAAATCGGTCAAAAATGCTTTACACACACCTGAGGGGGTGCGGTATTTTTAATCGATGGATAATTCAAAAATTCGATGCCCGTCTTTTTTTGTTCTTACTTAATACCGAGTTAGCAATGAGTGTGTAAAGTGTAAACCGAAAAATCAAATAATTTGCGGAGGACCAATTTTTTTAAATGTTGCCCCTGAGTTGTAGATTACGAACACTGTTTCTTTGTACGAGCCTCTTTGTACATGTACAAATATCTCCGGAAAAGTCTTTGTACGAGCGAAAATTTTTTTGTACATATAAAGTATAGATATACAATTGAATGTACGCATTTTTACATACTACTAGATTGTTATCCGTGACCCGCACGCTTCGCAAAAGGTGTAACTTTGTCCTAAATTCAGCTGGTTATATTAGTTCTGCCCGAAACGCCAAAATTTTCATGAGTCTTAGGTTGAATTTACACATAAAATTCGACTCAGCAAGTTAAAATGACTTGTTACAACACATTCATAAATAATAAGCGGTTGCAATGTGCTGACTGAATCTCATAATAGACACCAGTTTGCTTATGAATTTAATGCAATGCAAAGATAAAAGAGTCAATTTTATCTTCAAACGGCAGAAAACAGTGCAAAGTTGTTTAATAGTTCTTTTTTCTGCATGAAGTCTTTATAAAACAGTGGAAATAGATGTAAAAGATGCTTCAATCTGTACAAAGATGCTCACAGATAGATTTTTGAGTGTTAAATGCCCGCGCTTGGAGCTAAATAGAATGTAATTATGATACTCGGCGCGAAGCGCCGAAAATTTTAAAAATTTTGCTGAAAAATACTCAAAAAAAACGTTAAAATTACTATTACTTTGCCCCAAAAAGTCTTTTGTACATTGTACAAAGATGGCTCCGAAAATCTTTGTACGAGCCTCAAAATCTTTGTCTCGTACAAAAAAAACAGTGATTACGAATATGAACTTAAAATTTCTTTACACTCAATAGTTGTTGCACAAAAATGTAAAGTATACGGGTTTTTTACTCTTTTCGTGTTTTCAGCTTATCTAACTCGATTTTGGTTTCTGTGCAGTCCAATTGGTTTTTAATGTAGAGGGTTACAATATCTCAAGCACCGTTTTTTCTCTTTTAACGCAATATTTCTTGATCTGTGATCGTTTTAGTGTAAAGACTTCGAGACGAAAAATAAAATTTATTCAGCTACTCCGCTAAGTAGGCGGAACATGCTAATTATGCTTAAAATGTGCCCTGATCTTAGCGTTACAGATCCTAGTTTATTTTGTTTCTATACACCCAATATTACGTTATAAGCACAAGTGTGAAAATTTACACCAAAAATTCAAATGATCGGCGGACAGCTAATTTTTTTTGAAAATGTTTTCCCTCATTAGTAGGTTACGAATCTGGTCTTAAAATTTCCTTAAACTCATTAATTGTTGCACAGGAGTGTAAAGTAGACGGTTTTTTACTGTTTTCATGTGCAGAAGCATATCTAACTCAGTTTTATATTCTATGCAGTCTGATTGGTTTCAAAAGGTAGACAGTTATAGAATCTAGGGGAATGTTTTTTTGTTTTTTTTTCGAAAAAGTAATATTTTCAAATTCAGAAGCGGTTTATTGTAGAGAATTAAGGAGTCTTGGACAAAAAAATTATCTTTAAAATGTGCCTCGTCCTAAGCGCTGCACGTCAAAATTTATTTTGTTTCTTCACAATCAATATTGCGTCAACTGACCAATTTCCTTAATTTTAAGGACCGTCTATCTTTGTCCGAAACGGCAGAAATAAATAAAAAAATTAGGCAGAAATATTATGCCCAAAAGTCAATGAGGGCTATGGCAAAAATCCCAGATCGCGAAAATGAGAGGATGCTGATTGCTAACATTGGGTTGGGCGAGGTGGGTAGCGATTCGAAATTCCCTAACTCTCTCTTTCTAAATTATTGCATATGATCATAAAATAATCTCAGATTTTTGAAGATTATCAATCGTCTATTGTATTGCTGTATAGTAAAACGCATTGCTATTAAAAAGTGATTTTCACCCAAATGCCGCTTTTTTTATCTTAGGAAAATACTTACAAACGAAAAACCATGCTTCTTAATCCAACGTTCCATTGCTTTCTTATCTTCGCTGTCTACTACTCAGAAATGAATGGTTTTTTAAGAACATTGTTCATATGATTCAGATTCGAAGCGATGAAAGTACGGATTTTTAAAATTTAAAAGGAAAAGTCGTCGCTCAAAAAATCGTACCCAGCTCATGACTTCACAAAAAAGGGTAAGGTATACTTTTACGCGAAAAAACTTATCGCATAGATCGGCACAAGCTATACCGAAGATAAGGCAATATGTGTATATATATTCGTAGCGGTACAGTTCAAGTCATTCTTATTCACAGACTAGGCTCCAGACAAGTGAATCGTTCTTTCTGCATTAATTAGGTAGAAATACTCACGTATAATATTATGCACGACCAGCACATCACAATCAGTCAAGTCAAAACCAAAAACAGATTTTGCGCACCTGGTCTGTCTTACGAAAATATGTGCTGGAACCATTTATCAACCAAATCATGGATATATATATATGCCCAAGATTTCGTAAGATTTATAAGTAAAGAGCGCGGCTATATTATTTAGTCCTATAAAGCCCGTATTTAAGCGAGCGGAAGCAGATATGCACAGTGTGAGAATTTTTGGGTAGGAGTGAAACCAAAAATTTGTTACACTTTTTCAGTTAAAAACAAAAAAAATTTGAAAAATATGAAAAAATCAAGTAAATTGAACAAAATATAGTCAAAAAAAGAATATATGGCGCGGAGAGCCAAAAATTTGTTCAAATTCAAAAATTCTGGGTGATGAAACAATTACTGGATGAGTGAAACCGTTCAAGATCAGATATGGCCATCTTGGCTAAAAAAGATCATGCTAATGCACGGAAAGATGGAAAATTGCGTCATTTTGTAGGAAAATTTCCAAATTTTCGGAGCTTTGCGCCCTTAACCAATTTAAGATTATTTTAGGTCCGCCCCTTTTGGATGAATTCTAAATCCGGACCTGTTCTTATTATCCACTTTTGTAGTCACACATTCCTTCGTGCAGAAAATAGTATCAGATGCACGATGTTTCGTGAAAAGTTTGCAGATGCATTTAAGCGGACACTGAGTTGGAGGAAAATTTATCGATTAATTTTATGCATTATTGTGCTACTTGACATAATGCTGGATGCATGATTTCGTCCATTTCAGAGGGCTAGGTAACACATTTTCGGTCAGAAATGGCGAAATCGCGTGGAAAGAACCAAAAAAGCAAGTTTCAGCCAAAAATTTAAAGTAGGGCAAAAATCCCAATTCAAGCAGAATTAAGAACGGCGTTGATCTGTCCCGCGAGCCCAAAATTTATGCTTTCGGGAATGAATTTTCCGATTCGCCATTTATCTGTAAGAAAATGTAAACAAAAACTTACCGCTACGCCAAGCGTCCTGCCATGAAATATTAGCAACTTGGGGATAGAAGCAAGAAAATCTATTCAGAGATAAATCGCCGCGCTCACAATCCTTCATATTATTCGCATATACGTATATTTAGATAAGAATGACAGAACCAAGTTAAAAAATGCAGAAATTACGCCAACCAAAGCTTTAGAATAAGTAATACGATCGATCGGCGACGATTTAAGTCGCCAAAATTTTGCTACCGATTTGATATATTTAAAACCGAAAAAATAAGTGGACGGAAAAAACGTTCTTCGTTATCGAAAGTTCAACGAACACGAGATGTTTTCGTTTTTTTCGACCAAACGATAAATAAACGCACCGTATCGCCTACTTATTATGGTAATTCAAAGCGAATGACCGAATAAAAATAGCCCATTCGGTAATGATATGCTGGCGATAAGGTGGATAGAATATATAGAAGCAGCTTATGGATATAGCAGCAGTTTCGCGACGATGTGACGAAACAAAAGCCGTGCGTCATGTATTGTAGGCGTATGAAAAAAACAATGAATTTAGCCGACCGCATTTTCCCAAATTATTACAATACTGGAATGAAAGAGCAGAAAAGGTTGACCTGTGCATGTCTAATAGGCAAAGGAAGGATTCATTGGCCATAAATGTTAAATCAACCGGTGAAATCAAGCAGACAGGGCGTATTATGTAAGCGTAAAGACAGATTAAGCACAATAAGTACGAATGTTGGATGCAGACTATAAGTGAGTGCATAACGCCTTTATAGTCCTTGCGCAGGTTATTGATATTACACATTGTCTTATCACAGTAATTTAATGTTCAAATTGCATTGCATTGACGTCATTTTATTGTTATTTACTTTGATTTTTTCTTTTTTTGCAATTTGACCAAATTTGTATTGTTTTAATTCCGTCTTTGTCGCAATAAACTATTTCATTTCATTTCATTTCAGACGGGCTATGTGTATAGTGTACAGTGGTCGCGCGCAAATGTTCGAGACCATGTTGCCGTACATGCAACAGGGGGATGGGGGATCCACCCTCCCAGAGTCGGCCGTCCCCCATCCCTCAAAGTCTGAAAATTTTTTAACCCCCGCCAATTTTTGAAAAAAATCGAATTTTTTCGGCCCTTTTTAGGTGTTCTTTGGCCGTTTTTGGCCAGAAATCGGAGGTTATTACCCCCCCCCCTAAGAATGGCCGGGAGACCATCACCCAAAATTTCGAGCCGTTACATTTAAGATCACAGTTCCGTTGCATCATAGATGCACATGGTCAGGGTTGGCTGAGAAGAAAGTGAAATACCAGAAATCCAAATAAGTAAATTTAGTATTCATGCCTTTCTAGCTAGTCAGAAGACAAAAATGGTCAAATGTAGCCTGTATAAACTGCTTTTGCGCGTGGTAATACCGCATTTTTAGACAATTGTAGTCAATTTCGACTGTATTATACCGCTTTTAACACAAAAATATAGAAATCGATCGATTTGGCGATAAATTTAGGTTTTTCAAACCATTGGTGCGTGCGTCTTAAGTAAGCAGTACATAAAATTAAGAATATGTCGCGGAGCGACGATAAATTTTGACATTTCTGCTTTTGCCCTCAAAAATGATGTAGAAAATGTTCTGCCAGCTCAAAATCGCCGGACAATTCTTGTCTGTCCGACCCTTCGCGGAAGGCAATACTCCCTCTCACCACCATATGTATGTACGCTTTGCACAGCATCTGACCTTTAAAACCGCTCTAATTAGCCATTGAGCAGTTTTCGCTAAAATAATCTTTTGCGTAGAATTTCGATCTGAATTCCTTCTTTGTTATTCCTAGTCTTTAATCAAACATTAATACTAAAGTTTTGCAATCCTTGCTTCACAGAATAATTAAAGGCTTTAGACGGGCAGTGTTTCATGTTTTGAACGTTTTGCATGGTGAACAAAGTCATGTAAAAGATGATTTTGCAAAAAAGTTCATGCGCATGAGCATAATGTAATAGACACCTACAGCCCAGGCCCGTATCCAGGATATGGCCAAGAGAATGAGAGCCGGATAGGTACTGCTCGGCGATTTTGAGCTGATCAAGCGTTTTTTGCATCATTTTTGAGGTCAAAAGCAGTAAAAACGTCAAAATTTTTCCGGCGCTTCGCGTCAGATTAGTACTTTCAAGTACTTTGTACTCAAAAAGCGTCCAAAATTGATAAATTTTTGCATTTTCCAGTGCTAAAAACGATATAATGCAGTCAAAATGGACTAAAAATGCTTTTAAAATGCGATATTACCACGACAAAACGTGCTATAAGCTATTTTGACCATTTTGATCGTTAAAACACCAAAAAAACAACCGTGAACGTTGAATTTACTGTTTTGGATTTTTGGGATTTCAGCTCCCCCCCCACCGACCCTGACCTTGTGCACTATGGAGTAAACCCAACATGAATTGGTCTTGTATCTCGGAAATTTTGTCAGGATGGCTCGCAAAAATCGCGATTTTCGACGTTTCTCGACACGCTCTATCCATTAAGATCATACACTCAAAAGGCTATAAAAAGTGACATTTTTCTGGTCGCGCTTGGGCTAAAATAGTGAAAATACGTCACATGCGGCGTGAAGCGCCGAAAATTTGGAGATTTAACGTCAAAGACATTCAATTTTCCATCTTTCCGTGCATTATCTCACCTCTCAAAATCGTTTTCCGTCCAAAGGGAAGGGGGCCGCCCCACCCCCTCAAATACGGCCCTGCTTACAAGTATTCACATAACGAGGCGCTTCATTTTCCCTTTTGCAGCCAAACATTTGCGACTTGAAACTGCGAGCAAGCCTAAGAAGCTTTCGCAAAAGGCGTTAAGAATTCTGCTTATGAAAGCTAATTATTCTTACTGAGAAATTCACGAATATCCACAATGTTTCAATGTTATTGGTTATTAAAAGCGAAACAAGCGAAACGTTCCCAAAAGCAAGCTCAATTCTAGCTTTAGCTATAAAATTAGAAGAAATTGAAGAACGGTGAGCCGATGTCAGAATTTAATGTTATATTTGAGCCATATTTCCTAATACAAAACGTCATTACTCAGCTGCTACGTATACAAAAAAAGAACGGATAAAATTTATGGCGTGAGTCATTTATCTATGTACGTCAATCGAGTGAATGGGCTTGCATTACTAAAATACAGAGTACGTAGATTAATAGAATTTTCAGTCAGCCAACAGGCCATCCGAACAGGCACCTAGCTGGCCGTCCTATTTTGGGGAGATCAACACCAAATTTTGCGGGGACTGAGTCCAAAAAGGCCAAAAATACCACACAAAATAAAGTTTAAAAAGTCCTATTTTTCCGATTTTTCTGAATTTGCGGGGTCTGACTGAACCCCCCATTCCCCTCAGAGATACGTGCCTGCATCCGAACAGAAGGAATGAATGCTGGACTTTTTGCTATGTACGTTAACTTTAAGCCACCATTAATTTTATTGCAATTGGATAAATTAATTAAATGATTTGAATTTGAAAAATCGAACGATTTCAAGTTTTGTATTCACGGGTTCGATCCGCAGTCATTTTCCGAATGAAAAACGCTTTAGATTTTTTGAAGCGAAATTGCGAAAAAAGACCGCTTTGATTAAAAACTGGAAGAAAAATATTCAAAATGAATATTTGATGGTCGATATTTTTATTTAAAACGCAATTTGTTAATGAAATTAACCTGCGAAAACGTTCACTAACTTAATGTATTTTTGAAACGTGAGATTTACACGTCATTCCGACATTCGATTTTTTATCGATTATTTCAAACAATGCGACTTGAAATCGTTAAGTAGAGTTAGCAACGTGTTTTTCCAAGCTAAGTTAGCCACGTGTTAGCCACGTGTTTTCCGCATTTCATGCAAATGGAATTTTGAGTCAAAACAGCTAAAAAAGCAAAGGGGGGAAAATTTCAGCAGAAAATCAGAATATCAGAAACAGAAAACAGAACTTTTTTTACGAAAGAGCTTAAAATCGTCTGCATAGTGAAAATTTAAGTAGTTTTTACGTACACTCAACATATGCCAATTCTTAAGCTCATAATAGCTGAATAAAGGATAAAGCGCATCGCGTGTTTTGCACGGTTGTTCACCTACGCTCCAAAACACTTTTTTCGGTACATCTAGGTGCCTAAATTTAGGCAAAACAATTTGTGATGCGAACATATATAAAAAATTATTTGATATTAATATAAAAGATGGAAAACGCTGAGAAAGATCAGCAAAATATAAAGCTTCACCGGACCTAGCTGGACTTTTAAACTTAAAGGAACCATATATACTCCCTACATACATTCAGGACTTTATTTTTCGGCAAAATTTCCAAGTGAGACAACTCGATAAATATTAGATGGAAAAAACAATGTTGTTTTCGAGCATTTTTGGAAAGCTCTATAGGTCCCATAGATAAAGTAAAGTCCAAAGAGATTAGAAAATTCACTACTGCATTCAAATAGTATACAGAAAATATCCGTTTCTCTCTGAAAAATCAATAATCTTGCTTCATACTCGACTCTGATGCATTTGTAGAGAAAATCAATACAAAAAATTAATAATTTGGCGCAAAAGCATTTTTGACATATTTACCATACATGATCTTCTGGAGGGTTCGACCGGGGGAGATGGGGGTATTTACGACCCGGAAATACGCATTCCTCAAAAGAAATCGTCACCTCCTCCCCAAAGAATTCGCTTGTGCTGTTTTGAGCGTTTTCAACGATATTTTGGCTCAAAGAGTCAAATTTTAGATTAATTTTTCGACTATATCTTGTTCAATTTACACGAATTTTCATGGCATTTATTCAAAAAGTTTTTATGTTTCAACACTGTAGAAAGACAAAACATCGTCAGAAACGCCGAAAAATGATGTTTTTGACGCTAATGCACCTTTTTTGAGCCCATAGGCATTTTAGAAAAAATTATGGTTTCGCATATTCAGAATTCCAATTGGCGAATGTAAAATATCACTAAAATTTGGCGTTAATTAGCTCAGAAGTTTGCTAAAATCGATTTTTGCAATCAACCGAATGCGCCTCAGGAAGTGTGATTTTTTCCTATAAGAGACGTGGTAAAAAACATTCGTACTCTGCCAGGTATATGTGAAGCTGTTTGAGAATTTGGTGAAAAGAAAGCGCAATAAATGTTCAGAATTTTCGGTACCTGACGAACGAGCCTAAAAATCTTCATAGCCTATCTGAAAGAAAAGCTGAATCTACGGCGAAAAATGGGGCTCCTTTTTTCTTTTTTCCTATTCTGTCAAAAAATGGATAGAAGTCATTGCTTAGTATTGCGCCAGAAAATTTTTGGAAACTTAAGGAAGATTACTGACGAATAAGAATAAAAGAAAAATACAAATCCATTCCAATCTTTTTACCGCTTTCTACGGTTCAATGGAGACCAGCCTCTCCACTTAAAAGTATTTTTCATTATTTTATGGACTAACAATGATAATTTATATAATCGTTATTGAATAATAAGTATAATTCAGATTAATAATATTAATAATTATAATTCGTAATCAATTTATAGATTAATTTTATTAATTTATAAATTCATCCAAAAATAGCGAGACGAAGTATATAGACAGCAGAGGCATAAAACGTAATTAAATATTGGTTAATATACCACAAAAATGTTTCTTTGAGATTTTCAACGCAGAGAATATAGGAACATACATATAAATGAATAGGCAAAATTAATTTTGAATAGCAACGATGAGCCGTTTTTCAATGGGGTTAATAAAACTATCTTTATTTTTATTAAAAACTCGCAAAAAGCACCGAAAATAATCAGAAAAGCAGGCCTTCGTTCCAAAGTCTGGGAGGGTAAACAATCAATGAGATTTGGAGCCTCGAACACAAAAAAATTAATTTTTCTAGAAAAGTAGAGAAAATCACGGCTGAAACGGGTAAAACTCGAAATTTTAGCGAAAAGCCTGAGAATAGACAGATATGTTTGTTTTATGAATCGCGAATCAAGGTAGTTTATAGGTAACATTAATTTTTGACCGTCTTTATTCGCGTCAAGCGAAGTATTCCGCGTCTTTATTATATTCGGCCCAAAGCATACATGTAACGGCTCGAAATTTTGGCTGGGGAGTACCTGCCATTTTTATGGGGAAGGGGTTCGATGACACGGTTTTTTGTATTCGGCAAAGATTTTTTTCCGATGTACAAAGACTTTTCGGGACCGTCTTTGTACAAGTACATAGATTTTTGGGAAGACAAAAACTGTAAAAACGTCTTAACTGGCCAAAAAATTTTGGCGCTTCACGCCGAAACGAGTAATTGTTTGTTATCTCCTTCTCATGGCAGAAATTGCATTTAGAAAGCGAAAATGCCTAATTTTTCGCCATTTTGAGACAATTTTCAGTATTTTTTGTCATCAGAAATACAAAAACTGGCTAAAAGCACCACCGAAAGTCGAAAGTCCCTGTTTTACCACACCGAAAACGCTACTGTATCATATAATAGCGCCCAAAAATTTGCATGTACAAAATGTACGAAGACTTTTGGGGACCAGAAAAAACACTGTTAGATGACCGCCAATTTTCAGCCTAAAACGGTCGAGTTTTTTTTCAAAAATCAGGGGGGCCAAAAATTTCCCGGCTTTGGTAGGATGGAGAACAATCGACTATAGGTGGAAGGGACCCCCATCCCCCGCCCGTTTATTGTCTGGTTGAGAGTTCTAAGCCCCTCTCGTTCCTTTTAAATCGACTACCATATTTTTCTGGAAAAAATTTTTAAAAATTTAAAAAATTAAAATTTTATAACAATTTATCTTTGAAACTGGTCACCGACTGACCCAGCCCACCAAGAGCGAAAATGAGAGCGTCCCGTTTATACTTCCGAAACAACAGCATGCATAACACGGCAACAGTTTAATGTGAATTAAGCATAAATACATAGTACAAGAATTCAGAACAACAAAAAGCGATCATAATAAGAGAGTGATAATAAAATAATTAAAAGTAACGAATGGGACAAAATGTGTCCAGTTGAAAAAATAAAATTACAATTAAATAAAAGATTAATAAAATTAAAAAATGAGAAGTAATAATAATGTTAATAAAAAATAATAGGTATAAATAAATATTGCAAACACATATTAAATAAATAAATTTGTAAACATATAAATAAATGTATAAATAAGCGAATAATTATACATAAACACCAAACATTTTTCGTAAAGTAAAAATCAAAGATAAAGATGAAACAGAAAATAATAATAATAATAATAATAATAATAATAATAATAATAATAATAATAATAATAATATTATTAAATATTTTTAAAAAATTTAATTGAAAAATCACAAAAAAAGCTAATTGCGTCTTGAAAAGTAAAAAAATCAAAGATAATAATAAAACAAGAACTAATTAAATCATAAATAAAAAATTAGAAAATTTGAGAAAAAAAGCTAACCGCGTCCTTTCGTTCGGTATTCCAACGTTTTTTTATACTGACTGTAAGGCGTTTCGTCGTAGACCGCCTGTTCGGCCATCTTTTTAATGTAATCGGCGGCGTGTTTTTCGACGTACATGGAAATTAGGCCATCGGCGACCAGTTCGCGAACTGTTTCGAACCGTTTTTCGCCCACGTAGTGTAAACGACCGTCGTAGAATAATTTGTAATTTTTCGTCGACGAATCGAATCGCATGCAAAGCGTAAATGCGTTGGGCGCCCTCTGACTCTGCCTCACCAAATAAGCCCCCTCGCCTGCTTGTTCGACCAGCTGGTCAGCCATATGACGAGCTACAATAATAAAGACCATACGTGATCGTGGGTACGTAACGGCTCAAAATTTTGAGAGGGGTCCCCGGCCATTTTTAGAGGGCGGGGGTAGATGACAGTAATCGACCGGGCTCAAAAAAAACCGGGCCCGAGCCTACACGCTTAAGGATATATGTACGTGCATAGATATATACCTGATAAAAGTATTTATTAAGGTCTGAAGATTATGTTTACGTATTAGTATAATTATTAATAAGTAATATATGTAATATAATATAATATATTAATAAGTAATATATGTACTAATACAAGACAAAAATACGTACAAAATTTTAAATTAAATATAAGTTAAAGATTCAAAATTGGTTGCGACAAGATATTATCAGAATGATTAGACAACACTTTATTATAAGAGTTTGCCATTCATGCATATACATAAGAATTGAATTTAGCTTAGCTTTTATTAAAGAAGAGTTTGTCATTCAATTAAATATTTTAAAATTTAAATTCAGATTAGCTATACGCCAGGTGATCAATCGAAGCTAGGGATTCCGAACATTTTTCACCATCCACGACCTCGACTGCAGCTTGAAGAAAAATTAAATTCATTTTTCATAAGCAGTTTTTTTGACACAAACAAGCAGCTTCGGTTTCCACAGTCATCAAAGTAGTTGGAAAAATTTTTGGCGCTTTGCGCCAATTCAGTTCTCATCAAAGTCATTTATTTTATTTCATGTGCATGACTAAAAAGGATCTATAGCAGCTTGATTTTAGTGATTCTAGCGTTCTTTGCTTAAACCTTCGGAATTTCCGAGCGTTGTCGAGCGCTGTTTTGTGTTACGTTATCATAAAAAGGCAAAATAAATATTAAGCACTCATAAAATCAGCTGATTTCTGCTACATCCCATAATTTCGGCTTGATATTCTAATAAATTATAGATCCACTGACGCCTGTGGTCAGCAGAGTTCTGCAAAGAACTTGCAATATATGTTTACGGGCAAAAAAAACATGAGAATATGGCTAGCTAGAAAATTGAATAATAGATGTCCTAAAATAATTTCACTTTGTAATTAAGCGTAACAGAAGTCTTAACGGATCAAAATAAATCTCAAATCTTAGCTGATTCCTCCTGCACTTCGGGGACTGGATGGAAAGTTAATTTATAAATACATATCAGATTCTTAGCTGGACTGCACTGCAGTAATTCATTGTGAAATGAAGCATAAAAACAAAGAAATGCTGAAATAAAAAGTAAATATGAACTTGATGTATAGAGCTAGGAGAATATTTCGATGATGACATGAGTACAGAGAGAACGGTTTTTGTATTTGGCAAAGATTTTTCCCGATGTACAAAGACTTTTGGGGACCGTCTTTGCACATGCACAAAGATTTTTGGGAAGACATAATCTGCAAGAAAAGGTTTAAAATTTGCAAAAAATTTTGGCGCTTCGCGCCGAAATGAGTAATTGTGTATTCTACATATCTTTATAATGTCAGAAATTGCATTTTAAAAGGAAACATGTAAAATTTTTCGGCGCTTCGCGCCGTTTTAGAGACGATTATTAGTGATTTTTGCCCTCAGAAACCCAGAAATGAGCTAAAATGCACTACCAAAGGTCGAACAACTCTGCTTTTGCCACACTAAAATCGCTACTGTACCATACTATAGTACCCAAAAATTTGTGTGTACAAAATGTACAAAGACTATTAAGGACCATCTTTGTACATGTACAAACGGACCTTGTACAAAAAACATTGTCAGGAAGGCTCAAAATAGTCCGCACTAGCAGTTTTGATCCATTTTCAGAGACCAATGTTGCTAACGTAATGGTACCATTCGAACATGTTAACTTCTAAAAGTTTCGAGACTTTCTTATTAACTAGGCCCGAGCCCGGGGCCTTTTCAGCCGGGCCCGGGCCTGCCCTGACCGGCCGAGCCCGGTCCGTGCCTGGGTACCCGGTTGATCACTGGCAGTCGGTCATTTTTGGGTAAGGAACAAATTATGTACCTTAGTCCAAAAATGGCAAAAAAACACCTGAAAATGACCTAAAAACGCAGGTTTTTTGCTAAAAATGGGAAGGGTAAAAAACCGCAATTTTTGGAGGATAGGGGACGACCGAAATTGGGTGGGGCCATCGTACCTAGTAGCAGTGTTTTTTTTGTACAAGGTCCCTTTTTCATGTACAAAAAAATACTGAACATTGTCTCAAAACGGCGCGAAGCGCCGAAAAATTTGGTATTTTTGCTCTCTAAATACAATTTTCGTCTTTCCGGAAACTTATGGGAATTTCAGACTTTTTACAATTTTGTCTTCCCAAAAATCTTTGTACATGTACAAAGACGGTCCCCAAAAACCTTTGTACACCAGAAAAAATCTTTGCCGAATACAAAAAAAGATATGACTTCAAAATTTTTGTGCCCTCAAAGGCCATCTACCAACGTGCCCGTCTATAACTTTTATTCTATCGCCCACAAAAAATCTAAATTTTTATAGAAATGCTTGATATAGCATATGTGTATACTGACTGTGAATTATGTGCACAAGCTTTTGTGCTACTTCAGCTTTAAACCGACTTCTAATGCAATATTCGCTCAAAAACTTCTTTAAAAAAAGTTTAGGACATAAAACAGGGAAGGGAAGCATCTAACATTTAAAAATTTCAATGTAGCAGCTGGTGGATCCCTTACTCAGAATCGTTCTTCCTTCCTCGCCCTCTCCCTCGGTCGAAAATTTCTGACTTTGGGAAGATGAGGAAGACAACATACTTTAGGTATGTTAGGTGGGGGATTCCCCCAACCCCCTGTTACATATATGCGCACAACCAGACATGCAGAGCATGGGAATTCTGGTAGGGGGATTTTAAGTTTTTTTAGGCTTTAAAATGGTAAAAACATCATTTCCCGGCATTTTTAAAGATGCTCCATCTTTATAGAGCATAAAAACATTCACAAATTTCGTAACAATTCAAAAAAATTCGAACAAATTTGACAAAATATAGTAAAAATGAGTATATGGCGTGAGGGGCCGAAAATTCGACACTTTGCAGCAGATAGCTAAAAACGCTTACTTTCCTATGATTTTTTGGATAGTTTTAGAAACTTTTGGCGCAAATTTTTTTGGGAGGGGGTCGGGTCTGATAAATTTATAGGGGGGGGGGTTTGAAAAAATCTCTAGAGGTGAAAATTTGTCTGAAGAGGGGTTGAATCCCCACTATATCATGTATGCGCACATCTACCATCGTCTACCTATTGGACCGTGGTATTCGCTGCCATAAAACGGCGGCCTATCGCCCGCGCGGACGCCGTCACCATCGTCGCCGCATTCGACGCATTTGGGTGTCGGCGCCATTTGCTGCAGCACGTACAAATGGCGTTTCCAGAAGACGGCGCGCGCGTCGTCCAACGGCGTCGTCGCCGACGATTCGTCCTCAGCCAATGGCGCCGCGACGCCGTTCGCGAATTCGGCCGCGCGAGCGCTGTTTGGCGAATAGGCGGCTGAACATGATTTGATTGAATCGAACGACTGAATTTGATTTTAAAAAGTCGTTATAAAAATTTTTAATTTCAGACACTCAAATTTTGATTTCAAATTTCAAAATTCGTTCAATCGAATAATATAGCTGTTTTTGAACCATGCTTTACGCGCACACAATCCCATAGGTGACGATGTGAGAGCGTTATTAAGTTTAACAAGGGAGATTTGGATCCCCCCACCAAAACTCAATTGTCTCCACAATCCCCAGAATCATAAGATTTTTAATCCATCCCCCGATTTTCGGTGGAAAAACTTGCGTTTTTGACCGTTTTTATGTGTGTTTTTTGCCGTTTTTGGGCAAAATTGATTGCCACTTATTTCCCCTAGAAAATATGCCGGGGGGACCCCACACAAAATTTTGAGTCTTTACATGTATGCTTGACAACATACTACATTCAGTCGAATGAACGAAATGCTGCTTGCTGCTAGCTGAGGTCAATGATTCTGCAACGCTGGATTCTATACCCTTTTCGCTGACATCAATGTTCAGCGGTAGTGGTGATGCAGACTCAGACCAGTGCCCACTACGACGATTGCATGACGCCGATGGTAAGCGGTGTTTAACTATGGATGCATCAGCAGCACGCATGGCGAACGATGTCTCCTTACTGTCGGAATCAGCAGTCAATGGATACATAAATATGTAAGTACGAAATATTTCTAAACAAGGAAAATAAAAAGTAAAAATATTTCTCCGCATATAAGAATGAACAATACATTTATAAATTGGACTGCATTTCGTGTTTCTAAAACATCACTTAGATAAGGGCAAGCAGGATAGTGAAAAGCATCCAGCTAAATAATTCAAAGAAAACTACATAATAAAATGTTTCTTCTTTACCAACCATTTGCTAAAGGCACGGCACGAAGCTTACTTTATTGACTGACCTTTGAATTCGATACAATAGAAGATCAAGCTCAAGTGTCAAATTTCGCAATAATAATTTGCGTCTATTTAGTCCCAATCGCGTGGTTTGAACTCTCAATTTTCGATCTTCATACAAGCTAAAGATTTTACATCTACTTGTCTTGTTCTTCACAGATTTTATGCAAAAAATAAGATTTGTTTAAGAAGCAAGAATGACAGCAATCTTTTGGCGATGAGCACGAATTTGCTGATGAAATTTCATCATTTTTAGAATGAGTTCAGAACCGCGATTAGGCTGAGATGGTTTCTATTAGATTCTCGCCATACCTGAGGTTGTATCTGCGTGACGAAATTTCCATCTAAAATTCAAGCTTTGGGACCCCTTATGTTTTGAAAAAATTTGGGTGATGCCCCAGGACCGTATCCAAGATTTCGTTTCGGGGAGGGGGAGGGCATGACCAAAATTTTTTAAAACATAAGGGGGCCAAAGGATGAATTATGAATTTAAAAAAGACGTTTTACGACCACTAGAGCTGTACACTTTGTATATTTTGCTACCCAGGTGCCTTAAATATGGTGAGAATCCCTCTTGAACATATCTTATTTTCTGCATAAAAGCTGTGCAAAACAGATGACATAGATCCAAAATACGCTTTAGGCAGTATAAAGACTGAAAATTTAGTGTTTACAGCGCGCGCTTGGGACTAAATAAACTCTAATTATAATTGTGCCGAAATTTTTTTGCGATTTTCGGCTTAAAACCCAAGGGGGAGTTAAGGAAAGAAATCATTCTCATATTTCGTTTCGGGGGGCACGTGTCTTTTACTCCCCCTGGATACGGGCGTGCCCCACACTTGTCTGGTTTCTTGCCTACCGAATTTTTCCCATCTTTTTCAACATTAGGGAATATAGAAAATTTTTTGATTCTTAGGATGCTCTGCTGGTTAAAAAACATTACTTTAAGCAGTATTTAGAGATCTGTAGATAACTTCTTTCAGAGTACCCCACTGAATCTTTTCTCACTTTTTCAACATTAGGATATATATAAATGATTAATAAACATTCACTGGGTTGTTGTTACTAATGTCTTAGGCTTAGGCTTAGTTATGGGCATTCATATTGGTGCCAGCGCATGGGCTAAGCTTGAGATAAATAGGGCGAAAAATTGCTCCGCTCGCTTCACTCGCTCCGCGATAAGCCCCATTTATGCCTTAGGCTTAGCATGTCTGGCACCAATCTGAATCCTCAAGCAATCCCAGAAACTTCCCTCATCGGTATTTATACATGAAATGTCATGAATCCCACGAATACTAAGTGCTTCATTTACAACGTTACTTACGTGGAAAAGATAGGTAATATTTCACTTATAACATCGTTATTAACTCTTAGAAGGAGGCGGCGTAGGCGATTGGTAAACGTGTTGCGCTGTAGCGAGGGGTCTGAGGATCGAAACCCGACACCTGCAAGCACGGTTTTTTTTGTATTCGGCAAAAGATTTTTCGCGATGTACAGACTTTTGGGGACCGTCTTTGTACATGTACAAAGATTTTTGGAAGATAAAAACTGCAAAAAAAGGTTCGAAATTCGCAAAACTTCTCGGCGCTCCGCGGTTTTTGCCACACTAAAATCGCTACTGTACCATATTATAGTACCCAAAAATTTGTGTTACGAAATGTACAAAGACTTTTAGGGACCATCTTTGTACATGTACAAATGGACCTTGTACAAAAAAACACTGCCTGCAAGTTATTTTCTCCATCGGAAAAAGCCCTGTATATACGCTAATGATGAAAAATATAGTGAAAATTCGGTGGGAAATAAACCAGACAAGTACCCATTGATCGACCGGGTACCCGGGCCCGGACCGGGCCCGGCCGGTCCATAACAGGCCCGCCGGGCGGGCCTGGCTGAAAACCACCGGGCCTCAACCGGGCCTCAAATAATTATCGTTAATATTTTAGACGTTTACTATTTCAGCTGTTGTCCGTATTTCTTATGAATTTGCTAGCCTATAATTCTATTTAAATCCATTAAAGATGTATCAATGACAATTTTGTTCTTATCGTTTTCAGGCCAATTTGTGGCCTTCTTATTAGCAAGATATATTTCAGAAAACAGAAAATGCGCAAAAACATAAGAAAATTTGGCCATTCCTTTCATTAAAATAGGATTATGTGTCCTGTCCTTGTAAAGAAAAGACAAACAAAGCAAAGAATAGACAAACTGGTACACAATCATTTTCGCACATTTACTGTTATGTATGCTCAACAAGCATGCGCAGTTTGTATTCAACGAACAAATAGAGCAATAAATCACGAAAGTGATATTAATTGATCGATTATTTTAGCTAATTTAAGCTTTTGAACTCATTGGATATATAACAATAAATATAATGAAGACTCGGCACGAAGCGCCGGAAAATTTTTGACGTTTTTGCCTTTTTGAACTCAATTTCCTGGACACAATTATTACACTCGAAAAATCAACAAAATTTCTGAAAAATTTCGGGGGGGGGGCATGTGCCCCCAATGCCCCCTGACTACGCCTATGGCTTCAATACGTGTGCTAATCCTATACACTACACAATTTCAATTGACGTCAATGTACGCTATAGTTTGAGTTCTAAAATCCAAACAGCATATCTTCTATCCGACCATATCATAGTCGCTGTTATGTCTGAATGCATAAATTTAATGCTCAATTTCCTTAAAATATCTACATGAAACCTTGTGCTTTTTCAAAGCCGTGTTTACTGGCACGTGAATTTTAATAATGGAATTGAAAGATAGAAAAAAAAATAAAAAAATTATTTTTAGAAAGATTGAATAATTAACAGAGCTTAGAATTCAAAAATCTTTTTGGTACAGCAGTAAGCCTTGCGTTTGACAAATAACAAATGTAAAATCGGTCTAAATCTGTCTCTTATGCATAACATTATATTGGAAGCAAGGCATGTTGTTAGTACATAAGCCCGGGCCCGGGCCCGGTATTTTTGAGCCCGGTCGATCACTGCAAGTACCCCTGCCGGCATTCATGTAGCAGGTTAAGAAAGAAAGAAAAGAAACAAATTTTATTTTTAGTAAACTTAAGTGATGAAATACAGAATGACAAGTTACATAATAGATACAAACAAATTAGTAACGGTACAAGCGAGTCAATGGAATGACAATTTTTACGCGCCTCATAAGTTTCTAAATAAATCAAAGTTTACTAATATGGATTTAAATATGTTCAATTTGGGGGAAGATACAACGAAGACAGGAAGATCGTTCCAAACTGCGATGTATTTGTAAAAGAAATCAAACTTTTCTAAATTAGATTAGAATGTACAACAGGTATAACTAATTTAAATCTATTAATGCTGCGGGTAAATTATGATTAAATACAAAAAAATCATCAGCTTCTAAGCATGATTTATGACAAATAATTTGATACATCAAACATACACAGGCAAATCTGCAAGCGTCTTAATTCAAGTCTGCACAATTTAAGTTGTATTAGGCGATCCTCGTAAGAAAGAATATTATAACCAAAAATAAATTTAGTGAATCTACGTTGAACAGCTTCCAGTCGATCTATATCACTAAGATAAGAGAGGTTCCATACACTGCAACATTACTCTAATAAAGGTCTAACACAACAAATATAAGCTTTAACAAGGTTACATTCATCAAGCGAGAAAAATGATTTTCCTATCAAAATGCATCTAAGAAAAACTTTTTTTATCAAGGAATTATAATGTTCCTTGAATTTTAAATTGTGGGAAATCAAAACTCCTAAATCCACGCACAAACAGGTTATCACTAGAAATAATTTACCCACTTAGTCTTTAAACAACTTTTTGATTATTAATACTCAGATAGAGAACTTGACTTTTTGGTTCGTGAAATAGGTAAATCCCATGTAAATCCCATGTAAATCCAATCCAATTCCATAAATCCCATGTTCGCATATGTATTTAGATAGTCAGATTATAAAGGCGTATTTATGAAGTTGGTAGCATCCAATGAACTGAAAGTTTTTGTCAACCAGTTCGAAACGTGGACCTCTTGCTCCAAAGTCCAGAACCTTAATCAATCGATTCGATTAACGCTGGTTCATTCCGATAAATGAATGTAAGGTATTCATAATGTTTTGCATTGGTTTACCTGCATATTAAGCTTACACTTAGTATCATGGACTAACCAAAATGTTAGTGCCAGCGTTTAAAATAAGCCTGAGTAATAGATGCGACGATTTGTTTTTGACTTGACTCAATTTGAACCATTTATGTGGCAGCTATCACCGGATACTACTTGCTGTTGGTATACGTTCTTATACCATAGATATCTCAATACAAATGTGAACACTGGCGTAGGCGGGGAAGGGGAGGAATTCCCTTCCTGGAGAATTCCCTCCTGGAGAAAATTTTAGCGTGTTCAAGAATTGAGCAAAATGGTTGCATGACGCTGTTCTGCGACGTAAAATTAAAAAATTCGGCGGCTTCTTTCTTTTGGCAGTTTCTATCGTTTTGTTGCAGGAAAGGTAAAAAATAAGCGCTTCGCGCGCATTACAAACATTTTTCGTCAAGAACGGAAGAATATTTTCTGAAAAATATCAATTTTTTCTATTACTTTAATAGTGCAGGACAATGTGAAAAGCCCAGAAAGCAGGTTATTTAACGGCCCCTGCCCGTTTTTTATGGGTTTTTTTAGATAAAAAATAAAAATAAAAAATAAAAAAAGAAAAAAAATAAAAAATCTATGCCGATGTATGTGAAAAAGGTACATATAAATAAAATTAAAAAAACTTTAAAACGCTAATGCGATCAGTTTCATGGTTAAGAGCTACATGGGCGCAGGATTGGGATCAAGGCTACACATGGGCGCAGGAGCTGGGACGTCTAGCGGTCTGAACTTGGAACCTCCCAAAAAGGGTCTGGCTGGACCCTCCAAAATCCTGGAAAACACCCTCTCCCCAAAAAACTCGATGGAAAAACGTTGGTAACCCAGCGCAGCGTTAGGCACCAACGTTGGTATTTAAAAAACAATTGGGTACCAACGTTGGTATCTAAGCAGCGCTTCAAAATAAGCCTGAGCAATGGGATGCGACGCGAGTTGCATCCCATTACTTAGGCTTGGTAAGTAATTATTTGCAGTAAACTGCAGGTAGTATAGCACACAATGTAAAATTATATGCAGTCAAAAACCAGCGACTTAGACTGCAGGTAATATAGCACACAACGTAAAATTATATGCAGTCAAAAACCAGCGGCCTTGACTGCAGGCAAATATAGTACACAATGTAGAATTATGTGCAGTCAAAAACCAGCAGCCTAGACTGCAGGTAATATAGCACACAATGTGATATTATATGCAGTCAAATTAAATGTTTATTGATATGGGAAGCTGGCGCTTTGCTCCCATTTTAACCTGTAGTAGATGGTTTTAGAAGGCACTTTTATTTGAGATGGTCTGGCAGATTTGCTTCCTCAATAGGGAATGTTTTTGCGCTACATGGGTAGCAGCTTCATTAGCTGCCCATCCACCCATTAGCGCATTTTGATGGGACAGCATAAGCTCTGGTCCTGCATGATATATATTGCGTAGCTGTTGCTGTTCTTGTCCTCATTCTGGGGAATTGTTTTACTTTAGTGGAAATAAAATTATACAGCAGGTACATATGATACTGGCGACAGCAATTGCTTGCGGATTCAGATTGGTGCCAGACATGGGTTAAGCCTGAGGCATAAATGGAGCAAAAATTGCTCCGCTCGCTCCGCTAAGCAATATAGTACACAATGTAAAATTATACGCAGTCAAAAACCAGCGGCCTAGACTGCAGGTAACATAGCACACAATGTGATATTATATGCAGTCAAGTTAAATGTTTATAGATGAGGTAGATGAGGGAAGCTGGCGCTAGCCTAAGACATTGGTAACCCCACTCAGTCAGTCCTCCGATGCTTCAGAGACTAATCCGAAACATTCACAAATGCTTTTTGGAATCCTTGTTTCACATTAGCGAATAAACTTGAAGCATTTTATTTCCACTAAAATGAAACAATTTCCCAGAATGAGGACAAGAACAGCAACAGCTATCAACTATCTATCATGCAGGACCAGAGCTTACACTGGCCCATCGAAACAGCGCTAATGGCTGACTGGGCAGCTATTGAAGCTGCTACCCACGCAGCGCAAAAAACTTTCCCTATTGAGGAAGCAAATCTGCCAGACCATCTCAAATAAAGTGCCTTCTAAAACCATCTACTACACGTTGAAATGCGAGCGAAGCGCCAGCTTCCCATATCAATAAGCATTCAACTTGACTGCATATAATATCACATTGTGTGCTATATAACCTGCAGTCTACGCCACTGGTTTTTGACTGCATATAATTTTACATTGTGTACTATATTGCCTGCAGTCAAGGCCGCTGGTTTTTGACTGCATATAATTTTACGTTGTGTGCTATATTACATGCAGTCTAGGCCGCTGGTTCTTGATTGCATACTAGTGATCGACCAGGGCCACGGCCCCGGCCCCGGCCCTGGCAATCCTTGGCCATTTTTCAGCATCCGGGCCCCGGCCGGCGCAAGGTCGAAAAATGGCCGGGGCTGGGGAAAAATTTAGTGTAATTCGTATTTTGTACAGGCTGTGATACTGGCGCTTATTTATCAATGAGCAAGTGTTAATTTTGAGAACTGCACTGATTAGACCATAAATTATTTAGTCCTTGTTATAACTTTGCTACTGTGTATAAATGAGCTTTTACTGAATAAATGTTCTGGAAAATCTGCATGTTTTTGATTTCTCCACTTGACTGATTCAAACTAAATGCTACTTGTACTTCATTCATTCATAGCTATGGCTAAAAGATTTAGAGTTGACAAATACGTTCTATTTCTAGTTGGAAATTGTACGTTTTCAACAAACTATTTTTACAAAAACACTTACATTTAATTGAATGGGAACCCCGTTTCTTGTGTAATAGTTATTAGGACGGAGGTTAATTATAGGCGAATGTAAACTACGCTGGAGAATTGTGTCCGATCCGATGATCTAAATATGTCTCAAATAGTTTCCTAAAATCCAGAGTTGAGGGAGGGGTGAAATCCCAAATTGGAGGACCAGAAAATTAAGTGTTGGACTATTATTAGCCGACTCTATTTTGTTGTACGAGCTTCTTGTGCTTGTACAAAGATCTCTGAAAAGGTGCTTTGTATGAGCTAACAAATTTTTGTAGCTATATTATATAAATATATATTTAAACATACACATTTTCGCATACTATCAGTATGTGACAGTGTTTTTGTACAATGTACCTTTGCACATACATAAAGAAAGATGGTACGCAAAAGTCTTTGTACATTTTGTACCAGTCTTTTTTTTGTACACGGTCCGTTTATGCATGTACAAAGATGGTCCCCAAAAGTCTTTGTACATTTTGTACACACAAATTTTTGAGTTTACTATAATATGGTACAGTAGCGATTTTAGTGTGGTAAAACAGGGTCTTCTGACTTTTGATTGTATATTTTAGCTAATTTCTGGGTTTCTAACGCCAAAAATTGCTAAAATTGTCTCAAAACGGCGCGAAGCGCCTGAAAAATTTGACATTTTTCCATTCTGAATACAAATTTCGCCATTTTAAAGATATATAGGACAGACAATTTTTCATATCAGAGCGAAGCGCCGAAAAATTTTTGGAATTTTACATCTTTTTACAGTGTTTATCTTTCCAAAAATCTTTGTACATGTACAAAGATAGTCCTGAAAAGTCTTTGTACATCGGGAAAAATCTTTGGCGAATACATAAAAAAAACTGTTTTGTACATGCAAATTTTTGTATACTTTAATATGGTACAGTAACGATTTCAGTGTAGTAGAACATAGTTTTTCGACCTTTAGTAGTGTAATTTTTGAGTTTCTGAATATTTGACATTTTTCAATTTTTCCATTCTAAGCGCATTGTTGCTTATTACAAGATTCAATTCGCATATTACAATTTTTGTAATATTTCTGATTTTGTAGTACAAGTTGTTTTACCTTTTTCAGTCGAGTTTCATGTTTGAATTCCATCAAAAGCTCAGAAAAATTTCGGCACTTCGCGCCGAACTAATATTATCAAGTAAATTCAGGCCGAATTATCACATTTAGAAGCAAGGTCTTTATGTATTCGGTGAAGATTTTTGCTAATGTACAAAGATTTTTGAAGAACAAAAATGTAAAAAGGTGTAGAATTCCTTATTGCAAATTATACCATTTTAAAGATTTTCAGGGGGTAAATGGCTGCAAAAATGGAGCCACTTACCCCCCTTCCCCTAAAAATGGCTGAGAATTATACATATGACAAGGGGTTTGGGCCATCCCCCATCCATGCTTTGAGGCCCCAAACGTCCTCGAAAGTCAGAAAATATTTGACCACCCTCCCCCATTTTTTGGCGAAAACACTGCGTTTTTGGCTATTTTTATGTGTTTTTACCATTTTTGACTTGTCACTAACCCCCTCCTTCTAAAAATGACGAGGGACCCCTACCCTAAATTTCCAGCTGTTACATGTATACTTATCACTTCGTTAAATTCTAATAGTTAGGTACACTTTTGACATACTAAAGGATTAAGTTCAAAAAATCTAAAAGGTTTTCACCAAAAATCGTCTGACAGTGACTTTTGTCTTGGACCCTGAGGGGTGTAATACCCCCCTTATGGGAATGTGTGATGTCTCATTTAGTACATCCAATCCAATACCTATTGCATCCAATCGCTACAGCAGGAGTAGCAGTAGCGAAGATTCAAATGATATAGAGTGTGCTAATAGCAGCGACGTAGGCTTTATTGATGATTCAGACAATGAAACACTGGACTAAATTTGTTTCTTGTGACATAGATAGTAATAAAACTTGATATGAAAAGGCGCACATAACTTTGTGCTTGCCATTTACTACTGAATGGAGCAGTCGCTCATTATTTCTTTTCCTATGCCACCCCAGTATTTGTCATGGAATAATATTTTCCTTGTCTGACCCCGGCCAGCCCGGCCCCGGCCCGGCCAAAAAAGTCGCCCCGGTCGATCCAGGGTTGGCCGGGCATGGTTTTTGGTTTTTTATGGTTTTTTATGGTTTGAAAATCGGCTTGGTTTTTGGTTTTTTTGGTTTTTTTGGTTTTTTAAGTCGATGTTAAAAAATGTTGCAAGATTCATATTTCATCATTTGTAAACATGTGCAAATAGTACTCTTTACTCTAGCATAGAGTAGACTAATTATTTAGGGAATAAACGGCATGAAATAGTTTATTTTCATTCTGGTTGAACTTTTTTTGTAGGAGAGACGTAATTATGAATGTAATGATGATCCAGGCACGTAGCTGACCCTCCAATTTTGGGGGACCATCTTATTTTTGGGGGGACCAAATGCCAAAAAGGCCAAAAACGGCCAAAAATAGCATTAAAAATTGAAATTTTTCCAGTTTTTCAAAATTTTTGGGGGACATGTCCCCTATCCCCCACAGCAACGTGCCTGATGATGATTATGTATTTGTTTGTGTGTATTGTTTTGTTCGTTTCATTCGTTTGTTATCCTTGTATCGTTCGTAAAGTGAAGTGAAGTGAGAAGTGAATCGTGTAGTATTGCCGTCCGTTGCCGACTTTGTTTACTTGCTTTACTGCTTGTACTTGTGCAATTTACAAAGAATTGGTTCATTTTAGCAGCTAGTATTTTATGGCCAGCAGCAGCAATAACAAAATTGGCTCTTCACCACCAGAAGCCATTATCTTATCCGATGATGAAATTGTTCACTTTTGTTATTTTTCCTGAATAATTGTTTAGGCTGGGCAACTCATGCCTGTTCTTTAATTTAGTGATTTAAAATCATGATCAAGCATTTTAACACTTATACTCACAACTAAGATATAAAAACCAAAATTTAACCATTAAAAAACCATAAAAAACCATTAAAAAAACCATGAAAAACCAAAAAACCAAAATATCGAAAATTTTCAAACTTTGGATCCTTCCAACCCTGGGTCGATCACTATTGCATACTTATAATCCACCGTTTTTTTATTCCACTTTTTGGTCCATTTGTCAACCAAAATTTTGGGAAATGGAAAAAATTGTTGGGCTTGGTTGGCATTTGTGGAAAATTTTTGTAATGCTAAAAATGCGTTTTTAGAGAGTTAAAACTTCAAAAAAATTTTCGGCGCTTAGCGCCGAATTGATTTAATTCTTACTTATTATGAATCCTTAAGCCGCGCCGCGCCAATTTACAGTATTTTTATCGACAATTTGGTCTAGAACTTCACTACGATTGAAAATCCTCATCTTCTGCACGGATTCAGTTAGTTTTTGTAAGGCAAAAATGCGTTTTAGAGAAGTGAAACTACAAAAATTTTTCGGCGCTTCGCGCCGAATTGATTTAATTCTTACTTGTTATTGATGTTTAAGCCGCGCGGCGCCAACTGCAGCATTTTTATCGATAATCTGGTCCTGGAATTTTACTACGATTGAAAATCCTTACCTTCTGCACAGTTTTTGAAATGCAAAAATGATTTGAAGAGCTAGAATTTCAAAATTTTCTGGCGCTTCGCGCCATTTCATAAATTATAGTTTTAATTGTCAAAAACGACTTAAGAATTGGCTAAAATGCTTTACTGAAGGAAGGAATTTCAAGTTTCAACATAAATAACGTATACTGATCATATTTCTTGTAGAGCGCGAAATTTTTATTCAAAAAGTGCATCAATCACCACTATTGCACGTGTACATAAAATTCTCTACTTAAAAAAACACTTTTTTCAGCACAGGAGCCCTATTTTAAACGTTTTTAGACCTCCCAAAAAACGTGGAAAAAAGTCGAAAAAAGTGGAAAAAAATTTTGGGTTCGGTCTATAATGTCAACCAAATCGCTGGGAAAAAAACGGTGCTTATAATATTACATTGTGTGCTATATTACCGGCATTCGTGTAGCTGGTTCACATGTGTATTAACATAGTCATATTATAAGGGCGTATGTGTGCAGTCGATAGCATCTGAGGAAACGAGAGAAAGTTGCTGGCAGTCGGATTCGAAACGTGGACCCCTTGCTCTAAAGTCCAGAACCATAACCAATCGACTAACGCTGGTTAATTTCGATAAAGATTACAAGCTATTCGTGATGTTTTGCTGGTTTACCAGCTGATTAGGCTTAGGCTTAGTATCATGGACTGACCAAAATGTTGGTGCCAGCGTTTAAAATAAGCCTGAGTAATGGGATGCGACGAGCGGAGCGAGCAGAGCGAGCGACGCGAGTTGCATCCCATTACTTAGGCTTATTTTAAACGCTGGCATACATTTTGGTCAGTCACATGAATCTACTGGAAAAATCTGATGACTGCCTTATTTGTCTTCGACTTGACTCAAATCAAACCAGTTAGGTGGCAGCTTTCACCGGATACTACTTGCTGTATACGTACCTATAACGTGGCTATCTTAATACATATGTGCACCAGTTACACCAATGCCTATATTACCTGCAGTTGACTGCAAATAATTACTACCCATAGGCTTATTTTAAACGCTGGCACCAACATTTTGGTCAGTCACATGAATCTACTGGAAAAATCCGAGGACTGCCTTACTTGTTTTCGACTTGACTAAAATTAAACCAGTTAGGTGGCAGCTTTCACCAGATACTACTTGCTGTATACGTACTTATAACGTGGCTATCTTGACACATATGTGAACCAGCTATACCAATGCCAAACCATCTACTACAGGTTGAAATGCGAGCGAAGCACCAGCTCCCCATATCAATAAGCATTCAGCTTGACTGCATATCCTATCACATTGTGTGATATATTACCCGCAGTCGCCGCTGGTTTTTGACTGCATATAATTTTACATTATGTGCTATATTACATGCAGTCTAGACCGCTGGTTTTTGACTGCATATAATTTTACATTGTGTGCTATATCGCCCGCAGTTGACCGCAAATAATTATTGCCATCTTTTAACGCAGGAGAACAACAAATAATCTATCGATAGTAGAATGACAGTAAGTAGCCTTATCTTTTTATAATGCATACTATCGTGAACTTATTAGTCACTTTATCAAGATTCGCACATTTTGAACGCAGACGGTCCCAATGACATGTCGCAAAAAAAATGAAATTTGAACTATCGGTATGTCTTGGCACTAGATGAAAAAATATAAACTAAAACTCTACAAAAATGCTCCTGGGCTTTTATCGAAGTTCCGGTTTTTGAATTTTCGCGGAAAATGACTATTTCCAGATTCAATAACTCAATCAATACTTGTTCGTTTTTCATGAACTTTAAATTACTTCACAAAGAAATGCGCATTCTACACGCTAATAGAAGTTATTTTGTGATAGTCTTAAATTTTTGCTCATGATATTAACGCTTATTCAGTCAAACTTCAGTCGCAATTTTAGACTTGTAAACGGCGTTAAAACAACGGAAATGAATTAATTAGATGGAGAATTTTTCACTGATTCTGAAATATGTCTCAAATTTTATGCTTAGTCTACGGTTTTCGTTTCATGCTGATTTTTTGAATGAGTCGAATACAACGTGTGTTGTATATGTACATATGTACGTATGTATATGTATACTACATTGCCGCAAACCATTCGTCTTTTATTCGTACAAAGTTTCGCATTCATATTTGTGATGAATCCTTGCGGAAAAGATAATCAGAAAGACACAAACGAGTAAAATGTAAGATATTCTCATCAAACATTCGGCAAAAAATGTTGGTGATCGAAATGATAATGTGTAATCATCATTCCACGACCTACCCTGACCCAGAAAATGACCATTTTGAATCAGCCTGCCGAATCTGCTAAGTCTACGAATGCAGCTAACCAGCTAACCCCCGTGAAATCGGCCATGCTATGCTGTGCATCATGTTTACCACCCCAGGATGATCCGGAACCATTTAGTCAAACTGAGAGACCAAGAGGTGCACTCATGATAATTTTTATTTTTTATCATACATTTTTTGTGATATGGATGAATTCCTATTATAAATAAATGTTAGGCAAAAAATTTAGGGTGTGAGCGTGTTAAATTGTGAGTTTTTTGGGCCAATATGACGTAAACACATGGTAAAGCAGCGTGAAAGTTATGTTAATCTTCAATTTCTGGTCAATTTCAAGCACTTTCAGAGGGATATTTTTAACTTTCACATGTTTTAGCCATCATTTTATTATTTTTCCGCAAAACTTTCCGCTTTTCCATGAGACCCAACTTAGGCATATAAGGAGGGGTTTAGGTATCTTTGATCCCCTCCTCCCATTAACTTGAACTCCCCACGACACAGGTAAGGGCCCAACCCGTAAATCCTACTAATGAAAAAGATAGGAAGAAAGAAATAGCATGATAACCATAGGTAACCACATACGGAGCCTGGGAGAAACGGCGAAACCATGATCAGCATAGGTAACCACACTCGGAGCCAGGAAGAAACGGGAGGAACGGCGAAACCATGATAAGCGTAGGTAACCAAATCAGGAGCGGGAGAAACGGGAGAAACGGCAAAACCATGATAAGCATAGGTAACCAACACGGAGCCTGGGAGAAACGGGAGAATTGGCGAAACCATGATAAGCGTAGGTAACCAAACCCGGGGCCAGGGAGAAACGGGAGAAACGGCAAAACCATGCAAAGCATAGGTAACCACACCCGGAGCCTCGGAGAAACGGGAGAAACGACGAAATCATGACAAGCAAGGTAACCACACCCGGAGCCTGGGAGAAACGGCGAAACCATGATTAGCATAGGAAACCAAACCCGGAGCGTGGGAGAAACGGGAGAAACAGCGAAACCATGATTAGCATAGGTAACCACACCTGGAGCTTGGGAGAAGCGGGAGGAACGGCGAAACCATGATAAGCATTGGTTGGGAGAAACGGGAGGCGAAACCATTTTAAGCATAGGTAACCACACACGGAGCCTTTGAGAAACGGCGAAATCATGATAAACAAAGGTAACCACATACGGAGCCTGGGAGAAACGGCGAAACCATTGATGGGAGAAACGTTTCTCTTTGGAGAACGTTTCTCCCACCGGGGTTAATTTTGATGGGAGAAACGTTTCTCCCAACGGGGTAAATTTCGATGGGAGATAGATGTCTCCCACCGGGGTAAACACTAGTTGGATTTACGGGTTGGCCCCAGATAAGTGCAGACCATAGCCAGAATTTTTAGGCTGCCCATCTATGGTTATACCCCAGCACCCACATGCATGTCTGCCTCATGGGCGGCGTTAAAATTTTGAGGTGATTTTGTGGGCCAAAAATATAACTCCCCAGAAAATAAAAACCCCCGCAGATTACTTTAGAACCTAGAATTCTATTTTTAATAACATTTTTCACGTTGTTTTCACTGTAAACTGCAAAATTAGCTTTTCATGGCCTACTATAATTGAGTTACATAATAAACCCAAGGGCGTAGCCAGGGGGGCATAGGGGGCATATGCCCCCTCCGAAATTTTTCTAAAATTTTGTTGATTTTTGTGGTGCAATAATTGTGATCAGAAAATTGTTTTCAAATAGGCAGAAAACGTCAAAATCTTCCGGCGCTTAGCGCCGAGTCATTATTATTTAATAATATGTAGATCCGTGACTTAGCTTGAATAAGCTAAAATAATCCAGCGCTTCAAATCACTTTAGTGATTTAATCCACTATTTGTTCGTTGAATGAAACTGTGCATGCTTATTGAGCATAATAGTAAAAGTGTGAAAATGATTGCGTAATAGTTTGCTTATTCTCTGCTTTGTTCGTCTTCCTTTACAAGGACACATAATTCTATTGTAATCGAAAAGAATATCCGCATTTTCTTGTGTTTTTACGCATTTTCTGTTTTCTGAACTACATCCTGTTAATAAGAAGGCTACAAATGGGTCTTAAAACGCTAAGAACAAAATTTTCATGGATACATATTCCAGGGACCCGTTGCTGCATACTTAGCAGAGGTCGAAGAACGCATTTCACCTCAGAAGTCTTGTGTGAGTCGATCAATTTTAGCTGCTTTTGGGCTTAATTCAGAACTAAGATTTAACCGATTTTGCAAAAAAATTAACATTAGTATTCAACATTGAAGTGCATTGTTTACAAAATTTTCCGGGGCATGGCAACGGACCTCGCTGTGGCTAGCCTTAAAATCTACTTCACGTGTAAAAAAACTTTTGGTAGGACAAAAAGGGGTAAAAGGGTTAGAAATTTCTTAAAGTTTTCGGCGGCGCTGGAAAGTTTGTCTGTTCTGTATGATGTAAAGGTATAAATTAAGTTTAAAGAGCAAAAGTGTCAAAATTTTCTGGTGCATGGCTCCGCCGGTTACAGTTGTTTCTCTTTTTAAAGCTCTAGCATTGCGTTTAAAAGCATGAATCAGTCAAAATATTCTAGTGCTTCATACTAAGTTATTAATGCGCAGTTTTCCTGTTAGAAGCCTATACTTACGGCATTATGTCAAAATTGTTTTGCATAAATTCGATAATTTTCTGCTCTGTCAGACTGTCAGTATTCACAGGGCTACAAAATGTTAAGAGCGGTAAAAATGATTTAAGTTTTGGGCATAGTCACTCATGATTTCCGAACTCTTTGTCTATAAAAAGGCCGTAAATTCTACACGAAAACGGTGAAAAAATTGAAAAATTTCGGCGATTTGCACCGCTTCGCACTTTTGTATTGTTGATCGTCAGAACCCCATAAATCAGCCAAGCTACATAACTAATGGTCGAAAAACTCAATTTTACAATTCATCGTGCCACTGTACCACATCAAAGCATCCGATGCAAAAGTAGTCTTCAAAAATTTTTGTGCATGCCCCCTCCGAACCAAAATCCTGGCTACGCCTCTGAATAAAACGACATGATTACATATATGCATTTCAGAATCTCAGCAATAAAAGTGCTTTCAGCAGTATGTACTTTTTGGTCCGATGCTACATTAATAAGCTTACTGTAAGCCTTTAAAGACAAAGTGGTTGATGATCACTCCAAAAAGTGTTTCATAGCTATTAGATTTGTTGAGCAAATCTCAGAAAACGCTGTCGCAATTCAGACAGTTTTAGGTGGAAAATTTTGGGGCGCAACTATTTTGCCGAAAAAAATGAAAATTCCTTAAAAATGTAGCTTGTCATCTCGAAAAAATAGCGAAAATTGGCTCAGGCTTTCATTTACCCTGTATTGTAGGTAGAAATCTCGATAGTAGCAAAATAGGTGCGTCTTTAGATGGGCTTTTTTGTGCAATAAACGCGTTAAGCAATATTTGCTTCTTCTTCCGGTTTGCTCAATACAAATTTATGCATTTGGGGCAGCCATATTGGAAAAAACAATACTTTAAGCTATAGCTGTCTATTTTACATAATTCAACAATTAAGCGCATTTTGAAAAGAGCGAAGAAAGAGCTCTGAATGACTGCTTGCTTGTCTGATTTGGATTAGTAGAAAAAAGTTCAATATGGCTACCGTTTCGGGTGCTGCCCATGTGTGGTCACAACATACTCGCTTTGGTATTATGTTAAGTAAGGGGTTTGTGGAATCAGGCGGATTCTCTGTAAGTCCGTTTACGCTTAAGAAAGCTGATTGACTGAAATCTCAGAATTTTTAAGGTGCAATTCTGTTTATTTAATGTATTTTTCAGTCTGGAAGCATATGTACATAAGCAGCAGAAAAATCTGAGGATCCGATGGGAAGCAGCTGACCAAGAAAGGTATAAAAGATTCGATTCTGAGCGTCTACCGTAATTTATGAGAATTCAGAGGGTCCAGACCATACGTGGGCAGCAAGAAAATTTTGAGGAGTCAGGATGAGTAAAATCGTCAGAAATGTTACTAAAAATAGAGTTCTGGGGTCTACAGTAATCTGGGGTGGGGTGGGGGGGGGGGGGTTCGATGCATTCTTGATTCATTGATACTTATGAAAAAATTAAGAGCGATAAATAATTGTCATTTATTGAGTTTTCATAAAAAGTAATACAAATTATATTATACCATGCAACTACAGTATAGATGCAGGCCAAAGGAATTATTCCTCCTCACCTTCGAATAATGCTGTTTAGTGAAATGGCTATTTTTGAGATTAACACAAGAACTACTTGATGGATTTAAATTAAATAAAGTGTTCTGGGTAGATAATTTTTAAAATGAAACTATTTTGACAAAAAATTGTGCTACAGCTCATGTCTACAGTATGCTAGGCTCTAAAAAGTGCCCAAACTTAGCATGCTCACTGTTGTATACAGGTTTTGTTTCATAGTTTGGAAAATAGCTAAATCAGGGGCGGATTTAAGGGGGCGGGGGGTGCCCCCAACAGTAGAAATAGCTATTTTTGCATAGTTTTCTTCAATTTTCAATTAAACATTTCGACGTTTCGCATCAAATGCTATAAATACAGGAAATCAAGCAGTAAATCATGCTTCTAGTCGTCTATCCGCCTTCATTTTTCACAAATTTTCCGGCGCTTCGCGCCAGATTTTGTTAAAGTCAAATAAATTAATGATTTCTTCGCACAAAATTGTCGAAAATTTCAAAATTTTTTAGAAAAAAATTTTGCGTCAAGTGATTTTATGTTAAAGTATACAATGTAAAACACTGAAAAAACGCTATTTTGCGCGTTAAAGGCAAATTTTTGGACCTATTTTGACTGTTTTTGGAAAAGTTGGGATACCGCCCCCTTAGGAAAATCCTAGATCCGCCACTGCAAAATAGTGAGATATTTTTGTGCGCTAAATTTCACCTCTTTTTGTTTTTCGTTATGGCTGCCTCACTTTAAACTAACGAGCGAATTCATGCACTACAGTCTATTTCACGATACCTTGTGCATGCAAATCAATTTTCTGCGATATAGCAAGCAGCTACAAAAGTGGTGCCTATTATAGGCAGCTCAATGTGATATAGTTTTGCATATTAAAATTTCATTTGCTTATCACTCGATGTGCACATTCAAATGATCACTGCTTCAATTTAAACCGCTTTTGTAGTCGATTTACAACGGCTCAAGACTTATGATCCATTGTTTGGTCAAGCAGAATAAGGTTACAAAAATAGACCTTACTATTATTGTTTTGATTATTCTAGATACCGATGTTGTGATATACAAACATTTTCGAATACTGCAATTTTGTCTTAGAATGTAAATAATATGATTTTGAATGTTGATCCAGTTACATTTTGATTTTATAGATTAATTATTAAACTGTAACAACCCGCTCCTCTGCCCTTTCTGCTGCTCCTTATCCAGAATGGTTTAGCTGCTCTATCCATATTTGATCAAAGTCAAACTAGGAAATTGATTGACAATTATTTTATAATTCAATGCAGCTTAGGAACACGAGCGTAGGGGGTATGCGCCACACCTGGACCTGGGGAGTTTGTGGGAATGCGCCCCCCCTCCCCGAGAAACCAAAATACCCCCCTAGAAACCGAAATAACCCCAGAATTTAATTTTTGAAATTTTTGTTGTTTTTTTTTCCGCAATTTTTCGATGCCAATGGATAGTGCTCGATGAGAAACGTCGAAAAATTGTGTTTTTTCGCCATACCACCATTTTAGGACCTTTTTTACCTTTGAAAAATCTTGCACCCCCAGAATTTTGGTGCTGCCCACCTATGAGCATAGGTATAATTGTTCTAAAGGGTTCAGAATCTATAATAGCTCGAGAAGGCATTGATGAAAAGTACTGAACTTGAAGCATTGCAGATAATATTTCCACTGCTAATCAACCTACTAAAAACATTTCTGTAATAATTGGAAGGATGACCGATATTGAAAATGGTGCACAGTCGGAATTAAATCAAGAGGAATTAGAGCAGTCTTCTATTATTACTAACAACTCATCTACTAAAGCCGGTTCAGGTTTTTTATTTATAACTTACGACTATTGGGAAATCAAAATCCAGAAATCAATCGATGATTACACCGAAGTAGATTTTTATTTAAAAAATCGATCCGATTTCAGCGTCGCATATAAACTCAAATGCAACAAACCGCTTAATTTCTTGCTAATCCCGACATCTTGTGGCATTTTAAGTGCTAAAGAAGGCAGACGTTTCACATTAATACTGTTGCCATTGGGTGCTGAAAATTCGGCCGAAGATGACCAGGTTTTTGACAATTCTGACGATGACTGCCAGATTATTTTACAAAGTTTTATTTGTAAAACACCGATTAATGTCAAAAATGCCTCCTCTGGCACTGTTGATCTTGGTCAACATTCAATCGATCCTTACGATGTTTGGGAAAATGCCGTGCGCGCCGATTTGCACAGCATTCGACTACCGTAAGTGTTTTTGCCTATTTACATATGTAGACCTTTTGCAAATATTGACTTGGCAATACTTGTATTACATAGGTATTTTATCCAAAGCTGATACAGCTCCTGATTGTTGTTTAAAGTTCTTAAAAAATTGAGATTCAAACTATTAATTCTCAAGGCAACATTTTAATTTCAGTCCGACCGAAAATTTTTCGCCAAAATTTCAAAACTAGCAAAGAAAAATGCTCCGATGGAAGAAAAAAGACGAACATGCTTGGAATTGTGGATTATTAAGGATGTAAAAGGAGGAGACTAGGAAAAAGCTATCTATATATCTGCCTAAAGTCGCAAAACCTGCTAAAAATCACTTTTTTACAAGCAACGGAAAAAATCGAAAAAAAACAAAATATCTTATGTTAAGCATTGTAAATTAATTAAGGGTAACATTTTTTCAGAGGCCGCAGAATATACTTCGATTTTTCGCGTTGCTTAGAGAAAGACTAATTTTTAGCAGATTCTACGACTTTAAGCACATACATAGATAGCTTTTTCCTAGTCTCCTCCTTTAACATCCATAATAATTAACAATCCCAAGTATATTCGTCTTTTTTGTTTTATCGGAGCATTTTTTGTTAGTACCCTACTTTTTTATTAGCATGATTTGAGTAAATCAGTCAGTAAACACATACAATAACATGCCACAATAATGACAGCAGTCCAAAAACGCGGAAAACAATATTGTCCCGAACATTGGCATTATCTTTGTTAAACAAGACAAACTTACCTTATCTACACTGATCAAAGGTTTTCAGCGTAAACTTCACGCAATTATCGGGTGTAAAAAACAAAAACGCTCAGAATCGTAATCCTGGCATTATGCATGGAACATTTCGAAAAAATTAAGCTTCTGCAAAGCTTTGAAAGCAAATTTAATTTTTAGTGCCAACTTTACATAACTGCTGAATGTAAAGAAAATTTACAGTCAGATTCGTAATCCTGCCCTTACGGAACATATGTGTAAAAAATTCACGTTTTGATATGCTCTGGAAGCAAAATAAATTTGTTGTGTAAACTAAACGTCAACAATAAATGAATAGTGCAAACTTTATACAACTACTGGATGTCGAGAAAACTAACGATCATATTCGTAATCCTGACGTCATGTGAAACATTTTGAAAAAATTCAGCTTCCGCACGCCTCTAGAACTAAAGTTAATTTGCAGTGTAAACTTTACACAACTATAGAGTGTAATAAAGATTTTTGTCGGAAGCATAATTCTAATATTACTCTGATATTACGATCAACATTTATGGAAAAATTTAATCTTCACAATGGTCTGAGGATAGATAAATATTAAATGTAAACCACTTTAAACCACTGTTGAGTGTAAACAAACGCGCCCAAGTAGCATATCGCGTTCGATTTCTGGTACATTTTTAGTCTTGAGGTCATGTTCAGACTCATAAGCGGAGAAGTTGGCAGAAAAAACGACACAGAAGCTTGTTTAACATACCCAATTTTTGACTTTATACATCCCGAAAAAGCTCAATATTGACGTAAATGAACGCCATTTGCTGTGAAGTGTACCCCTTAGAAATTACTTTATTTTTATTCTTTTCGACTTGTCCCGACTTCTAAACGGAGAAAGTGGCAAACAAAAAACTGACAAAAACGTATTTTTCTATCATCCACCACATTGTAAACTTTAGAAATCTGTACCTAACTCCCCACTGAGTGTAAAGAAATTCAGTTTCGGCCGATTTGTAGCCTTTCAATTGTAGTACGTTCATATGTGCAAAGCTTTTGTTCCGCAAAATATTTGAGATATTTACCAATCAAAATAGGAAGAAAAATGTGTTTTTTCGCCCAATGCTACCCCCTGATTTCGAATTTTACATCCCCATAAATAACTCAATATCGAGTTTTCTGAATTTTTATTTTTATTCTTATTCTACTCAATTGGTCCCGACTCATAAGTGGAAGAGTTAACAGAAAAATCTTAGACAAAATCCGGTTTTTACACTATCCACTAGAGTGTAAAGTTTAAACCCCTAGCTCAACTCCGCTCTGATTGTAATAAAGCTTGCAGGTAAGCCGAAGGTAAGCATTGAGTCGTAGTACATTTCTGTTGGAACAAATGTTTTGGGACTCATGACCAGATTTGTCGGCAGACAAAAAACACACCAAAACGTTTTGTTCACTCTTAGGTTCTTTATACTCTTTACACTGCCACTCTGAAAATAAGTCACTTTTCGGAAAAAATAAAAAGTCTTTTGAGCTTAGTCAATTGTCTACATTTTTAAAAAGCCAGACTATACAGAATGCAAAACTGAGTTAGAAAAGTCCGGTAACCAAACAAAATTTAAAAAAGTATATGTTATAACGTTACAGTAAAACTTTACACGCTTTTTACACACCCGGCATTGATTTTAAAAAAACAAAAAAACAACGGCAGCGAATTTTTTACATCTATCTTTGAAGAAAACCGCACAATACAGAAGTGTATCGTTAAAGCTGTAGGCGGTAGACATATGTTGGAGGTTACCCAAGTATATCGTACATAGGTAAGGTACGCGCTAACGCGCTGCCTATGATTAGAGAAAATGATTTTTGTTAGGATGCGTGGGAAACGTGTAAAACAGTCGTTTTCGATACAAAAATTGGTCCAGCCTATTATAATCTTCGAGTCTTAACCACACGTTGGCGTGAGGGGGTTGGGGGCGTACACTCTCCCAGAATTTGAAAAAATCCCCCGCAGATTACTGTAAAACCCGAATTCTAGTTTTAGTAACATTTTTTGGTAATGTACATACCTATGGGATGTATGTGCCCTCAATCAAAAAGACCTCGCAGAATCCGACTGACTCCACCCATCCAGGCACGCAGCTGGCCGTCCTATTTGAGGGACCAAGACCAATTTTGGGGGGACTGAGCCCAAAAAGGCCTGTTTAAAAAGTCATTTTTTTCCGATTTTTCTGAATTTTGGGGGGGTCCGAATCCTCCCCCATCCCCCCAGAAATACGTGCCTGCACCCATCAGAATTATAGGTTTAAAGTATGTTTTATTTTTTTGCGGTTTTGGTACCAATAAATAAAGCGTGGGAGAAAAATCAAAAACAATGTTTTTTTCTCCATAACAAACAAGATTTTTCAGCACTTTTGTCTTTGAAAATTGTTGGGCTCACTGGAATTCAGGCACTGCCCTTGTTGGTCTTGACTTAGTTTCTTGCTGAGTTTGAAGCGCTATTCGAGTGCAAAATGTACAAAATAGAAATAGTTTATAAGAGTTCTAATTACTGTGCTTTCGTTTATAAGTTTTATTTAATTATGCAAAGGCAGTGCAAAAAAGACAGGTACGCAGTTGACATTACATACCGGACTTGCAAATGGAGGGTGGGGGTTTAGGGGGTCCTGTCTGACCCCCAGAATAGAATAATGGAAAATTTTGTGAGAAAAATGGGCAAAATGGAGGCCAAAAAAAGATGAAAAATGAACATTTCCTTCGAAAGAGCTTCAAATTGACCGGAAACTGTGTAATAACCTTATTTTAATGCTAGTTTAGCGCTTACACCAGTTTTTGAGGTCTTTTCGGCCCGAAAAAGCTCAATTTTTGACCCTCCTCCCTTCAGACCGGCTGATCCCCTTAGATCGGTCATGCTGTGCATCTATGAACACGTCATTCAGCCAAGAAAAACAGATGGCAAAGCGAAGCTACCCCTACAGAGTTTTCAAAAAACATGCATTACGCCTTACATATTCTCGAGCACAAAGGATGCAGAAATGCATATACCTACCTACTTTTTTTACTTCTAGCTTTATTATAAATCTGATTCAAATTTTAGATTGAATATCTCTACGTATTCTATTTTTTGTGCATGAATCTTTTTCCAAAAAAGAGCTTGTGTATGATTATGAACGTTTTTCCAACTTTTCTGTAGTATTTGTAAGCTGATTAATTGTTCTTAAAAAGTTTCAAAATGTTTCAGAATACATATAGTGTCCTCAGATGAACTTGTAGAGCGGTGCATGGATTCGTGTCAGAGTGAAAACTTCGTCGTATTCTTCGATTACTGGAGGAATAATGACAGTCGTTTAAAATCTTCATCAAGGCGCCTGAGAAACTTGATCCAATTAATCAAAGACGAGGAGCTTATTCTATTTAGCATCATTACTGCGATTTGTTTCTTGATCGTATCAATCTTGACTGGAATAGTGACTCATTGGTATTATTGCAAATGCAGTTATGAATGAGACATTAGTGATTATTTGAGCCGCGTTTCTTTTGTATTATTTAATGTTACTGAACTCGTTCCTACATTAACAACCAAGCCATTATGCAATATAATGTGTATGAACTTTTGAACCTATTAGGGAACGAGCAAACAAGAGTTGGTAATCGCACATAAGTGTAGGGGGTCTGGAGGGGGTATATACGCCCCTCCAGAAAATTTGAACCCCCCGCATATTACTGTAGAACCCCTCCAGAACTCTAAAGTTAGTAACATTTTTGGTGATTAACCTTGTAAAATTTCCATGCTGTCCATGTATGGTGGTAATATTTTGCACACGTATAGATTCTCATTTCTGGTAGATACTTCTTTTCAAAATTTTGACTGTATCCTTTCGTGATATGACCAGACGGGCCCAGGCTTTGCATTGACCCTAATACTATGACGTGAAGATTAAGGTATAGTCTGTTTCATTTAACTTTGAGGTTTCCGAAGAAGTTTAAAGTGACTACAAAAGTGTTTCAAATTAGTACAATCAATATAATATTCTACAGTATGTCGAGTCACTTGGAGACGCATGCCAGTCTTAAGCCGCATTACTGCATCAAAAGTTTAAACCACTTTTGTAGCCCAATTCTTGTGGAAAAATTCCAAAGAAAACCGCAAAGTTATAGTCTGTTTCACATAACTTCGTGCAAATATTCTAAGAATTTTCATCGACAGTAGGTCGGGGGTTACAATAATTATATATCAGATCAATGCTTCTGTCAGCTTATTGTCGGAGATAGTTTATAAAATTTATGACCGAAGTTCTGTGAAACAGACTATAGACTATAGGTACCTATGCGATTTTATAATATATCGGATCAATGCTTTAATCGCAAACTGTCAGCTTATTGTCGGAGATAGTTTTGAAATTTATGACCGAAGTTATGTGAAACGGACTATAATTATGAAGCAGAAAATTCACAAATTCTGCTGATCACGGTAATTTTTAAATTAATTTACTATTACACGTTCATAAATTAATCTGTTTTATCAATTATGACTTAATTTTGCATTTATATACCCTGCTGGTGAACGCATCTCCATTGCATGCAGCTCTGTCTGTCCAAATTGACTTTAGTAACTTCGTTGAAAAAATTCTTTTGATTGTCATTGCAACTTCCATTTCGCACGATGCTACTTTAATTACCTTTGACCAATTTTGAGCATATCACATTCAAAATCTATTTATAATTCAGTAAAAATTTGAAAGCTCTTGATTCATGTACATATATGTAGGCGTAGGTGGGCGGCACCAAAGTTCGGTGGAACGGGGTGTGCAACAAAGGTGGGCAGCACCGAAATTCTGGGGGGGGGAAAATTTCTGAGGGGGGGGTGAAAAAATTTCTGAGGGGGGGGGTGAAAAAATTTTCAAAGGTCAAAAAATGGTCTTAAAAGTGGTCATATGGCGAAAAAACACCATTTTTCGACGTTTCTCATCAAGCACTATCCAATAGCATCAAAAAATTGCTGAAAAAGCAAAAAAAAATTTTCTGGGGGGGGGGTATTTTGATTTCTGGGGAGGGGTATTTCAACTTCTGGGGTGCATACCCCCCAAACCCCCCACGCCCATGTGTGGTGTGCAAGATTTTTTCAAAGGTAAAAAAATGGCCTTAAAAATGGTGGTATGGCGAGAAAAACACAATTTTTCAACGTTTCTCATCGAGCACTATCCATTTGCATCAAAAAATTGTGAAAAAAACAAAAAAATTTCAAAAATTGAATTCTGGGGGAGGGGTATTTTGGTTTCTGGGGAGTATTTTGGTTTCTGGGGGATGCATACTACCCCCAAACCCCCACGCCCAGGTATGCATGTAGGTACATAAGCAGGTGTTTGCAAACAACCGTCTTCACCGATGTCCATTTCTTGTGCCTTGTGCAACTTTACAATCATTTATGAAAATTATGTAAATGCCTTTATAAGCATATTAGCCTAAAGAAGAGTTGCATGCATGTATCCACAATTAAGCCTCATGCATTTTTATCTAATCAAATCGCTCAAATCAAAAACAGAAAACAGCCACCCATCGTCTTCATGCAAAAACATAAAAAGGTCGCATCGACGCATTATATATACGTATGTACGTATACATGTACATAACCTATGCACGTACAACGTAGGCGCTAACTTAAGCAAACAGTTTGAAAAAAAGGAAATTTGAATGACCGAAAAAAATAAAATAAGAGTAAATTTAGAAAATAAAGAAAAACCGTCTAGAAATCGAAAGTATGAATTGAATTCGCGTGCAAATCTGATCCTGCGAGCTGCGATTTTCGCAAGTTCGGCGCGATGCGTGGAGTATGAATGAGGCTTGAACCAACATGCGCGAATAGCAAGCAACCTGTATACTCAAAATCGAATGCCCTCATTCGGTTGTTTTGAATTGCCAGACATACGCCACGCCATCCAGCTTTTGATGTGCCGACCCAACCAGTTGCCTGGCAACTGGGTGTGGACGGATGTCTAGCCGGTTGCGCCCGGACCTAAAAAATGGTTGGCAACCATATGCCTTCCAACCGAATATGTATCGTTAGTTGTGCTCTTGACTGTATGAGTGCTTGCTATGCACAGCATGGCGATCTGGGCAGGGGGTTAAGGTTTGATCATCTTCGGGCGAAAAGGATCTCACAAACTGGTATAAGCGCTAAAATAGCGTTCAAACTACGTTTTTATAGTTTCTGGTCAATCTAGAGCACTCTTGAAGAAAATTTTCCATTTTCATCCGTTGTTTGCGTTCCTTTCGCCTCATTTTCCCGAAGAAAATTTCTCATTTTTCTATCCGTTTGAAGTCTACCATATATGCACAGCATGGGAATGCTGGGTTCGGGGTTAGGTCCAAAAAATTTTTAGAATGTGCCTTTCCAGGGGTAAGGGTACGCGTTCAAAAACAATGTTTTTGACGTTTCAAACAACGATCGTTCTTTGACAGTTTTTCGGAAAAATTTAAGAAATCGTGTCAATTGAATAAATATAGTCAAAGTGTATATTGCGCGAAGCACCAAAAATTTGACTTTTAAGCCAAAAATAAGCTAGACTTTAAAAAGGCATAATTTTTACGAAAAGTCCACAATTCTAGGGATAGCGTCCATTTTGCGGGGAGTCAGTTGCCATTATGGGGGTCAAACCCCCCTCCTCCACCTCCAAGAACACGTATGATCTAGATCCATCCCCATGTGCATGTCTGGTACGCTTTAAAAAAATTTCTTCGCAATTAATATTTAGATGCACAACCTCGCTCTGGCAACTCCGATGCATTCTGTCTGTAAACCCTCCGTTTACCATTGTTTTTGCAGTCGAAGTGCACCAACAAAGCAAAAACTCCTAGTCCATATTAAGCTACACAATCTTTACATGCTGTGACATATATTACTTTCACTTAGTGATATTTATTATGCTCTTTCTAAATATGTATGTTATTTTCTGTGAAAATTATTTTTGAAAGCGTTATAACGAAAAAACCTGTAAGAATGGACACCTTTGGATATCCATGCGAAAACAAGGAAAAATAGATTTATATTGAGTTAACCACAACCATGGTTGCATTTGAAAAGCTGGAAAGAAATGATCCACTAAATTTTTTATTAGAACCTGATTTTCCCATTTTGAGCTTTTCGGATTATCACTGTAAACAGGTCAAAAATGCTTATTTTTTACTACTCTAACTTCTCAAAAATCTAAACTATCAAAAACGATGTAATTGAAGCCAAAACGAGGCTCAAATCAATTTTGTTACAATTTTAGCCTTGCAAGCATAGGTGGGCGGCACCAAAGTTCTGGGGGTGCAAGATTTTTTCAAAGGTCAAAAAATGGCCTTAAAAGTGGTGGTATGGCGAAAAAACACAATTTTTCAACGTTTCTCATCGAGCACTATCCATTGGCATCAAAAAATTGCGGAAAAAACGAAAAATTTATTCAAAAATAGAAATCGGAGGGGGGGCGGTATTTTGCTTTCTAGGGCGTATTTTGGTTTTCCGGAAGGAGGTGCATACCCCCTAAACTCCCCCACGCCCAGGTATGCTTGCACATGACTTGAAAAAGGTTTGGTTTAAGCTTATTTGGATGTTGCCCATTGCTTGAAAGAGGTGCAGGTCTCATGCTGATAATTCGAAATTTATGTGTATTCGTGGAAATACTTAACACGCTTAGTTACTAGCAAAGAAAAATGCTCCGATGGAACAAAAAAGATGAATATACTTGGAATGTGGATTATTAAGGATGTAAAAGGAGAGGACTAGGAAAAATCTACCTAAAGTCGCAAAATCTGCTAAAAATCACACTTTCTCTAAGCAACGCAAAAAAATCGAAGTATATTCTGCGGCCATCTGATTAAAATATATATTTAACCATAAAATGATTGAAAAAGCGAACACATTAGCTACGCAGTAGCCATGGGAAATGATGTTGAGTAAACTAACAGTCTTTCTAAGCCAATTGAATGAATGGTTTAAAACAGTAGGAAACACTTAAGTTGACTTGAAACAGACTACATGTAGGTACACTAACATGCCCATAAGGATTGTGTGCACTAATCAATCGGCCCCTGCTTTGCTTGCTTTAATGCTCAAAACAAAATAAAACAACCTTAAAACAATACCACTTAGTTTTCTATCGATCAGGATACGAAGCTAGTCAGCGTTGCTACTTGCCAGCAATTTAAAAAATAAACATTACAGATTTGGTTTATAAACTCTTATCTGAAACTTTGAACATTATTTGAAAGAGACACTTTTTTACAGGCCGCAGAATATATTTCGATTTTTCCTGTTGCTTAGAGAAAGTATGATTTTTAGCAGATTTTGCGACTTTAGGTAGATTTTTCCTAGTCCCCTCCTTTTACATCCTTAATAATCTACATTCCAAGTATAATTATCTTTTTTGTTCCATCGGAGCATTTTTCTTTGCTAGTACCCTACTTTTAATTAGCATGATTTGAGTACATCAATCAGTAAACACATACAGTAGCATACATCAATAATGAGAGCAGTCCAAGAACGCCCAAAACAATATTGTTCTTAACATCAGCATTTTCCTTTTTAAACAAGACAACCTTACATTATTTAAAGAGATCAAAGTTTTTCAGCATAAACTTTACGCAAATATCATGTGTAAGGAACACTAACGCTCAGATTTGGAAGTAAAATAAATTCGTAGTATAAACTACATATTAACAACAAGTGGAATAGTGCAAGCTTTACATAACTACTAGGTGTAGAGAAAACTAACAGTCAGATTCCCATTTCTGATTTTACGTAGAACATATTAAAAAAATTAAACTTCCGCAAGACTCTAGAACTAAAATTAATATGCAGTGTAGACTTTACACAACCACAAAGTGTAAAGAAAGTTTCAGTCGGATTCGTAATTCTGATATTACTCTGATATTACGATCAACATTTATGAAAAAATTAAGTCAACACAATGGACCGAGGACAAATAAATATCAGATGTAAACCACTTTACAGCACTGTTGAGTGCAAACAAACTGGCGTATCACATTTGGTTTCTGGTTAATTTTTAGACTTGAGATTATGTCCAGACTCATAACCCAGAACTTGGCAAAAAAAAACACGGCAGAAAAACGTTAAACTCCTCCATTTTTTGGCTTTACATTTACCGAAAAAGCTAAATATTGATGTAAACAAACGCAATTCGCTGAGACGCGTACCCCTTTGAAAGTACTTTATTTTTATCCTATTCGACCTCGCCCGACTTCTGAACAGAGAAAGTGGCAAACAAAAAAATGGACAAACCTGTATTTTCCATTGTCCACCACATTGTAAACTTAAAAAATCTGAACCTATCGCCCCATTGAGTGTAAATAAATTCGGTTCGGGCCAATTTGTACCCCTTTGATTGTAGTACGTTTGAATGTGCCAAACTTATGTTCCACAAAATATTTGATATGATTTACCAATCAAAAAACGAGAAAAATCTCTTTTTTCGCCCATTTTACACCTCAGATTTCGAACTTTACACCCCCATAAATAACACAATATTACGTTTTTCGGACGCGGCGTGCTTCGATGTGTAGCCCTTAGAAGTTACCTTATTTTTATTTTATTCAATTCATCAAAACTCATAAGCGAAAATGTTGGCAGAGAAATCTCGGACAAAATCTTTTTTACTCATCCACTAGAGTGTAAAGTTTAAATCCCTGGTACTAATTGCGTTTGATTGTAGAAAAGTTTGCTGGCATGCACAAGATAGCCCTTGATCCGTAGTACATTTCTGTCAGAAAAAATTTCTTAAATTTCATAACCGGAGTTGTTGGCAGGCATAAACAAGTCGAAAACTCTACTAGAATGTGTCTTTTTACCCCCAGATTTTCGCACTCTTTTCACTCCCATTTGGGGAATAAGACGAAATTCAAAAAACAAAAAGTGTCAGCTGCAGAACATAAATAGATGAATAAGTCAAATGAAGTGCACGGGTTTGCCGAAAGACTTAAAAAAATGAAAAAAGTCAGTATGCAGAAGATTCGAACCCACTAGTCCCTTTCTGAATCTGCGTGCGAGGACGGATGCGTAAGCCACTGCACCAACATCGGTGAATTTTAATACTTAGTCAATAATTGAGAAATATTCATCATTCTACTGAAGTTTAAGAATAGTGCATTTATGATCATAAAATAATTATTTATTAAAGACGAGTCAAAAACCTCTGAAATAAGAAAAATCAGATCAAAAATATGCAATACGGAGTTATCTATCGGCATCAGAAAATAGATGTATTTATAATTCAAAGTTCACCTCTTCATACCTCAACAAACACTGGCTATAGAAAACTTTAAAGGTCAGAATCGTTATTGTGACCTTACAGAGAACATTTTAAAAAATTCATCATCCACGACGCTCTGGGCGCAAAAATGCTTCTCGGTGTAAACTTTACACTTGTGCAAATAGCACATTTTGGGTGTATAGAAACAAAATAAGCTGTGATCTGTAACGCTTAGGTCAGGGCACCTTTTAAGCATAATTAGCATGTTCCACCTGCTTAGCGGAGTAGTTGAAGAAATATCGTTTTTCGTCTCGAACCCTTTACACTAAAACGATCACAGATCAAGAAATATTGCGTTATAGAAGAAAAAATTCGTTTTGAGATTTTGCAACCCTCTACATTATAAAACGGATTGGACTGCACAGAAACCAAAATTGAGTTAGATAAGCTGAAAACACCCAAAGAGTAAAAAACCCGTATACTTTACACTTTTGTGCAACATTGAGTGTAAAGAAATTTTAAGGTCAGATTCGTAATCTACAGCTCGGGGGGCAACATTAAAAAAATTGGCCCTCCGCAAATTATTTAATTTTTCGGTTAACACTTTACACCCTCATTGCTAACTCAGTATTGAGTGTAAACAAAAAAACACGGGCATCGAATTTTTTAATTATTCATCGATTTAAAAAAGCCGCACCTCCCAACTGTGTGCCGTTGTTGCTGTGAGGGGGGGGGGGCGGACACAAATTTCGCACTCGCTTTGATAAACATATATATAGTCTGTTTCATTTAACTTTGAGGTTTTTGAAAAAAATTTAAAAAGACTACACAAGTGGTTTAAACAAATAAAATTAATATGATATTCTACAGTATGTCGAGTCAGTTGGAGACGCATGCCAGTGTTAAGCCGCATTACTGCATTAAAAGTTTATACCGCTTTTGTAGCCTAATTCTTGTGGAAAAATTTCAAAGAAAACCGCAATGTTAAATGAAACAGACTATAAGAAAAAGAATTGCCAAGTAATTATAGGTAGCGCTATCGCGCTAATTATGATTTCTACTCAAATCATCGTTGTTTTTTTAATAGCCCAGTGACAAGCTAGCTCATACTTTGGGTCCGAAGAAAACTATTTACGCGCGGGACGTTAGCGATCCTGCGAAGGTATCGCATCCTACGTACGTTAAAGTGCCTACAAAAGTGCTTTAAACTAGCACAATAGTTGTGATGTTCTGCAATATAGCGAGTTATAGGGAAACTTTTGCTACGGTCAAGCCGCTTTACTCCATCAAGATTTTAAACCTTTTTTAGCCTGATTCATGCGGATTAAATTGAAGAGAAAACCTCAAAGATGAATCAGACTATAGCTAAATTGCCACTATGTATATGTAGGCTTTGACTGTCCTTGACGATCAGAATTTACTATCAAACATTAAGTACATCCAGTAGGTACATTGTACATAAATAACTAAGTTGCTCTCGCGCGCGGGCGTCTAGCATCTGCCTTTTATAAGCAATTTCTACTGTGTTGCTAGATTTTTTGCCGCCGAAGAACTTCATTCACTGATGACGGATTTCGCAGCAGTCTATAAAAAAACGAAATTTTGCGCTTTCTCCTGCCAATCAAATAACAGGCGTAGGAATGCTGACCAATCTGCTATCAGCCCGCAGTACATATGGCATCTCGTTTGGTCTGCCAAGTCAGGCGTCGTTGGGTTGGGTTAGTTAGTACTTATGTACATACAGGGGCGGCTTTAAGGAGGGAGCGGTGGGCGGCCGCCTCCATATTGGCCAAAAATAGTGCGCAAAATTAAGGATTTTTGAGCGATTTTTAGCGATTTTCGGGTAAAACGGCTAATTTTTCCGCCCAAGTCAGGATTTCGCCCCTAGGGATACCGCACCCCCTTGGAAAATCCTGGATCCGCCACTGTGTACATATATAAGACTATAATTGGGAAGCTTAAAAACTGGGCAGGTCCGAAGATCCGTCACTGGCCAGTCTTCGGTCGCTTACGCGAGCCGAACCAGTGCTCAATTATCTAAAAAATTGTTCTATTTAATCCGGAGATGAAACGTTGAGAAGCCTAAGAAGCGGGAAGATCCGAAGATCCGCCACTGGCCAGTGTTTGGTCGCTTACGCGAGCCGAACCAGTGCTCAATTACCTAAAAAATTGCGTCATTCAATCCGGAGATGGAAACGTCATCTCGACGGGTTAAAACGCAAAAAGGCGCAAAAGCTATAAATAGCACTTCCGAACAGCAAAACGAGCTGACGGGAAAGCCCACCCGAACAGCGAAACGAGCTGACGGGGAAACAGCGCATGAGCTCGATGAGTGCCTAGTGCACCGCACTTACAAGACTAATGGCATAGGTAGGTACTGTAATTCCTATTAAACCGCAACTTTGGTCTATATGTTCCTCGAACTAAATGCATAACAACCTATATTCATCCCTGCAAGGGAGAATTCGATTGCTGCAGTGATAATGAAATTCGGTTTTTGGGTCGATTCGCGCGCTTTGTAAGGCATATATCACCGACTATAGATTGTAAACACATTTTTCAACTAGGTTGCTACATTTTCCAACTCAGGTGCGATTTCCCACATCACTTGATATAAGCTTATCGGTATTCATAGTTTTATTTTAACATGATCGATATTGTCATTCCCCTTTTCAATCAAGTACATATTTTAGTGCAATCATTTTAAGTGCATAATTACTGTAAAATCTCAACCTCTAACATTTGGCTGGGTAGATGCTTGCTGTGCTGAGTCTATCACACCGGCTTGTTTTCTTCTATTTTAACTGCTGATATCACGATGAATTTATCAGTCCGCGCCTTCTTTCTTTTTTAATCTCCATTGCCATGCTCCCTTCCGTATTTTCAGCCCACACTATATAATTCTGACGAATGTGTAAGTCCTTGGATCGACATTCGTGTAGCTGGTTCACATATGTATTAACTAGTCATATAATAAGGGCGTATGTGCGCAGTCGGTAGCATCTGAGGAGACGAAAGAAAGTTGCTGTTAGCCGGATTCGAAACATGGACCTCTTGCTTCAAAGTCCAGAAGCATAACCAATTGACTAACGCTGGTTTAATTCGATAAAGAATGCAAGGTATCCGTAGACTTTTGCATTGGTTTACCAGCTGATTAGGCTGAGGATTAGTATCATGGACTGACCAAAATATTGGTGTCAGCGTTAAAATAGCATAAGTAATGGGATGCGACGAGTGGAGCGAACGAAGCGTGCGACGCGAGTTGCAGCCAAAAAAAGAATTTTTGGCAATGTTTATTTCGACTTAATTGACTAAATTACGCACCACGAATGTTGACGCTCTAATATGCTTTAGAGGATGATAGCGTTTGTTAAAGGATGTATCTCGTACGTCGGTCCTGTTTTCGCCCACGCTTTACCGACGTGCTAGACATATATCCTTTAACAAGCTCTGTCATCCTATTATAAGCGTCAACATTGGTAGTGAGTGCTGCATATAGCTATTATTTTTTTCATGCCCAGGCAAGGTAGATGATACCCCTCTCACCCTCCCCATGCCTATGTTTGATAGGCAGTTTTTATATCAACTCTCAATTTTTGTTTTCCACCTATTTATTCTCAGGTCTAAACTTAGTTTGGATGCTAAAAACTCTAGAGGTCTTACGGTTGACGACATACCTACTCCCGCTTAGGTCGGCATAAGTACAGCACGGCTACTTAGATTGACTTATTTGCATTTTTGTAAAATTTGCATAAACTGGCATTATGCTTAATCAGAAAGATCTTTTTCGCAATCTTTTCCTATTTGCGCTCAGCATATCAGATATGTCCCAAAAAGTGAATTTCGGGAAAGTGAGATATTTTTTCACGCAAAACTCTTAAAGGTTTCGAAAAATAATGACTGTTTTTCGATCGAAATTCTTTCCGCACTTCAATAAGGCTACCTAACTGGAAAATTCGTTTTTTGACATGTTTCAGGGATTTTTGGAAGTTTTTGGTTGAGCTATATAAACGTTTTTCTGCGGTAAGACAGCGTCTATAGCATATATTTTAGTACATTTAAAGTAGGTGCGTTATGTAACTTTCATGATATTATACAACTCATCTTGAATTCCTATGGCCTACAAACTGAACAACAGTTATACTAACTTTTCCAAACTGTAAACAATTGAGTATTTGTTGAATAAATAATGAAACATTTCCTTACTAATAGAGTAGAGTAATCGTTGTCATGAATTTCCCGCCTGAATTCATATGGAAATGTTCCCAATAGAAATCTTTCTTGGACAACATTGAAAGGCGTAAATTGATTCGTAGGCATAAGTCCTGGTCCTGTATATAAGAAGGAGCATCGCGGTCTTTGTAATCATGATTCGTGGTTTGGTTTATCTTAAAAGTCTCTTTCGATATTTGTTGTTGCCGTCTCTTCTGTATATTGCTTGACGTTAATCTGCTTTTTTATGCTTTGGATCTTATTTTATACTCTGTTGCAATAAACTTTTCTTCATTTTTCTTTCTTTTCCTTATTTATCGTTTCGTCGTCTTACCGTCAACGGCCTTTGCCATTTTTATTGACCGTCTCTATGTTAATATGCGTTAAGGGAAAATTTGATAGGGTATATAACATTTTTTAATATGAAGATATCTGATGCGTAGGTTTGCGTTCAGCTCTGCAGTCTGTAATTAAAATAAGGATATGACTCAAAACAGAATTGTCCTTTTTTCCAATCAGTCGAATAATTAGCTTTTTGGATATTTCGTTGATTCAGATCACATTACTGCCTATTATATATGACAACAACGCGTGCAAACATGTCCAAAGGAATTAATTTGAATCAGCAAAAACTTGCCGAAAAATTAATTATATTAAATGACAGATCTCAAGGCATGCTGACGAGGGTGTACAACATAAAAAAGGTATAGAAATACAAATGGTTATCCTGTTTCGATGTCATGCGACAATAATTGAGCGATTTCCTCTGGTTCAGGCTTGTGGCGATTCAAAATCTAAACCAACGTTTTTGTCCGATCGAAGCCTCGAATCGGCTTTGAAATATATAACGAAAAAATTTCCCACGGTTGATGTCCGAGGAGGTGGAGTAAGTTGCTGGACACATAAGCGTAAGGTCTCAATCATTCAGGATAGAAGTATCCTATGCGGACCCTGACAATCAATTTTTCGGAACTTTTCTTTCGAAATTTTCCAATGTCATTGGATAACCGTCGGTAAATGATTTTCGCCCCTATTATCAGCTTTTCGTCATTTCGTTAACTCTTAACAAAAATTTTTGGACCTCAGAATTCAAACGCTGCTCATGTATCTCTTCATCGAAAAATTTCAGAATTTTCGTAGGATCATTATTTTTCATAAGTGTTCTCAAGCGCGGCCAAAAACGCCATTTTTCATAGCATATTAGGATATATTAAAATTTTTTTCGAAAAGTTTGAACTTTATGAGCTTAATAGATAGAGCATATTGAGGAACGTCAAAAAATGCACTTTATTTTGTGGCTCGGCGAACATATCCCGAAATATAGGGTCACAAATTTCGGACCGCTGTTGAAATAATCCTGCGCACGCCCCTGAGTATTAATTATCTAATTAGAAGGTTGAATTCTCGTATCCAAACTAAGCTACCTTTGTAAATGCCTATACTCCGCATTCCGCCATTCTATCATACATGGTTAGCAGACTTATTTTAGGGGGTTCAGGGCGGTGTGGTCGAAAATTTCGAAACGCCAAAAATTATATTTTAGGGTATCTGCGAAATATTTTGAATTCTTGTGGGGGTGAGCACCACATGCCATAGATGTATGTACAAGGTCAGGGTCGGTAGTGGGGGTAAAATTTCAGAAATCGTGTTAATTAAATTTAGTCCTCACGCTTGTTTTGCTACTCAATGTTGAAAATTGTCAAAATAGCCTACATTAGACGCTTTTGTGTCATAATACCGCGTTTTTATTCCACTTCCACTGTATTAAAGCACATTAACCTTAAGAGCTGTATAAGTTCATCAATTAGGTTGGCAAAATTTTATTTTTAGACAATTTTGATGCAATTTTAGGCGCTTTCTGTGCAAAAATGCGCCGGAAAAAATTTAACATTACTACCTTTGCCTTCAAAAACGATACAGAAGATGTTTTGCCAGCTCAAAAAAATGCCTGTCAGTTTACCCAACCCTGATTTTTGTATACATTTTGTTAGGTATATTATCATTCTCTTCGTGAGACCTGAAAGGCATTGAGATGGGCTGAAGCGCTTAAATTTCTCAGTTTTCAGTTTACTCGCTCGAAAGTTCATGTCTTCTGATGAAAATAATCGGCTTTTTTCTGTAAATATTTTTTCACTAAGATTGATTTGATGATAATCTAAAAATGTCATCTTATTTCTTTCATATTATTAATTTATTGCAAATCAATTTGCGTAAAAAATAAGTACTGTTTTTATACTGTAGGTAAACAGAAGGCAAACAAGACTGATACAGTTCGATAAAGAATTCAATTTAAAACAAAATGACTACTAAGTTTGACAAAATGCACCGACTACAGTTTCACAAGAAGTAATTTTTGCAATGTCCTGGTGCTAGAGCAGCAAGGTGCAACCGCACACGAAACTCATCTGTGGCTGCATTTATGCATCCCTGTGACAACTTGCCCCAGCAAAAGTTTATGCGTCGTTTTAGCATGTTAAGGTTAGGAAATTTCCCGGATTTTTTCACAATCAATCAAGCTATTAATTTTGCGAAAATTACTTCTCGGGAGACTGATGTCAGTGCATTTTGTGAAATTTAGTAGTCATTTTGTTCGGCATTGAATTCTTTATCAGACTGTATTTGTATTGTTCATCTTTGTTTCCTATTTCAATAAATGTGTCAAAGAAAATAAAGCACCACTTTTTTTGCCTCACCCTGTACATACATATTTAGTGTAAAGACAAAAGTATCTTATGTCGTTTATATTTTTTGGATCCTGTATATTCGTCATGATTTTTAAACCTTCGCCGCTTAATTTCTTTTACGCGTCCAGTCAATTACTGGAAAAGAATTCGGTAACGTGAGTGTCACCGAAAGGTGGTCTAATAATTCCCATCTTCGAACTTTTGATTAAATAAAAGCTTAAACATTTTTGTCTTATTTTTTTAAACTTAATCGGAATCAGTTATCCATCGTCTTCAAGTGGGTTGACGCGGCTGTTTGTCTTTAGTCTCATGACTAATACTTCATAATGTGTATATTGCCCTGTTATTTTCGCATGTACTGGGTAATTTAGTTATTTATCCAAGGTTTCGTTTTAAAGGTAATAATTTGTCAATTTTCAGATGTAAGAAAGAAGAAAACTTTACAAGGACATTCTGAAGCTATTAATATTTTCATTCTAAAATTTTTATTACAGTGATTTTTGACAATTTTGTATGTATATCTTCGATGTTCTAATAATAAGTTGCCCAAAAGCATCGCGAATACGATTCTGGAAGTTATTTAAGGTCCGCGAAGCATGTCGTGTAGACTTCTGGCTTAGATTTGTCATAAATTTATAACTCCAGATTTGTTCCTTTTTCTTCCTCTAAGTGCGTCTCAAACTGATTCATTTTTCATCAAATTTTCAGATTTAAATTTCTATATGCTCTCGCATGTCTGCAGCTCACGTTGAAATTTAGTGTAAAACTTACTCTGAATTAAAATAATGCTACCAGTACACTCAAACTATCTTGCAACTTTGACGTTATAGAATGTAAGTAGTTAATGGTTAAATTTCAATAATTTGACAGATAATGAAGAACTAAACATGAAATTTTCACGTATAAAACTTCTATGATTACTCTACATCGTAGTTTTTCAAGGTCCAGATTCCAGAAGGGAGTGGGGTGGCGGGTAAAATTCCGTAATTCAAGACCAGTAAATTTGGGGTTCGGAGTTCGGACCTTGTTTACGAGTCAAATCTGAAAAATGATTAAAACATCCTATGCACAAAAAATGATTTAACGTTGAAGACTGCATTTTTACTACTTTTCATCCAACTCCGACTCGTTTCCTCACTTTTTAATTAGAAAAGAATGGATCGAAAATTTTGACTTTGATAGGTCACTTCAACCTCCTTCTAGGCATTATAACAGAATAGAAATGTACTAAATTTTTAAAACCTCTGCTACCTACTTTCGTCCCTAAAAAGAATGTATAAAATGTTTGATAGTTAAAAATTGTTCGACTGGCTCGAGTCATGGACCTCGAGATACGGGTTGGTTGAGTTATCCCCCTCACCTCCTTTCGGAATGTATGCTCCACATGCTGCATAGGGTATAGTTTGCACAAAATCTACATTTTCTACAATGACAAAACTCCGGGAACATAACTGTACATAACGAGACATTATTTTCAGGCTGCCTTATTGCCCGTCAATTCAATTAAACAGGACATCGTTAAATCCTTATCTTTGTATTATACAACGTTTGTTGACTTGTTGGATTTGAAGGTTGTTACTTTAAAATCAAACAGTCGAGTCAACTGTTTTGATTAAAAAATTTTATTTTCTAGGTACACATAACTGAGCTCTTGACGTTGATCGATGCTTGTCAGATAAATCTTGACATAGTAAGTGGATATTTTTTATGATCGCATACACACCTGGGCAATGCCCCATATCGGCCCATCACCAGGGCAGGCCGAAACAAAAGTTGAACGGGTCGAAGGGGTAACTTGGATGGGGCTATGTTTTGTACAGGAGAAAATTTTTGGTGATAATTTAAGGAAATGCTAGATACAGTATATCACAATCAGTTTTGCAAAACATGCACAGGAAGTATCTTTTTAAACTGTTCGACACCTTTTTCATGGATGGACCCAGCTTTTTTCAGTGACTGATCCACTGATTAAGCTGAACGACCCAAATTCTTTCAGGCACGGACCCACCTTTTTTCAGATCAGACCCACCTCTTTTCAGGACAGACCCACCTTTTTCAGGGTCTAGGGACCCACCCACCCTTTTGGCTGGAAGTTGGATGGGGCGAACCATCAGCCATTGCCCAGGTATAATCGCATAAGTTATCGTTTAGCTTTCACATTTTTAAAATTATCGGAGTCGATCACTTGGAGAGAATGGATGATGGTGAGGTCTGTCCAGACTACGCGTAATACTGTGTAGTTGAGGGTTTTCTTTCACCCGCCGCCCTGTAAGGATTTCACCCCCATAACTTCTTCCACCCCAGAATAATTTTTTTTTGCAAAAAATCGTTGAAAAGGTGCAGTTATAAGTGTTTTCAGCGATCGTTTGGCCCAAAAGTATAAAATTTTAGGCGCTTCGCGTCACATATATATATATATATATATATATATATATATATATATATATATATATATATATATATATATATATATATATATATATATATATATATATATATATATATATATATATATATATATATATTAGGGATGCACCGGGCCTGGCCCCGGCTCCGGCCCCGGCGCCGGGGCCCAGGCCCTGGCCCCGGGCGCCAAAATATGCAAATTTCAGCCTATTATCAGAAATTATCTCAACGTTTTTGTTCGGGTTTTGGCGATGTTTTGAGGTTAAATCGTGCATAATCGCCTGTGCATATCATTCATGTATAACAAAACATTTGTCCCAAATTTTGTTTCAGAAATTTAGCTTATTCTCGTTTATAGTTGGAGCAATTGAATAGTCAAGACCGATAATCTTCAAAGTTTTTCGCCAAATACACTAGCGTTTTTAATCGCTCAGGCAGCAAACAAGCACGGGAATCTGAGCAAATATTGCCGCTTGTACTGAATAAGCGTTCACTCGGGGTACTCTTGGGCGGAGAGCTTAGATATTTCCTTGCCAGTGATGCCAGGGCTGGGTAAGTTTCCATTTTTTCGCCAAAAATCCAGCGGATCCGTTTCTGTTCCGATCTTTTCTTCTACTCGAGAAAAAGCATGTTTAACATTTTGTGGCATTCCTGTGGGTATGTTTGCCGGATGAACAGGCACGTTGCTCTGGGGGAATGGGTGTCCGGCCGGACCCCCAAAATTCAGAAAAATCGGAAAAAAGACTTTGTTAACGTTATTTTGTGCTATTTTTGGCCTTTTTTGGCTTAGTCCTCGAAATTGGTATTGGTCCCCAAAAATAAGACGGCCAGCTACGTGCCTGCGGAGGAAATTCCAAAAGATGTTTTTTTGTGTTGATCGGCTATTTTCCAAGAAGATAGTTACAAATAGATAATTCGTGAATTATTTTTTATGTACCATCCAGACAAGAAATTTAAACAATAGCAATTCGGATAAGATTCAAGCTAAGAAGAGTGGATCGATCACTTTAAGTTAAAGAAAAGAATAGACTTCCTCTAACGTTTTTCTAGTTTGGCAGGCTAATGCGCTATGCTTTGATTGATCGAACCATATTTATGGAACTTTTGCTTTTCAGGATTATTATTATTATTATATTACTACATCTCATAAATGACTGAAATATTGTAAGGTTTTTTCATCTAAAAACATGTTGCGTTATGTATAAATTTGTCTCACTAGATTGTAAGGATTTATTGGTAAAAATGCGTGCAAGTCTAAAATTTTTTCATGTAATCTGATGCCGTTTAAGCGAAATAATAGTACGCTACAAGGCGTAACCTTTTTACGAACACACAATAACTTGAAAACGACACTACACATTAACATAATAAATTTTGCGCGCGAAATTTCTATCCTTGTTTAAGCTATTTTTAACTCGTCTGATCTAAAACATGAGCAAGTCGACTAATAATGATGTAAGTTACGTGAATTAAATTTAAATTCTGGTAAATTTTGGCTGTATAAGCTATGATGATTAATTGAACTCGGAAATACTTGTGGAACGGATTCATTAGACTTGCCCAGACGCTATTTTGCATAAGTCACATTTTGCCTAATACATATTTATACATGGTATATCTGGGATATTGCAAAAATAGTTGGCCCCGGTTGGTCCCAGTCTCTGGTACCGGCCCCGGCCCCGGCCCCGGCCCCGGCCCCGGTCAAAAAGGCGGCCCCGGTGCATCCCTAATATATATATATATATATATATATATATATATATATATATATATATATATATATATATATATATATATATATATATATATATATATATATATATATATATATATATATATATATATATATATATATATATATATATATCTACTCATTTATGACTATATTTTGTCCGATTTACTCGATTTTTTCGGAATGTTTCAAATATTTTTATGTTATAAAAAGGTGGCATCGTCAGAAACGCATGTTGTTTCTGACGCATACCTATCAATTTTGAGACAAAGAAGGCTTTTTAGAAAAATTTTTGGTTTCATTACTTCCCTATAGAACGCCAACGACTCAGAATTTTGAATGGGAGGTAGTCGGCCATTTTTAAGGGGGTTAATGACTAATGACCTCCAAAAACGCTGATTTTTCTGCCAAAAAATGGGAAGTAAACATTTTTGACTTTGGGAGACTATGCACGGTACCTGTATCAGAAAGAGAGTAGGATCTTGCACCGAAAAGTCAGACACTACTTTCTATCGTTGAAATATCCACGATAGAAAGTAGTTTTGACACAAAAATTAATTCTCTACAATCGTTTTTAGGTTTTAATTTTCGTTTTCGGCAATCTGACAGTTATCGAGTATCTAAAATTTGAAAGAAAAGTATTTATTAAATATGATTGCCTAGTTTCTGTTGAATTCTAATGAACGAAATGAAATAAAATAATTGACCATCGATAAATTTCAATCGACAGATGGTGGATAATGAAGTACAAATGAAAAACTGACAAAAGTAAATTTGTGATAAAGTTTGGCTAATGCGGAACCTTATCACCAATACTCATCATATTTTTCGAATGATGTTAATTTATTAATTTGTGTATAGGATTATTTTTCGATATTAACTATAAATTAATAATATTTTTGTTTAAATTAGAAAAAGTGATAATTATAAATTATTACAAATTAATTATTGATTTTATTTTTTAACTCACTTTATACTTGAATTAGGCTCTGAATTATGATCTTACCGTCTACTATTTGAATCTGGTGGTTGATTATGTTTGCATGATGATTCTGTTGTCACGAGTTGAGGATCGAAAGGCTGTTTTGGGTTTATACAATACGGCATACGAAATGCAGAACGGAGCGACGTGAGCATATATATATATATGCAGGGGCGCGACCAGAATTTTATTTAGGGAAAGGGCAAAATTTTGGAAGTCCTATATTCCGAGAACCATTAGGAGATACACGAAAATAATGGCATTTTTAGCATTTCTGGAAGACATCTATCCGATGGTGAAAATTAAAAAAAATTAAAAATTTTCTGCTTGTCAAGATTGGATATAAAAGATTCATCATTTAAACTGATTTCTCAATATCGAGTCCAAGTTTGCCTCCAAAACATTTCGAAATCCTTATCTTTGTATTTTATTTTGCGACTTATGAAAGGAAACTAATGCAGAAAATAATAATCTGCGCGGAAGCGCCTGAGAAGTTCTGACGTATTTCAATTTTTAAGTGAAGTCGGGGCCTCTATGGTAAGAAATAAAACAGGGAATAAGAAATCCAGCTCAAAAGTGTGCTAGAAACGTGTTTTGGCTGTCTTTTTGGCATACTTCGAGAATTTTAATTCTTCCTTCGGGGGACATTTGTGGAAACAAAAATTTTGTAATCTCGGGGGGGGGGTCTCCCGCCGCAGTTAATTACGCCCCTACTTACAGGCACAGCATGGCTAGACTGGAGGGTCAGCCAGAAAGCTTTTTCGACCCAAAATTACCTCAACAACTGTTATAATTGTCAATATAGCATAAAAAGTAAGCGAATCCTCTGTTTTTGATCATTTTCAAGCCATTTTGTAGAATATTTTAAAATTTCATTAATTTTTCGTATTTTCGCCTTATTTTCCTTAGAAAATATCCAGCTTTCTACCCGCATGCCTAGCGGACGATTATCTATAAACGCAAACGAAAGTTTTCATTCAAATAGCATATTTAATATTCTTGCTTATCTTTTATCTGATACTTGTAATGTTTTGTTTACATATCTATTAGTTTTTCTCATGTAGCTGATTTTTTTTGAGAATTTTTTATTACATTTTTGATTTATTAATTTTCAATTATTTGAATTCATATGTATCTGATCCTCGTAATTTTCATGAGTTATGTCAAAACAGCTCAACAAAAAATTCTGTCCTATTGTTCGAAGTTAGTGCATAATTTTGAATTTCAGCCAGGGTCAGTTGGAAGTTTAATCCTGCATGATAATTCATATCCATCCTTATCTGTGGGGACGTATTTATTGTATAGGTTAATGTTCGGTAGTCTTTTCAGTGTTTCGTCATTATCGTTCACGATGTTGTATTCTTGATGAGTATATTCGATTTTTTCATGAATTTTATCGAATAACTAAGCATATTTTCTTAATTTATCAGAAAAGGATAAAAATTTCATTCGGTCTCCACGTGATTATCAATGGCTTTATCGAATTTAAAATGCATTGGAAGACTTAAAATGCTCTAAATTATAAATAAAGCGATTTCCTCGTTTATTTTGGGCTGAATCAATGAAATGCGATCGATAAGCCATATTCATTTATGCGTTTAGATAAATCCAGCCTTTTCCGAACGGTTTAATTGAGGTAGGTAGTAATCTGTTAATTATTTCTTTTATTTTTAAATTTTATTTTTTATTTCAATTTTTTGAGCTTTCAATTTTTGAGTTAATTTTTTAATAATAAGTGAATATATAACGGGCACAAGCGCACATCATCAACAAAATGAGGGACTAGGCTAGCAATTGATAAATTTTAATAATTTTGATTAATTATAGCACATTATAAGATGCAGCCTCTCCCAGAAATAAAAAATTTGCTCGAGTGTGTTGATAATTAGTAAATGAACAGGGACGCAAACTTTCCGCGTCTTGGACAAATGATCATCGATTACGATAATCCTTTGCGAAAGTTGTCAGAAGAATTCGGTCCGCACCAAAAAGTTAGACAAATTTTTACGAAAATATATTTACGCTGCTTAAACGTATAAGTATGTGTACCATAGGGAATCTCGGGGATGGGGGAGGGGTTTGGGGGCTTCACCCCTCAGAAAAGTTTTCATCCCCCAGCAGTTTTTACACCCCGCCCTGAGAATTCGCGATTTTCCAAAAGTTCTAAAAAATTCATAGAAAACATGCTTTTTAAGCGTTTTAGCTATCTGTTTGCTCAACCATATATTATCTTGGGGGGTTTGGGGGGTTTTCACCCCCAGAGAAATTTTCGCCCCCCCAAATTCTTTCGCCCTTCCCAGAATCCGCTATTTTTCTGAAGTTCCCAAAAATTTTCTATAAATTTGTAGAAAAGGTGCCCTTTTAACCCTTTTTAGCTATCTATTGGCTTATAAGTGTCAATTTTCGGCGTTTCGATCCATTATACTCATGTTTTGACTATATTTTGTTCAATTTTATCGACCTCTTTTGATTTTTTATTGAAATTTTTCCATGTTTATGCTCTAGAAAGATGGAGCATTGTCAGAAACTCCGAAAAACGGTGTTTTTAACGCGTACCTACCATTTTTGGGCCTAAAAATGCACTTTAAAATTTACCCCCCTCCCCCCCGCTCAGAATTGCCATGCTGTGCATGTATGTGCTCAACTGTGCCAAATTTTCGGCGCTTCGCTCCATATACTCATATTTTGACTATATTTATTCAATTCGCTCGATTTTTTTCGATTTTTTTCGATTTTTTAAAATGTTTTTATGCTCTAGAAAGATAGAGCGTCGTCAGAAACGCCGAGAAATCGATGTCCTTGACGCGTATCCACTATTTTGAACCCAAAATAGCACTAAAAATTCATCCCCCAGAAAATTCCTATGCTCTGCATGTCTGATGTGTACAACATCTAAAATAGTCCGAACGAATTTCTTCATGCACGATATGATAGTATATTCAAGTTCCAGAGTTGAGATGGGAGTAAAATTCCAAAATTTGGGACCATTGAACTTAAACTAATGGCCTTTTTGAAAGACAAATGCGAAAATGATCAAAATAGCCTATATATGTATATATGAGCTGCTTTAATGCGGTCCTAAGATTTTATTTTCTAGTGTTTTCAGCCTATTTTACTCGGTTTATCACTTTTATCCATAAAAATACATGAATTCATCAAAAGTTTGGATTTTCTGGGTACGGATTTTGTAATAGGCAACGGTTTATAATGAAATACAAAAACATTTGTAACCGTCTTTGTACATGCACAAAGACTTTTTCTGGGGGGTGGAGCGGGGGACTGAAAAATTTCCCGGAAATTTTTGTTTGGTTCGGGATTGAATCTATCGTTAAAAATTTCCCAGAGATCCTCAGCAACGAATCGTCGTAAATCCCAAATTTTTCTCCGCATTTTTTTACGCCATTGGATAATGCTCGTTAGAATACATCAAAAACGGCCTTTTTACGCCATGTTGCAAGTTTTCAGTCATTTTTCGACTTAAAAATTTTTTTGACCCTAGACATTGTTAATGATTTTAATCGATAAATTTTAATTAATTTAAATTTCAATTTGTTAAATTATTTTAATTTCAGGTTTTGCTCAAAGCATTGGCTTCTATCGTTTCCATTTATGAACGTCGAAATCTCACCGCCGAACAACTGAGATCTTATCAAATTCTGAGCATAATTTCGGCTCCGAATCAAATGTTAATTGATTCAAAAACCGATACAGTAATTTTTAATCTGAAACGAGTTTCGCATTGTGAATTTTCATTTTAATTTAGTTATAACTTAATTCTTTGGAATTTATTTTTTAAATCTTCCCACAAATTTGTCATTTTTTATATAAACCCGATACGTTTTTAATTTCTATCCCTAATAATCTAGTCGTCCCTATAAATTTTGCTAAATCACACTTTGTTTCCCTTAATTGGCAATTTTATATTGAATGTTTTTATAGTTTTAGTTTGTGTAAATTTTTATCAATTTAAAGTTTTTTTTAAATAGCAGTTTATGAAAATCGAAAAAATTGCATTTCGGCTTTATTATTTATCGTCTACTTACGTGTCATGCCTATTTAGATACCCCTTAGCATTGAATTTTGAGCCTTTCAGAAAAACATAAAAAATTCGTAAAAAATCAAAAAATCAAACAAATTGAACAAAATACATATAAGTCAAAACTTGACTGTAAGGCGCGGAGCTCCGAGAATTTGAAACTTTTGAGCAAATAGATAAAAAACACATTTTCAATAATTTTTGGAAAATTTTTGAAATTTCCGAAAAATCGTGAAGTCTTGGGGGGGGGTGAAATCCTCCAAACCCCCCTCAGATCATATATGGCCGTAATGTCGTATTCTTTTATTCTTACGAATGTGCACGCCAGTCCTCTACTTTTTTCCTTATTCAATATTTTTATCTTAATTCGGCTAAGTGGACGCTTTTTATTTCAGCTCTAAAATTCTCATTTTTAATGAAACTTGATTTGAATTTGCCCATTTTTAGACTCAGTGCGAATATTTTTCATTGGATCAAATGGATCGCTGGATTATTTGTAAGATATTATTATTATTTATGCATATTAATATAAGTGTAGTCGATAGTTAATAAACTATAATCGGTACTTGGGTAATTTCATTTTTTGACTAAATCAGTTAGTAAACACGCCTTATTAGATATCAAACATGTTTTTGTTTATAATTAATGTTGAAATCATTAATATTTTGAGATACAGATGTCCTGCAGTATTAAAGACCTTATTTTAATAGCACTGTGTGGCATACATAAGTGAATAAATGTCAATCAATCGCTTAATGAACATGGAAATCCTTGGTCTCATCGTGGTTTTATTTAAGATGCTTGAATGTATTTATTTTCAATCAGTGATTTTATTTTCATACTTTAATTTTTTAACTTTTCATATTCAGCCCACGGTTTTTTTTGTATTCGGCAAAGATTTTTCGCGATGTACAAGGACTTTTGGGGACCGTCTTTGTACATGTACAAAGATCTTTTTGAAGACAAAACTGCAATAAAAGGTTCGAAATTCGCAAAAATTCTCGGCGTTCCGCGCCGAAATGAGCAATTGTGTGTTCTATATATCCTTATAATTTCAGAAATTGCATTTTGAAAGGAAAAAATGCCAAATTTTTTGGCGCTTCGCGCCGTTTTGAGACGATTATTACTGATTTTTGCCTACAGAAACCTAGAAATTGCTAAAATACATAGCCAAAGGTCGAACAACTGTTTTTGCCACACTAAAATCGCTACTGTACCATATTATAGTACCCAAAAATTTGTGTGTACGAAATGTACAAAGACTTTAAGGGACCATCTTTGTACATGTACAAACGGACCTTGTACAAAAAAAACACTGATTCAGCCAGTTATGATAATTTAAAGAAATACAAGGCGATTATTTTGATGAATAATTGCTTTTATTTTCGAATTAGGATTTTGATATTGCCTCTCTTTGTTTTTGCTTCTAAATGTCACTATTATTTATCATTTTTGTATTCGTTCTATTTTTAGGAATATCTTATTTTTTGGTAATCACGGCTAAGTGTGTAATAACAAATATTTACATATACTTATTTTTCGAGCAATAGACTGTTCAATTCGTTCATCCAGACTTTTTTCTTCCATTATATTGTGCATATTTGATGTTGAAGGTCATTCCTTTGCCCTTATTGTTATTGTTTTCATGCAAATAAAAGAAACTTATCAATTTGACAAAAAACGTAAAAAAGATATTAAAAAGAACAAAAATTAAATGAATAAAAAAAATAAAAAAATTTAAGTAAATTTAAGAAAACATTAGAAAGGAAGAAGAGAGGCATGCTGTTAGTATAAAGAAACAAAAAGACGCGAGAAATAGTGCAAATGTACATAAAAAGTTACACAAAAATTATATTATGAGAAATACAAATGTACATAAAAAGTATATTATATTAAGAGAAATCGCGGTTTTTACGAGGCGCAAGTCTAAGTGAAATGAGAATAAGTAAGCAGGACAAAAAAGGAAAACACATGAAAAATCTTGTAAACAGGCGAGAGTTCATCAGAGAGAAACTAGGTTGTTACAGTTTCGTGAATATTCATTATAAATATTCATGAAAAATAAAATACGACGAACTAAGTAAAAAAATCTGACATTTAATAGGTGAAAAATTATATACTCACTCACCCCCTTACCATGGAAACTCGATTTACCCCCTCCCAGAACTTTTGACCGTGTGCATTTATGCAGGAACGTAGCTGACCGTCCTATTTTGGGGGACTAACACCAATTTTCAATTTTTGGGAGGGACTAAGGCAAAAAAGGCCAAAAATAGCACGAAATAACATTTAAAAAGTTCTATTTTCCCGATTTTTCTGAATTTTTTTTGGGGGGGGGGGTCGAACCCCCCATTCCCCGCAGAGATACGTGTTTGCATGTATGTTGCGCGCGTATGTACTTTTTAACGTTTCAGTTTTGTCTTGTTTTTTATTCACATCTACATTTGTGCCTGTAGTCGCATTGAGCCTGTGTCCTCATGCGCTTGGCCAACAACTTTTCGCCAATCTATGGAAATCGGCCTTGGAAAGTAGTCTCGTGACGAAAATTTGTCGCGACGAAGTTATGCATACGCACCAATATTTACAAACTTATTTCGAGAATAATAAAAAGTATGCTCTCCTTTGTCGTAACATTTGTCCATTTGTTTTCATAGCGTAAATGTCCAGCGATGTACCGATATACCAGCGATGTACCGATATACCAGCGATGATTTATATAAATAAGTAAAGTGACATTTTAAGAAGCTGAAAAATATGATCACAATGACCTGTTAACTTGTAAAAAACATGACTTTTTCTCTATTACAGCCCCCACACCTCTGGCCATCCTTACCTTGCTCATGATTGCAAAAAAATTTAATTTTAGGCATGGAAAATTTGCAAAACATGCACATGCGTACGAGAATTTTGGTGGACGTTAACCGACCATTTTCTGGGAGGGTCAGTCAATAGACCTTCTATGTACATACTCGTATGTAAATATGTTTGACTAAACGGCCAGAAAAATGAGATAAATTGATGAGAGGCCAAGTTTGTATGCGATTTCGAACATTCCCGTTTTTTGACTATAAAAAGATTCATTTTTTGATAAAAATGAAGAATTTAACAATACGATATAAAATTAGATTTTTCTGCATTATTTACATTGTTTAGGATAAGGTACAGCACCTTTTCTTATAGTGAGAAGTGAGGGGGTATTACACATCCCTCAGTGTTCAATACTCGAATCACTGTCAGACGATTTTGAGCTATCGGGCGTTTTCTGCATAATTTTTGGGTATGAAAGTGGCAATGATAAATTTCAGCCTTTGTTTATCTATATAATGTCTAAAATGAAGTTAAAATGATACGAAAAGACAAAATTTTTGATGAATGCTTTCATTTTTTACTTACAAATGTGACAAAACTAGTCAGAGTTGGACAAAAAATACTGAAAAATCCAGTTTTCAATATTAGAACAAGTTAAACAGAACGTTTTAACCATTTTTTATATTTGACCTGCAGAAAAGGCTAGAATTCTAAATTTAGTGATCCCAAATTTTGGGATTTCACCCCTGAACATTTGACCTTGGAAAACTATGAGGTTCAGACATATATTATAGTCGTTACTGTATGTTTTTCAGTGTGAATAAGCGAGATTTCAAGGACTTCTACGCCAATGCACATCAAGTCGGGTAAGTACCGGGTGTCAACGTAACCTTTTGCTAGGGGGTTACAAACATACCCCAATGTTCTACTGTAGAACGCAATATACCGTCAGAAAGCCCATTAAAAACGAAACCTATTCACAGTAAATAAAATTCTTTATCACCATTATGTGTCTTAAAAACTGGCTTTCAAACGACGAGCGTGAGATATGACAAATGAATAAAAAAATGAATTTCTTTCCGACGGTTTTCAAAAAAAAACGGTAGCGAATTCTGACTTGGGCCTCTGTCAGAAAATGTTGGTGTGATACGCATAGATTTAACGCAGGGCAACATTAGCGTGGATTCTTGAAATGAGGTTGGGAACTCCATAATTCAAAACGATCACCTCAAAACCCCGTTAATTAAAATTTTTGACGTTTTTTCGTGAATTTTCGCGATTTTCGACCCACCAGGACCTTTTAGGAATCCGGAGGTTGCTCACGCACGGTGGAGGCTCTAGTGCTCGCTAAGCAAGACTCAATTCAATACTTGAACGAGTCTATAAAGCAGAGTTAGCAAGTTGTCTTGATAAGTCTCTAACGGAATCTGACTTTTAATCCATCTTTTCTGTTCTTAACCTCGACGCTCGAAAGCCTTTTTAAACGCAGATGGTTGTCATTGTAGAATTTTTATTACATGTGAATCAATTCCGTTTTTAATTGGCTCTCTGACAATATACAGTCGGCGCTCGTTATAGTGCACCCCGTTATAGTGGACTTTATGCTTATAGTGGACAGTGTGCCCTGGTGCCGGCCAAATTTAGTATACCACATATATGAGAAAAACCCCGTTATAGTGGATGCTCATTATTGTGTGTAGTGGACGACGCATGCGTCCCTGTCATACGTTTTGTGTGCAAAAATCGCTCGTTATAGTGGACGGCCTCTACCGTTGTAGTGGACGGCTGCATAATTGAATTAAAAAAAGTAGTTGTTCAAAAACCCCGTTATAATGGACGATCGTCTATAGTGGACGATCGCTAAAGGTTCCCTGGCGTCCACTTTAACGAGCGCCGACTGTATATCGCATTTTACATGAAAACATAAGAGTATGGTTGTGACCCCCTTGCGAAAGGTTACGCGACACCCTGTACGTATGTATGCAAGCTATCGAATAAAAACGTTTGTATAAATGAAATTGGTGCATTTTTTAGCCAACATCTACATAGGTACATAAAATTCTTAAATTTTTCGTAAACCGCGTTTATTTAACGCATTTAACAAATTTATGCGCTACGTATAAACCCGTTCGTGTAAGTTTAAAAAATTAAGACATTTGATAATCATGTACTTACAAACTGGCTGATTCTGAGAAAAATGTTCGATTCCATATTACGCAAAATAAGATGAAGCTTCTCCGAAAATATTATTACAGTAATAATAATTTAGTAGCCAAAATAATAAATATGTATGTAGGCGCGTATTAGTGATACGCGATCACTTTTCATCTGCTGAAGATGTTATTCTGTTTTTATTTCTCGCTTTGCAAAGTCGTTGACTTCGATTTCTTTTATTCTTTGTCTTTTTTATCTTATTTCTCCAGTTTTTTTTTAAATTTAGACTTTTGTGCGATGCATGATTTGAATTATTCGTGATTGTTTTCCACTTTAAAAAGTAATGCCCTTCCTAATGATAAAATAAAATATGTATATAATAACTGACTATCGTTCGTTCAATTTTCCCGATTTTTATTCGCATCCCCTATAAAATTCTCCCTCGTTATTCGTTTTCTTGTCGTAAATTTACGTGTATCCATTTGAAGTATTGTAATTTTTTTAAATGACTTAATTATTTTTTTATTGTTTCTATTTATTTTTTAAAAAGTTTTATTGAAATTTAGCGCCATGTTACACCGCGAAAGGCGCAAATATCTGCGCAACGCATTGCGCGAATTATCGACCGTATTGGCCGATCAGCCGGGCCTCTTGGGCCCAAAAATTTTGTACGTTCTGATGGCCCTGTCGTTCGCTAGAGACGAAATCGTTTGGTTGTTGCGTCACTTGGACGATTGGCCTCAAAAAACGGGCCAAAAAATGCGTGGGCGAGAAGAAATCGTCGACAGGTGCAAAAACGACTTTTTTAATTTTCGTTTTAATTTTGTTTCTTGTTTTTTCGTTGAAAAAATTTGATTCCTGGGCGTTTTACTTTTTTAAATTTTTTTCAAATCTAATTTTAATTTTATAAAAGTTTTTTATTTTTTAATTTTAATGTTTAAATTTCGCTCAATTTCTTTTTAATTTTTAATTTTTTCCTTTTTATAAATTTTTTCCTAAGATTTATTTGAATTTTTCTAAATTTTAATTTTTGTAATCAATTTTTTAAATTTATTTTCCCCAAACGTTTTTCCCTGACGTCTAAATTTTATAAAATGTTTAATTTTTACATTTGTTAAAATTTTTTTCAAATTTTTTCCCTAAGCATAAGCTTTGTTCGATTGATTGCTTGGTTAATTACCTGCTTTAATTTTACATATTCATGGACTGATTGATCGGTTAATTGATAAAAGTCGATAAGTTCAGATTGATTTATCGATTAATTAGTGAATTATGTAATTGACTACATTTCGCTTCATTAATTTATTGATTGATTAGTTGATTTATTCGCTTTATTTCATTTGTTTAAGTCATTGTTTAATCGATTGATTGTTTATCAAATTATATGTGATTGCTTGTTTGATTCAATTATATAATTGACTAGTTGAAGCTGCCCGGCGTTGCGGGCTGAACTTAAGCCTGATAGCTATATGGAATCAATATGTCTCTTGTATTTTATTTTTCAAGACTTTTGATGTTTTTGGGATATTTCTAAAAAAATTGTTGGTACAAACCATATTTTATTTTGGATTTTTTAAAATGTCTTTTGTCAACCATTTTTTTGATCAAACCCATATTTTTGACGTTGCAGAATGGTTTTGAAAATTGTTTAGCCATAATCATATTTTTGATGTTCTGGGGTGTTCTGGAAATTTTTTTAATAAAACCCATATTGTTGATGTTTTGGGATGTTTTGGAAAATTTTTTTCGTTAAACCATATTTTTGATGTTTTAGGATGTTTTGGAAAATTTTTTTAATCAAACCCATATTTTTGATGTTTTGGGATGTTTTGGAAAATTTTTTTCCGTCAAAACCATATTTTTGATGTTTTAGGATGTTTTGAAAAATTTTTTCGGTCAAACCATATTTTTGATGTTTTAAAAATTTTTTGTTTGTTGTAGCAAAGGGTGTCATATATCACGTGATATGTTATAGCTGATGGTATCTCCTATCTTATATCACTGCATGTTATGGCACAGACAGGGTATCTATACCAAACCTATCTTATAGCATTGCCTATCTCGTAGCACAGGGTATCTTATATCCCATGTACTATCTTATAACATTGCCTATCTTGCAGCTCGGGGTATCTTATATCACTTCCTATCTTATAGCATTGCCTATCTTGTAGCACGGGGTATCTTTTATAACGTTCTATCTTATAGCATTGCCTATCTTGTAGCACGGGGTGTCTTATATCACGTCCTATCTTATAGTATTGCCTATCCTGTAGCACAGAGTATCTTATATCACGTCCAATCTTATAGCATTGCTTATCTTGTTGCACATAGTATCTCCATACCATGCCTATCTTATAAAATTGCCTATGTTATAGCATCATTTGGTCAAACCCGTATTTTGATGTTTCACAGTGCCGACCAAATGCTATAACATATAACAATGTACATAGTGTCGCCAGGCATGCTCCTCTTGGCCGAGGTATCCCTATACAAACAGTATAAACTAATTTTTGAAAAAAATAGCAAAAAATCGGCCATCTCCCGAAATCGTGGAGGCTTATAGCACAGGGGCCAAACCGTGCTCCTTCCCTGCCCAGGGCCAATGGGTGCGTTTGTCGAAATTTCAAGATCGCTACGGCTCCTTCCCCCATTGGACCGACCTCGGCCCAAAATATCAGCCCACCAAATTTCATTGGGCCGGAGCCAACCCGGCTTAAACATACGAACATACATACATACATACAAACAAACAAACTTTCAAAAATATATAGTAGAAGATGTTGAAATCGTTGATTGAGCGATCATTAATTTATTAGTTTACTGCTTGATTGCTTAATGATTTGTTCATGACTGATTCGGTTGGCAGATTGATTGATTGATTTAAACATTTTGTGTTGTACAAGTTTATTGTTCAGATATTGTCTGTAATATGCATAATTCATTTCTTCACTCATGTTGAAATAATGCAGTTTTTTACACAACCATACATGATCTTGGGGAGGGCTTGACCCCGTCAGAAAATTTTCACCCCCTGCAGAAATTTTTTTACCCCATCCAGAATTTGCGATTTATGAATGTTTGTAAAAATTCATAAGAAAGGTGCTTTTTTAAGCGTATTTAGCTACCTTCATATTTGCTCAAAAGTGCCGAATTTTCGGCGCTTCGCGCCATATATTCATGTTTTGACTATATTTTGTTCAATTTATTCGACTTTTTTGATTTTTCTAAAGAAATTTTCTTATGATTTTGTGCTCAAGAAAGATAGTGCATCGTCAGAAAAGTCAAAAAAGGTGATTTTGATGCTACTCAGCATTTTTGGGCTAAGAAAGGCAATATAGGATTTCACCTCCCCTCAGAATTACCATGCTGTGCATGTACTTACACAACTCGTATATTTTCGTTTTTAATTGGTCCAGGTTTTTCTACCTCACTTCTTAGCCCTGGCTCCGGCACATCTCTAATATGTACATATTTTTTACAATGTTGTAACATTTTTATCTCACTACTAAAAAGCGCTAAGAAGTTTCATTTATGCATACTATCCTTGAAACAAGAAATCGATGGATTGAATTATTTGCAATGTGCTTCTACGTATATGTTGTATGCTTTAGTTAGCATAAAGCGGTATTTACTATACTTATTAAGTTGGTCTACGACGTTTTGGCGCCGCCGTTTTGGCGCCAGCAAGTTACACATTATTCTAATTAAATCAATTTTGAAGCAATTTTAAAATAAATTTTATATTCAGAAAGCAGGTTCTACAAGCTGTAAAATAGCATATTGTTCTTTCCGATTCGATGATTATTCATTTGTGTACAACTGAAAAACTGTAGAAAATCCAATGTATTTTTAGATGCATTTAATTATCTCTTTAAATTCAAAGATATTCTAAAAGTAATTTATATTATCACGTAGAGAATTGAATCGGCTTTCAGAATCTGTATTATACTTTAATCATAAATGAAATGTTAATAATTAATAATATTATAAAGAGTGTGGCGCCAAAAGGGCGGCGGCAAAACGTCCCATTTCGTTATTAACTATGTTTTAATATTAATATTATTTATAATATAATATTAATATAATAATATTATTATTATTTCGTTATTAACTTGCTTTGAAGTTTGATACAGTAATCATGGTTGGTGATCATACATGCACATAGGAAGGGGTGGGAGGGGAATATAACCACCCTGCCCCCACTAAAGGGTCCAAAAGTTAGGTACTGTCGAGCAATTTGAGCCAGATACAGAGTATTTCCAAGGGATTTCGACGTAAAAATAGCCAATACTGCGATTTACTGTGGTAAAAATTCTTGAATCCTCCCTCTCTGACCCGAAAATCTCGATTTTACCCCTCGCCGAATTTGGTATTGCAAATAGTGCAAATTCGTTGCACCACCTGTACTACTTTTTTATTTTAGAATTTTTACATAAATAAAAACTTATATTAATGTTATAGTAATATTAATATTAATGTTAATATTAACCTAATATTCTATTACTTAGGTTCGGTCTATCTTTAATGCAAAAGTCAAACCGATATGGATTAGTTAGGCATGCATGTGCAATGAATTTAACATGGATGAAAACTTCGAATTTCAGTTCAAACTTCGAGTTATGTTTGCATGTGTTTGTATTTTTTTGAATAGCAATTACATAATTTTAATTTTTTCGTGTTCAATTTTTTTCTACTCTAATTGTTCCCAACTTTACTTGATCAAGAAAGCATAAATGAATTATTCGGTTTTTGTTTAAACTAACTTTATTTGCAGGCAGCTGCCCGAAATGCTCTTTTACATGGAAGAATTACGTTCTTTGGTACTCAAGTACAGTCAAGTTATACAACGTTATTACATTCAATATTTATTCGGCTACGACGCAATTCATTTGAACGAACTCATCCAACGCATGCCGTCGTTGCCCGAGGACGAGAGCGTCATACTATCGTCGCTCTGTCAAACTTTAAGCGATTTGACATTGGACGGTTTACACTCGGGTTAGTTTAAAACAGCTTTACACATTTGTAATACTACCTACTTTGCTTTTGCACTATAAAAATTATAAACTCTATTTCTCGCTTTTAGACATTTTATGTTCTTTCTTTTTGTCTATTTAAACTAGTTTTAGTTCACACTGTGCTCAAACAATTTAACATTTTATGTTTTGTAGTCGAATTAGTTGAAAACAGCTTCACACATTTTTAACGTTCTTTATTTTCGCTTTTGTACTTTCACATAATAAACTAATTTTCAGTCTCGCTTTTGAATATTTCTCTTCTCCTTTTCTTTATTTACATTTGTTTTAATTTAAACTGTCTTAAGCGATTTAACAATGGTTTGTTTGCACTCGGATTAGTTTAAAATATTTATTAGATTCTTAGCATTCCTTATTTCGATTTTCGCTTTTACATACATAATAAAGTAGATTCATTCGCCGTTTTAAATATTCCCTGTTCTCCCTTGGTTGAACATAGTTTTAGTTTACACTAGTTTACACTATGTTAGCTCAAATTTTTTTAGAAGGGACCATCTACGATTTTCGTGGTCTTCGATTGGATTGGTGTCGGTTGCAGGTACAGTGAGCTAACATTAAATAATTAATCACGCTATCAAATAACTCGTACTCAATTTTTTTCTCAAATGTGCATAATTGCGTATGCAGACATGCAAAACGTGCGAATTCTGGAGGGGGGGGCTGAAATTTTAAAGTTTCTTATTTGGGCTCAAAAATAGTGGGTACGCGTCAAAAAAATCGTTTTTGGCGGCGTTTCTGACGATGCTTTATATTTCTAAATTATAAAAACCTTAAAAAATGTCAGCGAAATCCAATTATGTAAATTGAGCCAAATGTAGTCAAAATATATATATATATATATATATATATATATATATATATATATATATATATATATATATATATATATATATATATATTATATATATATCAGTGATCGTACGGGGTCAGATTTTCACCCCCGATCGGGGTCGGGGATGCAAAACCCCGGTTTTCGGGGTCGGGGTCGGGGTTGAAGATTAACAGTAAACATTGCATGATTACATACCAATTTGAAAAGGATAAAAACGATACCTTCACTTGTTTGTAGAGCATACTAATAAAGCTGGTTATGTTCAATATTTTATTTTCATTCCAAGTTCAAGCATGGTTTTAGAAATTTAGCACTACTTTCAATTTTAATCACTAATCGCTCTTGCTTTTTTCGTATTCTTCCACAGTTTTTTCATAACGGTTTTCTATGGCGCACTGATTGTAGAGGAGCCAATGGCGCGAAGCGCCGAAAATTTTCGAAATTTTTACCGTTTTTATTTAGAATTTTCGCCTTTTTATTGACGAACAGTTCGGAAATCATAAGTGGCGCAAAGCATCAAGAAATTCAGTCATATCTTACCGCCCTAAGACAATAATCGGCGGTGCTAAGCGCAGGAAAATTTTGACGTCTTTACTCTTTAAGCTCAATTTATACCGCTTAAATCATACAGAACAGATAAACTAATTGCGGCGCGAAGCGCCGGAAATTTTTAAAAATTCCTAATCCTTTTACCTTTTCTGTGCTCCTAAAAATCTCTTTCAAAATGCGGCTGGGGGTCTGGGGTGGCGCGCTCAAGCGCCACCAGCGAGGTCCAGAGCAGAACCCCGAAAATTTTGTAAAAAAGCACTTTAATTTTTAATTAGTAAAGTTAAAATTATCGCAAATTGGCAAAATCTCGGTTCTGAATTAAGTCCAAAAAAACTTAAAATGGATGAACACCTACACTGCACAAAACTTCTGAGCTGAAATGCGTTTTTCGACCTCTGCCTAGTATGTGGCGCAGCAACGGGTCGCAACCAATAAGTCATTGAAAGATGTATCAATGAGAACTTTGTTCTTACCATTTTCAGGCCCATTTGTGGCCTTCTTATTAACTAGTTCAGAAAACAGAAAATGCGCAAAAACACAAGAAAATTTGGCCTTTCCTTTTATTTAAAATAGAATTATGTATCCTTGTAAAGAAAGATAAACAAAGCAGAGAATAGATAAATTGGTATGTAAACATTTTCGCACTTCTACTATTATGTTCAACAAGCAAGTGCAGTTTCATTCAATGAACTAATAGTGCATTAAATCACTAAAGTGCTGCGAAGTGCTGGATTATTTTAACAGATTAAAGATTTTAAATTCATTGAATCTGTATAATAATAAATAATAATGACTCGGCGCGAAGCGCCGGAAAATTTTGACGTTCGTGCCATTTTAAACTTGATGTTCTGGACACATTGCCTCAGAACAATCAACATAATTTCTGAAAAATTCCGGGGGGCATGTGCCTCCATTCCCTTCCGGCTTACACCTGTGATTCCGCAGTAATTTCGTCGCACTTCATAATGGAAAATATGCGAACATGTATGTACGTCTTAACAAGATGGCGACCAGGCGTACTTTTTATGAAATATCGCGAGTGTCGAGTTTAACATATTGATTTTGCTGGTGAATGAATCGTCCTTGTTCCGAATTTATTTGCTATTTATACAATTCTTCTATGTACCAACAAATAAAATGCTATATTTCGCCCCCGAAAAAAGGTTCAACCCCGACTAGATAGAAGAGAAAAAATTAGTGTAAAAAGAATAATTGATATTTGAAGCTCATTTATCACCAATTTAATGAGTAAAGGCACAAAAAGGTAGCATTTTGTTAATAAAATCTTCTGATTAGCATAGTGAAGCATTTTGACTGAACTTCAGAACAAGTCTTCGAGCTATAAAAATGAATTATTCATTTAACGAAACATATCTTATTGAAAACATGAATTAACAGCAAGAAGCGTGGACACTAATAAAGTAAATTTAAATTAAAAACATCGACATATAGAGTGGAAAGTTCTTCTAATTCTACCATCTGTAGGCAAGAAGGATGAGTGCTACAGAGTAGTTTTCAACTTAATTTCATCAAATCCATTTTTATTTTTCCATTTCGTGAGTAGAAGACCGTAAAACGCAGCTAGAATTTTAAAATAGTTTTTATGCAAATTTTTTTCCTGCAAATTATTCAGAAAAAGCTTGTTAAAACTTTGTAAATGAACTTCTATGTAAGTCTTTTGCATTACTAATATATCCCATGTTTGTTTTCAGAGGCTTTTGAAAATGTGAAATGATAACTCAAATAATTTAACCTCAAAAAGTTTTTTGTGGCTATTTTCATGTTTGTTTCTTACTAGTTGAATATTTAACTGATGCAGTAAAACCAAATTTCGATTTGACTAAAGAATCAACTACTGCACAAGCCAATCTTGATTGCGCTACACTTAAACTTATAACACACTATTTAACTTTTATTTTTCTTCGAATTTCAATTTTATTACAATTTTTTGTTTATTTAATGCTTAAGTGAGAAAATTAATATGTGTTGATAAATTAAAAATAATGATGAAGTCGTTACTAGCCAAATGAAATTTTGCCCTTAATATGTATATCCGGTGAAAAATAGGTACAAATTTAACCCTTTTTGAAGAAGCATAGTACACTATATAATATGCTAATGTAGCACCGGCACCGGCGCCGGTAAAAAGAGCGGCACCGGGACATCACATATATATATATATATATATATATATATATATATATATATATATATATATATATATATATATATATATATATATATATATATATATATATATTAGGGATGCAACGGGTAGTGAATTTTGGTGTATTCGGGTTCGGGTAGTTCATCCAAGTTTATTCGGGTTCGGGTTCGAGTAGTCCACTTCAATTTATTCGGGTTCGGGTTCGTATCAAAATCAATACCCGATTGGGTTCGGGTTCGGGTATTTCAGTAAGTATATAGGAACACCAGTGTATGGCGAATATCTTAGGTACATGTAAGCCAGATGTTACAATTTTTATAATTATTAGATGCCTAGTGCCTAATTATTTAATATGTTTCACTCAAGTATCCAGTGATTTTCCTTCCTCCTCTCAGTGTGCAAGAACGCTAATGTAAATGAGAGGTAGCGCTGTGTGTGTTGTGTCTGATATACACCTACAAATAAGATTAACAACTACTTTTGATATATGAGCCCACGCGAAATCGCTTGCTTGGAGAAAGTGCCGAACATAGTTTCCCAAGGTCCAGAGTTGAGGGAGGGGTGAAATCCTAAAAAGTGGGGACTAGTGAATTAAGTGATGTATTATTATTATTAGCCGACACGATTTTTTTGTACGAGCTTCTTTGTGCATGTATAAAGATCTACGAAAAAGTCTTTGAATGAGCGGACAAATTTATGTAGATGATGTATTATATAAAAATATTATTAAATATACAAATTTTTGCATACTACCAGTGTGTGACCTGCGACCCACATGCAGTCCTAAATATGACGATTTGGCCTGAATTTAGTTGATAATATTAGTTCGGCGCGAAGCGCCGATATTTTTATGAGCTTTTGATGAAATTCACACATAAAACTCGACTGGAAAAGCTAAAACAACTTGTACTACAAAATCATAAATATTAAAGAAATTGTAATGTCAATCAAATCTTGTAATAAGCACCACTGCGCTTATAAATCCAACGTAATATCGAGATAAATTAGTCAATTTTATCATTGAAGGGAAAAATGTGCAAAAATATTAAACAGTACTTACTTTTGCATGAAATTTTTAAAAAACAGTAGAAATAGATACAAAATATATTTGAATCTGCATAAAGATGCCTATATTACACAAAGATTGATTTTGGAGTATTTAATGCCCCTTTGAAGCTAAATACAGTATATTAGTGATATTTTGGGCGAAGCGCCCGAAATTTTTGAAATTTCTTAAAAATACTGAAAAAAGTGTCAAAATTACTATCACTTTGCCCCAGAAAGTATTTCAAAATTGTATAAAGAAGGTTCCAAAAATAAATGCACGAGCCGAAATCGATTTTTGGCGAAAACCCGCAAATTTTTTGGGCATTTTTAGGTGCCTTTTTTGCGATTTGCGGCCAAAAATTTGTCATTTACCCCCCTCCCCTAAAATGGCCGAAAACCAGACGTGTAACAGGGTGCTTTGGGGAATTCCCCACCCCAGGTTGGACGTCCTCCCTACAGCCCCTCAACGTCAGAAAATTTTGACCCACCCTCCCCCATTTTTGGCGAAAACTTGCGCTTTTTGGCTATTTTTAGATGTTTCTGCCACTTTTGGCCAAAAATCGGAGCCGCTTACCCCCCCCCCTCTAAAAATGACTGAGAAACATAAACGTAACAGGTTGTGTGGGTGATTCCCCACCAACGCTTTTAGGCCCCGCACCAACTTCAAAGTCAGAACATTTTTGACCTTCCTCCACCATTTTCTTGGCGAAAACTTGCGTTTTTTGGCTATTCTTAGGTGTTTTTGCCATTTTTGGCCTAAAATTGGAGTCGCAAACCTCCCCTTCTTCTAAAAATGGCCAGGGACCCCACCCGAAATTTGCAGCCGTTACATGTATGCCGAGGACATCCTCTTCCAAAATTTTGAGCTGTTACATGCATGTTTTATAGAAATAGTTTGTCTATTTACTATTGCTTTCATTCCAAAATACTGTATCACTTCATGAAATTCTAATAATTAAGTGCACTTTTTCCATAGTAGAAACTAAGCTCAACAAATTCAAAAGGTTTTCACCAAATATAGTCTGTTAGTGACTTGAGTCTTGGACCCTAAGGGGGTAATACCCCCCTCACCCCCTATGGGAATGTGTGCTGCCGAAAAACTGTTATTCGTGAAGTTTAATTTGATAGAAACCAAGTTTAATTACGACCAAAGAAGCAGTGTTTAGCATTTTATACGATATCATTTGGCAGTCGTTTTGTGAAATAAAAAGATTAAAAATTCACGTGAATCGATTGAAATAAACCACTTAATTACACAGCCATTAATGTGCACTTGATAACTACATGAAATTCAGCGTTTTAGGGTCGAGCAAACTGAAAACGGCGCAAAAAGCTGAAAATTTTTGAATCTTTGACATCACAATTGTGGGATTTTAGAGCTTAAAAATACCCGAATAAACCCGAATAAAATCCATAAACATTCGGGTTCGGGTTCGGGTAGTTATAATAATTTTATTCGGGTTCGGGTTCGAGTTCGGGTAGTCAAGTTTACTTTATTCGGGTTCGGGTTCGGGTCCTGAATTTTGTTCGGGTACCCGAGTATTCGGGTTCGGGTTCGGGTACCTGTTGCATCCCTAATATATATATATATATATATATATATATATATATATATATATATATATATATATATATATATATATATATATATATATATATATTATATATATATATATATATATATATATATATATATATATATATATATATATATATGGCGCGAAGCGACGAAAATTTTACATTTTTAAGCAATCAGATAGCAAAAAACGCTTAAGACATCAAGTTTTGTACACGTTTTGAGGCAAAAAGAAAATCGCGAATTCTGGGGAAGAGGGTTAAAAAATCTGGAGGGGTGAAAAACCCCTTCCTCGCATCCCTACCCCCAAGATTATGTTTGTATGTACATATGTAAGTATGCAGGGGCTTACGCAAGATTCTTTTTAAGGGGGTTCAACCCAAAATTGGTGACCATATATTTCGAGTTATATTGGCCGGGGCACAAAATAAAGTGCATTTTCTGACGTTCCCGAGCATACTCTATTCATAAGACTCATAAAATTTAGAATTTTTTGAAAAAATTTCTCCTATTAATATGCTCTGAAAGATGACGTTTTTTGGCCGCATCGGAACCCAAATTATGGAAGATAATGATGATACGGCGCAAAGTGCAGAAACTTAAGATGACAATTTCCGTTATTTTCCACGCATTATCATACCTTTTCAAAATTATTTTTGGGTTAAGGGAAGCGGCTGCCCCCTGCGTACACCCATGCATTGATGTGTTTTTGAGTCAATATCAGAAGCTAATTTCACGATCAGTTTTAAATCTTCGAAATCAAACGATATTGTCACGATCAATTACAAATCTACATAAAACATCTCATAGACGGGCGTCTAATTTTTTATTCCTATTTTCATAAAGTATGTGTAAACTGATTTTTGAAATCATTTTCAATGATAACATTGAGTTTTTTGTTTCTAATTTTTCTTTTGCTAATTTTTAAGGGTTACTGTAGTAGCGATAAATCGCCCTTTGCTCTTCAATCCAATCCGAAATTGGCTTGCACTATTAATACCATCGTTTTTCGATTAAAAATGGTCGATTATTTGGAAGAAGTTTTAACGGAAACGTCGGACTTGTCGCTATACTGGTATGTTGAACAGGTTGAATTGAAAAAAATCAGTTTTATAAAAAAAGTTGATGTTTTTTCAATAAAAAAATGAAAAATAAGAATTGCATTTTTTCTGTGTTGTAGAATGAAATATGTAAAACTCCTTCAATTACATAATATCATACATGTAACGGCTCAACTTTTGAGTGGAGTTACCCGGCTATTTCTAGGGGGAGGTAAATGACCTTCCAATTCTTGGCCAAAACGGCCAAAAACACGTGAAAAGGGATGAAAAATTCGATTTTTTTTCCGAAAATGGAGGGGTCTAAAATTTTCTGGCTTTGGATGATTGGGGCAACCAACTTTGGGTAGGGGGATCTCCCAATCCCCCTGATAATATCTGATTATTAGTGATACACATAAATGATCTTGGGGGATTAAAGGGGTTTTCAGTCCTATAACCCTAGAGAAAATCCCCTTGGAAGTTTTTTCACCACCTTACAATTTGCGATTTTTCGAAAAATTCCAAAAAGTTCGTAGAAAAGGTGCAGCTTAAAGCGTTTTCAGCTGTCTGTTTACTCAAAAGTTTCAAATTTTTCGGCGCTTCGCGCCATATACTTATTTTATGACTATATTTTCTTTAATTTATTCCTTTTTTTATTCTTTCAATTTTTGAGGTTTCTCGCTAGATAGATAGAGCATCGTCAGAAACGCCCAAAAATGATGTTTTTAACGTATATTCGCCATTTTTGAGCCGAAAAGGCATCTTTATTATCCCGCCCCCCCAGAGTTCATATGCTGTGCGTGTCTGGTCTTACATAATTTTTTAAATCTTTGCTTACTTATGTTTATGTATATGTACATGTATATAAGATCAGAAAAATACAATATGATTTCAGTACCTTATTTGTAAAGTCGTAAAGGCGAATTAAATCTTCTTTCACATCTTTTTCGACAATCGATTATTTGTGAAACCGATGAAAGCTTCAATGTACATGTGTATTTGACTGTGACATGGGTTCCTCCGTCTGACTAATGTAGACGAAAATTAGAAAATCATCAAGAAAACAAAAAGGGAAAATAAATTTGATAGTGAAATTCATAACATGAATTGATTATGAAGTTTGTATACTGAAACGTGTGATGATGAAAATTCATTGTTGGCTATGCATGCAATTATGAACGAATATTAAATTGACCGTTGATAAGAAAGAGAACGCGTGTACATGCCATAATTGATAAAAAATGAAAAATCGCGTTAAAAAAATGTTTATTGCAAAATGTAAACCGACCAAGTCATCGTAAAAGTATCAAAAGAAGTAAGGGAATTTTCGATTTAATATCAACTAATGGGTAGTGCTGCATACTTTGCAAACTTTACTACCCGGCAGTGTTTTTTCTGAACAAGGTCCGTCTGTACATGTACAAAGATGGTCCCCAAAAGTCTGTTCATTTTGTACATGCGAATTTTTGTGTACTATAATATAGTACAGTAGCGATTTTAGTGTGGTTAAACAGGGTTTTCGACCTTTGGTAGTGTATTTTAGCTAATTTCTTGGTTTCTGACGCCAAAAATTACTAAAAATTGTCGCAAAACGGCGCGAAGCGCTGAAAAATTTGACATTTTTCCATTTTAAATGCAAATTCTGCCATTTTAAAGATGTATGAGACAAACAATTACTCATATAGGCGCGAAGCGCCGAAAATTTTTGGGAATTCCACTCTATTTTACAGTTTTTGTCTTCCCAAAAATCTTTGTATGTACATTTTTTTATAGACACAAATTTTTGGGTACTATAATATGGCGCAGTAGCGATTTTAGGGTAGTAAAAACAGAGCTGTTCGACTTTTGGTAGTGTATTTGAGTTAATTTATGGGTCTCTAAGGGCAAAAATGAATAAGAATCGTCTTAAAACGGCGCGAAGCGCCGAAAAAGTTGACATTTTTCCTGTTGAAATGCAATTTCTGCCATTATAAAGATATATAGAACAAACAAGTACTCATTCGGAGCGAAGCGACGAAAATTTTTGCGAATTTCAGACCTTTTTTACAATTTTTGTCTTCGAAAAAATCTTTGTACATGTACAAAGACGGTTCCGGAAAATCTTTGTACATCGGGGAAAACCTATGCCGAGTACAAAAAACACTGCTACCCGGTAGGACCTTAGATAAGGTGAGAATGCAACGGACACCCTTTTCTCGGATAAAGTGGACTTGGACATAGATTCACAGCATGGCCGATTTGGGGTGCGGTGAGGCAGCATGGAGGGGGTCAAGAGTTGAGCTTTTTTGAACCAAACTGAACTCAAAAAGCTGATATAAGCGCTAAAATAGCCTTAAAATTATGTTATAACACAGTGTATAGTCAATTTGCGACACTTTTGAATAAAATTTTCGTTTTTCATTACTGTTTTCCCTCTTTTTCAAGAGCAAAGTTCCCATTTTTTTATTCTGGGAGAGTCTAGATTCTAGATCCCAAACCCGCACGTGCATGTTTGGTCTGGGGTGTCGCGCTCAAGCATCCCTCAGCGGGGTCCTGGGAGAGCTCCGAAAATTTTATAAAAGATTGAAACATAAAGTTAAAATTTTTTTGCAAAATCGGCCGAATCTGTGTTCGGAATTCAGTCTATAAATAGCCAAGTTAATCACAAAAAATCTATTACCTACTGTCGCCAATAAATGTTGTCACTCTTGTCTTTTTTAGCCGGCTTTACGGAGACAAACAAAGCGATAGATTAATAGACTGCATACATGTACAGGGGTTCGGGGGATCCCCCACCCAAGGTCGGACGTTCCTCCATCCCCTCGAAGTCCGAAAATTTTTGACCCCTCCCATTTTTGGAAAAACTTGCTATTTTTGGCTCTTTTTAGGTGTTTTGGCCGAAAATTGGAGGTCATTTACTCCCCCTCCCCCCAAATGGCCGGAGACCCCCTTCCGAAATTTCGATCTGTTACATGTATGCCAGACTGGCCTGGCGCCATATTATTTTTTACATCTTTTCATTATATTCAGTTCATATCACAATTAGAGCTTCAACTAAAAGATAGGTTAATCAATGAATTTGTATGAAGTGCTGTTATGTATTTTCCGGCCGATTCTAGCTTTAAAACTAAAAATTAATGATCGATTATATGATTAATGCTCACTTTGAATCAGAAGGCTTTTTCGTTTACGTGCCTTTAATCAGACATGCACATCATAGGTGGGCAAGGTAGGGATGGCCAGAGGGGGGTGAATTTCAAAAAAAGTCACACAGTAAACATATGCGTTTTTAGGAGGTAATAGTGTATTAAAATCGGTATCTATTTAAGCATATTAAAATGTCATTCTTGAGATCAGATTGTGAATGAATTCAATTCGAAAATGTATTTTTTTATTTTTTTCTAAAGAATGTTCATTTTTAAAAAAATGTATCAAGTGGATAATTCACTACACTGTGACAAACAATTGATAAAAGTGTAAGACTGTGGAAGATTAATATTTTTGCAGTATCTGACTAACTTGACTGAACTATTTGTTAACTGAGCCTTATTTTTCCACTATGAAATCAAAATTTTTTCAACAGCAACATATGCTTCACCAAAATCGCCTGACAGTACCCGGTTTCTCAACAGCTCAGGGGGTAATACCCCCTCTCACCCCTCGCTATGCCCTTGTGTGATGCATATCTTGTGAATTCTGAGGCGGTTAAGTTTAAAAGTGCCTGTTAGGGCCAAAACATGGTGGATACGCGTCAAAAACATCTTTTTCCGGTGTTTCTGACGATGCTTTATCTTTCTTGAGCATAAAACAAGGAAAATTTCTAAAAAATCAAAATAATCGAATAAATTGAACAAAATATAGTCAGAACGTGAGTATGAGGCGAGAAGCACTGAAAATTTGACACTTTTGATCAAATAGGTAGCTAAAAACGCGTAGAGAAACACCTTTTTGCGAATTTTCAGAAAATTTTTGGAAACTTGTAAAATCGCGAATTCTGGGGGGGGGGTGGGGTAAAATTTTTCTGGGGGTAGGGGTGAAACCCACAAACTTCCTTCCCTTAAGATTATGTATGCCTTTAATACCGTTTGTCTCATGAACCTTTATATTTTTTCGTATATTTCAGCTTTTACACGCGAACCTTCGAGCAACACTTTCACGATTGTTTATCTTTGCCCACTCAAGTTCGTTATTCGTGCGTTTTTCCCCAAATTTGTTCGCATTTTGTCAACAGTCTACACGAAGCTTGCCCTGAAGAAGTAATTCTGCTATTTTACATTTTATTTTTGTTTATGAAAAAGCGGGACTACTGTTTTCATCAAAAAATGCTCAATGCTTCAAATGATTAAATGAAATAAATGGTTTTAAAAAAGTAAAAATAAAAATAAAATAAATGAATTTAAAAAATTCAAAAAATAAAAAATAAATTTAAAGAATAAAAAATAAAAATCTGACTTAAATGATTCTGTACATACGTACATGTGTGCACGTATGCATGTAACGGCTCGATATGTTGGCAGGCGAGTCCTCGGTCAGATTTGGTGTGGGGTAAATGACCAGCGATTTTTGGCTAAACAACACATAAAAACGGCCAAAAATCGCACACTTTTTTTAGAAATCGGGTGGGGGCACACATAGGCGTGGGGGTTGGGGGTATGCACCCCCGAGAAATTGAAATACTCCCCAGAAATCAAAATACCACCCCCCAAAATTCAAATTTTGAAAATTTGTTTTTGCTTTTTTAGCGATTTTTTGATGCCATTGGATAGTGCTCGATGAGAAACGTCGAAAAATGGTGTTTCTTTCGCCATACGACCACTTTTAAGACCATTTTTTGACCTTTGAAAATTTTTTTCACCCCTCCCCAGAATTTCGGTGCTGTTCACCTATGGTGGGGAGGGGTTAAAAAATTTTATTGACTTTGGGGGATCGGGGGGCGTCCGACCTTGGGTGGGAGGGATCCCCCAAACGCCCCTATTACATGTATGCATGTGCTCAGTAATTAGCGGGTTAATTGACGTATTTACGTACATAATTGCTTTATTTGAGCTTATTTGAAATTTGTTATGTTTAAGAACTAATTATCATGATTTATTTATTAAAAAAATTAGAAAATTGCATTAATGATTCAGAATTTCAAAAAATATATTTAAAATCTATAATTTTATTGTAATATATCGTACAAAATTATATTACCGTTGGCCAAGTAGCCTGTAATCTACTCTCGTAAACCTTATCCTGAAACTAATGTTCAAATATCTCGAAATATCGCGTTACATTGTTTTCATGAAATGACTATAATTTTCGCCGAAAAGGCCTCAGTCGTGTTCCATTGTTTGTCTATTATGCATGCAGAGATGAGCATTTGTCATAATAAATTGTTCAGTGGGTTCGTCCAGGCTTATATCTTATGTAAATCGTTATAATAAGAAATAATAAGTAATGATTGTACGAAAAATTAAATAAAAAATTATATAAAATTATATGAAAATTACAAATTTACGCGATCGTGCTTTTTTTGTATTTAACAAATTTTTAATCTTTTTGGCACTTCTGTCGCGTCATTAAGAGCGTTTAAATATTGTCAAAGTATTCAAATATTGTCAGAGTTGCTAAAATTTAAATATTTCGACGCTAAAATTTAAATATTTCGATTGACAATGATAGAGAATCCACATTGGCGAGAAGAGTGTATCGTTGTGCAACGCTTTTTTGGAAGCTATGGCCAAAGAAACGAGAAACGTTATCGCAAATATTTGCGAACAAGAGCGGTTTTTATCGGACCAGGTTACTGCATATTCTGATCTAAATCCATTTTTTCTTTTTTATTTTCCTAAATAGCTTTTTAACCTTTTTTCTCAACTCATACATTGTACCATACATGCAAGAGGGTGGCTTGAAGATACCTGATCCAAAATTAGTTTCCTCTCCCCAATCTTCCCTCAAAATCAGAAATTTTTGACCCCTTTATTGACGTTTGGCGAAAATTTGCGTTTTTTTTGTTATTTTAGTCGCGTTTTTGTTATTTTTGGCTAAAAGTGAGGGTCCTCATTTACTCCCTTACTAAAAATGTTCGAATTATCCCTCCATCCAAAAGGTTGTGCTCTTACATGTCTGAATCATACTGTATGGGAATTTTTCCCTTGCCCAAAGTCGTTTGTCTTCCCCTATCCTCCCCTGCACCCCCAACCCCTCCATTTTTGGCAAAAATTCCTTATTAGGAATTTTGAGATGCTTGTTTGCTATTTTTGACCTAAAAACAGTTCATTAAACCCCCTTCCCCCTCCCCTTGAAAATGGCAGGCTACCTCCCTTCCAAAATTTCGAGCCGTTTTGCCTCAAACCATTTTTCTCTTTCGTTAAAAAACTCGGATATATGACACACCCTTGAAACCAGGTTTAATCGCGCCTTATAGCCGAGTGTGTCGTATAAGCAAGGTTATGCTTTACTTGAAAAAAGAAGGTGTTAAGTAAGGAGTTCAGTGGAAATAATCTCTTATCGAAACTCGTTTCAATTATTTTTCATTATTTGCAATATATGTATTAGCAGACTAAAATAAGCTAAAATCGACATCAATACTGAATGCAGATAAACATTCATACATTGCACTTCACACCGCTGTTTTTTTTGTACAAGGTCCGTTTGTACATGTACAAAGATGGTCCCTAAAAGTCTTAGTGCATTTTGTACACACAAATTTTCGGGTACTATAATATGGTATAATAGCGATTTTAGTGTGGCAAAAACAGAGTTGTTCGACCTTTAGTAGTGTATTTTAGCTAATTTCTGGGTTTCTGACGGCAAAAATCATTAATAATCGTCTCAATACGGTGCGAAGCGCTGGAAAATTTCACATTTTTCATTTCGAAATGCAATTACTGCTATCATAAAGATATATAGGACACAAAATTACTCATTTCGGCGCGCGCCGAAATTTTTCCGAATTTCGAACTTTTTTTGCAGTTTTTGTCTTCCCAAAAATCTTTGTATGTACAAAGACGGTCCTTAGAAGTCTTTGTACATCGCGAAAAATCTTTGCCGAATACAAAAAGCACTGCTTCACACTTTTAAACTATTCTCAGAAAAAAATGTACAGAATTTCACCTTTGTCCGCAGAGATTTATATATTAATTAGTTGAAGTGGTCACGTCTTATAGTCAATGTGCCCGCATCTTATAGCCGTGCGTCTTATAGACCTTGCTTTACATGTATTAAGTATATGCAATGTGCGCAGGTCAGCTGCGTCTTATAGTCTTAATGCCGAGTGTCTAATAGGCGAGTTTCTAATTTATCTTAATGCATTGCGAATGGTCGGGACCAGAGGTTTTTGCGTCTTATAAGCCGAAAAGTCTTATATCCAGGGTGTCTTATGGCCGAGCTCGACTGTGTTTTATATTTTCACATTTTGGTTTTTAAATAATTTACATTTATTTTTTGCATTTCCTCTAATTAATTTTTCAAATTACCAACTTTGTTTTAGAAGTTCTACACTTTTTTAGTTATACATTTTTTTATTCTTCATTAGTACTGCTGACGTTAATAACTAGTTTTACATCTTGTATGTGCAGCCTATTATAACATTAGACAATTTTTCGTTTTTTTTAAATTACTTTACGGCGCAAATGTATAGCAATGGGGTTGGGGAATCCTACCCAAAATTAATCGTCCTCCGAATCCCTCAAAGGCAACGAATTCTATTCCGCCTTCCACCGATTTTTGACAAAAACTTGCATTTTTAGGCTATTTTTATTTGATTTTTTGTCATTTTTGGCCAAAAACTAAAGTCTATTCACCATACATTAGGGATGTTCCGGTTCCAGGTTTTTCAAAAAAATCGGTTCCGGTTCCGGTTCTTGGAAAACAAGAATTTCGGTTCCGGTTCCGGTTTCGGTTCTTGCTTAAGTTGGAACCGTCAGTTCCGGTTCCGGTTCTTCAACTAGAGAACGTCGGTTCCGGTTCCGGTTCTCGGTTCCTGTGTTAAAGTATGTACGCTCTTGATAGCTTGACTTCACCGGAACACGTGAAGATGTAATCGAAAGATAAATTATTCAGGAAGTCGTTTCTATCTGGCAACTGCACGTTCAAATAAGTTTTACCTCTAGTTGACAATTTACTTATAAATCACTGAATATTATCTATGTGTTTCTTAATTGGAGACTTATACGAAATCGAAATGCTTAATTCATGACGAAGATCTGCTGCAATGGTGGAAAGAGAAGTCGAAGAATTTGCCGATTCTGGCGTTTATAGCTAAGCAGTATCTTGCAGCCAGTGGCGGATCTAGGATTTTCCTAAGGAGGCAGTATTCCAACTTTTCCAAAAACGGTCGAAAATAGGTCCAAAAATTTGTCCTTAACGCGCGAAGCAGCATTTTTTCGGCGTTTTACAATGTATACTTTTACATTAAATCATTTTTGACGCAATAGTTTTTCTTAAAATTTTAAAATTTTCGATAATTTTGTGCTAAAAATCACTAAAATTCTTTGACTTTATCAGAATTCTGGCGCGAAGCAGTTTTTTTGTACAAGGTCCGTTTGACATATACAAAGATGATCCCCCAAAAGTCTTTATACATTGTGTACACACAAATTTTTGGGTACTATAATATGATACAGTAGCGATTTTAGTATGATAAAAACAGAGTTGTTCGACTTTTGGTAGTGTATTTCAGCTAATTTATGGGTCTCTAAGGGCAAAAATCACCAAGAATCGTCTTAAAACGGCACGAAGCGCCTATAAATTTGACGTTTTTCCTTTCGAAATGCAGTTTCTGCCAATATAAAGATAAATAGAGCACACAATCAGTCATTTCGACGCGAAGCGCCGTAAATTTCTGCGAATTTTAGACCTTTTTAGTAATTTTTGTCTCTCCAAAAATCTTCGTACATGTACAAAGACGGTCCCGAAAAGTCTTTGCACATCGTGAAAAATCTTTGCCGAAGACAAAAAACCGTGGCGCGAAGCGCCGGAAATTTTGTGAGATTAAGACGGATAGACGTCAAGAAGCATAATTTACAGCTTGATCTACTGTATTTATAGAATTTGATGCGAAACATCGAAATTTTTAATTGAAAATAGAAGAAAACTATGGAAAAATAGCTGTTTCTGCTGCTAAAATTGTTTTGAAACCTACACGAACAGAAAATGGCTTCCAGGTGGCCAAGAAAATAAATAAATGTCATTAATAGGTATCGCATCCGGCGCGTAACGCCGAAAATATTTGAGAAATTGAGGGCCAAAAAATAATTGCAAATTGTATATCCATTCTTTATCTCGCCAAATATTTTTGGCAAATTGGGAGGCGGCCCCCCGCCCCCTTAGATTCGCTCCTGCTTGCAGCGCCAGCTACAAGCGTTCCATCGGAACAGCTGTTCATTTGCACTGGAATCATAACGACCCTCTCAGAAACAGGCTACATGGCGGAAAAGCAGAACGACTGTTATTTTTAAAATATAATTTACCCGGAATAATACTAAGTTTTAGTTTGTAAACTTTCGGGTAATAATAGGTTGAATTGCTGCTTCATGTCTTCACTAGATTTAATGAAGTTCGATTTTTGACTCTAATTTTAAAAAACCGATAACCGACTCCAAAAAAGATCGGTTCCGGTTCCGGTTCCGGTTCTTAGAAAATCAAAAAATCGGTTCCGGTTCCGGTTCTTAGAATATCAAAAAATCGGTTCCGGTTCCAAAAAAATGGTCGGTTCCAGCCGGTTCCGGTTCCGGTTAACCGGCACATCCCTACCATACATGTATGTACAGCATGAGAATTCTTGGGGTCAGGCTCAAAATTTTTTTAATAAGTGCCTTTCTGGGCTAAAAACGATGGGTACACGTCAAAAACACTGTTTTTTGACGTTTCAGACAATGTTCGTTCTTTCTAGAACGAAAACATAGAAAAAAATTCGAAAAATTCGAAAAAATAATTGAGTAAATTGGACAAAATATGGTGAAAAAATGTGCGTATTGCGCGAAGTGCCGAAAATTTGAGATTTTTGGGCCCAAAATGGGCTAAAAACGCATAACAATTCACACTTTTTACAACTTTTAACAAAAAACAACAAAAAAATCAATAATTCTGGGGGGTTCGCAGGTATTTTGCGGGGGGTCAGTTGCCATTTTTCCGCATTTTTCTTCACTTTGTCTGTTTTTAAATTGTTATGATTTTAATTATTTTGTAATTTGATAATTTTTATTATTTTATTATTTTCGTCTTAGTTTTGTGACTTCTTCATCTTTTATCTTTTCTTTTTTGTTTGATGCCTTTTCACTTTTTATTTCTTATTTTTTTCATTTTTACAATATCTAGTCATTTTTTGCACCAAAAATTCAAGATTTTGCCCAAAAATTGCGCCAAGCTCATCGCCGACGCGATGAAGAGGCAAAAAATGGCAGCCAGTGCGGCTCAAAATTCGGAGAAAAAGGCGGTAAAACGAAATTTGGTTCAACAGCCGGCGATGCCCGGCGACGAAAGCGTTCGCCGCAGTCGCGAAGAAATGAATGTGTAAACTATAAAATTTATTAGTGTAAACTTTCAATTTATTTGTGTAAACTTTTAAATTATATATGTAAACTTAAAATTTTCTTTGTGTTAACAGACTACTCGAAAATCTATTTGTGTAAACTTTAAAATTTATTTGTATAAACAGTAGAATTTTATTGTGTAAGCAAAGACTGCTTTAAAATTTATTTGTGTAAACAAAGACTGGTTAAAAATTTGTTTCTTTAAACAAAAAATTTTTTTTACAAATTCATTTTTATACATATGTCTTTAAATTTTAGCGAATCGCAGATTAAAAGCTAATTAAAGACTTTTTATAACAAAAATAATATGGAATTACTTCACTCCGAATTCCTAATACATTGAAAATGTGAATATAACGATGTTTACGCCATAGATTGATTAGAAATATCGCCTGATTATTTCTGCTTTTTCTCCTTTTCTCATTTTTTAGAAAGGACTTAATTTTGAGGTGTTTTTAGTTTGTCTTTTCAGGGTTTTTGACTCAAAATAAAAGGCCGCTAAAAATAACCCACCAGCCTTACCAAAAATTTTGAGCTATGTATAATGCTCATACTGTACATACATGCTTATCTCATGCATGCTAAAGATAGAAAAATCTAGTTGTATTCTTTTTGAACTAGATTTTTGGCGGAAATTTGGGCTTTTAAAAAATTTTCGACAATTTTTTAGCTAAATTGTGACTTATTTTATAGGTAGAAATGAGGATGTCGTCCGCTCTTCTTAACATGGCTAGCTAAAGTACCAAAATGACGGCCCTCATATCATTTATGGCATGTCTTTTTGTTTTCAGATTTCTTTTGTATTATTTTGGCTACTAAAGCTTATGTACTTATATGACACATATTTTTGCATGAAATTTCAGCCTAGACAAGTTGCATTTTTTAATGGTTGAAATGTGTTTTTCGATTGGTCATTATGCTCAAATTTTTGTCTGGGAACATTCGTTCGCGCCTAAAGAATATTTGGTGCAACAATTGGAGCAACGCTTTAACACGTGTGTAATTTCTTATTGAAATTTTCGGGTTTTTTTCAAATTTCCTTATTTTATTTAATTATATGAATGCTTTAAGGCTTTATACTACATATTTTTTCTTACTTCCGAATATTTTAGATTTTTATGACATTGTATGTATGTACATAGTATTTATCAGATTTTCGCTAAAGTTTTAAAAACATTATTAATATACATTAATTTATAGTGATACACATGTACATATTTTTTCAACTTTCTGAGCCTTCCATTTGGGGGTTTTTGCATTGCGGTAGAATTTATAGTGTTTTTTCGAATACGATTTTCACATTTTTATATGTTTTGTCGATTCAAAGGCATTATGTGAAAGTAGTAATTTATTACAGAGCTCAAAATTCTGGGTAGGGGGAATAATCGGCCCTGGGAGGGGTTAATGATCTATTTTTGGTTCAAAATGGCACAAAAACACATAAAATGGACTAAAAGCTGAAATTTTTGTCAAAAATCCGGTGGATTTTGTAATATTAGATTTTTATTTAGATCTTTTATTTTAAATTTAATATCGTGCACACGTTCTTGTTGTATTGAACATATCGATTTTTTAATATTTTTTTATTCAGTTTCTTATTTTTTCCGATTTTTATTCATAGTTTTTCTATGTTTTTCTGTCGGTTTTTTGAGCCCTTGTCAATATGTTTACTCTGACTCTACATTAAACATTGACGTGGTCGGGGCCGGGTCCAGGCCCTGTTACAGCTCAAATATGTATGTATGTGATATATATATATTTATATATATATATATATATATATATATATATATATATATATATATATATATATATTAGAGCTGTGCCGGGGCCAGGCCCCGGCCCCGGCCCCGGCGCCGGGGCCTAGGCTCCCGGCCCCGGGCCGAGGCATGGCCCCGGCACCGGGGCCGGGGCCAATGTTAGAGTTGATTATAATGTAGAAAATTGATAATGTTTTGGGCAGATTTACCTTCAAACTCAATTTCAAGCAAACCACAGATCTTGCTAATTCAAATCTTTATTTCACTATGTCAGATTGGTGCAAATTTCTAGTTAATAATCAAAATTGACATATTTTAAATTGCAATTCATATAGACGAGCATTTCCAGCTTGCTTGGTAGCAGACAGCTACGTCTATCAGAACAAATAGAATAATAAGCCTAAAAAAGTGCAAAGTAAAGCACATTGAAAAACGCATCCAAGTCAGAGGAGTTAAATCCATACATGGGCAGCTCAAAAATTCTAGGGGGTCCAACATTTTTCAAAGTCAAAAAGTGCCTGATAATATATGGTAGAGCGAAAACACCGTTTTCTCGCGTCTCTCAATGAGCTATCCATTAGCATCAAAAAACCGCAGAAAAACAAAAAATTCTGAAAATCAATTTTTGGGGGGTCTAGCGGATTTTTTTTGGGGGGGGGAAATGAGAATTCTGGGGGTCTGGATCCCCTGATGCCCATGTTCTGTTATATATTGTAATCCGATCAAATATTAACGCTTGACGTGCATATCTACAAGCAAGAATATATGCATAGGTACATTACATATAAGGGGTAGGGCAGGGTCGTACTATGAGTATGGTAAAGCACGCTATTATTGGCCCCGGCCATGGCCCCGGCCCCGGCCCGGCCCCGGCACCGGGGCCTAGGCCCCGGCCCCGGCAAAAAAGGCGGCCCCGGCACAGCTCTAATATATATATATATATATATATATATATATATATATATATATATATATATATATATATATATATATATATTTTGAAAAATTTCATGATATTGGAAGATTTAGTGTTTTTTTAGACAGTTTTGTCGCTTTACTTTTATTTTGTACGTTTTTTATTTTTACCATTTTTTATTTGTATTTATCAATTATTCTTTATACTTTCACTTTCATGTATCTTATTTTGTGTTTTTTGTATAGGCAAAACAGTCCTCGCTGCGAATTTTAACTCTCTCGAATTTTAACTGTGTTAAGATACATGTATCATGCCGTCCTATGTTATAGCATAGGTTCGTCCTATGTTATAGCATAGGCTAAGCAATCCTTATTAATACACATGTTTAACTTTCGTGGAAAAAATTTGAATATATACTTATCTCTTTATTACCTGTTTTTTATTTTGGCGTATATCAAATTTTGCACTTATTTTGATTTTCTCAAACTTTCAAATCTGTTTACATTCTTTTGAAATTTGTCAATGCTTAGTAGTCTATCTTTTAGTCCAGTCGACTTGAATAATGCAAATTAAAATGAATTATGTATTTAAAAATATAATTATTTAAAAATCAAAATATATTCAAAAACAGTTTGTATTTTTTAAAATGATACATATGTTACAATGTTCACACATTCATAATTTAAAAAATCCTGGTTTGCGCTTAAGACTAATTAAACACAGACAAATTTCTAACTCATCTATTTTTGAGATACTCAAATGAAAATGAACTAAAGAAACTAATGAAAATAAATAAATGTCGACAAAATAATTAAATATACGATGCGTGTATTACATACATACACACATCACATATATTAGTAAAATCAATGATTACACACAGATTTATTTTAATCAGTTTGAGTCCGGTAATGTGCATAACTTTATAAATTTATCGACTTTTTTTATCAGCTCCCTTAACAAATAGATAGAGTAATAAAAGTAAGAAATTTAAAAAAGTAAGAAAGTAACAAAGTAGTGAAGTAATAAACCGTTGATGGCATGTTTTATTGACTGAACATATGTTTAGCCATCGTGTTACAAAGTCTACAGTTTTATAGTCTTACTTAATGCGATTTATACATATGTACCTACATACGGCATACATAATATATAAAAAATTTAAACCTTGAAATTTTAGTGCCATTGTTTACATAGCCAGAAACGGTAGGCCAATGGCCAAAGAGCAAGACGGCTCGAAGCAGCCCGAACTTTTGATCCGTCCCACTGAATTGCTGAACGCCGTCAGAGCTTATATGACCGTATATCAATCGTTGGAGTGTTACAGTAAGAAAAATCATGGTTGTAGCACGAAGGGCCGAAAAAATTAGGCAACTTTGAGCTAAAACATCGCTAAGAAACTTAAACCAATATGTATTCCACGATTTTTTTGGAAAATTAAAATTTTGGGGTTACAAATTTCTTGTAGGTGGGACCTCCCAATCTTTCCCTCCCACCACAGACTGATTATAATTCTGGATAGGGGTAGTCGGCCAATTTTAGGGAAGAGGGCAATGAATGGCCTTTTAGTTCATACGTTTAAACTTCTCTTTAAACTTTTGCAAAATTTATCAATAACCTTAATTTATCGACTATGGTCAAAGTTTTTGCAATAGCTTTCAAAGACGTCTGAGGGTCGTCGTAAATCGTAGCCTAGGCAAACGTTATTTGGATTTTTCCCATTAATATCTCGTGAACGGCTCGTCAGATTTGAAAGGAAATTTTTTTTGAAAGTATGTATGCACAAATTGGTTTAGGCTCATTCACCATTGCTAAGTTCGAATGAAGCCAACTTCGTAGATCATACTGCAAGTCTTACGCCATGATTATTACATACTATTGTTAGGGGTTTCTGAAACTTTTGGCCAAGCCTGTAGCACCACCAGCTAATTTGTGAAAAATTTCATAGCCTTTTCTTGAATTTTTGGAAAAGTTATTGAAAAAACTGAAAGTTTGTCTTTTTCCTAATGTTCTACACTTAAAGTGCTCGCCATGAAACATGACGCACTATAATCGTCAGATTTATATTAGATGATACGACGCGAGCGCCGCGTTTCGTCTATAATGCGCTATCATCTCTTTTTATTATTATAGGATATTTATCTGTATCATGCCCTTAATCTGGCGATGCGGACGGCGCAATTTAGCTATTAATAGCACCAACAAGAAGGAAGCGCGCATGTGGATGCCGGAAGCGCGCACGTGCCTGAATATAGAACGGCATTCACGTGCGCGCACTCGCCTGAATATAGAACGGCATTCACGTGCGCGCTTCCGGCATTCACGTACGCGCTTCCTCTTGTTGGCGCTATTAATAGCTAAATTGTTCTGTCCGCATCGCCAGATTAACGGCATGATACAGGTAAATATCCTATAATAATAAAAAGAGATGATAGCGCATTATAGACGAAATGCGGCGTTCGCGACGCATCATTTAATATAAATCTGATGATTATAGTGCGTCATGTTTCATGGCGAGCACTGTACCTACATACCAGCGTAAGAGTGAATAATTGTGAACTCGGTTAACACACTGGGTTAGCAAAGACGGAACCACTTTTTGTGTCACCTTCAGGTTTTTTATTAAGTGGATTTGAGTATTTATTTTTAATCTGATTTATTATCGATTTTAACTGGTTTTGTCCTTCGCTATTCTGCCGTTAATTCTTTTATTTTTTCTGCGCGCAGTTCACGTCGATATGACCAAAATTTTTAACAACGTATTATTACAACAAACTCAACGAACCGATTCGCGAGATGAAGAAACTGTCACTTCGATATACACTCATTGGTGATTTTCCTAATTATTTCTCATTCATTAAAATGGTGTAGAGACGATTGATATGTACGAATTTTGGGATCCCTCATAATTTCATCGCTTTCCAATTAATTTTAGAATTTACAAAAACTCAAAAATCTAAATTGTTCAAATAATTAAAAATAAGAACATCAAAAATTGATTCTTAAAAATTTAAAAAACAGACATTTTACATTTACGAATGAAACTTTACAGATTTCAATTCTTTGCTTTTTTCAGAATTCAAGATCGGCACAGCAGTATTTCCTAAACTAGTGGAATTAGTTGTACGACGTTAAGCCTCGTTTTTTATTTAAAGTCGGGAAACAAAAATAGAAAATGAAAAAAGTATGTTAAAAAATGGGACGGCGTAAAAATGAAAAAAAATTGTATAGACGAAAAATTTCGGCGAACTTGTATCTGAAATATGGTCGCAAATAAAGTTTACGCTTAAAATGAGACGAAGGATGTCAAAGCTAGTAATTTTTAGATTTTTTATATGTTGCCTTATTCGTTACCGTATCGAACATTTTGTTTTTGAGTGGTCGTAAAGTTTTTAATTCAGGTGCTGTTGTTAAAAACCTGGTTTAGTGAATTTTTTCAGGCATTTTAAATTTTTTTATGAGTCGAGACTTTGTGAGCAAAGGGGTTTCTCCCTTTTTTGGAAATTGCTCTTCATTTATATTCTGCGTGCATTTTTACTAAGAGCTTGATAAGATTTATTTATTTCTTTTTTTATTCATTTGTTTATTTATTTATTAATGTTTGTCATTATTTTACTTGTTTGTCTTTTCGTTTTTTGTCATAATTGGGATTTTCTATTATTATTACTCCAATAGGAGCATATATACATACCTAACAATTTATTATGTGTGTAGGTTTCTAGATGTATTATTAAAACGTGTTAGCACTTGCCATATTCTTTATTCGCCACACGTCTTATCGTTTGTTAATAATCAAATATCGGGCGGTGATTCGATCAATTTCAATCCCGAGGAATACACGGATATAAATGGTACGATCATAGAGTATGTACTTATGCGTTAGCGTATTGTCGTATCTTAGAAATATGTATATAAAAATATGTACAAAAATATATAAGAATGTAAACTACATACATATATTAAAACTATAAACATTTGTATATCCTCAAACGATATATTTTTGCTAAGAATTCAATATGAGTCAAAACTCGGTTACTCTATGGATGGACGTTTCTCTTGTACCGCCCTCTTGCGTATGCGATACTGAAATATACAGCTTGTGATATGAAAATGCATTGATTAGTTAAGACATAGTTGGTACAAAAGGTATATATCGTTAATAAGCGGATTAAAATTTTATCGGGAGCTTCAATTCTCTGACAAAAATTTTTAATAAAGCTAGAAATCAGACATGCACAGCATAAGAATTCTGGGGGGTTGAAATCCTAAAGTGCCCTTTTTGGACCCAAAAATTGTGTGTATGCGTCAAAAACATCGTTTTTTGGCGTTTCTGACGATGCTCTATCTTTCTATAGCATAAAAATTGTATATATGGCGCGAAGCGCTGAAAATTTGGCACTTTTGATCAAACAGATAGCTAAAAACACTTAGAAAAGCACTTTTTCTGCTGATTTTCAGAAGAAGTTTCGGGAAGCTTTTAAAAATCGCCAATCCTGAGGGAGTGAAATATTTTTTGAAGGGGGAGTGAAAACCACTCAACTCCTCTCCAAGACCATGTATGTTAGGGATCCTCCCACTTCTTCGCACTTGAATTATTACTTCATGAACGTATTACGTTTTTGCTCTAAAATTTGACATGATTTCAATTATATATTCTGGTATTTGCTAAAGCCGAATCTTCACTATATTCAAGAACTCTCTATATCAAAAGAGCACATTTGTTTTTTTTGGAATAATATAAAAAAGCAATTCAGTGCCACATACATATGTATATACATATGTATGTACATACTTGATGAATATATATATATACCAATCAGTGAAAATCGAGTTTGTGACAGTTGATTAAATTTCTACCGAATGTGCATTTATTTACTTTATACTCTAGAAATGCCCATTTAAATGTTGATTTTCAGCCATTCGGTTGTTTTCCGTCGGACTTTGTTCAAAAAAGAGCATTAATAAGTTTTTCGTTTAGATTTATTTCTGTAGTTTTGATAAAATGTTGGGAATTAGTTTGAAAGGACCGAAAACTAAAAGAAATTATAAATAATGCATGAAGACGATACTAAAAATTAAAATTTATCTGAAAATTGAACTAAATTTAAAAACATAGAGAAATCAACCGAATTATTACCCAAAAATGTGTCTAGCGTTTTTAATCGTCGCACACGTTCTTATGTATATGCTGCCTAAGATCAATTTTCCGATTATTCTCTTTATTATCAACTAATGATAGGGATCTGTCTAATAACTTATACGCGTGAAAAAATCAGCATTGAAAATCAGATCATTAAATTAAATATTACATTCATAGTTTCCCAAGGTCGAAAGTTCAGAGGGGGTGAAATCCCAAAATTTGAGACCACTAAATTTAGATTTCTAGCCTTTTTTGCAGGTCAAATATGCAAAACGCTTAAAACATCCTATATAGCATGTTTTAATGTGAAAAACTGCATTTTTAACTACTTTTTGTCCCATCTTGACTAGTTTCGTCACTCTTGTAAGTAAAAAATATAAGAATTCATCGAAAATTTTGACTTTTCAGATCATTTTAACTTCATTCTAGGTATTTTATGGGTAAATAAAACAGAAATGTACTAGTCGGCGCGAAGCGCTGAAAATTTTAACATCTGCGCTGCTTTTGTACCCAAAAATCATTGCAGAAAACGTTTGATAGCTCAAAATCGTCTGACAGTGATTCAAGTCTCGGACCCTGAGGTGGGGGGTAATGCCCCCCTCACCCCCTATGTGGAATGTGTGATTACATTTAAGTGTAGTAACAATAACTAAATGCCAATAATCTGAATTAATGATACGAAGCGATCATATAGCAATACACAATACAGCTTAAAGTTATACAGGATGGTCCAAAAAATGCTGCACCCCGGTGTTGCATCGCAATTTTGGCTTACATGAACACGGAATTTTTAAGATTGTTGCATTGCATGAATTAAAATGTTATTGTTCGAAATGTGTCGGAAATTTTGGCCGGCTGTCGGTTTCCTATGTTTTGCAGCGGCTTCTTAACATTGCATTTATTATTCTTTTAACTCTGCATTTTATCGCAATTTTGGGTTCGTAGGTACGTTTTTTTTTGGCAATCTTTAGTCGGAAATATTATTAGCACGTCATTTAAAAACCAGAACAGTTACTTTTCTGAATACATACGTATGTACATACTAGGTGCTTTAAAATATAAAAGTGCAAGATATCAACAAAAGGTTGAGCAAATTGATGACTTAAGTTAGAAGCTTTCGGCGTTTAATCTAGATTAAGATATGTAGCGTGTAAACTAATCAGCTTAGCGCTCGAAGCGCTGGCAGAGTGGCCAAAACTACGAATTTAACAATGATTAAAAATCAATTAATTGGTTTTGATACTAAGCTTTACAGTCCCGAAATTCTACATTCATACCAGTCTAGGTTACGGCGTGTTAAATCGGGATTTAGCCTTTTTGGGTCATACATGTTGGAGGTGAGGGGGTTGTAACCCCCGCCGAAGGATCAGCCAGAAATGTACTGTCTGGCGATTTTGAAGTGACGGATCGTTTTTGAATCATTTTTTAGGTCAAAAGCACTGAAGATGTCAACAATTTTTCCGGATTAATACTTCTATGTACTTTCAACCCAAAACCGCCTAAAATTGATCAATTTCTTTTTTTATATAATGCAGTCAAAATTGACTAAAAATGCGATATTACCACGAAAAAACGTTTTGTATGCTATTTTGATCAGTTTGCTCGTTAAGACCTTGAAAATCGTTAAGAATAAACTTACTGTTTTGGATTTCTGGGATGTTACCCCTCCGCCTCTGACCTTGCGCATCTATGTTTTGGGCCACCCTGTATAATCTGTTTAGTTCAGTGCCTTTTCGACATGTGCAAACGATTAGTTTCATTAAACGAAAGTTGTTCTGTTATGATTGTGCGATGCGATAAACTCCTCTTAGATATGTCTTCCAAGACATTATTTTGATCGCTTCATAGTCGCCGAATATCGATTGATACTTTGAAAATGAGAAAAAAATCGGAAGCTTTTCATTTTACGCTTTACACTACTCGCTTAAAATTTTTTATGCCATTTAATAAAAGTGAGGGTCTATTAAGCTTTAACAAGAAGTAAAATTAATCGATAAGCAGATATTGAAATGAATGATGTCAAACATAATTCAATGAATTAAAGTTAAATATTTAAACTCAGCTGAAATAAAATTGTAAATGGAATCAAATCAAAATAAAAATAAATTGAATCAAAGTAAAATCAATAAATTAATGAATTTTTGATTAATTATTTACAATTTCGTCTTTATCGTTTTATATACTGTTGACATTTGTTTTTGTTGCGTTCATCGAGTCTGTTCAAGCCTATACGTCTATTTTCATTTCATAATACGCTTTTGTCTCTTATTCTTTTATTTTATTTATTTATCTATTTTTTATTTATTTTATTCTTTCATATTCTTTTTATCTTTAATCTTTTATCTCATTTTTTGCTCAGAACTCAAAGCCTTAGCTGAGCTATTAGGTGCTTACGGCGTAAAGTACTTGTGTGACCGACTGATGTGGCACGTGGTTGGACAAATTATGCAATTGAAGGTGACTTATGTGCATAATACATATTTATTACCCATATGTGCTGCTAATTATCATCGGTCGATAAACGCATTAATCGGAATTCATTAAATTACTAAAGCTTCATATTAATATCCTTGTTTAAAGTAATCATCGACTTCGCTGATTGTGTATTATTTATTTTAATTATTGATTCTACATAATTAAACGGAATACAAAATATTTTCAGATTTTAGAACATTAAACTGATCGTAAATTTTCTTCTAATATTTCCTTAAATGAATATCAATAATAGTTTGAAGTTTCTATTTTTTAAGCTATACATAAATGTAGGTAAGTAAGTGTAGTTCTTGTCATTTTTTATACATTTTAGACTTGCTTTATGGTTAAACGCAGAAGCTTTAAAGATTTTTTTACTAAAATGCTATCTAACATGCGTGCAATGCAATGCAACAATGAAAACGACCCTTATTCAGAGTTGGCTATGCTCCCTAATCCGAAAAACTTATATATTTTTTTACCTTCCCCAAACTGTGAAACAAGAACTAGTTTTTTAGACCTATTTGCTGTTTTTCGCTAAGACTAGAAGGTCATTTGCTCCCTCTCTTACTTGCTATTTTCTCAGTGCATAGAACGCATTACTGTATCAAATTATACTGCACTACCATACACGCACAGCATGGGAATTCTTGGGGAGGGGTGAAATTATAAAGTGCCTTTTTTGGGTCCAAAAATGTTAGGTACGCATCAAAAACATCGTTTTTCAGCATTTATGACGATGCTCTATTTTTCTAGAGCATAAAAAACATGAAAACAATTTTGTATAAAAATCAAAAAGTCGGAACAAATTGAACAAAATATAGTAAAAACATGAGTATAATGACGCGAAGCGCCGAAAATTTGGCACTTGCTAGCAAATAGATGACTAAAAACGCTTAAAATAGCATCTTTTCAACAAATTTTTATGCAATTTTTGGGAACTTTCAAAAAATCGTCAATTCCGGAAGATTTGGGTACGACCGACCTTCACTTTACATGTACAAGCGGATCTTGTGTAAAATAAATAACTGTTTTCCTAACAATTTTATAGGTATATGCACTTGAATGAATAGCGAAAAAACATTTGGTTAGCCCCTTGGACCAATGGATTGAGTGGAAATTGGAAACTGAGGCAAAATGACGGCCAAAAATGAATGAGAACGAAAAAGTTCATAAAAAAGTGCTTGAATTCGACCTTAAATTGTGCATTGACATGATTTTTACGCTAATCTAGTATTTACATAACACCATTTTAGCTTAAAAAGGGACTGCCTAAAAACTGATGTAAGTGCTTTATATATGTTGACCCTGAATAGTGAATAGCTTAAATCCTCAAGCTTACTTTGCCACGCTTTGGAAAAAATGAGAATTAAAGACTTCATTTAAGCAAAAATCAGAAAAAGTTGTTTTCTGTTAAAGGCTGAGATCTCTTGCTATAATTCGTAAAAATATTTAATTACAAGAAATCAAAAGACTATAGGAAAGCAATTCGTATGTACGTCGAAAAATGACTTTTGAACGTCACCGATCTTTTCAAAACCTGTGAGAAGTAATTTTGGAAAAAATGTTGGGATTAAATTTTAAATTCCCATGCTGTGCAGTCTGTAAGCGACTATACATGATCCTTTGGAGGGGAGGATTTTGGGGCAATGAATTACCCCCGCAAAAGTCTCACGTCCCCGCAGAATCATCAAAGTTTTAAAAGTGGCTGTCAATGATCGTACGGGGACCCCGACCCCGAAAAAACCCGGCCTAAACCCCGACCCCCGACCGGTGGCAAGATTTTTCGAGTCGGGGTTGAACCTTTTTCGGGGGTGAAATATAGCATTTAATTTTTTGGTACATACATAGGAGAATTGTATAAATAGCAAATAAATTCGGCAAACACCAAACAAGGATGATTCATTCACGAGCATAATGAATATATTAAACTCGACAGTCGCGATATTTCATAAAATGAACGCTTAGTCGCCATGTTGTTAACACGTACATACATGTGTAGCGGGGAAGCTACGGATCAGTGGAAATTGCCTACTTTAGTGTTAAACCCGTGGGGTTGATGTTGTTGTGAAACATATTCTTATTTAATAAATTGAGCAGAAGTTAGCGGAAGATCCGGGAAACCGGTGCGGGTAAAGTTTTGCTCACTAAGTAACGTGGTTGTCAGGTTGCCACGTTACACATGTTCGCATATTTATCATCATAAAGTGCGCCAAAACGCTCTGCATTTTGTCATTCGTAAAAATGCACTATGGATTCATTATAATATGCGTTAACCTCCATCTATCTGCCCGTTAGCTTCCATTTGATTCTTAGAATAACTTTGTTCTGTCTGCTATGTAGCTCAAATCAATTTATATTCCAGACTGAATTAAAAATTTATTCACTACTTAATTACGTCAATGCCAAAACAATCTATAATTTGGCAGCACTTCGATTCTTTTGAATGGAATTGCTAAAAGCATGTTTGAACTTGGAATGAAAATAAAATGTTGAACATAACCAGCTTTATTAGTATGCTCTGCAAACAAGTGAAGGTATCGTTTTTATCCTTTTTAAATTGGTATGCAATCATGCAATGTTAATTGTTAATCTTCAACACCGACCCCGACCCCGAAAACCGGGGTTTTTCATCCCCGACCCCGACCAGGGGTGAATATCTGACCTCGTACGATCACTGGTGGCTGTAAATTTGGCTGATTTTTCTATTATTCTTAACACTTTGAACTTTCACCTCCGGACCTACCGCTCACCTCCATTCATGTCTGTGAATCATCAAGCTGCTTAATCGATTTGCTTCAGAACAACAAGCTACATACAATTTTCTCAAAAAAATTTCCAACAAAGCGGCTTTTAAAACTGGATTTTTCGGATGTACATAGTTGAAAATCTTCCTTTTTTTAGGATAAAAATCCAACTTTTATGCGTGCTCATAGTTTTTCATTTTCCTTATTTGCATGACCTTCGATTTGATTCCTTTTTAGAAATCAGTCGTGCAAAATAAAGAAACGTTGCGGGCCATGCGATCGAGTTTTGAGAAACCGGAGAAAATGCGCGAGTTGTTCCGGCAGCTGACGAGTATCTAGAATTTATTCATTTTCATTCGACCAGATACACTTTCGGTCTTATCCTCGATTTTTTGTCCATTTCTTAATATAAAACTAGCTTTCTTATTTAAACAGAATTAACTTACAAAATTGAAACAATTAAGCAACAAAATAAATGTGAAATGTTTTCATTGAATGAATCATTTGATATATGTATAAAGTTGAATAATAGTGCATGATTACAAATTTATTTTAAATTTTTATTTACTTTACACTCGTGCTTAGTGTTAAATTTTTGCGTCTACTTTTTCGTAGTCGCTGACGTTAATCGAAAAAATTTGGACGCCGTTGATAATTTATTGCAACGAATGACGATAATCGGCGAAATTCTGAGCTTCAGGGATTTGCTTCTCACGGCTTTAAAGGATGTAAGCAGCTTTCTGTCGTATATGTAAATAAGGTCTTTTTATATTTTTTGTTATAGTCATTTATTATCTTGTTTTTAATTTTTTATGTAGTTATTTATTCTTTTTTAAATTTTATCATCTACATACGCATTAAATGGCATACTACGTATTTACTGTTCAAACCGAGCATCAAACTCTTTTTGTAGAATGTGAGTCGATTCTAAGGCGTACTGTAATATATTTCATATTTTTTATATGCTAAGGAATCGATCATTTTCCTTCTTTGAACCGCCTAATATTTTATCACATACATATTGTTGTTGTGGTCGATAATTGGGTTGCTTACACAAAATTTAATTGATTCGCTTTACTTAACCGAATTTATCATTTATACTTCTCCTCTTGTTCTTTTTATCCAATGTCAAAAGTAATTGCTCATTCTTTCATATAAAAATTATGACTAATTAAAGCTTGTTTACAGTGCTTTTGAGTCAAATCCATTCACACATATTCTGCACTCTACATTCTATTTTACAAGTAATATTTTCCTTATCTGAGGAGTCGGTCCAGTATATTATTCATTATTAGGATAATTTTATTTATGCTCGCCTAAAAGCCTCTTATTTACTGGCTTTATCTATGTATGTATGTGTATACTTTCATATGATTACTTTTTATGTTTTTTCCTATTTCGTAACACGATTTTTTCCATTTTGGCGAGTTTGCGCATGCGTCAGTCTTTCATACATAGGAATTCGGGAATGATCACAAAATCTTTTCTAAATTGGCTTTTTGCAAAAAAACTGTTACGCGTCAAAATTACTATTTTTGACTCTCCTGACAATGTCAAAACGATAAAAACGGAAAATTTTCGAGAAATATTTTATGAAATTGACCAAAATATAAAAATGGCTCTTTGGCGCGAAGCGCTAAAAAAACTATTTGAAACCAAAAGGTAGCTGAAAGCTGAAGAAAGCATTTTCTGAGATTTTTTTCGGCAATCAAAAATTCTGTGGGGTGAAAAATTTTTACTGGGGTGAATGAAATCCCTAAGTACCTCAATATCACGTTTGCACTCTTGATGCTTCTTTTCACATTTATTCCCTCTTATCATACATAAACATAACGGCTTGAAATTTGGGGGGGGTGTCCCGGTTATTTTCAGGGGGTGTCCCAGCCATTTTCGGGGGGGGGGGTAAATGACCTTCAATTTTTGGCCAAAAGACGCCTAAAAACGGTCAAAAAATTCGATTTTTTCCAAAAATGGGGGGGGTCAAAAATTTTCTTTCTCAGGGGGATGGGGGACGTCCGACTTTAGTTGGGGGATTCCCCTGTCACATGTATGCCTCTTATATTATTTTAATTTTCGCTACACGGTTTTTACTCGTTATCTGCATTATCCTTATTTTTAATCTTTTTTTCGTTCAGGTGCTCGAAGATCGAATTCCGTATTTGTTTAGTTCCATTTTGGACTTTAAGCGAACATTTCTCGACGATCATCCCGATTTTTTGGTGATTATCTCTTTAATAAATATAATAAATTGATTTTTAATTAAATACGCAATCGAAATATCAAATTTTCATGCATTTTAATCATTAAAATATCAATTTGTTGGGATACTGTAGCAATGGCATGCAAACGTTTTTCGCGGATTTGGAATACCTTGAATCATTTTATTTTGGTTTTAGGGGGTTTTCGTATCCATAATGATCTGGGCAGGCCCTCTAAATTGGGCTATACCCAAAAAATTTTTATTCGAAATTTTTATGCCTCTTTATCGATTTTTTCGTAAAAATAAACGTTGCTTTTGGAAAAAATTCTCTTTTCTCTACCCAAAAATTGTCTTGAAAAAATTAGATCGTCCTTTAAGTAAATTTTAAAAATTGAGTGGAAACGAACCGTACTCGGAAGAATGCAATTTCAATTGGGAAAAACGCTCAAAATTTCAATGTCTTTGAACTTGGAAAACTGAACTGCATGTGAGCCCCGATTTTCAAAGACTCGGAATTAAAAGGACTTTAAAAACGGGGGAGCAAACAGATTAGGAAAAACTTCAAAAATTTCGCGTTTAGTTAACAAATTTTTTCAATTTGTTACCTGCTGTATATTATTCTGTGCAGCGACCATGCATGGGCAGCAAGCAAATTGTGGGAGTGGGGTCTTCGTGGCCGAATTTGCTAAAAGTAGCACAAAAATGAAATTCTGATGGTCTACCGATGCTGGGAGTCTTTCAGATTCTGGGAAATTCAGACCCTAAATTTAGACCCCCTAGAACTCAATTTTTGAATTTTTTCTATTTTTTCGCGATTTTTTGATGCCAATGGATAGTGCTCGACGAGAAACGTTAAAAAATGGTTTTTTTCGCTATACCACCTTTTTTAAGACCATTTTTTGACCTTCAAGAAATTTTGCACCCCGCCCCCAGAATTTTGGTGCTGCACACCTACATACGGTCATTTCAAGTCATCCATTTCTTATCCCAAAAATTTGAGTTTTTATGCACCGCCTCCCCTGACTTTTCTCCTAAAACGTGTTTTTACGAGCTCAACATTTTTTAATGCTTTTCCGCGATTTTTTCACCTAAAATAGTAAACTGTTCCCCCGACAGATGGCTCTTTTCTACGCCCACTCAGCAAACTTTCACTTAGGGTGTTGGGTCTAGGAATCGTAGGGGCGGAAAATAAGAATTTTCTGGGGGGGGACAATGGGGCCACATGAAGGCTAAAAATGGTTGCAAATTAAAACTGCTTGAAATTGACCAGAAACTGGAAATCGCATAGTTTTCGCTATTTTAACATTTGTATTCATTTGTGAGGCCATTTCGGCTGATAAGGGCCCCTCTGGCTAGCTGACCCATCATATGTGACTTGTCAGACTAGGAAATTAACAATTAATTATTTAAAAATTCTAAAATTTTCAAATTATCCCATCTTACCCACTGTCAGGTAAGAACATTGTATGCTATTACAGTAATAAATTAACTAACACCTGACGCGCTTGCAAGAACAACAGAATTTGAACGCATATATGTATTGAAGGGAGATACCACCTGATCGGAACCGGTCCCTGCTCAGTAGGTAACTTTACTTGAAGTGGGAGTCAGCGCTGATAAATTCTGCTGGGTTCGACCAGCATCACCGGTTTTATATGCGTGTGCGCGCAATAATATATAGAGCTGCATGATCCGCAAGACAGTTCAGTCCGAGCTGGTGACCGTAAGAAACATACGGTCAGCCTGGTAGGTGGGCCAAGTATAATATTGACCTAAGGATGGACGATAAACTATTGAACTTTGACTCGACAGACGTTAAGAGACACGCGGAGTAACATGAATAGGAAAATAAGGATATTATTACGGGGCTCGACAGATGCACAAAGATACGCGGAGTAAGCCATTAAAAAGTGCCATATTGAGCACATGTATTATTATGATTATTATATGAATACCCACCCGGGCCTGACACCATTAAGCCTGCCATGATGTGCATTATGTGTCCTGTTGACTGAGAAATAATTATGAGTGATACATAATTATTAATTATTAATTACTTTTATTATGTATTACTAAAAATTTTTATGTTAAACTGTACATTCTACATTGTTGATTTCTTTTAATTCGAACGGTATTTGCTTTGATGCAACTTGTTATAATTATTCCTATGTAAGTATAAACATTAAACAAATCAACAATGACTTTTTATTTTCAGAATGTTTTCGAAATGTTTACGGCGGCTGGTTTAAAATGCAACGTTGATCCTTCCTTAATCAGCGCGCTGAAGGCGCAAAAGCCACCACAAGGGAGTAAGCGGCTTTGATACGTACGTAACAATGTTAATACCAAAGTGCGCCTAACTAACATAATATTGATTTTTGTAAAAATTTTCATTATTCGCTCAATTTTTCTTCTTATTATTTTTTCAATTTTAATTAAATTTATACCTTTTTTCAAAATTTTTTTATTTTATGATTTTTTCACATTTGCATTATTTTTATATTTTTTACTCGTACTTACGTTTGATTCTCTGACTAATCCTCATCATGTTTTCCGTTCTTTGTATATTACTAGTTATTAACATCTTAAAATTTAAAATCTTCAAATCCTCAATTTTTATTACAAATATATTACTATTTTTATTTTTTGAAAATTATTATGATTGTTATTATTATTGTTGTTGTTCTTATTGTTATTATTATTATTATTATTATTATTACTATTATTATTATTATTATTATTACTATTATTACTATTACTGTTATTATTATTATTATTATTATTATTATTATTATTATTATTATTATTATTATTATTACTGTTATTATTAATATTAATATTATTATTATTATTATTATTATTATTATTATTATTGTCATAATTATTATTATTGATAATTATTATTAATCATTTCATATCGACATTCTGTGTTCATTTCCTCGCTTATGCCTAAAATATTTCATATGTAGGTTTAATTAAGTTGTTCACTTGTACTTGCCTTGATAATGATATATAAAATAAACAGTTTTTCGGCGAAAATAAAAACTTTAACATGTACTTATTTTGACAGATTCCTTAAAATCTTTCAAAACACATTGAGTATCGCTCGCAATCAGAGATTATCATTGAAACTTTGAAAAAATCATAATATGCTTTTTACGAATAATTAGCATAGAACTAAATTTAAAATGATGGTAGAATTTATTTAAAACATCGGTTAATATCAGATAGTTAATATCAGATTTATGGTTGGTTTTTGTGCAAATTTTATTTTGTTTTCTAATCAAAATGTCCGTATTTTGAATTTGAGATTTTTTCACCTAATTCTCTGTATAATTTAATTCCTGTGTTATCGAAGATGAATACAATCCTGATGAAGATTATAACATTAGTTGCTATTTAATCGTTTTCATTGCCGTCTCATTGCCTCGCTTGGCCCGCACAGACTCTGCTTTTTTCAAGGCCTCGTTAGCCGGTAAAAATATGTGTGTGACATATTTTAGTTTTTATGTCTCGTTTATTTATTTCTCGCTTTTACAATAATTATGTAACAGATATTAGCGAAAAATTAATTTTGTTTTTTCTGGAAATTTAAGAAAAAACCACTTTCGAAATAAATTTGGCAAGCTACATAACAGCTTACATCATTGGATTCAAAGAATTAAATTGAATTGGCGTAACATTCCATATCTCTCAATTCGTGAATTTTTTATCACTAATTTAGAATATGCAAATTAATTATTGTTCGTTTTAAATTGCGTTTTGAAATCAGAGTGGCGCGGGTGATAGAGCGTTAAAAACACGTGGGCATGGGGATTACGGGATTTAGATCCTCAAATCAAAAATATCCCCAAATTAAGTTATACCCCAGAATTTTTTTGCTTTTTCGCGATTTTTGATGCCAGTGAATAGAACATAATGAGAAACGAAGGAAAACAGCGTTTTTTAGCCCCTTCCATCAATTTTTCGGCACTTTTTTGACGTTTAAAATTTTCAACGCCAAGCTCACCAGAATTTGGGTATTACCAATTATGTGCACCTAAAACCTATTTTTAGGTCGGGCCGGTTTAAATTCGCCTCTTTTTACAATTACTGATATTTTTGGAACCGGTTTGCGCTATAGCTTGGGAGTCCCGTACCCAAGATCCGCCCATGAGGGGGGAGATATGTGAATGGGTCTATATCTTGGTAACTTCGCAGGGGCACTTCGTAAAACGCACATTTTCCACGTTTTTTAAGATACTCTATTAATTAAAATAATAAAATTCAAAAAAATTTTCTCTTAAATAGGCTATGAAAAGTGTCATTTTTGGGCGCGCTTGAGACAGAATTATCATGGGTAGCGCGCTAGCGCGTACTTATAATATACTTGGGTACCCATAATACCTGTGCACGCCCCTTTACAGCAACATTGAGACACTTCTGTATTGTGCGATTTTTTAAAAGATAGATAATAAGAAAATTCGATGCCAGTGTTTTTTCGTTTTTTTAAATCAATACCCTATGTGTAAAGAGCGTGTAAAGTTTTACTGTAATAACATATACTTTTTTTAAATTTTGTTAGGTTACCGGACTTTCATAACTTAGTTTTGCGATCTGTTTAATCTGGCTTTTTTAAATGTAGACAATTGAGTAAGCTCAAAACCGATTTTCTATTTTTTCAAGAAGTGACTTATTTCCAGAGTGGCAGTGTAAAGAGTGTAAAGAATCTTATGGGTGAAAAAACATTTCGACCGCGTTTTTGTCTGCCAACAACTTGGTTGTGAGTCCCAAAAAATTTATTGCAGCAGAAATGTACTATGACTCAGGGGCTACTTTAGGCTTGGCAAACTTTTTTACACTCAACACTCTAGTGGATGGTGTAAAAAACAGGTTTTGTCTGAGATTTCTCCGCCAACTTCTCCAATTATAAGTCGTGACAAATTGAATAGAATGAAAATAAAGTTGTCTAATGGCTACACGTCGCAGCAAACCGCGTTCAAAAACTCAATATTGAGTTAGTTATGGAGGTGTAAAGTTCGAAATCAGTGTTGTAACATTGGGCAAAAAACACGTTTTTCCATTTTTTTTGATTGGTCTATTGTCCCTTTTTTGTTCGCTACTTTCTCTGTTTAGAAGTCGGAATAAGCTGATAAAGTAAAAATAAAGTACTTACTAAGGGGTACACGGCACAACAAATTATGTTCATTCACATCAATATTCAGCTTTTTTCGGGAAGTGTAAAGTCAAAAATTAGGGGTGTTAAGGGTGTTTCTATCTTGTTTTTTCTGCCAACTTCATTGGTTATGTGTCTCGACAGGATCACAAGTCTAAAAATGTACCAGAGGTCAAACGTCATACGTCTGTCGGGAGCGTTTGTTTAAACTTAAGAATCTTAGATTATTGAATGATAATTTAGAAAAAATTTAACATTTTTTCGTATGTATACTGCAAAAATAATTTCGTAATAAAGACCAAATTGGCGAAAGTTTAAATTTTAATTTGTCATCAGTTAATCTATTAGTACTCTTTTAGCCCATTTAAACAACAGCCATTGTTTGGCCAAAGCGATTAACGAAGTGGCGTCAGCTTTGTTCACTTTACACAATCGCGGAGATATTATGGCCCGCATGAACGAGTTTCTTGCTGTAAGAGACCGATTTTTGTTCGGAAAAGCTTCTAAAGTTGTGATATCTTGCTTTACGTTACAATTTTAGCTCGCTTCGAACAGTTTGTTGAATATTGGCAAAGATCAGCAAGAGAGGGATTTGATAAAGAACAAAGAATCCGTTTATTTGCTTCTCGAACAGGTACTGGAAAAATACATAGCTGATTGTAAAGTGGCTTTTAAATTTCATTAGGAATTCGTCGTTCCATATTTTAATAAAGACCTCTGGACGCAAATTGTGTTCAATAAATGTATAAAAATTATTTATACTCTTTGTGGATGTTGTTTAGCCAACAAGCTGATTCATCATGCTGATTTAATTTTTCGTCATTTCGCTTAACAAACTATTCAAGAATGACTAAATGGACAGAATTAACTCATTTCTTCGCTTTCAGACATATTTTTCACTATTATTATTATTATTATTATTATTATTACTATTATGTCGTTTTTTTCGAATAATTTTACAAAAGTTGATCGTTCTTTGAATGCGCAAACTGTTTTTAAAATTATAAGCGCAACGCAAGTGAATGAAAAATAAATAGTGTCTACGAGTAGGTATAGATATGGTTGATAAGCCTCGATCACTATTTTGTGGATTTCTGCCTCAAATTTATGGAGTATTTATGCATGCAGGATTACTGTACCAATGTTTCATAGTCCGCTTATTAATGAACGATGATTTTTGTGCAAAACTTTGAAAAAAATTGATCCGCTGCTTATACAGCCCATTTCCTTCCTTTTACAGTGTACTTTATGTATTTTGTGCAAAAGCGTAGGCGGATTCAAGGCGGGGGTGGCCGCCACCCCTCTTGGCTCAAAATAATTGGCGAGATAATAAATGGATATATGTAATTTGCAATGATTTTCCGACATGAGTGCTCATAATTGATCAAATTTTACCTATTAATCAGACTTACTACCTTTCTCGGCGGCCCGGAAGTCATATTTTTGCTCAAAGAATATGTAGGTTTTGAAACAATTTTAAGAACAAAAACAGCCTTTTCAGCATTTTTTCTCCTATTTTCAAACATGACATTGAACATTTTCTTCGTCAAATACTACTAATGCACGAAGTAGAGCAGTAATTTTAGCTTCTGAACGTACTTCCACTTTAATTTCAGGAATTTTCCGGCGCTTCGCGCCAGATTTTCGCTAAAATTAATCAAATTTATTATTTTTTTCAGCAAAATTGTTGAAAATTCTAAAGTTTTTGAAAAAATGTTGCGCCATAGGCGTTACCTCCGAAGGGTCAGCCGTTGATTTTGAGCTGGTGGAACGTTTTTTGCATCATTTTTGAGGTCAAAAGCAATAAAAACGTCAAAATTTTGACGGTGCTTCGCGCCAGATTAGTACTTTTAAGTATTTTTTACTCAAAAAGCGCCCAAAATTGATAACTTTTTGCATTTTTTAGAGTTAAAAGTGATATAATGCAGTGAAAATGGACTAAAAATGCTTTTAAAATGCGATATTACCACGAAAAAACGTTGTATGGGCTATTTTGTCTATTTTGATCGTTAAAACAGCAAAAAGACCCCCCCTGCCGACCCTGACCTCGTGCACCTATGGTCAAAGCTATTTTAGATAAAAGTATACGATGCAAGACGTTTAACTCACTTAAAGGGCAAATTTTTGGATCTATTTTTGACTGTCTTTGAAAAAGTTGGGGTAGGTAGGCCCTTTATTAGAAAAATCCTAGATCCGCCACTGTGCTAAAGTATGCACTTACCTGAGCGTGATGATTTTTCCATTTGTCTCATTATAGATTGTCAATGAATCGCCTTATTTGACCGTTGATTTATTAGAAAGTTGTTTTCCATACGTGTTGTTGCGTTCGGCTTATCACAATTGTTACAAGCTCGAAGAATCCTGCTCTGCTTGATTGGAATTAATGCACTTTTCTTAAGTTAATTCAATGCATTTTCTTACTATTTATAGTTGTTATACACTTTTTACTTGGTAGTCCTCTAAAGACTAGAAATTCAGTCGGAGAGTTTTATTGGGCTAAGCTGCCTACATTAACAATGGTAATAATGAAAACATCATAAAGTTTACTATAATTCACAGCTTCTGGGCAATTTCAAATACTTTTGCCATCTCGTTTTGTTTTGATTAACTTTTGGCTTGATCCAGAATCCAGATTTAGCCCACAACCCCTGGGTACTTGTTTGCGTTAACTTTATATGTGCATAATAGTTTACATAGTCTGGCTCCTCGAGAATTTTGAGTTTTATATCCATACGTACCTAATTACATATTTTTATGCATTTGGCTCAAGCATATGTTGGTATGTATCTGTTTGTACATATGATATATTTTTTATTCTGCATAAGTATCTTGATTCGTGTATTTCTTTTTCTTATAAATTGAACGTCGCCATTTTCTTCTGATGCTTGTGTTTTTGTCGTTTTGATAGGCGCTGAAATGTGCGTTTTCTGGTGGGTACCACGCTTCGTATCAAGCAATCTTTCTGTTGTAGCATAGAATAAGTAGGTACACCTCACCTTATTATGTAGGTATGCATTTACCTATCTGTAAAAACTGGACAGTTGATTTAAAAAATCGCTTTCGCTTTGGCGTTTTTTATCAGCATCCAAGTAAGGTAATGAGTCGACTCTGATCAGATATGCTCATCATGGGGGTTCGGGGTCTAGACCGTAGCTATGTAATACTAAAATTCTGGGGGAGAGTGCAAGATTTTTCAAAGGTAAAAAATAGTCTTTTAAATGGCGGTATGACGAAAAAACTATTTTTCAACGTTTCTCATCGAGTACTATCCATTGGTATCAAAAAATTGCGAAACAAAAATTTCAAGACATTGAATTCTGAGGTTATTAGGCCTTCTTGGTGTAACAGTCCGTATAGGGTAACAAGCTGGGGTATGATACTTAATCCGACCCCAAGTAAGCTCACTTTAGGGTACTAAGGATACAAATTCCTTGGCGAACCTGAAATCAGTTGTGCAAGGGTCCGATTCCGAACGTGATCCTAATAATTGCTGTGAAAACACAGAACCAAAAACGTTCCAGAACCGAACGTAATCTTATTATTAGCTGTGAAATCGCACAGATCCGAAAACGTTCTTAATGCACAACTGCTTACAGCTCACGGGATCCTAGGCTAACTTACTTAACCCTCGGCAAAAGGTACATGTCATAACGCAATACATACCCGGCCTAAAACCCATTTGAAACTACCGGATTTCATTATTTTGGCGATAAATAGAAAACAGTTCTATAATGGAGAAAGCCAACAATACTTGAATCCTAACAAACCGCAGTTCTGTCAGAGCAAGTTTCCTTTTTTCCGGTTTGATTTTTTGTCTAATGTTTGAGATAATAAAATAATTGCTTCTCGGCATATTAAAGGTTTTTACCTCTACAACGGCCCTTAAATAGGTAAGGAGACCTTCCACTATTGGGGGTAATAACTTCCCTAATGTCGATCCACGGTGCTATATTACTTTTCAATTTACAGTCGATAATAACAAAAATAAGCTGCCGGGAAGAAGACCGAACTGCGAACCGTACTATATCGTGTAGGTACTCCAAATGATAATCATAATCATGATTCCAAACAATTCAACGAAAACTGAAGCACAAAATGTGACATATCATATAGGTAGGTACGTAATTTAACATAGACACAAAACAGACACATAGGCACAAGATCATAAGGCATAGAGGTATGTACATGCATACCTCCCTCCCTGGTATAATAATAAACTGGCGTGTCACTGTGAAAAGTCAAACGCCTGTATTGCCTACATACTATCAAACCCTTTGCTAATCGATGATGGAAGATCTATGTACTTCCGTATGTATATTCTTGTGCAAACAGTTCCGCCGAGGGTTTCTCAGCCCTGTGTGTAGTCCAAATTGCCGGAAACTGGGTTCCCCAAGTAGGGTCTCTCAGGGGTCACCACACCCCAACCCTATGTATTTCCGGCAAAATTTCACCCACTGAAAGGAGGTTTAGGGGCTCGGAAACGTGGCACATAATTCATATGTGAAGCTGACCCCGGTTCCGTTTGGGGTTTCTCCGCCCTGGGGTGGTCCAAAGTGCCGGAACCGGGGTTCCCTAAGTAGGGCTCATCATGGTCAACGACCCTCAACCCCGTTTTCGGAAAGATTGATCCCACTGAAGGGGGTTTAGGGGCTCGGAAACGGGCTACCCCATTATTCTTATGTGAAGTTGACCCGGTTCCGTCGACGGTTTCTCCGCCCTGGGGGTGGTCCAAAGTGCCGGAACCGGGGTTCCCAAAGTACATAGAGCCCATCAGGGTCAACACCCTCAACCCCGTTTCCGGAAAAATTGCTGCCACTGAAGGGGGGTTAGGGCCTGGGAATCGGTGTACTTTATAATTCATATGCGAAGCTGACCCCGGCTCCGTCTGGGGTTTCTCCGCCCTGGGTGTACATATGTAGTCCAAAGTGCCGGAACCAGGCTTCCCCAAGTCGCGCCCATCAGGGTCAACACTACACCTGAGCGTGGGGGGTTTGGAGGGGTATGCATCCCCGAGAAACCAAATTACCCCCCAGAATTCAATTTTTGCAATTTTTTCCGTTTTTTCGCAATTCTTTTGATGCCAATGGATAGTGCTCGATGAGAAACGTCAAAAAATGATGTTTTTCGCCATGCCACCATTTTTAAGGCCATTTTTTTGACCTTTGAAAAATCTTGCACCCTCAGAATTTTCTTGCTGCCCACGTATGGTCAATACCCCCGAACCCGTTTCCGGCAAAATTTCACCCGTTGATAGAAGCTTTAGGGGCTCGGAAACGAGGTACCATATTAAGGTGACCCCGGTTCCATAGGGGTTTCTCCGCCTTGGAGGTAGTCCAAAGTGCCGGAACCGGGGTCGGGGTGTTCACCCTGATGGGCAAAAATTATAGTCTGTTTCACAGAACTTCGGCCATTAAATTTTAAAACTATCTACGGCAATAAGCTGACAGATTGCGATTATAGCATTGATCTGGTATATAAATATCGTAACCCTCGGCCTGTTGTCGACGAAAATTCTTAGAATTCATGCACGAAGTTGTGTGAAACAGGCTATAAATGCTCTTTCTAATAGGCTAAGTCTCATGTTCTGATCCTTTTAGTTCTGTTTGGAAAACATAAAAAATATTCAGAATTACCATTTTGGAAGCTGAAAACGAGTGTACTGACTGAGTGCAAGTCATCTTTCGTGTATTACAGTATAAAATTCAAATAAGTACACATGCCTAAATGTATTGCATGTCAAACCTGCATTTCGGTTTACGTCTTATGTTATACAGTTTTTCTTTTTCAGCAAGATAAATTCCTATTAAATAGATAAAGACGGCCTGAAATTTTTCTAAATAATAAAGTTAAAGGTAAAGGTAAAATCCAGTAAATGTCGAGATAAAGATAAAGACATCTTTTACAACACTACGTACATTGTGCGTACCTACATATGTACGTATGTATGTAAATCAAGCTTCGATTTTTCTATATCTCTGCATCACACATGTCATGTTCATTATCGCAAATAAGTCATGTGATCATCTGGTCGGCCGAGCCATGCTAATCCTTTCCAAACTAATAATCACATTCACACAGCCAAAAATTAGCACGAGTGAGAAATCCCTAAAATGAAGTTTATAATATATATTGAAGATTTTTTAGCAGAATGTCGTTTTAGGTCTTTGAACTTAGTGATACAGCTATCGATCTGGAAATAATAAGCATGTCCTGACCATACCTGGGCATGGAGGAGGTTTGGGGGAGTCACCCCTTCGAGAAACCAAGATACCCCCCAGAATTCAATTTTTGAAATTTTTTTTCTGGTTTTTTCTCGCAATTTTTTGATGCCAATGGATAGTGCTCGATGAGAAACGTTGGAAAATGGTGTTTTTCGCCGTACCCTCATTTTTAGGGCCATTTTTTGACCTTTGAAAAAATCTTGCACCACCCCCCAGAATTTTGGGACCGCCCACCTATGGTCCTGACCATAAAATAGTGGCATGTACATAGCAAAATTACGGAATATTTCATAGATTCTACCTCAGTTTTTGTTGTTAAAAGACGGTTGTTTTGTTCACTAAAATAGTTAGCTGACCTTTATTTAGTAAGGAAGACTTTTTGCTAATAGATTATAGTGAGAAAAAGGAAAGATTTGGAACGCTTCACGAATTTGCGTGGTCATCCTTGCGCAGGGGCCCATGCTAATCTTCTCTGTATCGTTCCAATTTTAGTATATGTCTATGGAATAGACAGTTCAGCGAGGAAAGCCAAGTAATTCTTATTATGTTTATTCATTAATAAAACATTATCCTCACGGGTTTAACCTAAAAAGATATAAAAAATCTTTATTATTCCTTTCTAGTGACGATTGGCGCAATATGCTTATTATGTATGCACACCTGGGCGTGGAGTGGGGGTTTGGGGGGTATGCACCCCCCAGAAAACCAAAATACCCCCCCAGAAATCAAAAATACCCCCCCCCCAGAATTCAATTTTTGAAAATTTTTTTCGTTTTTTTCGCAATTTTTTGATGCCAATGGATAGTGCTTGATGAGAAACGTCGAAAAATGGTGTTTTTATCGCCATACCACCATTTTTAAGGCCATTTTTCGACCTTCAAAAAATCTTGCACCCCCCCCCAGAATTTTCTTGCTGCCCACGTATGGTCAACACTACACCTGAGCGTGGGGGGTTTGGAGGGGTATGCATCCCCGAGAAACCAAATTACCCCCAGAATTCAATTTTTGCAATTTTTTCCGTTTTTTCGCAATTCTTTTGATGCCAATGGATAGTGCTCGATGAGAAACGTCAAAAAATGGTGTTTTTCGCCATGCCACCATTTTTAAGGCCATTTTTTTGACCTTCAAAAAATCTTGCACCCTCAGAATTTTCTTGCTGCCCACGTATGGTCAATACCCCCGAACCCGTTTCCGGCAAAATTTCACCCGTTGATAGAAGCTTTAGGGGCTCGGAAACGAGGTACCATATTAAGGCTACCCCGGTTCCATAGGGGGTTTCTCCGCCTTGAGGTAGTCCAAAGTGCCGGAACCGGGGTCAGGGTGTTCACCCTGATAGGCAAAATTATAGTCTGTTTCACAGAACTTCGGCCATTAAATTTTAAAACTATCTACGGCAATAAGCTGACAGATTGCGATTATAGCATTGATCTGGTATATAAATATCGTAACCCTCAGCCTATTGTCGACAGAAAATTCTTAGAATTCATGCACGAAGTTGTGTGAAACAGGCTATAAATGCTCTTTCTAATAGGCTAAGTCTCATGTTCTGATCCTTTTTAGTGGTGTTTGGAAAACATAAAAAATATTCAGAATTACCATTTTGGAAGCTGAAAACGAGTGTACTGACTGAGTGCAAGTCATCTTTCGTGTATTACAGTATAAAATTCAAATAAGTACACATGCCTAAATGTACTTTATGTCAAACTCTGCATTTCGGTTTACGTCTTATGTTATACAGTTTTTCTTTTTCAGCAAGATAAATTCCTATTAAAAAGATAAAGACGGCAACTGAAATTTTTCTAAATAATAAAGTTAAAGGTAAAGGTAAAATCCAGAAAATGTCGAGATAAAGATAAAGACACATCTTTTACAACACTACGACATTGAGCATACCTACATATGTACGTATGTATGTAAATCAAGCTTCGGTTTTTCTATCTCTGCATCACACATGTCATGTTCATTATCGCAAATAAGTCATGTGATCATCTGGTCGGCCGAGCCATGCTAATCCTTTCCAAACTAAAAATCACATTCACACAGCCAAAAAATTAGCACGAGTGAGAAATCCCTAGAATGAAGTTTATATGTATATATTGAAGATTTTTTAGCAGAATGTCGTTTTAGGTCTTTGAACTTAGTGATACAGCTATCGATGCTGGAAATAATAAGCATGTCCTGACCATACCTGGGCATGGAGGAGGTTTGGGGGTCACCCCCTCGAGAAACCAAGATACCCCCCCCAGAATTCAATTTTTGAAATTTTTTTCTGGTTTTTCTCGCAATTTTTTGATGCCAATGGATAGTGCTCGATGAGAAACGTTGGAAAATGGTGTTTTTCGCCGTGCCCTCATTTTTAGGGCCATTTTTTGACCTTTGAAAAAATCTTGCACCACCCCCAGAATTTTGGGACCGCCCACCTATGGTCCTGACCATAAAATAGTGGCATGTACATAGCAAAATTACGGAATATTTCATAGATTCTACCTCAGTTTTTGTTGTTAAAAGACGGTTGTTTTGTTCACTAAAATAGTTAGCTGACCTTTATTTGTAAGGAAGACTTTTTGCTAATAGATTATAGTGAGAAAAAGGAAAAATTTGGAACGCTTCACGAATTTGCGTGGTCATCCTTGCGCAGGGGCCCATGCTAATCTTCTGTATCGTTCCAATTTTAGTATATGTCTATGGAATAGACATTCAGCGAGAAAAGCCAACTAATTCTTATTATGTTTATTCATTAATAAAACATTATCCTCACGGGTTTAACCTAAAAAGATATAAAAAATCTTTATTATTCCTTTTCTAGTGACGATTGGCGCAATATGCTTATTATGTATGCACACCTGGGCGTGGGAGTGGGGGGTTCGGGGGGTATGCACCCCAGAAACCAAAATACCCCCCCCCCAGAAATCAAAATACCCCCCCAGAATTCAATTTTTGAAAATTTTTTTCGTTTTTTTCGCAATTTTTTGATGCCAATGGATAGTGCTTGATGAGAAACGTCGAAAAATGGTGTTTTTATCGCCATACTACCATTTTTAAGGCCATTTTTTGACCTTCAAAAAAATCTTGCACCCCCCCAGAATTTTCTTGCTGCCCACGTATGGTGGTATGGCGATAAAAACACCATTTTTCGACGTTTCTCATCAAACACTATCCATTGGCATCAAAAAATTGCGAAAAAAACGAAAAAAATTTTCAAAAATCGGATTCTGGGGGTATTTTGATTTCTGGGGGGGGTATTTTGGTTTCTGAAGGTGCATACCCCCACGCCCAGGTGTGCTCACATACCAAATTGTTAAATTGTCATCTATTTCGCATACCTACCTGTTTGCCGCCCTTCCCTACTTTAACAAAAGATTTAATGCATTTACAAAATATCTAACCTTTAATTCAGCACGTCCATCAGGGCGGGCCTGGGAGCAACAATTCGACCAGGGCGCACGGGACTATAAAGGAATACAGAATGAAGATAATCCCCGAGTGATGTGTAAATCGTTATAAATTTAATACTCATGTTGTAAACTGAAATTAAAGTAATTCCTTATAGGGTGAATTTTTCATTGAACTCTTTTGTGATATTGTATTTAAGATAAAATGATGATTTCATCAACACGCTTATAAAACACTACTCAGTAGTTACAGTAACTCAATGTTTTGTAAACTGAAAACAACTGTTTTCGTATTGTTTGTCACGCGCTAAATTAAAGTGCGCGTATGTACATATGTACATATTGCCACAATGTATTGTTGACTGCAGAAATTTTAAACAGTTTAGGGTTTTGGTTTCAAAGCTTAATTTATTAGAATTTCTTAAGGGGCGTATGTACATAAGTGCACTGCCTCTACGCCTCGGCTTTACTTACATACATACCAACCAACTCACTTTATTTCGCGTTATTTTTTGCATTTATTGACAATTCCTTTCCTAAAATTGCTCATCTAATAATTCTTTGCATTATTGTATTGGTATTTGTTGTAACAGGTCTCTGTCCATGTAATTCAGCCAATAAACTAGTATTATTATTATATCATGTACCTACATACATAGTTTTCAAAGCACAAGAAATATATGCTATGTAGAAAGAAAAACGTGAAGATATATGTATGTATGTATGTATGTATGTAAATGGTTAATAGGTGCATAATAATATCAATTCAGTGCTATCTCGCTCTCCATGGGTCCCGGTTCCCGTGCCCGTTTTTAGTTGAAAAAGGTATATGTGTTTTGAAAATAAAAGAGGGGACTTAAACCATGGAGCTGGCAGCGTGGGCACTCTGTAAAAATGCCAGCTGCACAAAAATGGCATCAACTCAGCAGTCATCCACTATGTACATTCAAATCATATCGATATGTATGTACGGAACCAAATGCATGCGTTAGCGCCACCAATCAAAGTCGCTGGCAAAGTGAAAATGCGCTCCAAAAGCACACAACAAATTGTGTTGCACGTGCTGCTACATTGGGTTGCATGACCCTGAACCCCCCTACTCCACGTTTGGCAGACCCCCAGTCTGGGAAAAAATGAGGCAAAATAAGCTGTTGAGATAAAACTGGATGATGTAAGAATGCCGAAACACTCTATCCCGCACATAAGAGGCAAATTTTTGGACATATTTTTAGCTTTTTTACGAAAAGTTGGGGGACGCTCCCATCCTCAAGTAATCCAGATCCGCCGTTGGAAGGCAAGTAAGCACCTGCGTAGGTAGGAGGTACAATGCGCTTCTTTTACGCAATGATACGGCTTTCTTCAAGAGTGCCAACGCAAACTGATCACGCACAGTTCAGTTGGATCAATTCAATGCATTTACAAAGAACATGCGAGAATTTTAGAGCTAATGGAGCAAGCTTATGAGATACGGTTTATGGTTTTATTTTTTTCATTGGAAGCTAGTTAAGTAAGTAATCTGAAGTACTAAATTAATCTAAATACTGTATGTACGGCTAAATAGTCTATTCGTCTTCGTCTGGCACAGTGTTGCCAGGTTGGCCGAAAATCGGCCAAAATTGGCTGATTTTCAGGCTTGATGTCCGATTTTGGCCGGTTGAAAGTCTTGGCCGATTTTGATGGCCGATTTTTTTAACAGTTTGGCCGAATTTGGCCGATCAAAAAATTTCTCTGAATAAGGAAGGTTGTTGCTATGCTGCGTATTATTGTTTATGTCTACTTACTGTAAGAAGAAGGCACAAAACAAAAATTACAACAATTTACAAAAGAACAACAAACCAGCAAGGACTGTGGACTCGAGTCCGCCCTTCCGGCCCGGCACCCACCCACCCAGCCCAGGTTTCCTTCATTCATCCCCCACACCCAATTTCCTTCCCATTTCGTTCATGTATCTTCACAACACAACACATTAATCAAATCAAACCACTCCTTATGTCGTGTCATTCGTGTCTGCTTAGTCTGATGGGGCATCACTTATCCGCCCCCCGGGGGCGGATAATTTGTTATTATCCGCCCCCGGGGGCGGAATAATTTTTATTATCCGCCCCCGGACTCACCGTCCCCGAACCTATCAGAAATGAGTGTTTTTAAGAAAATCGGTGAGAACCATTTATTAGATAAAAGTTTCCATATATTTACCATTACGGGGGCGGATAATAAAATTATTGCCCCCGGGGAGCGAAATAACAAAAAATTATCCGCCCCCGGGGGGCCGGATAAGTGATGCCGTCTGATGGTGTACGTTGTCACTCGCTATTGGTTTCCTACACACGTTAACTGATTGCCGCTTTTAAGGACTCAACTATGCCATCACCGGTTAAAAAGAAACGCAAATCCGGATCTCATACATTTGTCAAATCTTGGCTCGGGAACCAATTTTCAAATCGTGGCTAATAGAAGGCAAAGATGGTTCTGCTCACTGTAAAGTATGTTCTGCTAATCTATGCCCAAAACACGATGCTCTTGTTGTACATATTAAGTCGGTCAAGCACATTAAAGCTGTTAGTGACTTTGAAAGTTGCCAACAAACACATTCATTGACGAGTTCTACTGGATTTACACATCGAAAAAGAGCAGAGCTCTGCTGAAGTAGTTAAGAAAGCTGAATTGAACTTAGCAGTATTTATCGTCGAACATTCCTCTATACTCACTATTGATCATCTCAGCGAAATGTTGAAGCGGTTATTGCCAAATGATTCGGTTGTTGGAAATATAAAGCGTGAATAGGCGCAATCATACTTACCTACATCTTCAAAAATACAGGGTGGCCCTTTTATTTAAGTATAACTGATTTTATTATAACACAACTTAGCAGCTTCTAAATGCCCTACCCAGCTTTAACTGATATTGATCTCGATAAGGCCATATCTGAATACAACGTGCTTGTGAAGAATGAATGGAAGTCAGCATTGCAAAATGATCCGGCTCTGTTTTGGGCCAGTCATTGAAGATGACAATAGCAATGGTGTTCTTTCCGCGCTTTCAAAACATTACCTCATTTGCAATGTCTGCTTTAAGTTTGCCTTTTTCTAATGCGAATATTGAACGAGCTTTTTCTGTATTAAACTTGCTGAAGACTAAACTAAGAAATCGCTTAGATGTCAAGACTACTGATGCTTTATTACGTGTTCGTTTTTTGCTATGCTGGAAGGGTGAGGATTGTTGCAGCTTTACTGTTACCAAAACCATGCTTCAATTGTTTAAAAATACAATGTACAGTCCTATAATTTGTGATGATGATATCGTGTGCCTTAATGAACCGTTCTTAGATTCGGGTGATACTTTGTTGAATGTTCAAAATGCGTTTAATGTAGTAGATATTTCACCCAGTAGTTGATTTGAATAAATTTTATCCGTTCTCTTATTTTTCAACTATATATATACATAGTTTGGCCGATTTTGGCCGGAATTTACCTTTGCTCTTGGCCGATTTTGGCCGGTTGTAAATGTCGATTTGGCCGATTTGCCTTTTCAGAGCTGGCAACTGGCACGCTCTCTTTTGCTTATTGAATGTTAAGTTGACTTAAATGCACCTAGTTTTTCTCCTTCCTAATAATTTGATTCACAATGTGATCTATTCCTTGCATTATTGTTAATGTTTTTTCCGCTTTTGTCGTATATTATGTCTTTCAGTATATTTTGTCTTAAGTATGTGGGGTGGTTAGCTATTGGAGAAATGCTTAGGATTTCGCCGATCTGAAAAGCCCTCTTTAGTGATTGATAATTAAAAATCGGATAGTTAAGGGCAGCACCTTTTGTTTTGAATACGGATTCGAACTCAGCTCATCGAGAAACGGCGAAAAACCGTGCTTTTAACTTGCTACTAGAGCTGTGCCGGGGCCGCCTTTTTTGCCGGGGCCGGGGCCGGGAGCCTAGGGCCCCGGTGCCGGGGCCGGGGGCCGGCCCGGGCCAGCATAATAGCGTGCTTTACCATGCTCATAGTACGACCCTGCCCTACCCCTTATATGTACCTATGCATATATTCTTGTTTGTAGATATGCACGTCAAGCGTTAATATTTGTTGGGATTACAAGATATAACAGAACATGGGCATCGGGGGATCTAGACCCCCAAGAATTCACATTCTCCCCCCCCAAAAAAAATCCGCTAGACCCCCCAGAAATTGATTTTCAGAATTTTTTGTTTTTCTGCGGTTTTTTGATGCTAATGGATAGCTCTCATTGAGAAACGCGAGAAAACGGTGTTTTTTCGCTCTATCATATATTATCAGGCACTTTTTTGACTACCCCCTAGAATTTCTGAGCTGCCCATGTATGGATTTAACTCCTCTGACTTGGATGCGTTTTTCAATGTGCTTTACTTTGCACTTTTTTAGGCTTATTATTCTATTTGTTCTGATAGACGTAGCTGTCTGCTACCAAGCAAGCTGGAAATGCTCGTCTATATGAATTGCAATTTAAAATATGTCAATTTTGATTATTAACTAGAAATTTGCACCAATCTGACATAGTGAAATAAAGATTTGAATTAGCAAGATCTGTGGTTTGCTTGAAATTGAGTTTGAAGGTAAATCTGCCCAAAACATTATCAATTTTCTACATTATAATCAACTCTAACATTGGCCCCGGCCCCGGTGCCGGGGCCAGCCTGGCCCCGGCCCGGGGCCGGGGCCTAGGCCCCGGCGCCGGGGCCGGGCCGGGGCCTGGCCCCGGCACAGCTCTACTTGCTACCATAATTTTTTTGCCCTTATTTTCACTGTTTGCCCTTATTTCCATCTGACATGCTCAGTCATCTCCACCTGCACCTAATTGCATGATTTTAAGAAACTATATTCAGAATGGTAGGGTGAATCGTTTAGTATATTATGTTTTGGTAATGCTCTTAGTGTAAGCGAAAGGTGCATTTACCATTTTTATGTTCTTCAGTTTAGTATATTATGTTTTGGTAATGCTCTTAGTGTAAGCAAAAGGTCCATTTACCATTTTTATGTTCTTCAGTCTGCTAGCTAGTCGAACAAGCAAAAAAGCCGAAAGTTGGCAGATGCAAATTAAACAGCATTGCGGAAAAAGTCTAAAGCGATTCGAAAATTAAAAAAAATTGAAAAAACCCTGAAATTCGATTGAAAACATTGTATGCACCGTTAGTGTCTGTTGATGCAAAAAGGTCGTTTTCGCAATACAAGTTAATTTTGAGTGACCGTGGCCAAAACTTCAAAATTGAAAATATCGAAATATTTAACATTGTGGCATATAATAAATTTGTAAATTAATTGTGTTGTAATTGTATGTGGAATTAAAATTATGTTGATCTAAGCATTTTAGTGGAGATGTAGTACTATGGCCATTAGATTTAGTACCTAAATTTGCTTTAGAATATGCCCTTTTCCTCCCTTTTTTCCCTATATTTGCCCTTTTTCCCCTTAACTATCCGGTTTCTATTGATAATTGATGAAGTAGGTGTAGTATAGTTTTCGAGGTCATTCTGCGAAAAAATTTCAAAAAAGCAATAATAAGTATTTAGAGTTTGTTCAAGATTCGAACGTGATAATAGCTTAAGGATTTGACCATTGGGGGACTTACATCGGACTTACCAAATCCACTAAAATGCGAGGCACTCGTGGGACATTGATCTTCCTAATTTTTTAAAAGGCAGCTTATGTAAAATACCATCTTATGATCGTAGATATGGCCTGTTGTCAGATTGCAATTTTCGTCTATTTTGCCTCTATATGTGCATGTGTATTTGTCCTGACAAAAAATTTCAGTCTTGTATTAAAGAGTTTCTATGTTCGATTTGAGTGATCAGTGCGCAGCTTCACGGGGTACCTGTTAATCACCCTGAAACACGGTTTTTTTGTATTCGGCAAAGATTTTTCGCGATGTACAAAGACTTTTGGGGACCGCCTTTGTACATGTATGGCTCTCAAAAAAACCAGTCGATTTGTAACCTAAAAAAACCACCCTTTTTTTCCATAACCAAAAGGAGATGACTGATGATATTAAACTGGCTAGCAAGCTATGCCATGAGGATTACAATTGACCCCTGGTCGCTTTCCGGATCATTCAGAAACTTGAGATATAAATTTGTCGAAAAGTTCCTAAAAATTGCCATTTTTATGATTTTTTAAAAGCATTTTTGCGGGTCAGTATTTCTACCCGTATTCATATTTGTTGGAATCTTTTATGTTTTCACGTTAGGCTCCCTTGCAGACTAATGTCAGAAAAAATTTACTTCTTCTATGTCATTCCACATAGCTACAGTATACCTTCAAAGCCAAAGCTAAAAACAAGTTGCAACCTAAAAAAACCAGCGCCAATTTTTACAAAACTTAGCAGGAATGTGCCTCGTACACCTTTCATGATGCCTGATATTTATTTTTCATAAAAAATAAGAATCACCCCAAAAACTGCCAAAAAAGTTCGATTGTAACCTAAAAAAAACCACTGTAACCTAAAAGAAGACCAATGCTAAGTATACGTTGCCATAGCAACGAAATTACTTTTCATCGAGTTGCATAATTTTGCACTGACTTCTTGCAGAGGATGTAGAAGAGACTTACCTAGAGTCTTTTTTATCAATTGAAGACTGTATTTGTGAAATTTATAGAACTTTTAATATAATTCAGAAAAAATTATTGTTTTTAATATAAATGTGATAAAATGAAGGGAAATATAGTAAAAAATGATTTTTTTCAAAATTGTGATCATTCAAGGTCAACTAACTGTTTTGCGCTGCCAACCATGCACTTCGCATAACATTTTTGGGGTGGTTTTTTTAGTTCCCATGGTTTTTTTTTAGGAAAAAGTGGTTTTTATTCAAAGTTTCGTATTTCATGCAAGCTTGCTATGCAATATGGCGCTTAAAAATTCTTCCATGTAGCAAGTTATGGGCCTAGGGCAGCTGTCAAAAATAGATGTTTGTTGACTTCTTCAATGCTATTTGTTCTGAAGTTATGAGGCCAAAAACATGGAAATGGTTTTTTTTTGTTTGATATAGCTAGTAGCTATTTGCACTATTGGTCGTTAAGACGTTTGTGCAACAGTGTTTTTTTTTGTACGCGGCAAAGATTTTTTCCGATGTACAAAAACTTTTCGGGTCCGTCTTTGTACATGTACAAAGATTTTTGGGATGTCTAAAATTGCAAAAAAGGTTCGAAATTCGCGAAAATTCTCGGCGCTCCGCGCCGAAATGAGCAATTGTGTGTTCTACATATCTTTATAATTTCAGAAATTGCATTTTGAATAGAAAAATGCCAATTTTTTGGCGCTTCGCGCCGTTTTGAGACGATTATTACTGATTTTTGCTTTCAGGAACCTAGAAATTGCTAAAATACGTAACCAAAGGTCGAACAACTCTGTTTTTGCCACACTAAAATCGCTACTGTACCATATTATAGTACCCAAAAATTTGTGTGTACGAAATGTACAAAGACTTTTAGGGACCATCTTTGTACATGTACAAACGGACCTTGTACAAAAAAAACACTGCCCTGAAATAGTGACAAATTCAGTGAAATAGGAAATAATATAATGATTTTTTGTTCAGAAAGCCTTTGTACATAATGGCTGATAGTATCCATAATTTCCCATTCGTGCTGTAGTATCTGTCTTCCGTACGCCGTGCAAAAAGTGATAAACTTTTCATTTTTTACAGATTCGGTTTACTGTATCTGATTCAAGGTATTTAGAGCGTATTTTTGTTTGAAGCACTATCTATCTGTTTATTTTTTTGTGCGCCATATGATGCAGAGAAGCTGTGCATACATTATGCGATCCTTGGATCGAACTGTACTCAGAAGCAATTCAGGTGCACACCTTCACGGTAAGATTGGTACTTAGCGATGCGATATTTTTCATATAGATCAAGCCTTTAACTTTATTTATAGATAAAGTAAATAATATTAAGTCTGTTAATGTGTACAATTCATTTTCGGCACATTTACTACGATTTCTTATAAGATAATGAGCGTCCGACTTAATATGCATCGGAAACGTTGCAGTCGTTAGCAGACAAATAAATTTAATGAATTTTTTAAAAATTTTTTAAATAAATTTCATTCAAAAAATAGCTGCTAAACATTGATTTTACAATTTTATTGTTAAGGCATACCTAGTTGATCACACTCCGTGATCTGTATGCCTTTTGTTCAGTCGCTGTTTTATCATGTATTTAAGTTTTACCGAATTTCGTGTATTTTTCTGGACAATGAAAGATTTTCTTCTTCAGATATACATAGCATGGAAATTCTAGAGGAGAGTGAAATTTGGTAGCGCTTTTTTTAGACTCAAAAGTGATGCATGCGCGTCAAAAACAGCTTTTTTTGGGTATTTCTGACGATGCTCTATCTTTCTAGAAAGTGCCTCAAAGCAAGCAGATCAATCAAAGCGCTTAAAAAATAAATATCTTTTCTAAGAATTTTCTGGAATTTTTTTGGAAAATCGCCAGTTCTGGAGTGAAAAAATGATTGGTCGTTGTCTACTCGCCCTTGGTTAAATTCACATTTTTCAAGTGATTTCGTTCGCAGCAAAAACTAAATAGGTACCTATGTACTAATGTTTTTACCACACCTTCACGCTATAAGAAAGATGGCCCTTTCGTCGTCGCCTTCACTCTCTCGGATACAAAATCATGCACGGTTATCATCGTGTTCGTTTACAACGAAGACTCAAGAAGCTTCTGAAGCCTCGTGCTCTACAGGTGTTGCAGCTAAAAAATTATATAATGTATGAGATATACAATTTTGCGGGGTTTTGTATTCCTCTCAACCATACATGTACAGCTTTGGAATTCTGGGCGGTCAGGCCCAAATTTTTGTTTTAAAGTTCCTTTTTCGGCTAAAAACGATGGGTACACGTCAAAAACACTGTTTTTTGACGTTTCAGACAATGCTCGCTCTTTTTAGGACATAAAAACGTAGGATAAATCTCGAAAGAATTTGAAAAAATTAAGTAAAATGGAACAAAATATAGTCAAAAAATGTGCATATGGCGCAAAGTGCCGAATATTTAGATTTTTGAACCAAGACTGAGCTAAAATCGCCTAAAAAGGCACATTTTTTACGACTTTTACAAAAAAATCGACCATTCTGAGGCGTCGCAGCCATTTTGCGGAGGGGGAGGTCAGTTGCCATTCTGGGTGGAAGGGTCGAAAACACCCCAACCCCCCTAGAACACGTCTGCACCCAGCCAATTTTGTCCGTCCCCAAACTAAAGAACTTCTAATATGATAAACCTCATTCCCTGGACTAAAACTTGCTTCTTTGTCTGTTTTGTGTGTTTTTAGCCGTTTCTTGTCAAAGCAGAAGATTCGCTACTTTTTTCTAAATTGATCGGCTTCTCGGAAAATCCCTATCCGGTATATGGATTTGAGGCTTAGGCTTGAAAAGGTTTCATCTCAGTTCAGTCCATACATTAAAAGGCTTGAAATTTTTGGTGGGGTCGAAAAGTTTTTGGCTGGTGGGGGAGGTTTGAGGACGACAATTTCGGTTGTATGGTTAGGTCGTATCTGAATTGTGGAATTCGCATCGCATGAACCCTGTAGATACTCGTAGATCTTGGCAGCAATTTTTGTTTGCAGCTTTTATATCAGTAATTTTAGCTTGTTCATCTAAATAATGATGTTGAGTCAGTGCATTAAATTTTTAATTATGTCTATAATTATATATGCCTGCAATGTGAGGGAGGAGCATACGTACCTACATGGACAGCACCCAAATTCTGAATAATGTTAAATATTTTGATTGTTCTAAAATATTCTTAATTTATTATTTTATTGTATATATTCTAATTTTTATATTCTGATAATTCTGAATAATAATAAATCTTAAATCCTAAATTCTTTTTGAAAGTCGAAAAAAATTTAGAAAAATTTCGAAAAAATGCGAAAAAATGGAGTTAATTGAACAAATTGTAGTCAAAACATGAATATATGGCGCAAAGCGCCAAAATTTACTTTTAATCAAAAGATCGCCAGTAACATGTAAAACGCACCTTTTCGACGATTTTTTTGGAAAACCGAAAAATCTTCAGGATGAAACGATTTCTCGGGATGAATACATTTCTGGGGTTAAACCAAGTCATGTATGGTGGTGTAACCTTACCAGACATGCACAGCATGGGAATCCTGGGCGAGTGAAATTTCAAAGTGCCTTTTTTGGCACAAAAATGGCGGATACGCTTTAAAAACACCGTTTTTAGGCATTGCTGGCGATGCTATATCTTTCTAGAGCATAAAAACATGGAAAAAATGAAAAATTCGAACAAATTGAAGAAAGTATTGGCTAATAATGAGTGCATGGCTCGAAGTGCCGAAAATTTTACACTTTTGAACAAAGAGATAGCTAAAACGCTTAGAACAGCACCTTTTCTACGATTTGAAATTTTTCGGACTGGGGAGGGGTAAAAATTTCCTGGGGGAGTTAAAAATTATTTGGGGGGGGGTGAAACCTCTTCAACCCCCCAGATCATTATGGTGGTGACAAGCATTACTCACACTCTATCGTAATTGCATACCTACTATACTTCTCGTATTATTTTGTTATAGATACATGTCATAGGTGCATATGGTTAGGGTCGGCAGGGGGGGGGGTAAAATCCTTGAAATCCAAAACAGTAAACATGACGTCCACGATCTTTTTTGCTGTTTTAACGATCAAAATGGTCAAAATAGCCTATAAAACGTTTTTTCGTGGTAATATCGCATTTTTAAAGCATTTTTAGTCCATTTTGACTGCATTATATCACTTTTTACACTAAAAAAGGCAAAAATTCATCAATTTTGGGCGCTTTTTGAGTAAAAAGTACTTAAAAGTACTAATCTGACGCGAATCGCCGGAAAAATCTTGACGTTTTTACTTCTTTTGACTTTAAAAATGATGCAAACAATGTTCCATCAGCTCAGAATCGCCGTCAGCTCAGAATCGCCGGAAAGTACCTGCCCGTCTGCCCTTTTGGGGGAGTAATACTTCCCTTCACCCCCCCCCCCTTGTGTGCATATATGCTCCTCACCCCTCTATGTATGTGCATGTATGTTTTATTTTATTCATCTCATTTTTCGATAATTTAATTAATAAAATCAAGTTTTTATCAGCCGACCGAAGAGAATTCAAAGCCGAAACTCGAATGTTATTAGACATTGTCGCTCGTTCGCTGTATTCGGAGAAGGAGGTCAATTTTAAACCGATTTCTCGATTATTTTACTGTTTTTAATTTACGAAATACATATTTTTCTCGCTCAGATTTTTATCAGAGAATTAGTTTCGAACGCCAGCGACGCGTTAGAAAAATTACGTTATTTGCAGTTGACCGCAGGGGATGGAAAGCCGAATCAAGATTACGAAATACGCATTAAGACGGACAAATTTCATCACACGTTTTCGATTCAGGTGCTCAGTTCGATATCATAAACACGCGGACGTGCGCAGCATGGGAATTTCGGAGGGGGTTAAGCCGAAATATTTTCTAAAGTGCTTTTTTGGCCTCAAAAACCGTGGAATTGCGTTGAAAACACCATTTTTAATGTTTCTGATGATACTCTTTGAAAAATTTGAAAAAATGGGAAAAATTGAGTACAGAAATTAGGATATGACGCGCGGAGCACTGACAGTATGAAAGCCGAAAAGCCCTTTGAACGATTTTTTTTTAAATCGAAAATTCTGAAAAAATTTTGGAAAATTTGGAAAAAAATTTTGGGTTGAAAAATTTAGGGTTAAAAAATAATTGGGCTGGGAAATTTTTAGAGAGGGGTGAAAGCAAACGTGATTGGGGATGGGGCATAGTTTTCCTGAATCGGAAGCTCAGGGGATGGGTAAAACCCCAAAATTTGAGACCACTAAATTCAAAATTCTAGCCTCTTCTGCGAGTCAAGTATGAGAAATGGTAAAAAAATTACATATAAAATGTTTTAATGTAGAAAACTGCATTTTTAAACTGCATTTTTTAGAGTTCTTTATGTAATTCTGACTCGTTTCGTCTCTTTTGTAAGTAAAAAATTAGTGGAATTCATCGAAAATTGTGACTTTTCTGATCGTTTTAACTACATTATAGGCATTTTATGAGTAAACAAAATACAAATGTACTAGTGGGCGCGAAGCGCCTAAAAAATTTAACATTTTTGCTACTTTCGTTCCCAAAAATCATGCAGAAAATGTTTTACAGTTCAAAATCGTCTGACAGTGATTCGAGTCGTAGACCCTGAGGTAGAGTATCCCCTTATGGGATTGTGTGGATGGGGGATTCCCCGTCCAAGGTTAGTCGTCCCTCATCCCTTAAAGCCAGAAAATTTTTGACTCTTCCATACATACACACGGCCAAAAGCGCTGGGAGGAGAGAGAGGGGTAAACTGAGTTTCCTTGGGGGGTTGGGTGGTAAATGAGTAATTTTTTTGTTATATAATGTCAGATTTTGATACTTAATTTGTAGAATATTCGTGGTTTAATTTGAATGAGAACAAATAACAATAAGGACGATGAAATTGAATTTAACATCAAGTATGTACAAAATAAATAATGAGAAAAATGTGCCTCAATGACAGAATGATCGGGGGATACCCCATCAGACACCCAGTGTAAATGTATGATCCCCGATTCTAACGAAAAAAATGATTTTTTAACATTTATAGGTGTTTTTGGCCGTTTTGGTCAGAAATTGGAGTTCATTCACATAGTCTCCCATTCCACCCTCTCTCCCTGTTAATGGCAGCCCCCCACTCAGCGAAGGATTGGGGGCCGTTACATGTATGGATGAAACCCCAAACCCCCACAAAATCATGTAACAGAAGGATGGGGATCCTCCACCCAAAGTCGGTCGATTCTACTCATCCTCCAGAGGAGATTTAGTGCCCCTCCTCGTTTTTGCCAAAAACTTGCGTTTTAGGCCATTTTTGGATGTTTTTTTCCATTGGTGGTCGAAAATATCAAGTCATTTCTCCACTCTAAAATTACATAGCTGACTATCCTTCTCCGTTCAGCTAATGCGATCGGATTTTCAGGGTTTTTGATTTTTGTTTCAGAATTTTCAAGTTATTTCAGGACAGTTGAATTCCTTTCTTTAATACTCGAAAAAAGCGATTCGCCTAACTTTTTGTGTAATACTCTTAAAAATTACGATCTTTTGTCAAAAAAACATTAAAAGACTTTTTTTCGATCATAAACCGAAAAAAACTTTCTAATTTCTGATTGAAAATTTCGAAAAGCAATAAAAGGCTAGAGTTGTGTATCTTCCTTGAATGCAAATTTCGGTTTGTTTGAGGGATAAACGAGTTTTGATTTTTCGTGTTTGCGGCGGCTTTGTTTTTAGTTACTGCCCACACGATCTATTGAAAAATTTGTTAAATTAAAAAAATAATTGTATAAATACAGTTGAACTTAGCTATAAGACAGCCTGGATATAAGACTTTTCGGCTTATAAAACGCAAAAATCTCTGGTCCTAGTCATCCATAATGCATGAAGATATATTAGAAACTCGCCTATTAGACACTCCACTATTAGACTATAAGACGCAGCTGACCTGCTCCCATTGTATATACTTAATACATATAAAGCAAGGTATATAAGACGCATGGCTATATGACGTGAGCAGTTCGGCTATAAGATGCGGCAACCTCGGCTATAAGACGATTACTTCAACTAATCGATAAATATCTGGACGAAGGTAAAATTCTGTATAACTTTTTCTGCAAATTAGGCTACATTTAAAAGAAGCGTGAAATGCAATGTGTGAAGTTTGCGTGCTTTCAGTATCTATATTGACTTTGCTTAGTGTTATCTGCTTTTTACATAGGATACGCATTGCATATCATGTAAAATCATTGAAGAAGCAATTATAACAGTTTATTTCACTAAACCCCTTACTTAGTACGTTTTTTCGAATAAACCATAACCCTGCTTACAAGACACATTTGGCTATAAGACGCGTTTAAGCCTTGTCCTAAGGGGGTGTCTTATATCCGAGTTCGACTGCACCAATATAAATAAGTTTCTTTCCTATTTACTGTGCACGTAGCATACACACACACATATATATATATATATATATATATATATATATATATATATATATATATATATATATATATATATATATATATATATATATATATATATATATATATATATATATATATATATATATATATATATATATATATATATATATATATACCTACATATAATATTCGTTGTGTTTTTTCGATTCAGGATACTGGCGTCGGCATGACGAAAGAGGAGTTGATAGAAAATTTGGGCACTATCGCTAAATCTGGCTCAAAGGTATGGAGGAAATCTGTTGGCGCAATCAAAATTTTAAAATTTTGGGAGAATTTTACAGATTTTTAAACTTTACATAATGTTATTAGTCTATCGGGTGATAGGACCAGCACATTTTCTCGAAAGAATTACAATAATTCAGCCAGAAACTGCTTCTTTTGCTGTAAATTTTGGTAAGAACAGTGTGTAAACTAATGACAGGCTTGAAATTGCTTGTTGGATGTAGTGCGCATACATATGACAGTCATACTTAAGAAAATTTTTCTGTATACATAGTGCCTTTTTTGAGCTCAGCAACGAAGGATTCACGTCAAAAACATTATTTTTGGCGTTCAGACGATGCTGTATCTTTCTAAAATATAAAAACGTAAAAAATTATGGAAAAAAACCGAAAATTAATACATTGAACAAAATATTGTCAAAAAATAAATATATGGCGCGAAGCGCCGAAATTTTAACATTTTCGAGCAAACAGATAGCTGATACGCTTAAAGCAGCGACTTTTGTACGAATTTAATTGGAAATCGCGAATTCTTGGGAGGGTAAAAAAATGTATAGAAGCTCAAAAACTTTTCCGGGGGAAAATCCTCCCAAACCCCCTCAAGATCATTTATGCCGGTGTAAAAGCATAATGACATCTTATGTTACAAAGTGTGTTTGTATAACAATCCTCTGCGATTCTTATGAACTACTACGTTAAAGGTACGTGTAAAGGCTCGAAATTTAGGGTGAGGGGTCCTCGTCGGCCATTTTTAGGGCGAGGGGTAAATGACCTCCATTTTTTGGCCAAAAACGGCCAAAAAATTTAGTTTCTTCAAAAAGTAGGGGATCAAAATTTTTCTGGCTTTCGGAGGATGGGGAATCCCCCATCCTTCCCTGTCTCATGTATGCGCATCACAATTGCACACTAGGGTATCCCCCTACCAGGACTTTTGGAAGGCGTACAACCCCCTCAGGCCGTTTTGGGACCAAAACTGTTGCTCGAACCTTGAAAAAGCGTTAAATGATGTCTGACAGTATAGTTTCAGGTACATATACTAATTTTTGCAGTAGTAGACTGTTCAATAAATTCATCCAGACAATTTTCTTCCATAATTTTGTATGTTTTTCATGTTGTAGGTCATTTAATCGCACTTATCGTTATTGTTTTCATGCAAATTTAGGCACAAGAATGAAATCAAACGAATGAAGTATTAAAACTTGACAAAATTTGACATTAAATAGGTTGAAAAATTAATCATCTATCTCTTCTCCCAGGAAACCCGGTTTACCCCTCCCAGAACTTTTAGAACTTTTGGCCTTGTGCATGTACGATGTGTTTATAGGTGTTCAAATTTCGTGGCGAGAATAGCTTTTTCATTTATTTTTATTGTTATTCAGGGTGGCCAAACCCGGGAATCCGGGAAACTCGGGAAAACCCGGGGTTTTTTCGGGCACCCGGGAAAAACCCGGGATTTTCGTCAAGAAATTTAGTTTGAGCTCAGTTTTTGGAGACCAAAATTACTGGATTAATAGTACAATGTTACATTTTTCATCGTTTTTAGTATCATGCTAGTTTACGTCTTTTTATATTTTATCATGTAGCATTTATTTCCGTTTTTCTTCTCGCCCATTGTCACATCGTTGATGGCTATTTGTGTATTCTATTTGCTTGATATAGCTAGTAGCTATTTGTACTATTGGTCGTTAAGACGTTTGTGCAACAATGTTTTTTTGTATTCGGCAAAGATTTTCCCCGATGTACAAAACCTTTTCGGGTCCGTCTTTGTACAAATACAAAGATTTTTGGGAAGTCTAAAATTGCAAAAAAGGTCTGAAATTCGCAAAAATTCTCGGTGTTTTGAGCCGAAATGAGTAATAGTGTGTTCTATATATCTTTGTAATGGCAGAAATTGCATTTCAAAAGGAAAAATGTCAAATTTTTCGGCGCACCGCGCCGTTTTAAGACGATTCTTAGTGATTTTTGCCCTTAGAGACATAGAAATTAGCTAAAATACACTACCAAAAGTCGAACAACTTTGTTTTTACCACACTAAAGTCGCTACTGCACCCAGGCGCGGATCGGGGGGGGCGGCCGCCCCTTTAAAACCCTTTTTGAAAATTTTTGGAGCAGCAGATATACTTTGGAATGCGCCCTAAATTGAGCTAAAAACGCAGAAACGTCAAAAGTTTTTGGCGCTACGCGTCGATTCATCATTATTTTTCGTTATAGTGTTCCAGCATTGTGTTTGAAGCAGCCAAAATATTCCAGTGCTTCACTTCAATTTAGTGTTTTAATCTACTGTACTATTTATCGGTTGAAACTCTAAACGCTGGCTGGACATCGTGTCTGTGTGCCGGTTATCGACAATTTTGCGTTTCGTTTTGTTTTTCAGTTCAGAACGCATTTCAAAGCAAGAGTTTGTATGGTTTGTTAGTATGAAGGAGCTGGTTAACTGTTTTCAGGCTGAGTTAAGAACCGTAATTCGGCCGATTTGATAACTTTTTATAACTTTAGTCGTTAGAAATCGAAAAATTGGCCAAATCACACCGTTAATGGTACAAAAACCCGATTTTATGAAGCAAAAAGTTGTAAAAATGAAACAGATTCTTCCTGGGGACCGTTTTTGTACATGTATATGTACAGGCACGGCTGGCCCTCCTATTTTGGGGGGACCAACAACAATTTTGGGGGTCCAAGCCAAAAATAGCACAAAATAACGTGTGAAAAGTACTATTTTTTCCGGTTTTGTCTGAATTTCGGGGGAGTCCGGACCCCCCAGTCCCCCCACAGCTACGTGCCTGTATATGTACAAATGGACCTGGCGCAAAAACGCTATACAAACATAACGTTAGTTTAGTTGTTTTTTTAATTCAATTTTTCATATCTACTCTAAAACAGGCTTATAAATCTTTCATCCAGCATTATGAATCGTTTTTATTTACAATTTCGAATATGAACCCCTAAAAATGAAACCGGCGGTAGTTCAGTATATAGACGAAATCGTACGAATGACCTACATATACCGCCTGGTGTATTTCGCGAGTTTTAGTACGAAAAGTGCGCTATTGATCCCAGCCCAGTATTTATTGGATAAGTCGAAAAAATCATATATAACGAAATTAGATAAAATAAACACACAATAAATAAATCAGTTGCTGGACAAATTTTTTGCAAAGAAATATTTTACGGGCTGGAAATAAGGCTAGAATTACCAGAATGACTATATCTATCGATAAGTGACAGCCACGTATTATGTTAGGAGGGGCGTTTAGGGAACCCCTTCCAGCGGAATTTACGATTTTTCAAATTTAAAAGTTTCCTGAAAATTTGCAGAAAAGGTGATTTCTTGAGCATTTTCCCAATATCTATTTGCTCAACGCTGTTAAATTTTCGGCGCTTCGCGCCATAAACTCGTATTTTGTTTAATTTGTTCAACTTTTTGTTATTTTTTTCGATTTTTTTCTTTTTATGCACCGAAAAGATAAAAAAATCGTTAGAAACACAGGAAATTGATCGTTTTGACGCGTACCCACCATTTTGGGCCGAAAAAAGCACTTTAAAATTTCACCCGCTCGAATTCGCACGCTGTGCATGTCTGGAGGCAGCCGCCTTAATGTCTCGTCATATCCAACTCCCATAGCTGTTCCGTTCTCTATCATGAGTATTATCGAACTTTATGAACGTAAACTTTGAGCTCGTTGCAATGAATAACGCGCAGTTATACAAATCCTTACTTTAAAATTAAAAGACAAAATATATACGAAATTGCGTGATTACATTTTCATCGAAGATCATCCAATTGCTGATAATGTGCACGTTAGGAGGTAATTTTTGCAAATTTTGATGCAAAATAATCGCAATTATATCGCCAATGCCCCGGAAAAGATTATCATTGGCACATCGTATTTTTCGAGCAAATGGAAAAGCTCGGCGAATCCATCTCTAAATAAATTAACCTAATTTAAATAATTGTGTAAATTATTATTAAAATTAATAATAATAATTTATTATTTTGAAAAAAGGATGGGCCACAAGGCTAAAACCCGATATAACAAACCATAACTGCGGCAAATATTGCCATAAAATTAAAAAGCCGGTAAAATGCATCCGATAGGTAAAAATTTCCTGAATCAAACAGTGAGAAAAAAAGTTTTGGATAGCCGCCAATACTTTATGTGCCATAGCAATTTTTTGAAACCCTAGCTTGAACGGCGAAAGATTTTTTCGTTTTTATCATCAATTTTTGTCATCCTTTTGACAATATTTTCATGTTTTTTGATTGGATATATTGTCAAAAAAGGGTACTACATAATTAGTAATGTGATACAGTACCGGATCAAAGGAGTTTCCCAACTTTTTTAAAAACAATCAAAAAATAGGTGCAAAAATTTGCCATCCACGTGCAGAATGTCGTTTATTCAGCGTTTTGCGTGTCTTTTTTGTTTAAAATTGCTTTTCGTGAAACATTTTTTCAAAAAATTTTGAAATTTTCGACAATTTTGTTCGATAAATTCGCTAAATTTCTTTGTTTCCAGCGAACATGTGGCGCGAAGCGATGAGAAATTTGTGATATTAAAGAGGTAAAAACTTAAGAAGCTTGAATCAATTCTCTATCTCATGCATCTTTAGCATTTGACGCAGACCATCGAAAATATTGAAATTTTATGCTTGAAAATAAGAGAAAACTATGCTGAAAAAACTAGTGTTGTTCTTGCAATCGTCTAAAACCTACTGCCTTAGCAGAAATATGGCATCCGGACCGCCAAAATATATATAAATAGTAATAATTGGTATTTTCCGGCGTAAAGCGCTGGAAAAATTTGAGAAATTATGACCACTGACGGCCAAAAATCATAGCTAATTAGGTATCCTTTCTTTCCCTCGCCAATTACTTTTGCCAATGAAAAAGGGCCGCCGCACCCCGCCCCCTTCGCCCTCCTTAAATCCGCCCCTGACGCGATATAACGCAGAAACTCTGTGGTTTAAACAATATCAAAGCAGGTTGTAAAGAAGCCGCCACAACGTATGAAAAAACAGCAGTTGGCCAAATTTTTTTTCCGTATTTAAAACATCTAAGTAATGAAACAATTTTTAAAATTTTGTGTTGATATTAGTGATTGGACTAAGGCCCCGACCTCGGCAAGGCTCGGCGTTTTTTGGAGCCTCGGCCTCGGCGCCGAGGGCAAAGCTAGAAAAAGCCGAGGCGCCGCGGGTTTCGGAATGTCTACTTTATCTTAACAATTTTATCTGTTAGTTGTTTACCACACATTTGAAGTATCAGGCTCCAAATAAATTGTTCATCGCCATAAATTTCGCCCAATGTGCTATACTTTTCACTGTTTGTTAGACGTTTTGTCATAAAAAAGCTTTGCGAGTAACAAAATTGCACAAACACGGATTAAACCAGAGTTATTCTAGTCATTTCTAATCCATTGATTTTATAAAGACTAAAACCTATTTATTTTTGTCCACATTATTTTTCGACAGATAAAATTTTCTGCATTGTTCAGCTTATATTCGGAAACCTGTTAAATTAAGCTTAAAAGAATAAACATTTTGAGATCTTCTAACGCTCCGCGTCATATATAAATAATTCCTGCTCTGCTTGTCTTCAGACATGCGCTACATTGAGCGTAAAAGAATAGAAATGTCAAAGATTTGCGGCGCTTCGTGCAACATGTAATTACTGCAATGCTTATCTTCAAAAGCTTACAAAATTCAGCTTAAAATGGTATAAATCAAACATTTCTGGCGCTCCGCGCCAGACATAATCATTAAGTTGTATTTATTCAGAGAACTGCAAAAAATCAAGTAATAAAAATATCGAATATGTTTGGCGCCAGCTATCATGTTTTGTTTATCTTAAGGAGAGGCTGCAAAATTTATCTTAAGTTCTAAAAATGTCTACAGCAATTTTACTAGCCTTTGATCATCCTTTTTTCTTTACATTCCCTGTCAGAAATTAGCGTCGATAAATGTTGATAAATAAATGTCGGTAAATATTGATATTCTACGTAGCACTTATTTCTACAAATCTTAATGGGTTTAACTAAATTTCCGAAAGAAAACTGAAACTAGAGACGATGAAACAAGAAAAAACCATTTCACACGTAAATAACGTTTTTAGGCTAACCTCGACAGTTTCGGAAAATCCCGAATGTCTATATATATGTTAAATCCGACAGATCAGGTGCAGACATGCACGTGGGGGGATTGGGCGAATATAGATGCCCAGAACGGAAAAAATATGGAAATTTTCTCGAGAAATTGAACGCAAATAACGGATGAGAATTGAAAATTTTCTTTGAAAGTGTTATAAATTGACCACAAACTGTGTCATAATGTAATTTTGACGATAATTTAGCGCTTATAAGTTTTTGAGGTCATTTTTGCCAAAAAAAGCACAATTATTGATCCCCTGGGGCCAATTCATTTCCAGATGGAATTCGAAATCCCAAGTTCCAAGTCTTGGGAAAATGCGAAATTTCCCAAGTTTCAGTCTATTTGCTCCATCATTTTCCAAGTCCATTAAATTCCAAATTCTTTAAATTCATAGGAAATTTCAATTTAATTCATGGAAAATCCGCTTTTTTCCAACTTTTGATTCATTTGAAGCACAATTATTGATCCCCTGGGGCCAATTCATTTCCAGATGGAATTCGAAATCCCAAGTTCCAAGTCTTGGGAAAATGCGAAATTTCCCAAGTTTTTTCCAAGTTCCAAGACTTGGAATTTCCAAATATTTTTCCCGAGTAAGAGTGCATTTTTTCAATGGTCGGTTCATTTGCTCCTAAATTTTTTGATTTGGTATTTAAGTCTTGGAAAATTTACTTGAAAAATGTGCTCATTTCTTCCTCATCGATTTACGGTTGGAAAACACTTTCCAAGTGCACAAGTCGCTGTTTATTATCGCTTTTTATGCAGCTTAACTTTAATAAAGTCATTGACAATATATAATCCTCGATTAAAAAGAATGCGTAAATTAAAAAATCAAGATCACAATTCAATTCGTCTTAAAACTTAATTAAAATTAAGACATTAAATTTAAAAAAAATGGAATAGTGAATTACATTTTTTACTTGCTGTAAATGATATTAATTAAATTACAGATATTCCTGTCCCATAAACATCTATAGTTGTCTTATGAAAAATAAAACGGTCATTAACTTTTAGGACGGTTTGTTCATTCCGGTACCTAATAAAAAATACTGTTGGGAAAAACAAAAAATAAATTTAGAATTTCAAAAGCCATAAATTCAAAATTTTAAAAATTGCATGTTTAACGCGTTGGAAATATGGTTGAAGAGCAAGAGAGATGTTTAAGCACAAAGATCTTTAAATGAATTGCAGTTATGCATAATTTTATCTATCTCTAACACGATACCCGTAATTCAGGCGTACGTCGCATTTGTTTATCGCAATATTTTTCATTATTATATTTAACACTTATTTGACACACGACACGCACACTCATGCGCACGCAAGCACACAGAACAAACCATCGCTAAAAGCAACTGGACATAATACATGAAGCCAGGGGCGGATTTAGGAGGAGGCGGCCCCCCCCCCCATTGGCCCAAAATAGTGCGCAAAATTAAGCATTTCTGAGCGATTTTTGATTTAAAAGAGATAATTTTTCCGCCCAAGTCAGGGTTCCACCCTCCCTTAGGGGTTCCGCCCCCCCCCTTAGGAAAATCATACATCCGCCACTGCATGAAGCGCTATATGAACAAATTGTAACTATCGATAAAAAAGAGACATGCGAATAGCGTTGTTTATTGTCAATTGGACTTGGAAATTTTCTCCGGAGCCGAACTTGGAAAACCCAAGTGCTTGGAAAGAGCAAAAAGACTGACACTAGGAAACATGGACAATTTACTTGGAGACATGGAGAAAAAGGAGCTTTTTCCTAGTCGGAAAATGCTAATGACTTAGAATTTCAATTTGAGCAAATAATATTGGCACCTTGGAAACTTGGAAGTTGGACTAAGTTCCAAGTTTCCAAGACTTGGAATTTCCAAGTCTCCGATCATGTGCTGAAATCGAAATTCTAAGCCATTACCATTTTTCAGCTTGGAAAGAAATAGTTTTTCACTGAGTCTCCAAGTAAATTTTCGAAGTTTGCAAGCAATGCTTTTTGCACAAATCTCTTTGCACCGTGCCAAAAACCTCCCGAAATCCTTTTGCACGACCGAAAATGTTTTTATACAAAAATTTTCCGCGCTTGGCGCAGTAGGATTAAATACTGTATTAACTATGATATCTTTCACACCATGTTTACATTTACAAAATCGCTATGTACTTCCTCCGCGGCCACAAGTCTATTGCATTTTCTATTTGAATTCAGTGCCAAAACTATAAAACCGCTAATTTCTCAGTCTTTTACACGGACATGCATATATATGTATAGCTATTGCCTATTTTCTATTTATTAAGTTTTAAAGTTTAGAAATAATAGTTTGTAATTTTATGAGAGAGTCTAAAGATATAATTAAAATTAGAAAATGTAAATAGCACGATTTTTGATATTTTTGTGGTACTGCTGATGTGATATAAAAACCTCAGTAATAATTCTTGAGCGTACTACGCGCTTACTGCGTAAAGATAAAAAGATGACAAAATAGGACAAATGAAATAAAAAGCTAAAATATTTTTAGCATTTTCAGACACGTAGCTGTGAGGGGATAGGGGGAGACTACTTCCCCCAAGATTTTGAAAATACGAGATATCATAAAAGGGTACCCCAAAAGAAAAACTTGAAAATTCTCGAAGTGCATTTGAAAGACTGCTGGAATAGATTCTAGTTCATTTTGGAACTAATAAAAAAGCCCAAATTGTGTTGTGTTGAAGCGAACGTCCAAAGTTTAGTAATGACTTTGAAAGAAGTGAAAAACTTAACCAAATCTGTGTCTTCTCTTTCTATTTTTAAGGCATTTTCTTTTTTCACATTGTGTTTTTTTTGTCGAAGAAGCATGTCAGTACGAGCATATTAAAAGGTTATTCTTGGGATCGGAATGTAGATGAATTTAATTCTAAAATGTGTTTTTTCCAAAAAATGCCCATTTTAAAAAATGTATCAAGCGCACTGTGACAAACAATTGATAAAAGTGTAGGATTAATGAAGATTAATAATTTTGCAGTAATCTGACTAGCTTGACTGAACTTTTGGCAATTGACCCGTATTTTTCCACAATAAAATCAAAATTTTCCCAACAGCAACATATCTTTCACCAAAATCGTCTGAGAGTACCAAATTTCTGAAAAGTTGAGGGAGGGATAATACCCACACATGGGCGTGGGAGAGGTTTGGGGGTACGCACCCCCAGAAGTTGAAACCCCCCCAGAAATCAAAATACCACCCACCCAGAATTCAAATTTTGAAATTTTTATGCTTTTTTAGCGATTTTTTGATGCCATTGGATAGTGCTCGATGAGAAACGTCGAAAAATGGTGTTTTTTCGCCATACGACAACTTTTAAGACCATGTTTTGACCTTTGAAAATTTTTTCACTTTTCACCCCCCCCCCAGAATTTTGGTGCTGCCCACCTATGGAACCCCCTCTCACCCCTCCCTATGCCCTTGTGTAACGTGCGTGCGTGCGAACGTGTGTGTGTGTGTGTGTGTGTGTGTGTGTGTGTGTGTGTGTGTGTGTGTGTGTGTGTGTCTGTGTCAAATCGATGTTAAATATAATAATGAAAAATATTACGATAAACAAACTCGACGTTTAATGAAGTTCAAGCCTAAATTACGAGTTTCACGTTGGGAATAAAATTTATTTGAAGTTCTTCATCTTTAAAGATATCTCTTCCTGTTCGACCATATTTCCAACGTGTAACTGAAACTTTAGAAAATTAAAGTAATTTTGAATTCATGACAATTGAAACCCAAAATTTTTTTGTTTTTCTCAAAAGTGTATTTATTAGGTAACGGAATAAACAAACTTTCCCGAAATTTAATGACCGTTTTATTTTTCATAAAATGACTATCCATCTTTATGCGTTATTATTTGTAATTTAATTATTCACTTACACAAAGTAAAAATTTTATTTCATTATTCCATTTTTCAAATTCAATTCCTTAATTTTCATGAACTTTTACCCAAATTAAACTATGATATTATTTTTTTAAATTTATGCATGTTTTTTACCAAGGATTATATATAATTAACTTACTTTACGAAACTTAAGCTGTTTTCCAATCAAAAATCGACGACGAAGTAATGAGCCCATTTTCCAAATAAATTTTTCAAGGCTTGGAATCATAAGTGGGCAGCACCGAAATTCTGGGGCAGAGGTGTAAGATTTTTTAAAGGCCAAAAATGGTCTTAAAAATATTGGTATGGCGCAAAAAGACCATTTTTCAGCGTTTCTCATCGAGTACTATCCATTGGCATAAAAAATTGCGAAAACAACAACAAAAATTCAAAAATTAAATTCTGGGAGAGCATACCCCTAACCCCCACGCCCACGTGTGCTTGCAATCCAAGTCAACAAATTTAGGAGCAAATGAAGCGAGTCTCGGAAAAATATTTCGCGTTTTCTCAAGAATTGGAACTTGGGACTTGGCATTCCAAGTAGAAATGAATTAGCCCCTGAGACCGGTTGACCCCTATAGATCAGCCATGATGTGCAGCTATGATCAAGAGACTTTTTCTCAAAAGCGTAGCAAATTCTAACCATTAGTTTTTATCGCAAAAACGCCAAAAACCGTAAAAATGGTTCAATCTTAATTAGAGCTATACCGGGGCCAGGAAACACACTATTCGTACATCACGTATTACATGACTTTCCATGCTGGCATTCAGGCCCGTATCCAGGATTTTATTCCGGAGAGGCCGAAAATTTTTGAGGCCAGATATCTCAAAAACTATAAGGAAATAAGCGAAAATAAAGGCAGTTTTGAGCGTATCTCGGCGAGCTCTATACGATGGTGAAGAAAAATTTCAAAAACAATTTGAAAATTTTTCACTCTATTTCATATTGATGTACAGCAAATTTATCATTTAAGCTGATTTCTCATCACTTAATCGACGAATTATTTCTTATCTCTTGCTCTTTATTGGCCCAAAATAGTGCGCAAAATTAAGGATTTTTGAGCGATTTTTAGCGATTTTCGGGTTAAAACGGCTAATTTTTCCGCCCACGTCATGGTTCCACCCCCCCCCCTTAGGAAAATCCTGGACCCGCCACTGTTTAGAGAAAAACAATACAGACAATGAATAATTCGGCGCCAAGCGCTGAAAAAATTGACGTATTCTGCATATCAAGTTCAAATTTGAGCGGTTCTGAGCGGGCTAGAAGACAAAAACATACATAAACAATAAATATGGCGCGAAGCGCCGGAGAAATTTCATGTTTCCCATGTCATAACTCAAATTTGAGCTATTTTGAGTGAGCTAAGAGGCAAAAACTATAACTGAACAATGAATCCGGCGCACAGCGCTGAAAAAAAATTGACATGCTCTCTATGTCTTACTCAAATTTGAACGATTTTAAGCGGTTTAGAAGACAAAACTATACATAAGCAATAAATCCGGCGCAAAGCGCCGGAAAATTATGAGTCTACTAGCTCAAAAGTACGCTAAAAACCTGTTTTGGCGTTGTTTCAGACGCACTTCGCCAATTTTTCATTTTTACCTTTAGGGGGACCCTTGGGAAAAATTTTTTTCACATTTTGGGGAGCAGCCCCCCCCCCGCCCTCCCTGGATACGGCCCTGCTGACATTTGTTGTATGATATATCATTCATGTGAAAGTATCCACCTCATATTTCTCCTATCATAATAGTGATAAAAAAATATAAAATAGTAATATAATAAAATAGTTTTAAACAAATTACAATTGCGATGCATAGCACCTTTACTCAAGATAGAGTCATAATCAATTGGAAAATTTTTTCTCTCTCATATTGAATATTCGCATGATGTTTATGATTGCATTGTAACCAGGCACGTAGCTGGCCCTCTCATTTTGGGGGGCAACACCAATTTTGGGGGGTCTAAGCCAAGAATAGCACAAAATAACGTGTAAAGAGTCCTATTTTTCCGGTTTTTTCTAAATTTTGGGGGGTCCGGACCCCCCCGTTCCCCCACAGCTACGCACCTGATTGTAACTTTATGCAATTAGTTTTTCAGCTTTTACGTAAGCGATCGAAGGCCCTTGAAATTAAACCAGCACAATCAAGAATTTCACGAGACATTGCATGAAAACAATTTACTTTTCAATTAAGGTTTTAGGCAGCGAAATATATAATGAACTGCTTCCGCATCTACCCTCGGCCTCGGCAAGAATTTCAAACTGCCCCGGCCTCGACCGAGGGTCCAAAAGTACTCTCAGTTCGATCACTGGTTGATATTAGCGCAAGTTGTGATGTAACGACTGGATTTAGCCTTTTTTGGCACAACATATACCTCATTTGCAATTCTTTCGTATTCCTAACAAGCTCTTCTAACGCGGCTTTAGTATAGCCGTCGGCTACGATGAGATTATGACTTTCGGTCCACCTGCAAAAACGAACATGTATAGTCATCATGGCCTCTAAAAAACCCACTCTACAGTTTTTCGCTAGTACCTCCCAAACTAAAAGCTCTGTGCCGGATTTTTTTGCATCCCCTAATAGAGGCTACATAGTAACATACAAAATAAAAGCCAATCATCTACTCGTTTTTAGCATTTTAAAGAATTTGCGAAAATAAAAAACCCACTTTTTCCTAAAAGACCCATTGTCCTCTAAAAAAACCAACCACCAAAAATCGCCCTGGAATTGATAATACAATACAATTTCGTGATTTTTAAAGATAAACTCCCTTTTCTCACGATTTAAAACTGGTTTGTACCATCAAGGTACACAAATAAAATAATCTTGTCAAGATCTCAAAAATCGATAAAATATGGCGTAAGAAAATGGGTTCTTTTTCGGTTGCATTTAATTCTTACGCATTAAATTCGTCCAATATATCTGAATACACAACCATTCTTTGCAAACCTCATGCGGAGCGCAGGCAGGGGCGGATTTATGGGGGCGGCCGCCCCCCCCCCATTGACCCAAAATAATGCGCAAAATTAGGGATTTTTGAGCGATCTTTAGCGATTTTCGGGTTAAAACGGCTAATTTTTCCGCCCAAGTCAGGTTTCGGCCCCCCCCCCTAGAAAAAAATCCTGGATCCGTCACTGAGCGCAGGTAGGGTAATTTAAACCACAATCCTACTATTTAGCACAATTCTTTACAAGACAAAGTGGATTTAATTTAGAGGAAAAGAGGATTTTTTGTTACGCTTTACTTTCGAAACATACTGCAGCTGACTGGTTCACCGGAAGTGGAGAAATTTTTTAAATTTATAGTTTTAAAGGGGCCAAACATAAATTAATCATCGATTCCAGTCACAATGCTGCGTTTAGCTGTAATGGTAGCTTGAAAACACTGAAAAAAATCACTTATTTTAGCAACAAAGACCACATTTTTGTAAAATGCTCCCTTAAGAGAAAAAACCAGCCCGAATGAAATTAATGGCTTAGATCACGCCCACATGGAGTATAATAAATGCCACTAAAATATGGGTCGCACTATTTCAATGGAAGCTGAGATATATATGAATGGTTTTTTCAGATCAATTTTAAATGAGTTTTTGTTAGAGGCCATATGACTATAAACCATTCAATTGAAAAACATTGCACAATAGCTCGACAATACTAATAATAGATAAGAGTAAATAAATAAATCAATAAAAGGTAAATAAATTAGGCATGCTGTTAGTATAAAACAAACAAAAAGATGCGAGAAATAGTTTATAATATAGAAAGTATACAAAATTATGTATATTATGATAAATTACGGGTTTTACGAGGCGCAGGAGTCTAACTGAAACGAGAGGAAGTAAGCAGGAGTACGAGTACATATATACCGAAAAAATACATAAAAAAAACATGAAAAATCATATAAACAGGCGAGCTCATCAGAGAGGAACTAGGTTGCTACAGTTTCGTGCATTTAATCCGCTGACTGTCACCGCAACCTAGCGGCACCAGTCTAGGCGGCTAGACTGCCTCTCAAACTAAACGAACAACAACCAAAATGCAAACAAAAACGCGAAAAATATCTATAGAAAATCTAGTCAATGTGCCCCTACCTTGGTATTTTCAGGATAATGCTGCACATGACCAAAGAAACTAGGCGAATGTGAAAAAATTCTAGAAAATCTAAGTCAATGTACCCCTACTTTGGTATTTTCAGGATAATTCCGTACATACTTAATGCTCAACCGCTCAAAATATATTACCTTCTGCTGATTTCTTAAATAAAATTACACTAGTGTAAACCATACGAGAAGACCCAACCCACCTACCTCACCACCTTTAGAACAATGATAGTTTACTATCACGTTTCCTCTAGCTTACATTTTAAGTAAAGATGACTTCATTTTATTAGCTGGATACTAACAGCTATCGACAGAACTAAATATGTACGTAAATTCACACAAACAAAGTTAAAAAAAGAAATGTCGCGAATTCAAATCGCTTAACATTAATATCCCAACAGCAAATTACATTATTCAAATTCAAACTGAACTGGCTCAACTTACCACTGAATCATATGAGGAATTTTCTGTTGAACAGTCAATGCACGATCATATTCAATAGCTAAGTACTTCTTCAGCAATTCGGCGGTCTGTGAAATGGAATGGATAGTTTTACTTGCTTTAAAGTACTTAAAATGGAAATTTGGTGTCAGGCCTTGTTGTAAACAAACCTTGCCATCTTTGGTTTCGAACAAGGCGTGAGTGGACGCAGCTCGCGAATCATCGGCGCAGCAATATTTCGAAAGAGTGTAATCGAAGTCGACGAGCACCTGAACGCGGAAATATTCCTATATTCAATCTATATTTTTATGATATTTATTCATAACCTGTAAACGACTCGATCCATCTTTGACCAGTCGGTTCAATTTGACGTCAAGCTTTTCCGACGTTTCTGAGCTAATATGGATGCCATTACGGCTCAGCAATTTCCTCGTAGACGAGACAATACCGTTTTTTAACGCTTCTTTCATACTTTATATCGCTTAACAATACAAGAACATCATTGAAACCTAAATGCGCCCTTAAAATTCACTAAGCATCAAAGACGTCACTGCATACGGAAACCTTAACGCGTCTGCGCCAAGGCCTGCCGAGTGCCGAGTATGCCGTTACGGACGACCCATCTAAAATCTGAATGACCTTCAAACAATAACTTTCTAACATTTTTTCGTTTTTATCGCGATTTTTTATGCCAATATGGATGAAAAGCGACGAAAATGACGTTTTGTCGATGTCATTAAATTTTTGGCGCTATTTTTAGCTTTTAAAAATTTCGGACCCTCAGAATTTTAATAACATGTAAACCGCTTCAAGTAAGCTACAACATTCTTTGATCATTCCTTACTTATCAATCTAAGCAGTAACCATAATATTCTACTGGATACCCAGTGAGCCAAACGCTGTCAAGTCCAAATTTCAAAGACCTTCCAGAAATCCCCCTAATGATAAAAAATCGAATTCAAAACACTTTAGTGAACAATTTTCAGTCAATAACTTTTTTGCTAAAAACTGCTTTCACTTTTAATGCATAAAACAGTTTTTGCCCAAGACAACGAGCTGACCCGACTAATTTTCTGAAATATAGACCAATTTATATTAGGTTAGCCTCCCTTGGCAGGATCTTAATTAAGGGCCTGTCAATCCCCTATTACCTTCGTCATGCCCACTAGTGTGACGACCAAACATGGGTAGCGAGCGACCGAATTATGGCATATTACGCAAAAACGTCAAAAATTCAATTCTGCGCTTCCATCGATTAGGAAAGGGTCTTTGGTCGTCCTCCAACACCCAAACTCAAAGGAATTTCGAACCCCCCATTTTTGGAGGAATTTAATTTTTTAGCCGTTTTTAGGTGTTTTTTGGCCGCTTTAGATCAAAAATTAGAGATCACCCACCCTTCAAAAGGCCAGGAACCCTTTTCCGAAATTTCGAACCGTCAGGCCCGTAGCCAAGGAGGGATAAGGGGGAGGCAGTTGCCCCTCTCGAAACCAAAAAAAATTGTTCCTCACAAGGGTCCCTAAAAGGAAGGAATGAAAAATTCTCGAATTACATTTGAAAGGCCGCCAAAACAGGTTTTCTTGCGTACTTTTGAGCTAGTGAATGTAAAATTTTGTGGCGCTTCGTGCCGGATTAATTGTTTCTGTATAGTTTTTGTCTTTTAAACTGTTCAAATTTAAGTTATATATGGAGAAAATATCAAATTTTTCCGGCGCTTAGCGCCAAATAACTAATTTTCTGATCGTTTTTCTTCGCAGAGCACAAAGATTGAGTACAAATAAGAAAAGTTGAGAAATTGTTTATGGACTAGACGATGAGAAATTACCTGCGCAGATAATTTAAGCGATAGATTTTCTGTGTATGAGTATGATATAAACTGAAAAAATTTTAAAATTATTTTTGAAATTTTTCTTAACCATTGTGTAGAGCTTGTCGGGCGACGCTCAAAAATGCCCATATTTTTGACTACCCCTCATAGTTCTCGAGCTACATGGCTACGGGCCTGGATATAACGTTAGATGTTAAAGCATAATTGTTTATACAGTTTTTAAACTGCTTTTTGACAAAAATCTTTCCATTTTAGCTCTATGGATTTTCCTCAATTTCGCAGAAAACATCTACCATTCTTTACAAATATTTGAGAAAATTTCAAAACATTGTTGAACTTTGTAAAATTTGAAAAAATGCTGAGAAACCGCTTTGAACAAAAATTTAGGTTGTGTATTTTAGGCCGTTAGCATCTTTTTTTGTTATAGCCTCTTTATAAGTACATACTTATACGAGTACTAAAAGGTTTTTTAACGTCGTTTTATGCTTTGCCCAAGTATCCTACAGAAGACGGTACTGCTACAGGACAGGATAGTAGCTATTTATGACGTAATGAACAATGATACGTAGCAGTAATAATCGCAATATAAACTACGCCTAAGCCAAAGAGTGAAAATAAAACAATAATTTTTACAATGTTAGTTACTATTATGTAGAAGTACCTTAATAAACTCATAAAAAATCGACTAAAAAACGGCACTTCGACAGAACAGTAATGCCTGTTTTAAGATAACTTCCGTTAATAATCATACTTAGGCGTAAGCTTAATTTATTGCCATGAACAATATTAATCATCGTCAGGTTTAGGCTTAGGTTGAGTTTATTGCCAAGAGCTATTCACGCATTATCGATCAGTCGATGGTGAAAGTCCATTAAGTTACCTATATAAAATAGGACTATGACTTATATTTCTAATAATCATTATAGCTGATGACGTTAAAACAGTTGAAATACCTAACAAAAACCCTAAATGCAAAATTTCGTGGGTTGAGTTTTGGCCAACTTCCAAACACAGCAGTGGCGTAGCTTTGGGCGGAAAAGGTACACTAGTCCCCCAAAATTTCGGAAGTACAGGTATTTTTCACAAAGTCCCCTATAGGGTGAAATTGAAAAGTATTTAAGCTTATCAGAATGACCGCTTGAACCATATTCAAGGCCGGCCCGTGAGTGAGGCGACCGAGGCCTGTGCTTCAGGACTCAGAACTAAAAAGAGCCTCAAATTTTTCCTATTTTTTAATGCAAATTTTAGTTTGATAAAAATTCTAACTTAAGTGTATTATAGATAGATACAATCAAATCATAACACAATAAAAATGGATCGAGGCCTCCCTAGCTTAGCTTTGACAATAGGTGCCTACTGCTTTTCTTTATAATGTTGCTTGATATAAAACAATACGGCAAATTGCAGACAGAACTTTGTCATGACTGGATGACAGCAAAGGGCACATATGTAATGGAACTTTTTATCAGAATGCATAATACTAAAAATATCATCGGTGTACGAAATTTTCTTCATGCGCGGTGTATCATATTTTCTTCGTGTTCATAAGCATTTTTGTGAGAATTCTTGTAGAATAAAACACTTGATGCTTCTGCATTTTTAAAATGCAATGCTTGTATTTTAATTCCACTTCTCAAATTTTGCTGAATTACTGAAAGGCTTTATCCTGCATATGAAAATTGGACTATTTTTGTATTGATAACTTTGACCGGTTTAACCTAATTTCATTTTGGCTGTACGAGTTACATTTTCGTCAAATTGCATGTGTTGAATTCTGATTATTTTTATAATAAGTGACAGGAATTCCCCATTCTCATTTTGTTTCGTTCGAATTTTTTTCCTTTTGTTTAACCTCTGATGTAAAAAACGGCGGCAGTTTGATTATTAAGGTTTTGATAAACCAATAGGATACAAAACAGTTTGAAATTGACTTTTTCAAACATTTAACTGATAAAGCCTTAAACTATTTGAACGAAAGATTTATTTTACTTCAAAATTGTTGTGACAAATTTGGCTTTTTATTTATTATTAGAAAATTAAGCTCAAAAAATGTCAGCGACATTGAGCAACACTGCAGCGACCTGTAAATTCGTTTAATTGATGGTAATGATATGGGCATAGATGCAAGTGACTTGGCAAGTGAATTGGTCACGCTTTCAAAAATTGTTGGTGTCTGAATCAATATCCGACCTAAGTATGCTCGTTACATCAAAATTCGTCCACAAAAAGGACGATTGTGTCCCAACATGGCCACCAGTCCCAACACAGCAACCAGTCCCAACACAGCCACCGTCCCAACACGGCCATCGAAATTCCCAATACAGCCACTGTCCCAACATGGCCACCGTCCCAACATGGCCACCATCCCAACATGACCACCGTCCCAACACGGCCACTGTCCAAACACGGCCACCGTCCCAACATAGCCCTTCCCAACATGACCAAAGTCCCAACAAAGCCACTGTCTCAACAAGGCCACTATCACTGTATTTGAATCAGTTAAGTAGGTATTAATAGTTAATTACAGGAAGATAATTAGACATGAATATACATACCAAAATTCTGGGGAGGTGCAAAATTTTTCAAAGATCAAAAATGGTCTTGGCAAAGAAAACACCATTTTCAACGTTTCTCATTCAGCACTATCCAGTGGCATAAAAAATCACTTGAAAAAACAAAAAATTTACAAAAATTAAATTCTGGGGGGTATTTTGGTTTCTGGGGGGTATTCAAACTCCTGGGGGTGCATACCCCCAAACCCCCCATGCCCACGTGTGGTGGTGGCCTTGTTGAGACAGTGGCTTTGTTAAGACGGTGGCCATATTGGGATGGTGGCCACGCTGGGACGGTGGCCACGTTGGGACGGTGGCCGTGTTGGGACGGTGGCTGTGTTGGGACAGCGACCATGTTGGGACGGTGGCTGTGTTGGGGACGGTGGCCGTGTTGGGATGGTGGCCGTGTTGGGACAGTGGCCATGTTGGGACAGCAGCCACGTTAGGACGGTGGCCGTGTTGGGATGGTGGCCTTGTTAGGACGGTGGCCGTGTTGGGATGGTGGCTGTGTTGGGACAGCTGCCATGTTGGGACGGCGGCCGTGTTGGGACGGTGGTCGTGTTGGGATGGTGGCTGTGTTGGGACGGTGGCCGTGTTGGGATGGTGGCCGTGTTGGGATGGTGGCCGTGTTGGGATGGTGGCTGTGTTGGGATGGTGGCTGTGTTGGGATGGTGGCCGTGTTGGGATGGCGGCCGTGTTGGGACGGTGGCCGTGTTGGGATGGTGGCCGTGTTGGGATGGTGGCCGTGTTAGGACGGTGGTCATGTTGGGACAGCAGCCATGTTGGCACAGTGGCCGTGTTGGGACGGTGGCTGTGTTGGGACGGTGGCCGTGTTGGAACGGTGGCCGTGTTGGGACTGGTGACCATGTTGGGACATTACCAAAAGGACTAGCTGATGAAATACTTCCAAATTGTTGTATCGCATTGCGAATTTTACTGACTTTGCCTGTTACGGTAGCTGGTGCAGAGAGGAGCTTCTTGAAACTGAAGATCATTAAAACGTATCTATACGGTCAACCTTGAGTTAAGAGAAACTTTCTAATTTGGCTATTATTCATGTTGAACATAAACAAGAAAAGCTGATAAATTATTCTAATCTTATTGAAAAATTTGCAGCAGTGAAAGCTACGCAAAAGCCTTCATAAGGTATGTGTGTATTAACATTGCGCTTCTGTCTCACCGGTTATTTAACGTAAATAAAATACAGTAAAAATGAGTGAACGTACATTATAAAATTGCAAGAAAAATTTTTGTAAGAAGGCCACATCTTTTTGTTCTCGCCTCAGGCCTCGCTGATGCATGGGCCGGGCCTGACAATATTAGCACACTTTTGAACTTATATGCATAAAATTTTTGGGAGCATTGCCAGGCACGCAGCTGGCCGTCCTAATTTAAGGGACCAACACCAATTTTTGGGGGACTAAGCCCAAAAAAGCCAGAAATAGCACAAAATCACGTGTAAAAAGTCCTATTTTGCCCATTTTTCTGTATTTTGGGGGCCCGGACCCCTCCCCATTCCCCAAGAGCTACGTGCCTGCGCATCACGCCTATTTATTCATGTACAGCACATTTTTTATAATTCAAACAAAGTTAAATTGTTGAAAAATTTCTTCATTGTATAGATGAATAGCTCAAAAGCACCATTATTTTTATTTATCGTCGAGCAATTCTTGCGATATTCGACTTCAAAATTTTTGCCTCTCCCCCCCCCAAATTCACAAGGCCAGCTATGCCCCTGAAATACGTATGTACGTTAAATAAAAGATCACATGAGGTGCATAAAATTAGATCTAAAACATTATTATTATTATTGGCTTCCGTGGATAACAATAAAAGACCAGAGTTAAAGAAGATCTCATAGAAAACTCACGTAACTGGGTTCCTATAAACAGAAACGTGATTTAAGTTTAAATTTGGCAAGTTAAAATCACCTAAGACAATACAATTTTCTGAATTTTCTACATACAACAAAGATTAAAAGCAAAATTTATATCGTAGGTACTTTGGAGAACAATAACACATTATAAATTTAATCGGTTTGTCACATGTATGGAGATCACAAATTATTACTTCAGGACAAATTTAAAGATTCTTCTATAGGAATAATATTAAGTTTTAACAACTTTTTGTAGAAAACTGCTACTCCACCACCTTTTTTTCAGCCTATCACATCTATGCACCCATAGTTTCCCAAGGTCCAGAGTTGAGGGAGGGGTGAACTCCCAAAATAGGGGACCAGTAAATTAAGTAGTATATTATTTTTAGCCGACACTATTTTTTGTATATAGGAGCTTCTTTGTGCATGTACAAAGATCTCCGAAAAGGTCTTTGTATGAGCGAACAAATTTTTGTAGATATATTATATAAATGTATTTTTAAACATACACCTTTTTACAGTTTTTGTCACGTTTTTTTGCCTAAAAAATCGTGTGAAGCCCAACTATTAATGTACATAAACGAAATTATATGCCACATCGATTATAAAAGTTCGGTTGATGCTATATATTTAGACTTCTGCAAAGCTTTTGATTCTGTCTCACATAATAAACTCCTTCACAAACTTTCATTTTACGGACTAGAAGGACAATTATTTTTGTGGATTACAGATTTTTTACATGGTCGAACTCAGCAGGTAAAAATTGGTGATTCTTTTTCTGAGCTCACTGATGTTACTAGCAGAGTTCCACAGGGTAGCGTTCTTGGTCCTCTTTTGTTTCTTTTTTACATAAATGATATAGCTTTTCTGAACAAAAATGAAAAGTTGAAAATGTACCTATTTGCGGATGATGTAAAAATGTTTTCCATAACAGAACAAGCAGGTTTGTTGAACGATTTGTCACTGAATATTCATGAGTGATCTGAAAAGTGGCAATTACCTTTATCTTTAGCTAAGTGCTCCGTTTTGCATTTCCGTCATAAAAATACCAGGCAAAAATATTCGATTGGAATGGAGGATATTTTGGAAAACAACGGAGTAAAAGATTAAGGTATTATTTTGAACGAATATATGGATTTTTTGCCGCACATTGCACATATAGTTAAAAGTGCATATTTTATGATGTCATTGATTTTTCGAGCATTTAAGGCTAAAGATGCTGAACTGCTAGTTATGACTTATAAAAACGTATATCCAACCTTTAATAGAATATTGCACGGTTATTTGGTCACCACACAAAAAGCAAGACGTGAAAAGTATTGAGAGAGTTCAAAGATACTTTACTAGAAGGGTCTTAAATTTTCCCGACTTGAGCTATAGTGAACGATTAGATTTTCTTAAATTAGACTCACTTCAGTTACGTCGAGTCCGTCATGATCTATTAATGGCCTATAAAATTTACCATGGTCTTATAGACATCGATTTTAACGAGTTGTTCACGGTGTGTAATGGCATCACTCGATCAGTTAACTCGATAAAGCTGAAAATACCTAAATCTCGCTTGAATTTGAAAATGTATTTTTTGTTAATAGACTCCCTCCTCTTTGGAATAATTTGCCAGAAGAAGTTATAAATGCCCCGAACTTTCCCTCCTTCAGCAGTCATTTAGAGAAAATTAGTTTTTCCTTAGACTATAAGTAAGTGCAAACCGCCTTTATAGTCCTTGCGCAGGTTTTTGATATTATATTTCATCGCATTGACGACATTTCAGTGTATTTACCTGATTCTTTCTTTTTTTTTAATCTGACCAAATTTGTATTGTTTTAATTTGGTCTCTGTCGCAATAAACTATTTCATGTACAAAGACTGTCCTGAAAAGTCTTTGTACATTGGGAAAAATCTTTGCCGATTACAAAAAAACCATGGTCCTGTGTGATGAGTCGGCCTGAATTTAGTTGATAATATCACTTCGGCGCTGAAGCACCAAAATTTGTATGAGCTTTTGACGAAATTTACATATAAAACTTGACTTAGTAAACTAAAACAACTTGTACTACAAAATCAGAAATATTACAGAAATTGTAATATGCTAATTAAATTTGTAATAAGCACCAATGCGCTTATAAATCCAATGCAACATCAAGATAAATAAATCAATTTTATCTTTGAACGGCAAAAAAGTGCAAATGTGTCAAATGATATTTATTTTGGCATAAAATTTTCAAAACAGTAGAAATAAATACGAAAGATATTTGAATCGACAAAAAAGATGCCATCATTACACAAAGATTGATTTTGGAGTGTTCAACGCTCCTGCTTGAATCTGAATACAGTATATTAGCAATATTTTGTACGTAGCCTCGAAATTTTTTTGGAATCTCCTTCTTAGAAAATACTGAAAGAACCTTAAAATTAATATCACTTTGCCCCAGAAAGTATTTTAACATTGTGTAAACAAGCCGAAATCGATTTTTGGCAAAAACCCGCATTTTGGCAATTTTTAGGTGCGTTTTGCGATTTTTGCCGAAAATTGGCAGTCATTTACCCCCCTCCCCTAAAAATGGCAGAAAACCATACGTGTAACAGGGGAACTTTGTGGAGTTCCCCACCCAAGTTTGGACGTCCTTCAAACACCACCCTCCCTAACGTCAGAAAATTTTGACCCACCCTCCCCCATTTTTGACGAAAACCTGCACTTTTTGGCTATTTTTAGGTGTCTTTGCCACTTTTGGCCAAAAATCGGAGCCGCTTACCCCCATAAAAATGGGCTAAAAATATACATGTAACTGGGGGTTTGGGTCATCCCCCACCCACAGTTTTAAGCTCCCAAACCCCTCCAAGGTCAGAAAAGTTCTGACCTTCTCTTCTCCCATTTTTGGCGAAAACTTTTCGCTTTTTCGGCTATTTTTTGGTTTTTTTGCCATTTTTGACCTGAAATTGGAGCTTCTAACCCCACTCTTTCTAAAAATGGCCAGGGACCCTTACCTGAAATTTCCAGCTGTTACATGTATGCCAAAGACCCCCTCTCCTAAAATTTTGAGCTGTTACATGCACATTTTATAGTGATAGTTTGTCTATTTTCACACTTGCTTACATTCAAAAATACTGTATCACTTCGTGAAATTCTAATAGTTAGGTGTGCACTTTTGCCATACTAAAAATTAAAATCAAAAAAAATTTACAAGGTTTTCGCCACAAATCGTCTGACAGTGACTTGAGTCTTGGACCCTGAGGGGGGTCATACCCCCTCATCCCCCTACGGGAATGTGTGGTTTCACCAAAAATCGTCTGACAGTGACTTGAGTCTTGGACCTTGAGGTATTGGTAATACCCCCTCCACCCCTATGGAAATGTGTGGTGCACCGAATACGCCACATGAGAACAAATTAATCCATCAGAGATTGATTCGTGTAACCAAGTTTCAGAAACAAAAATGATATCAGATAACTTGTTTAACAAACTCCTAGCATTAAACAATAAACATTTCAAATTACAATTTCTATTTTTGTACTCAAAAACGGAATTAGCAGGGAGTAAACTCCCTAAGGGCGAGGCATAAAACGTTTGCGTGTCGTGAAGAATTTCTTTAACTTGTAAGTATTACGATCAATGAACCAATTATCCTCGCCTGATTCCCGTTTCTTGCTGAGTTCTAAGTTCAAACGTCGCAGCTTTTCACATTGCTGCCATGTATGATCAGGTCGTGCATAGACTTTAGGTCGACGCCCACGGTTGGAGTAAGTGACCACGCAACGAATCAGTTCGGCCTTGGACTGCTCCGAGTCGCATTTGACCTTTAGAATACGATGTAGCTCCTCCCTGTCTTATTCGACATAATAAGTGGATCCGATTGACGAATGTTGACGACTTTCGCCGCATCAAAACCCATCTTTGAGATAAATTTATTGACGTCGGCATCCAGGTTCGTATCATTATCAATAGGATCGAGATTTTCCAAAACAACCGTCATTTTCTTTCTTTCAGCCTCCAGAGCATCACGGACCGCATTGACAACGATTTTATTGACGTCTGCTACAGGTGGCGGCAAAGGAAAATCAGGCATCTGGATATGAGAGATGTAATCAAATCCGCCAAAACATCCAGACGATCCGTAACTGACGTTTTAAAGGCGCAGAACCGTTGCTCCAAACTAAAAACTAGCGTTTGAGTGAAAGCATTCGCTTCCCATAGGCAACCAGCCGGGGCAGAAAAAAGGTTGATCGAGGTCCTTTAGCACGCCAAATTGATCATCCGTTAAATCCAAAGAATCAGCGTGAAATCATAAATCGCAAAAATCGCAACGAATCGCCTCTGAGTCTTCATCGAAGTTACTTTTGCACGCTGGACAAACCACCAACTATCCTCAACGCCTTTGTCCGTAGTTGACGACGAAATGGCAAACTTATAGTATCGGGGACCGGCCGCACAGTCCGTTTTGGGGTGGAGCTTCGTTACAAAAGGGAAGCCATGATTGGTCAGAAAAATAAGTGGTCTACCGGGTATTCTCAATGGCAAAGTAAACAAACGCAGGGCATTAATAATGCACGACCGGTAAAACAATAGCCACTGTTAATATGGATAAATAAATATGGGTAAATAACAATATGTAATGTCTACGGGAAAAATCTAATTTGTGTTGCGCTATCGGTCGACTTAGTGTCAGAATGAATTTATTTGAGCTTAATGTAATTTGTAAAGACAATTTAAGCGTTATTCAGTACTTTCAAAGCCAAAAATCCTTCGCAGTAGTGTCGATTGCATTCCATGCAACGGAACTTATAGTCTGATCAAAGAATCGGCAAAATTGAGTGAATATGTCTGGAGATATCCTAAGTGCAGATCGAAACAGTCGGTATTCCTACGTTTGGTTGACACCTACCTTTTCTGTGTGCGATTAGTTTGCTAGCTCTAAGCGTATGTAGACGCACTTGGTCGTAGTTTTCCTGAATTTTCGGAATACGCTAATTATATATCAGTGACATTTTTAGAGCACAATGATTAGCGCATTAGCGAGTAAAAGCCTCAGCGTGATATGAAATTAGGTAACATATCTCGACAGCTTTGAAAGCAGGGTGTTGGCACCAATCTGAATCCTAAGCCTAGAAAATGGTTCAAAACATTCACTTGGTTGTTACAAATGTCTTAGGCTTAGGCTTAGTTATGTGCATTCACATTGATGATAGCGCATGGGCTAAGCATAAGATGAATGGGCGAAAATTGCTGAGTGAGCGGAGCAATTTTCGCGCTCAATTGTTTCAGTAATAAAGTTGCGGAGCGAGTAGATGCCATTAATACATACAATACAAATATTTTATTTTCGTCGCACAAAAAAAAGAACACAATAAGAAAAGAAACATTAATATACAATGAAATACAATTATAAATAAACATTCGACATGAATCATCATACAAAATCACATATTCTAAAAGCAAGAAATTATTAATTAAAGTACATTTATACGAGATTAGTGCAAAAGACGAAGGTAGGCGCGCAGGCTAAATAAATTATGCACTTAGAACACGCCCCCTAGCAAATACCCCGTTAGATCAACTTTTTTTCAACTTTTCACGGAGGGAAGCAACACTAGGAGATCTTACAACAGCTTCAGGGAGAGAATTCCATACGTGAATCCACCTATTGGATAAATCATACCCACGAACATCAAGCCGAAAAGGAGTGCATTCACATTTCATTGAATTTTGAGCACGCGTGTTGTTTTCACAAAAAGTAAAAAAGTCGGCTTGCTGCAAAACGCATCTACCACTCAATATCTGATACATCATACACAGATCACTACGCAATCTGCGAATCTCCAGGCTATCCAATTCTAAGGAACTGAGTCTTTCAGCATAAGAAAGTCCCCGAAATCCAATAATTTTACGTGTAAATTTCCTTTGAACATTTTCGATCATTGAAACATGGGTCTTACGGTATGGATTCCAAACAGTGCTACAATACTCAAGAAGCGGTCTGACGTAAACAGTAAAAGCCCTAGACATATTTAGTTTATTTTTAGAAGCAAATGATTTCGATATTATTGAAATTGCAGAGCGAGCGAAACGAGCGGAGCAAATTCCGCCCAATTATGTCATTAATAAAGCTTCCTCAAATATCGAAATGAGCCGGTCTTTGTCAATTGGTGAAGACATCAGATTTTGAATCAAGAGGTTAACGGTTCGAGTGCAACAAGCACCAGCAGCTTTCTAAAAATGTCACCGATGGAATAAGCGCATCCAAAAAATAGGAAAGCCGCAACTTAGCGCGTCTACACACGATTACTGCTAGCAAACTAATTGCACACACAAGAGGTAGGTGTCAACCAAACGTAGGAATACCGAAACAGTCAATTCTCTTATTTTTCACTTTAACAATAGATAGTAGACCATTTATTTGTCTGACCAATCATAGCCTACCTTCATTAACGAAGCTACGCCCCCGAAAACAACCGTTCGGCCGGTCCCCGATAGTATAAGTTTGCCGACGAAATTGCAAGGTTGTTTTTCATTTGGGCAAAATCGTCGCAGGAGGGACTCCCCAACTGAATCCAGCAGAATTTTACCCTTCTAGAATGCATTTTTGTATTACAAAAATTTTCCACAGTTTCAACCAAGCCTAAATTTTTTTCCACATCTCAAAACTGCAAATCACACAAACCCCTAAATGCGGAAAAACGATGTTGGCATTTGGCAATTCCCCAGCCACATAGTGCGACTTGTAAGATTATGATCACAGTAAATAAAAAAATCTATGGTTGCATAAAATTATCACCTTTTCAGAGAAACGTTCAATTAAATGACCGAGAAAAATTGATTAATTTACTCCGAGAAATCGTTTTTTTATTATTTTGGGTGTTTCTCTTTATTTTGAGAGATAATTTGAGAAGTTTTTAGATACGATTTTATTGACATTATACATGAGAAGGCTTAACGTTGCTAAAGGAACATTCGAGAACAGCAGCGTCATGACAATAGTCTGTTTCACTTATTCGAGAGCGTTTTCAGTAACTTTTTTGAATGCTGCAATATTACTATAACTCGACAGAAAAGTTGAGTAGGGGCGAGTGGCCGCCATTCTTTCATTTTATATGCACTAAACCGTCCATATAGACTGATTTCAAGTATCTAAACAGTGCTGTGACATAGGTACTACACTAATAGTCTGTTTCACATAACTTCGTGCATAAATTCTAAGAATATTCATCAACAGTAGGCCGAGGGTTACGATAATTATATATCATATCAATGCTATAATCGCAATCTGTGAGCTCATTGTCGGAGATAGTTTTAAAACTTATGACCGAAGTTGTGTGGAACAGACTATAAGTGCGATAAATAAAAATCTTGCAGGAGAAATCGAACTCGTGTTGCTTCGACAATAATCAGACGTTCCGCAACAATAGTCTGATTCATACAACTTCGGTCATAAATTTTAAAACCATCTCCGACAATAAGCTGACAGATTGCTATTATAGCATTGATCTGATATTTAATTATCGTAACCACACATGGGCGTGGGGAGAGGTTTGGGGTATGCACCCCCCAGAAGTTGAAATACCCCCACCCAGAAATCAAAGTACCCCCCTAAATTCAAATTTCGAAATATTTTTTTGCTTTTTTAGCAATTTTTTGGCGCCATAGGATAGTGCTCGATGAGAAGCGTCGAAAAATGGTGTTTTTTTCGCCATACGACCAGTTTTAAACCATTTTTTGACCTTTGAAAAATTTTTCCACCCCCCCAGGATTTTGGTGCTGCCCACCTATGATCGTAACCCTCGGCTTATTGTCGATGCGAATTCTTAGAATTTATGCACGAAGTTATGTGAAACAGACTATAGGCTAAGCGGAAGTTTTCGGCGAAGTTTAAAATGCTAGTATAGTGTTTAAAAGTCGATTTATAACAAGCTGAATGCACGAATTCTATCCGAATCTTTCTTGATTTGCTGGAAAACGAGAATAAATTATGACGAAAGAAATTTTTTTTTGAAAAACTCTACCTTCCTATATAGCTACAATGATCTCTCAATGACCTAAAGTAAGTAGGGAAATAGACTTACAGTAGTAAGGCATGGCACTCTGAGTCGCCACCCACGCATTTGTACTTAAGGGCAATATGCGTGGGTGGCAACTTATAGTGTTACTTGTATGCTACTGCCATATGATTAGTGGTAGTGTAAACAATGTGCGGTCATTAAACTGGTCATCCCTGGTCATTTAATGGTCAATCAAAGAAAAAACAGAGGAAATGCTCAGAATTTTTGATATCGATTTTTAAGGAGCGAGGTACCCATGTTCCAGGGTGTCAAGTGGAGGAATGTGACCTAGAATTATCTGAATACGAATACCTACAGGGGTGCGGTCATCCAACTGGTTAGAAGGTATACTTTTGGTTATATCTCTAGACTTTGTGTTGCACTCTAGGGGACGACGTCACACTATAGTTAACCTCAACTATGGGTATACTGTAGATCTTTTTAAATTTGCGAATCACAAACAAAAGTCATACTGTAACTAATCATAGTTGGGGTTAAGTATGGCTACCTACTTAATACTACAGATGAATATGAAGAATAGCACACAGCATACTGTAGATTAGTTTGAACTTGCGGATCAAGTAAACGAGGTCAACTGTACGCCGATCTACTTTTTACTACAGCAAGAGTACCTACCTAAATACGAAAAATAAAGGAACTATCATAATTTTATTTTCTGGGGATAAGTATGAAGACGGCTTACCACCCTTATAGTATACAATACATTTACACACCACATCATAAAACCGCTATAACTCATTAACCAATGATTGAATCGAGCCGAAATGTTCAGAATATAAAGACTACATGCCAAAAATAGTGTGCATGGAAAATCGTGTACCGGCCTACTGTAGCAATGTTATAACACGTATTTTTCGAACCAATGACCGGATTGAGCTCAAATTTGAGAAACAGCCGACAAACGAGTCATAAATTCTTTTCATATTGTCTTACTGTAGGTATACTGTAGCTTTTTGGATTCCCTATATCTCACAAACTAACAGACAAATACCGCTGAAATTTAAGAAATTATATGTATATGACTCAAAAATAACGTGCGCAAAATATGGTGCATGGGGTTACTGTAGGTATGCTACATCACGTATATTTTAATTTGCTGAGCTGGAAATTTGAGGGATTTAACAAACACGATAGAAGAGTGCACCTGGACTACTATAGGCAACATATTGCTACCCTGGTGAGGAAAATGTGTATGTGAAAAAGGTTACATAGGGTCTACAGTCTCGCACTGATCTCCCCCAACCTAAACCTTGAGGATCGCTCTGTAGACTGCAGATCTTTTGTATGAACTCACAGAAAACGTGCATAATACTTAATAAGATTATGAGACAATAAAACATTAAAATATGGGTTTAACGAAAAAATAAGAGAGATATTTCGCAAAATTTGGAAATTATTCAGTAAAATTTGGAAATTATTTTGTAAAATTTGGCAATTATTTTATAAAGTTTGGGAATTTCAAAATAACAAAAATTTGTTTTACAATTTAACTACCGTGGAAACCCATTAGTCAAATTTTTCAGGATACCCCCTCCAGTGAACGAGATATTCGGTCTTATTACATCGTCTCCGCGTTTTTAGATTGCTGATTATCAATCGCCTGCTTAATATACGGACAAAGTTCGTTTGATTCTACCGAACCATGAGAATGAAGCTGGGGCGTTCAATTTAGGAGGCATAAGATGCCTCTGTAAATGATTAATGAAATTCCGAATAGCAATCATAACGGTTGGTGGATATCGCTTCGTTTTGATATCTCCTGGTATATCCATTGTTAGCTAAAAGGAAAAAGAACTCAAAATTCGATATGTTGCCATGTATTCTGTACTGTATGCATGAAAAAGGACGAAAGGTCCACAGTCTTCCAACAGATCTCCCCCAGCCCTAAACCAGAGGAGTAGATACTCTTGCCATAGTGTAAAGTAGATCGGCGTACAGTATACCTCGTTGACTTGATCCGCAAGTTTAGACTAATCTACAGTATACCGTGTGCTATTCTTCATAATCGTCTATAGTGTTAAGTAGGTAGACATAGTTATCCCCAGCTATGATTAGTTACAGTATGACTTTTGTTTGGGATTCAGCAAGTTTAAAAAGATCTACAGTATATTCATAGTTGAGGCCTTAAACAATGCATAGTAATGTTATGCATTAATCAACCACCAAAATCGCTGAAAATAACCCACTCATTCGCAGTTTGCAAATGAGAAAGTGTCAGACCATTAATGTCCTTTATCCGATTGCCAATATCGCAGAGTATCTGGCGGAATAGGCTGGGTCAATATGCAATAAGGAAGTGAAATTGACCCTGTTGCATTTGCTGCTGTAGACGCCAGGTTCCGAGCATGGCCAATTCTAGCGAGCGTTGGAATAATGAATGTTGGCTGGCTTCCTTGAGCAACAAAGACGACTAGACTGCTGGCGGCTAATGACATGTTGAGACGTAACGATCACTGCGTTTTCACTGATTTTCAAAAATTTATTACATTTTGAAATGCAGCTTTGTATAGTTCTAACTTGGTGAAATAATTTAGCCCCTATGAGAAAGAGAATTGAATTTCCTTCCGAATGATGTATATTTTGTTTCACACATTTGCTCCTACAGTAATATATCAGTTAATAAACAAAAGTAAAGCTTTCTAAATACAAAGCAAAAAAAATGAAACTATTTTGCCTAAAAAACTTTCAATTTGTTATAACTACAGTATACCACATAGCAAAAATAGCTCAAATCTCAACATGGCCGCATTTGTTACTACTTTGTTATATTATGCTGAAAACTGGCAAAATAGTTGCGTTTTAGCATCCTCTAAAATGTTCATTTTTTGGTTTTTCTTCGAAGCCTGCCGTTTACTCTACAAACGCGTTTTAAATTTTTTCCAATATGGTTGACCCCCTTAAGCCATGCTTATTATGCGCCACAGGTTGTATATTATTGAATGTTTGGGCTTAATATGAAAAGAGCGTGAAACGAGCTTTCAAATGATTATTTACTCGTCCAATTTGATCAACAATTCGCATTTTTCATTTTAATCCGTGTGGGCAGCCATATTTGAAAATTACTGTACTTTTGCACGTTTTTATCCACAATTATTTGTGCATTTATGATCTTCCAAAAATTTTTTCTGTAAATAGATGAAGAATTTTATGCTCTATTTAATGAGATAAGTTTTAAGGTTTGGTTCCTTGTACTTTGTTAGATTAACTTAAAAAAACCATTGTTTTACGCTGAAAACGCAGTGCGATGGTTTAACATCCATAATACCTTGTTACGTGGTCTTCTCGTAATGAACTCCAACTGGTAGGTTGAAACAAGGCATGTTGGGCGCTGTGTCACTACATCCTCAGAGCCAGGTAGTGTAAAATAAACAGTCGCTAAATTGCTCAGCCCCGCCTTTGCTCTGCCCACAGAATAATGGAGACTTGGGTGGTGTAAAACTGACAAAAATTACAAAAACATGTGAAAAATTCAATTTTGAAGGTCAAGTAAATTCTAGAAGTCCGCCAGCTTATCCTTTTCACGTTCACATGTGGTGCAAGCCCCGAAGCCTCGACCTTTCCTTAGCATGTACAGCAACCCTCTTTTACAATCGAATGCAACTGCTTAGAGCAATAATTCTTTAATCCTCTTATTTTTGACGCCATTCTTTATTTTTTCATTCATATTCTTTAGAATGTGGATTACGCAAAAATATCGAAAACATTATTTCCGAAGAATGTTGCCCGGAGGGTCCTGGGCATACGTGGGCAAGCAAGAAAATTCTGGTGCGATATGCAAGATTTTAAAGGTCAAAAAATGGCCCTAAAAATGGTGGTATGACTGAAAAACATCATTTTTCGACGTTTGTCATCGAGCACTTGGAGCAGCTGCGAATAAATTGGTATCAAAAAATTGCGAAAAGAACGAAAAAAATTTAAAAACCGAATTCTGAGGGGGGGGGTATTTTGATTTCTGGGAGGGGTATTTTGGTTTCTCGGGGGGCATACTCATCAACCCCCCACGCCCAGGTGTGGTCCTGGGAGTGGGGGATTTTGGGGGTATGCATCCCCGGAAAGCCAAATACCCCCTAGAATTCACTTTTTGAAATTTTTATGCTTTTTCCGCAATTTTTTGATGCCACTGGATAGTGCTCGATGTGAAACGTTGAAAAATCGTGTTCTTTTCGCCATACCACCTTCTTTTACCTTTGAAAGATCTCGCGCCCCCGCCGTCCCCAGAATTTTTGGTATGTTGAACACGCTTTCGCATCGGTCAACTTTTATTTGTGCGTCTGTTCTGTTGGATTTTTGAAAATTTTCTGCTGAAAAATTGGTCTAATGCAAAATTTTCGTAAAGGAATCCGACTCCATGATTAATCAGCTTCCCACCATGACACTGTTCGATTTTTATTAGCTGCGACTGCCTCAATCTGCAAAACGTGGTTGCATTTATCCGCAGCTGATTCAATTGCCCATACATGAGATATAAAAAATTTGAATAAATTCAACGGAGTAACTTGCATACAATTATTATCATCAGTATTATTGAATTATTGTTTCAGTATAGACATAGCAGTAAACTGCTTACAAAGTTTTCATCAATTGAATCAAGTATAAGTTTCTACCATGTCGCAAAAGAACTTTTTTACACAACGGTGTACACTTCGCGCTGACGCAAAGGTACATGAATTTCAGATTTAATAGGCTCTATTCTGGCTGAATACTTGCCTACTTTTTGAAGATTTTTTTGAATATGAAGAGCAGAAATCCCATATATATGCAAAATCATCCACAATTTTCGTGTTAAATCGCTATATGTGGGCTCACATATTGAACAGTTTCCAGTACATTTATTTCGATGGAAATTTCACATAAGACCATGGGGGAGTTAACCGGAGATTAAAAAATTTTGTGGCTTCTGAAATCTGGTTCTAGGAGGTAAGGGAGAAAAAATTGATACAAAATTTTTGGAATTTATCACAAGAAAAACACTACCTACCATAAAACTATAATGTACCTATAGTGTAGAATAAAATTTTACAAAGTCATACTAGCTAGATGCAGCAAGACCTCTTCTATTGATTGGCGCTTATCTCGTTTGCTAATTTCCCGTACAAGCAAGGACAATCGGATTTCAGTACAACAGGCCCAAAATGTAAACGACAAAATTTGCATTTTTAGCCTATTGTAATGAAACGAGTTCTACTTTCTGAGCAAAACGAATAGTACTGTGATATTTAGCGTAAAAAACTACCTAAAATATATCATTTTGAGATAAGATTTTGGACGTGTCACGAAGAAACGTGGGCGTGGGAAGGGGGAAGTTTGGGCGGATGCAGCCCCAGAAATCAATTTTTAAAAAACGTTTTCTGGTTTTTCGGAATTTTTATGCCAATGGATAGTACTCGATGAGAAACGTTGACAATGGTGTGTTACCACCATACCCCCATTTTAAAAACCATTTTTTTGACCATTGAAAAATCTTGCATCCTCCTAGAATTTTGGTGCTGCCCACCTAGTAGGTCCAATCTCTCAGAAAGTGTGCCTTAAGCACCCCCGGAACGTAACAATTGCGCAATTTTACTGAACGAAACGACTTAAAAACAATATTTAAGTGCCACGAAGAGCAAAAAAACGAAAAATCTTGTAGGTGTACAAATGTAATCGTTATAAACATAAAACGTGTTAAGAAGCGAAGCGATTTATAAGCAGTTTCAAACGCAGTAAACAATATAATAGCGCAAAATGTGTTGGCATGTCGCCAGAACACGTAGACAACTCGAGATCCTGATTTGTTTTGCACTTTCTTTGTTCAGATCTAATAAATTAAACGTACACAAAAGGAAGCCGCAAATTATGTCGAAAAAACGTATAGGTTTACCTCGTGTGATGTTTTAAGATGTGTTTGAATTCTCTTTAAGCGATTAGAAATAACTTGTCACGGGCAAAAAGTGTGAATTTCAATTTAATTGCAAACGAGCTCGACGGCACTATCAAGGTTTGGGTAGCAAGCATACGTGGGCAGCGAGAAAATTCTGGGGGGTGCAAGATTTTTTGAAGGTGAAAAATGGCCTTAAAAATGGTGGCATGTCGGAAAAAAACCATTTTTCGACGTTTCTCATCGAGCACTATCCATTGGCATCAAAAAAATTGCGAAAAAAACGAAAAAAGTTTTCAAAAATTGAATTGGGGGGGGGTATTTTGATTTCTGGGGGTGCATACCCCCACGCCCAGGTGTGGTAGCAGCAGTGTAGTCTAAAATGTTTTTGAAAGAAATTTGCCTTTTCCAAATTGTCAGATTAAATAGTGCCAACCACACGTGGGCATGGGGGGTTTGGGAGGTATGCAACCTCCAGAAATTCGAATACCCCCAGAATTCAATTTTCTAATTTTTTTTGTTTTTTCGCAATTTTTTAATGCCATGGATAGTACTCGATTAGAAACGTTGAAAAACGGTTTTTTTGGCCATACCACCATTTTTCGACCTTTGAAAAATCATGCACCCCCAGAATTTTGGTGCTGCCCACCTATGGTGCCGCCAACATTGTATATGACCCGCAAATCGGCGTACCGTATGCAGCGCGCGCAGCGCCTCAGTCGACATACCGTACGTGTGGTTCGTTTACAATAAACTTTCTACAATTTACGAAAAACTAATATGACGTAACTAACGAAAAAAAGCACATGCAGCAATGAGACAATAAAGTTACGGGTTAAAGGTAGGGCGAATCGTTTTCTGACGCGGTCATTCTTTCGTCTTAAGCCGCGCGAACGTACAAAAACAAAAAAGGCGAATGAAGACTAAGTTCAAGCCAGTTTTAGTGGAAAATTCAAATTTTAAGGTCTTTGATCGCATCAACGACGTTACGATTGATGAACCGACCGTTGCGCTGACCGGATGACGACAAAGGAGAGCCGTAGCACTTGGTCAAAGACATGACGCTGCCGTAGCCCAATTCCTGCTCCCGTCGCCAAAGATCTTCGATCCACTTGCTCGGCTCGAAAATGCCTTTGTCGCTGCAACATCATGAAAAACATTGCCCTTATCTACGACGCGTATCCCGGCGTTAAGCAATTCAATAATTTACCAGAAAAAATCAACCGTTTTAAACCGGAAACGAGGGATAGTCGATCACTAGTCGTCTCGTCAACAACATAAAACAACAAACCGGGAAAAAGAGATTTCTGCCAAATAGTCATTTTAGAACGGTTCTAGCCGCATACATGCTCAGAGCCGAAATTCTGACATCCGACGGGGGCCTGGGTCACTCGTGGGTAGCGAAGTGGCCGAATTATCTTGGGGGTTCTGTCAAATTCTCAGGGATCTAAAATTTTCCCCTTACGCCGCGCGCGGTCATAATAACCATAATGCGGAGCATGACCGACCCGAGGGGAGGGTTAGCCGATCGAGGGGGGTCAGATGGTGAGCATTTTTGGGCCAACACGATCGCAACCACGCACGTTTGCTTAAGATAACGTCATATTTAGTTGAAAAATTTTTCAGTTTAAAAATCTTTCTCATCCTAAATATTTGTATGTTGTTTATGATTGTATTGTAATTTTCTCTACTACAGTTTTCAGCTTTTCCAGTAAGCGAGTGAAATGTCCACGAAATTAAATAGACGTAATCAAGAACTTAATGAGGCGTCGTATGAAACCAATTCAATTTTCAATCAGGATTTTACGAAACGAGGTGTATAGCGAAACGCTCGCATTTATTAGGGCCGCAAGAAGGCCAGCGTCTTGGGGTTAGGGGGAAAGTTCATGGGTAAACATACTAAGATTAATGCCAGGAACGGACAAAAGTCAAGGTAATTGGAATTGACCAAACCCTGAAAATTCTGAAAATTAATGTAGTTATTACGCTACTTGAACCTATCTACTTATTTTAAATATTACATTAGCTCGAAAAAGCTTAATGATCTCCCGACCAGGCGGACCTCGACCCTGTCAATGCTAAGCAAATTCAACTGAGACTGAAAGTTATAACTCGATATCATTTAACAATGATTGACGGTACGTAGGTGCGAATTTGTTGGCTCGATTGATTGAAAACTAAATATGGATTCTATCAGTTTTGTCTTGATAAGAATTGACGAAATTAAAGTGTGACTGATGGAACTAACTCAGTTTCCGCTTATTACATAAACGTTGATATTCCTTACTTCAATCAATCGATGCGACGATTCGCGCCTAACAATAATATTAGAATTTCGGGCCTCGGCTCAGCTCTATTATGTATAAAGCAGTTTAGGGCCAATTTCGAGCACGCTTATAGAAAAATTTCCATTTTCAGTCATTTTGCCTCATTTTCACAAGAAAATGTACCATTTTTTAATTCTGGAGGATCTAGCGCCTGTCTGGTCATAAGGTTATAATGGTCATAATATAATATATAATATATCATAATATATCTGATCATAATCATATCTGATCATAAAATCATAATATTATAATCATAATCATATCATATCATAAGAAAATTCACGTTGCCGACCGTTCTGAAGAGGTCCTCACAGAAAACATGTTTCATACCCCTATAAATTACGGCTTTCCAAATAAATAGGAGAAAACGGTGTAAGTATTTTTAGCGAGCTTTTAGCCCACAGTGACATTTTTTCTATCGGCGGATCACGCTAAATAGCCCTTTTTGACTGAATTTGATTGAATTCCATCACAGTCAGAAACACAAAAAATATCTTTATGACCATACATCACCCAGATTCGCCATTTTCCAATTCCCGAAAATCGTAAGCGTTTTAAGCGTTTTCAACCGTCCATTTGCTTAAAAGCGTCAGATTTCGGCGCATCGCGCCACATGCTCATTTTATGACTGTATTATGTTCAATTTAGTGGAATTTATAGATATTTCCCGAAATTTTTCCACGTCTTCATGCTCTGAGAAAGGTAGAGAATCATCATTCATGTACGCCTGAAAATGATATTTCTGACCCGTATCCACCACTTTGAGACAAAAAAGGCAATTTAAAATTTCAAACCCCCCCAGAATTCCCATACTGTGCGTGTCTAATTATCAAGCGTATTTATCGTTTTTGAGCGTAGAAAAGGCAGAAAGCGTTGTACAAAAGCTTCTCGGTGTTACCTACGCAATTCATAAACTGCGCGTGTAGGAAACCTCTAAGCCGCAAATTCCAACTTTTTATAGAGTCTCGCCGATTAATTCGCTCATTTCAAACTTCCAGTCATTAGCTTCTATTCACTTTCAAAAATACGGATACTTTTCCGTTTTTCGAAACCTCGAGATGAATTTAATTTTCCATGTTTCAATTTTTATTTCCTATTCCCAACTCTTAAATCTTCAAGCTCTTCTAGGAGAATATTTTTCAAGTCCATTTGCATGAATCTTAAAACTGTCATAATCATACGAGCGTAGCATGGGAATTCTGGAGGGGGGGGTGAAATTATAGAGTGCATTTTTGGGTCCAAAAATGGTAGGTACGCGTCAAAAACATCGTTATTCAGCGTTTCTGACGTTGTTTTATCTTTCTAGAGCATAAAAACATGAAAAAATCGAAAAAGTCGGAACAAATTGAACAAAATATAGTCAAAATGTGAGTATAATGGCGCGAAGCGCCGAAAATTTGGCACTTTTGAGCAAACGATAACGAAAAACGCTTAAAAAAGCATCTTTTCTACAAATTTCAAAATTTTTGCGAGCTTTCAAAAAATCACCGATTCTGAGGGGAATGAATGATTCCATGTTAACAAAACCGCCGTTAAGCGAGGACTTCCCTTGCGCGAATGTACTGTAATTTTATTGTATCGATACTAAAGTATTTCTAATACGTACACAATTGCGTTATAGTTGTAAATAACGTGTTGTAGCAAAATTAGGGTCCATTTAAAAATAAGGATTTGGTTTCCAGGAATTTCTTTTTTCCGCTTTCCTAGCAATACTTCGTATAACTGGAATAAGTAGTCTTCCCAAAAATTTTACGGCCTTCTTATTCTAATATGACGACCATACATGCACAGCATAGGAATTCTGGGGGTGGGGTTGAATACCTAAAGTGCGTTTTTTGGACCCAAAAATGGCCGGTACGCGTTAAAAAACATCGTTTTTTGGCGTTTCTGACGATACTCTATCCTTCTAGAGCATAAAATCATGGAAAAATTTCGAAAAAAGTCGAATAATATATATGGCGAATTGTAAATATATGGCGCGAAGCGCCGAAAATTTGGCGATTTTGAGCAAATAGATAGCCAAAAACCCTTAAAAAGACACTTTTTCTACCAATTTTCAGGTAAGTTTAGGAAACTTTTGAGAAATCGCCAATTCTGGGGTGGTGAAACATTTTTTGCGGGGGTGAAAAATGATTCTGCGGGGGTGAAATCCCCCAAGATCATGTATGATGACGACTATTCAGCTTCCAGTTAAAAACATTTAGCATTAAAATTTTGTTGGACATACGTCCACTTCGACTCAAAAACTTTATTATTTTGTCGTACAAACTGGTCCAATTTTAATTTTGTTGATTTTAAACCCGATTATTCTTCCTGAATTAATTATAATTTTATATTAAAATCAAATTAAATTTCCATATTTTCACACTTCGCTTTAAAAATCCAGTTTGATTACTTGTCGTAAATGCGCGGCAAACAAGCGGGACGCGGAATAGTGCCATGAACCTTTTGCAAATCCATGTAAATTTTCAACAATTTGAGCTAAAAAAGCATAACGTGTAAAGTGATCAATCGGAAAATCAAAAGACACGCAAATTCTGAGTCTTTCGTATCTTAGCGGCGCAACAAATTTTCGGTCAACGTCGGCGGCGCGAGAAGACGCTGCGTAATCGTCGTTCTAAACATGGAAAGCTCTTTCTTTACACCACGTTGCAAACAGTACGGACGAGTCCATTGAGAGAAAGAGATAAAATAAAACATGAGTCGATCTCACGAAACGGTATTTGATTACCGTATCTCTTCCATCGAGAATAGACGGATCGGAACCTGGCATCGATTTAATGCAAATTTAAAAATTAAAGCAAAATAACGGGAAGTGCGAAGAGCTTTTTCTAGGTGGCCAGAGGGGGAAGATGAAATCCAGATAGGGTCATACAGTGAATTGTGGTCATTATTTTTTGTACAAGGTCCATTTTTACATGAACAAAGGTAGTAATTAAAAATCTTTGCTCATCTGCACACATAGAATAAACCTTAATGTTTTTACTATATTATGCATACCGAAATGATTTTTGTGTGCTTAAAATACCTTTTGAATCGTTAGGTACTAGTGTACCTTCATCGATTTGAGCATCTCTAATAACTATAAAAGATTGAAGAGATTATGGATACGGCGCCAAGCGCCGGAAAATTTGGATAATTTTACCTTTTTAATTAGAATTTGCGGCCTTCATTATTTTCTCAAAATCGCCCGACAGTACCTGATTTTCCAAAAGCTTACGTAGGGGTAATACCCACACATGGGCGTTGGGGGGAGAGTTTGCGGAGGGGGTATCCATCCCAGAATTCAATTTTTAAAATTTTTTTCCATTTTTTTTGCAATTTTTTGATGCCAATGGATAGTGCTCGACGAGAAACGTTGAATAATGGTGTTTTTTCGCCACACCACCATACGTAAGATCACTTTTTGACCTTTGCATCCCCGCAGAATTTTAATGCTGCCCACCTATGATAATGTAATGCCGTTTTAATTACTTAATTAATCCATATCTTAAAACTCAACTATATTCTCTTTGCTATCATGTGCAACGTTAACATTTAAGGGCCGTATGACAGAACGCGGAATAGTGCTATTCCAGGATAAAACAGTGGGATAAGAGGGCGGAATAGAATGTTTCGGTATTACAGAAAGCGGAATTAACAGTGATATTCCAGGAATAAAGTTGGTATGACAGAACGCGGAATAGCGCCGTTCCGGGCGCTAACCTCGGGATAAAACGGCGGAATAAAAATAAGCGGTATGACAGAAGGCGAAATAAATTATCTCGGGAATAAAAACAGCCGCTTTTATTCCACCATTTTATACCTGGTCAGAGCAGGTATAAGTCAGCGGTATAGTAGTAAAAATCGTTTCTAACGCGGTCTTAAAGGGTGTAAATGTGTCGAAAAATTTTAATAAGATAGTTAATCAATTCCTCTTTATCCAGAGATTCAATATTGTTGTTCTCGCTTGTATTTACGATCAAAAAGATGCAGAAATTTTTCTAGTGCCTTTGCTACACGAGTGCAGCTCGTATAGTTGGTAAAGAGATTTTAAAATTTTTCGATCATGCATTATTAAACACGCCGAGTGGAGTGATTTATAAAATTAATGCAGTAAGTAGTAAGTATAATCAACAAGTTGACAGAAATATTCACCATGAGTACATAAATAAGTAGTTTTCCATCCGCAAACTATGATAAATTTTTTGATCTCGATGGTAATGATTTATTTTTATTTTTATTTTGCGTAGAAGCAAGCAAGCGCCTTCATTGAACCCAATAATAAAAAATTTATGTGGTAACATTCAGAAGTCTCAAGTCAATTCCATGCATCAATGCACAAATTACACGCGCGCGCTACACACACCATTGTATTTACGTCCTATGATTTCGAACGAATAACGTGACGTGATTACAGTATGCAGTATGCGTTAGACGGGCAATCTATACACAAAACCAATGGAATGCATAGCTTAACCTGGGATAGATTCAGTTATCCCAGGATTAGCTATTCATCGCGTATTTCGCGTCCTGTAATACCAAATTTTCTTATTCCTAGGATAGCTTATTCCGTCCCTTAACCCAGGAATAGCTATCACGAGAATAAGTTTTATTACGAGAATAGCTATTCCCAGAATAGGGCTTATCCCAGGAATAACTTATTCCGCTTTCGTCACACGGCCCCAAGGGCCGTATGACAGAACGCGGAATAGTGCTATTCCAGGATAAAACAGTGGGATAAGAGGGCGGAATAAAATATTTTGTTATTACAGAAAGCGGAATAAACAGTGATATTCCAGGAATAACGTTGGTATGACAGAACGCGGAATAGCGCCGTTCCAGGCGCTAACCTCGGGATAAAAAAACGGAATAAAAATAAGCGGTAGGACAGAAGGCGGAATAAGTTATCTCGGGAATAAAAACGGCCGCTTTTATTCCGCCATTTTATATCCGGTCATAGCAGGTATAAGACAGCGGAATAGTAGTAAAAATCGTTTCTAATGCGATTTTAAAAGAAGTAAATGTGTTAAAAATTTTTTAATTGGATAGGCAATTGATTCCTCTTTATCTAGAAATTTAATTTGGTTGCTTTCGTTTGTAATACGATCAAAACAGAGACAGAAAATTTTATAGTTGCGCGTTTGCCCCATGAGTGCGGCTCGTCTTGTTGAGCTCTCGACAAAATTGATTTTTTATGATTTTTCGATCATGCAATACTTAATACCTCCAGTAAAGTTATTAAAAAAATTAATGCAGTAGGCAGTGTGTATAATTAACAAGTTGACATCAAGATTCGCAAATGAGTACCTTCTTACACAAAAAAGTAGTTATTTCATGTGCAAGCTATCATTTTTTTGATTTCAATGTCAATGTTTCATGTTTCTTTTCCGTAGAAGCAAGCAAGCCGCATTTATTGAACCAAATTATAAAAAGTTTCTGGTAATATTCGGCAGTCCCATTAATTCAATGCATCAATGCATACTCTACCCGTGCGCACGCATGTACATGAATACTACACGTTTGTATTTGCGTCGTATATTTTCAAACAATTCGTACGTGACTACAGTATGCAGCATGCGTTGGACATCCAATTTATACACAAAACCTATGGAATGCGTAACTTAATCCTGGGATAGATACAGTTATCCCAGGGACAGCTATTCCTCGCGTATTTCGCGTTCTGTCATACCAAATTTTCTTATTCCTAGGATAGCTTATTCCGCCCCTTAACCCAGGAAATCACGAGAATAAGTTTTATTACGAGAATAGCTATTCCCGGAATAGCGCTTATCTCAAGAACAACTTATTCCGCGTTCTGTCATACGGCCCCAAGAGAATAAGTTTTATTACGAGAATAGCTATTCCCGGAATAGGGCTTATCCAAGGAATAACTTATTCCGCTTTCTGTCATACGGCCCTTACACGCGCATTTTCGGATCTCATCACTTATTCCAAACTCAGCCGTTAATATAAAAACTCGACGCCATTTGACCACCCCAACCTATTCCCTATTTCCATAAACACCGATAAAAATATTCAAAATCGTATTTTTGGTTCGAAACGTCAATCAGTTTTTCCATGTTTGTCCTCCGAAAAAAAAACTCAACCCCAGTAGAAAGTACGTAAACCTAAATACCGCAAAAACGCTGCTCTCTCAAAGGTAAGCGAAAATGCATTTAGATAAAATCGTATTTTTGATAGCTAGGCCCGCCAACACGCCGCCACGTCCATTTTTTGTCGTGAGAACTTTTAGGCTCTATCATGCTCTAAACCACATCTCTACGCTCAAGCTTATTAAAATGCACAAAACATGTTTTAATGCTTCCTGTCGGCCCAACCATCAAACCGCACGCTTAACTTCCACAGTATACTCTGAACCATATTTCTATACCCGAGCTATCTAAAACGCATGAAATCCGTTAACGTTATTATTTTGCGCTGGCCCAACCCCCAGAATGATTCAAGATGCCAAGCGTAATGCACATAGGTATGCACGAGGTATAGCCTATGATATGTTGATGGTAAGATAAAAGTAAGTCATAGTTAAAGTTATGCTGCAATCTTCACAAGTGGGAATAACGTTAAATTTAATAATTAAGGAGAGAAAAATCCTTTTTAAGGCATTTAAGTCTTATAACTTTTATTTTGCAAACATTGCGTTGATGAACTATGCCAGTTACAAGTATACAGTAAGCGGTGAAGTGAGATTTAGAAATCTAAGATCAGTAGATTGTGAATCAATTTCATCATACTGAATGAAACAGAAAATTGAAAAAGTGCATAAATGGATAACTTAAATGAAATAAATAAGAACGCAGTATATTAAGATTAGAGCTGTACCGAGGCCTGGAAATTTTAATATTGTTATATGCTAATTGTTGCATCGATTAATTGAAATAAGTAAGCTCAACACTTAGCTAATAAGCGGAACCTTATGTATAGTTTCATCAGTCACATTTTTATTACGATATAAATCAAAACCTTACTTCAATTAATTCTTCTGAGACAAAAGTGATGAGGAAATCACATTTAGTGCAATCAATCAAGACAAGAAATTTGCGCCTTAAAGCAATCATTGCTGAATGATGTCGAGTTCAGTCATAGTTGCATTTGCAATCTAGGGTTAGCCTGATATATGGGTCATAGAGATTTTTCGCGCTAAAATGATATTCAAAATGGATAGAAAGGTCTAAATAGCATACTAATTTTCAAATTCTGACCGACGATCATTTTTAGCCTTGAACATTGTTCGCTTCTGGCCTTAATCTTACTATGTTTACTCCAGAACTTTTCGCTAAACGACTAAATGCATATATGCTTACAGCCAGGCCCGTATCCAGGATTTCATTTCTTGGGGGGGGTCGAAAATTTTTGAGGCCCAATATCCCGATAATCATTAGGAGATAGGCGAAAATAAAGGAAGTTTTGAACGTATCTCGGCGAGCTCTATACGATGGTGAAGATCAATTTCAAAAAAATTGAAAATTTTTCACTCGATTTCATATTGATATACAGCAAATTTATCATTTAAGCTGATTTCTAATCATTTAATCGACGAATTATTTCTTATCTCTTGCCTTTGCACTTAATCATTGTGCTTTACAGAGAGAAACAATACAGATAATGAATAATTCGGCGCTAAGCGCCGAAAAAATTGACATATTCTGCATGTCAAGCTCGAATTTGAGCGGTTTTGAGCGGGCTAGAAGACAAAAAACATATATAAACAATAAATACGGCGCGAAGCGCCGGAAAAACTTCATGTTTCCCATGTCATAACTCAAATTTGAACGATGAATCCGGCGCACAGCGCTGGAAAAAAATTGACATGGTCTCTATGTCTAACTCAAATTTGAACGATTTTTGCGGTTTAGAAGACAAAACTATACATAAACAATAAATCCGGCGCGAAGCGCGGAAAATTTTGAGTTTACTAGCTCAAAAGTACGCTAAAAACCTGTTTCGGCGGTGCTTCAGACGCGCTTCACCAATGTTTCATTTATCCCTTTCCCTTGGGAAAAACAAAAATTTTTCCCATTTCGTAGGGGGGCAGGCCCCCACCCTGGATACGGCCCTGCTTACAGCTCCAGTAGATGCGAGAGCACTTCCTAAGATAACGCGCTGTATATAACCCTTATTGAAAATTGAATTGTTTCCATACAATGTCTCACAAAATTCTTGATTGTGTTGGCTTTATTTCAATAATTTCCAATTACTTATTTGAAAAGCTGAAAAACGAAGTGTATAAAGGTTAAATGTAATCATAAACAGCATACAAATATTCAATATAAAGAAAAAAATTTTTCAGCTGAATATGATCTTATCTTGAATAAAGGTGCTAAGCGTAATAATTAAAATTATTTTCAATCATTATCATTATTATTACTACTTTATTATTTCTTATCACTATTATTATGGGACGAATTAGAGCTGGGTACATAAATGATAGTTTACGTAACTAATGTCAGCATGGGGAAGTCGAAACGTGATATAGTACGCTTCCAGGCCCCGGCCCCGGTACAGTTCTAATCAAAATTAAGCCATTTTCACAGTTATGGCGTTTTTGCGATAAAAACTATAATTCTAGAATTTGCTACACGCTAGTTTGGAGTCAAAGGCTCTTAATGATAGGTACACAAAATGGCCTATCTGGGGTGGGGCTTAGCCGGTCTGGAAAGGGCGGGCAAGAATTGAGCTTTTTGGGCAAAATGACATCAAAAACTAGCATAAGCGCTAAAATAGCGTTAAAACTACTCATTTTCTCGAGAAAATTTCCTGTTTTTTCATTCTAGAAAGGGGGGCAGACGCTGACCCCGAACCGCCCACGAGCATGTCTGCTCCTCATCTGTCGGATTTAGGGTATCTAGACGTGAGACGGTCATTAAATAGCGTTCAGCGCTGATTTCTGACAGGAAATGTAAAACAAAAAGATGATCGAAGGCTAGTAAAATTGCCGTAACTTAAGCTAAATTTTGTAGCCTCTCCTTAGGATAGACAAAAAACGAATTTAGCTGGCGCAAAGCGCCAAAATTTCCGATATTTTTATCATTTTAAGCAGATTTTTGCAGTTTGAATAATAAACGCAATGTAGTAATTACGTCTAGGGCGAAGCGCTAGACGCATTTGAAATTTGTATTATTTTAAGCTCCATTTAGCAACTTTGCGAAGATAAGCATGGCGGTAATTACGTGTCGCGCAAAGCGCCGAAAATCTTTGACGTTTTTATCCACTTATGCTCAATATAGCACATGTCCGGAGCAGTGTTTTTTGTACAAGGTCCGTTTGTACGCGCGTAAAGACGGCCCCCAAAAGTCTTTGTACATTTCGTACACACAAATTTTTGTGTACTATAATATGGTAAAGTAGCGATTTTAGTGCGGTAAAAACAGAGTCGTTCTACCTTCGGTAGCATACATGCACAGTATGGGAATTCTGGGGGTGAAAACCTAATGTGCCTTTTTTGGGCCCAAAAATGGCCGGTACACGTTAAAAAACATCGTTTTTTGGCGTTTCTGACGATACTCTATCCTTCTAGAGCATGAAATCATGAAAAAAATTTCGAAAAAAGTAATTGACCAATATATCACTTAAAACATGAATATATGGCGCGAAGCGCCCAAAATTTGGCAATTTTGGAGCAAATAGATAGCCAAAAACCCTTAAAAAGACACTTTTTCCACCAATTTTCGGGTAAGTTTAGGAAACTTGAAAAATCGCCACTAGGGGGGGGGGGTGAAAAATTTTTTGCGGGGGGTGAAAAATGATTCTGCGGGGGTGAAAACCCACCCCCAACCCCCCCCAGATCATGTATGTTCGGTAACGAATTT